>CM026216.1:12476968-13194468 GCA_014839995.1 Xenentodon cancila | reverse complement strand
TGCTGTCAGTTAAAGCCAAATGCGGGCAGAGGACCAATACAGATATGGGTCAAATTCAGGCCAAGTGTTCTTTGCCATCTGGGGAAGTCTTGGTGCCTCAGTTAAGGCACATAAGAGAAAAGTTAATGTTACATACTGTACATACAGTAAAATATGTTAAATAGAATAAGATAAAATATGATTTAAAAAAAAATAAAAATTCGGTAGGGACTATACAGCTCTGGCTGAGTGCAAGATGTGCAGCATTGGGGGAGGGGAGGTGTATTGTATGCAGGGGGAGAGAGAAGAAGAGTGACATAAAAAAGGAAAGAGTGGATGAGAGAGGAGAGGGAGAGGGGGGTGAGAGAGAGCAGGTGGGACAGTGAGAACGTGGCATCAGCTGTGCAGAACCCTGATGGCCTGCGGGAAGAAGATGTGCAGATGTTTTTAGTCCTAAAAACACTTCAAAATCTCCAGTGTTGGAGAGATGCAAGAGGAAGATTTTAATATGACCTCTGACAGTCCACAACTCTACACGTGATCATACTGCTGGACAGATCTCAAAAGAGCAGTTCAGATCTCACTGACCATGGTGACGTTTGAAGGACAAATGGGTGAAAATACTTTGAATAAGAACTGAAATACTCGTCGCTGATTGCAATAAGGGTTTGAAAACTGTAATCTTTGCCAAAGACGATGTGACAAAGGGCTGACCATGCAGGGCGCTCAAACCTTTGCTTTCAGCTCTTTCCATATCCTGTTTTGGAAATGGACACTGCAAAAGATGTAAATGAAAAAGTAATATGGCGTAAAATATTAAAGATATGTTTCATGTTTAACTTATGCCTTTTGGAAATCAGGTCATCTTTTACTCACTTAACTATTCACTTAGCGAACTCTTCGTAATATATGGTTATGAGCACATAAGATGATGAAAAGCAACAAATCCCTACATCAGAGAAACTGTAGGCAGCAAAAAGTACCACTTTAAAAAATGGCAGAAATGATAAATTCATTACCAAGCTGGGTGCACTTAATTTTCTGTGACTTCTATCAATGACCTGACTCGTGTTTGCTCTCTGGTAACAAAACTACGTCTGGGTCCTGTAAGTTGCTGTTTTGTGCGAAAAATGAAAACTGATCATAAAAAGCTTACTTGTGTAATGTAAAAACATGTAAGAGGCCTTGTTTCTAAGGTTTTCAAATATTGAAAAAAGAGAAGAAGCTGAAACTAAGAAAACCACGAACAAACTCAATAAAATTTGCTTAGTTGATGTGAGATGAACACCAACTAAGTGAACAGGTGATCATTTCTCTGGGGAAATTAAAGTGGCACAATCTCTTGGTCAGGATCAGGTTAGAAGAGCTTGCAATGCTGAAGATTTGTTAGTCCAGCAACACTTTATTTATATATTACATGTTTCTAGACAATTGTTTTGGGCGTGGAAGTGATCAGCAGCTTCTACAAACCCGGTCCCAGGTAAAGCCAGCAGGCCATTTCTGCTTTGGCCAATGAAACAACATTTTAAATGGGACATTTAGTTGTAAATGTCCGCTGGCTGACCCGCAGCACCTCTGGCGCTGGTTGACTGAAGGAGCTGGTTAGCCAAGACTAACTTTGACTGACATCAAGCTTGGCATTTTTTTGGTTGGCTTCCAGAGCTTCTTTGTTCCTCTCATTTGCAACATGGAGCAGCACAAGGAAGGAAATAAAAGGTTTTCTCTTCAGAAAACCCACGAGTGATGCCATGGAGGGTTTGTGTAGTTATACAGGCTTTATGACTTAGTGCTGTAAAGTGACACGCACTGGTCTGCAAAGTTATTTTGGGGTGCAGGATACCCCGAGACAGACAACACTATGCAAAGGTAATCAATAAACCTCCTAATGAAACTGATTTTTTTTACATCAAATATATAATTACTGTAGGCTACTTATCACCACGGCAGCACATTGCTTTTTAGAATGATAACCATGGCAAGATAAAATTTAAAAAAAAAAAGGAAAAATGTTGAGGAAATAAAAGCGAAGTGATAAAAAATAAAAGAAAAAAGAAACCACCTTGTCCTCATATCCCCCACCCCTTCGCTGCTCCAGGGATGGTGTGGTCCAGGAAGCGCCCTGCGCTCTCCTCCTCTCTCCGGCTGGAGTGAATCAGCTGTGAATGGTATCTCCCTCCTCTCCCGGATGGACCGCGCGGCTGAACCCGGCCAACCTGAGCGCTAGCAGGACACACCGGAGCAGCTCGTCCGCGGCTCGCTCTCCTCCTGCCGGATGTCTGCCGGACGGAGGCTCAAGTAAAGGGCTTCCGCGAGTCGAAACGAGACCACTTTACTTGCATTACTACTACTACTACTACTACTATTATTATTTCTCCATTTGAATTTATTTTTATAAATTTGTCCTCCCTTTCGGACAGGAAGCCGCCCGCTCCCCGTCACCATGGCTTCCAACTTCAACGACATAGTGAAGCAGGGGTACGTGAGGATACGGAGTAAGAAACTGGGGGTGAGTACTGTTGCACTTGCTGTGTGGCGCCGCGGAGGAGGAGGAGGAGCAGGGGGAACAAGCGGAGAAGAGGAGCTCCAGTTGTTTACAATCAGGGCAGCTGGATAATAAAAGATGCTTTAATTGCTCCGTAGACGGCCGTCCTGCTGCGAGCTTTTCCAAAGGAAAACAGATTAGAGCTCGGTGCACACAGACGATAGTGAAGCCTGGATAAATGACAGCTGCTGTTGCAAATCAGCTCCTTCCTTTGGTTTCATTGTTTTCTCCTGGAACCTTGTTACTTAGTTTTCTTTGAAAAAGTTAGACTGTAACCAACTCTACAAATTTCCTACAAATCTGTTGATGCCATCATACAGAAGAAAAACTATACTTTACAACAACAAAAAAAGCACAGGTAAAAGTATTATTAGAGATATTCCTGCGCTTAATTGAGGAATTTAAGTTGTTTTATTACACTAAATGTAAGATGGACAATGCTGACAATGGTCCTGGAGAATAATCAGTCCGTATAGTCTCACTGCTCTCTTTCAGCCTCCACGAATTATTCTGTGTATTGAAAAGTGTCATTGAAGTCTAGCTGATTCAGGGTGACGGCGGCTCCACGGTGCCTTGATAATGGATTTTCACTGAGATACAGCTGGGAGAAAAGTGCCTTGACTGCTTAAATTGAAATGAATGATATATATTCAGTCATAAACGCCCCATTGTCTGACTCATAAAGCCATCTGCTTTTGTTCATACTTCCAGCTCGGGTCTGCGAACAGAGCGGTCCCTCTCTCCTGATGAAGTGTGATGATGGGGGCTAATGATGTCTGCCTCCTCACATCATCACCTAGCTTCATCAACACTATTCTGCAGTTGTTAGAGCTATTGAGGATATCTTCATTTACTCACTGAGAGTAATCATTGTTGGGAGAGAGAGAACCCTTTCCTGACTTGTCCTACACACTGAAACAAATGAAAGCACAAGGCGTCTCTTGTTGTTACCATGTAAATGGGCTTGCTCGTATCCAGTTGAGTCAGTTCATTTGCCTTTCTGCATATTTTTTGCCGTGGACAAAAAAAATCTGTGGACAGCCTCTGACTTTGCAACGCGGGAGAGGAATGCATGCTGTGCTGGCTGTGCTCGAGGTAAACATGCCACATCGCTGCCAGCTCTGCATCTCATCCTGTTGTTTGTGGAGGAAAACACAGTTTGTGTCCTGATCGCCCACTCCGTCAGCCCTCCACCACTCGCTGCTGTTTCATCATAGAAAAGTCATGCTGCAGCAGCCTCAGAGGACCCCAGTGTGGGCAGACCGAAAGGATTCATCTGATCGTTGTAGGGTCAGGTTAGTTATTCCAGGACGATTCCCGTTCCGAATGAGACGGCGCAAAACTGAGCAGGATCAGGCATCTGCATGTCTGAATCAACAGGCAGCCACTGGTCCGTCATTGAGGGGAAAATTTATACTTTCAGAGAGAGGTAGATTTCGGTGTTTGACAGTAAAAATGCACGTGGAAGGAAAAAAACCCCAAACCAAAACGCAGATTTCTAAGCTCATCTGTAACAGAAACACAAACATAGTTTTAACTTCATCTTATTTTGGTTATAATTTTTCTATTTTATTGATGATTTCACAGCTGAATGGCATTTATGGCAGGAAGGTGAGACTTCTCCTCACAAGCTGTACAGAGATTTAGACTAGAAGAGTAAAGGCCACATTTATATTTAGTAGAATGTACCTGAAGATCCTTTCTTGGTACTTATCTTTGATTGTTTTGTTTTTTTTTTGTGACAAAATTATGTAGCATGTAAAACTGACATTTCAAAAACTTAAAAGTCAAATATCACATTTTCTAGGCAATTTGGAAGTTTGGAGATCTCATGAGAGATTTTTTTTTTTTTTTTTTAAACCAAGATTTTAACTATTATTTTGATGTTTATAAAGAGTGATAGTAATGGCCAAGGGATGCAAACTTTAAAACTCATACCTTGTTGCAACAATTAGTAGAAATATACTCTTGCAGGAGACAGACGCCTAACTCACTGAAAATAAAAGTGCACAAAGCAGGAGATGGCTGCAAGAAGATTTTTAAAAAATGGGTTTCAGGTAGCAGGCGTAGCAAAAATCAAGTTTTGGCATGGTGCAAAACAAGCAAACTTTCAAAGGGAACCTCTCGTTAGAAATCTTGAAAAAGGGTAATCAGAACTACCGTTTGGCTGTGGAAGACCTTCAGGAAGATTTAGCAGGCTCTGCAGTGGTGTTTGAGCATATATAATCTTCATGGAGGCACCACCAGAAGAAAAACCTTCCCTGTGATCTCACCGCCAAATTTGGTCTCGGATGTTTGCAAATGGGCATCTGAAACCTCCGGGCTGCGGACTGGCACCGGGCTGTGAAGTGTTACGTTCGAGGCCAGAAGTGGTTTTGAAAAAAGGCATATTCATGTTTCGGGTGGGATTTTGCGTGGACCGTGTTTATCTGGGTTAGTACCACTTGCTTTACTGGAACATGTGTCATCCCTTGATGGACCATGTATTTCCACGGAAACAAGGTCGGGGATACTACTTCTGCTGCACATTTCTTTATTGGTTTTGTGTGCATTAATGATTCCTGCGTTCTTACTCTCTACACTTGTTTGGTCACGTGTTCGTGGGTCAAAAATCTGTACAGACAGTCTTAGATAGCCATCTTTCCATTTAGGCACATTTTGATCATGAAATGTTTTAATGTTATAAACAGAAGCAGCTGTTTAAGGTCACTGCCAGAACCTAAAACTATCTAAAGCTGCATACGTTTTGGTTTAAATAAACTGATGTAAGAATTGGAAAAACTGGTACAAATCTGACGAGATTTGGTGCAAGTCTTTGACCATTTTTCAGCCTCTGTGCTCCAGATAGATTTTTCTTGCCTCGGTGATGGTCAGCATCGTTTGTCACTGCAGCTGAATTCTGGAGGAACTTTGCCTGTTAAATAGCAGATCTGGACCAGAATTGTTCTCATTGTTTTCCTCCCCATGTGATGATTATTTAACTTTTTTTTTTTTTTTTTTTGGTAGGGCTTTAAAGGTCTCTTAAATATCACATATCAAGACTTTGGATCTCAGTTGACCTTCCGATGCTCCCATATTGGTTTCTATTGTACTGCTGTGCCATTTAAGATGAATTATACATGATTTTTATTAGAGTGTAGTACAGTTGAATGGTTCTCCTTATGGGAAATGTATTAAACTAGCCACAGCAACATGAACAGATTTGGCTGAACTCATCAGCATCGCTCACTGTGATTGGCTCATTTCCAAACCCCATCATGTGTGAAGGTTGAGACATGAGGTCATTTCTATGTTCAGCTGAGTTATCAAAATTACCAGTAGAGGCAAATTTTTTTTCACCTCTTTTTTTTTTTTTTGTAACATTTGTTTCATTTTTCCACGGACGTGAATGTCAGCAATCTCCCGCATTTCCAGATTCATTGTCTCTTTTTTTGGCTGAGGAGACAACGTTTCAGCATTCTTGAATGCACAAGTGACATCTTTCCATTCTCACTTTTCCCTCCACTTCCTCGCCTCTAAACCCATTCTGTCACCTCTCACCCCTCCCCCCATCTCACCTGTACTCCTCACCCACAACAGTGTCGCTCTTATCTCCTCTCCCCTCTTTTATCTATCTTCCCCTTTCTTCTCCTTGATCTGGCTATCTTCCTCACCCTATCCCCTTTTCTTTCTCACCTTTCTCCCCTTCACTGGTTTGTCGACAGCTCCGGGACCGAGCACAAAAGCATTCTATTCATCACCCCGCGCTGCACCCTCCATAACCCCAACAGGCTATTCCCCTCAACACAGTGCACACACACACACACACACACACACACACACACACATGCTCTCTCAGACTGGCTTGGTTCAATATTAAAGGACTGGAACACACGTCACACATGCACAAAGCAAACAAGTAAACAATCTGAGGCCATAGAACATCATGCGGGTTCTCAATTAATTTGAACCCTGTTGCTTTGCACTAATGGTATCTTTGCACCACATGAACACACGATGAATGCTCGCAAGAGCCAAAAGGAGCACAGGGTCTCTGATTAGAGAAAAAATAAAATTCTGCTGTGTCTCTGGAACTGCACAAGTGCTGGCGCCGTCATCAGTGCAGGCTCTTCGTTACCCTTCAGCAAAAATGGCTGATGCTGTCAGTGAGAAGCACTTCCCTTGAAATTCGGAATAACATGAACTTGGAGTAATTTGCGTGCCAGTCTCAGGCCAGGTAGATGTTTCCGACCATGCAAGCTCATACTCACACTCACAGGCAGTTTAAGAAACACTAATCAATCTAAGCTGGAGTACCAGGAGAAAACCCTGGAACATGCAAACTCCGCTCAGGAAGGCCTGAGCTGAAATTCAGACCTTCTTGCTGTGAGGCAGTGGTGCTAACAATCACACCACTGCTGCCCCGGCTTAAGACCACTGTGGTAAATAGAAAAGGTCAGCTGTTGAATATTTTATTTCTATCTTTTCATCTTTTGTTTGACCCTGAGCAAAAATCTGTCTATTAACTTTGCTGTAGGTGCTGGTTTATCTGCTATTTCCTCTATTGGCATGCATGTTTTGGCACTTTATATGGAGCTGGAGATCAGATGCTGGCTCAAAGGTAGGCATGTAATTTGTTAAGAGGTCAAAAGGCACATTGTGCAAAGACTTCACACTTAGGCCCTTGTTAAAATGCTATTTCTCTCCATAGAAACTGGAGAGAAAATTGTGAACCATATCCATGCAGTAAACTCCTGCAATGCAAATGTAGCATTTGTTTATATAACGTTTATGATCCGAACTGAAATTGCGATTCATTCGGTGTGGGGGGGTGCCCTGTGGTGTCAGAGTTGCTGTTAGGTTCATGTATGTGTGGGCATCAGCAACAGACAGATGCATTTGAAGGAAAATGTATTTATACTTTATAAGGAGTGGGCTGATAATTGATGTCATTTTCTAGACTGTACATGAACGAACAAGCGATCATTGTCAGTCGTGAACGTGGCACTATTCAACAACCAACTGATAACAAAACCTTGCTGCAAATGCATGTGTCTTTTAAGTGGTACTGCACAGCAAGGCTTGTTTTCCTTTTTTCTTTTTATTTTGCTGGTTTGAAGCACTTATTGAATGGAGAATTATCTTGGTACCTGCACCAGGATCCAATAAACTGCAGCATTCTTGAACAGTCACTGGGAGCAGCAGTTTAGTTCAAAAGACTTGTCTTTAAACAACAATGGAAGCCCACAAGTCCCTGTTTTGGTTAGTTAAAAAATAAAAATGACACCCATGTTGAGGTTGTGCCACTTGAATCGGGAAAATGCATAATCTCAGCATTGAGGCACGCAGAGTTGAATCAAATTGCACAAAATAAAGAAACATGGGGAAGTAATGTTTACTTTATGCTTTAGAAGTTTAAGCCAGGTAGAGAGATTGCAGGGATGTTGGTAGAAATTACTGTTGCAAAACATTTATTAGACCCAATGCATGTAAAATATGTTTTTATGTCCGAGCTACATAAAGGGAGGAAATAAAAAGAAGTACTGCAGGCTACAGCGCTGAAAAAAAAAAAAAAAAACCTGTACCGCCACCTAGTGTTTGGTGGTGGAAAAATGTAACGACCCAAACAACACCAACAATGACCATGGTAGATTCATAAACCACTCTTTAATCTCGGACCGTGTTATAAAAGTGACTTAACCTTCACATCTATAGGGGGACTCACTGAGATGAAAAATTGCAAAAATTCTTTCACGCTGCATTAATATTTTCTTGACACCATAATTTATGTTCTGTGGTATTAAAATATACACAGACATTGAAAGATGTTTAAGCAATGATATAAATTTAAACTAGTTTGTATTACTGAGGGATGGTGTGATCGGAGTTGCTCTTATCATGTGCGAGCCACGCCAGCTAACTTAACAGTTTATTTTCTTGTTGGTCTTAGCAGAATATGACATCGGTCTATGATCAGATGTGAAACTGTTACCTTATGACATGATGCTGGGTTGATGGAGAGTCATAAAGTAAGAGCTTTGCTTCTAGCTATCCGGGACAAGTCACTTTCCATCAGCTTGCAAATACATAATTAAAGATAAATGTCAGTCTTGTTCACTTAAATGACTCTGTAGCATTAGAGAGTGAATGTTCCCAGGCTGAAGCCCAAATCTATCCTTGTTTATCAGTAATTGGTCACATGACTACATATGATGTTAAAGAGCTCGTTATAAATTTATCAAGGTTTTTGGAAGAAAATATATGCCTCTTATGGCTTTTATGTAGTGCTGTCATGATAATGAAATGTTAGCAGATAATTCTCAGTCAAATAATTGCAGTTTATAATTAAATGCTGTGTACCTTTTTGAACTACAATTAATTCATAAGCCTATTAATGACAGTAGGTTTAGTTATTGAAATGAGTAATTTGCTTTACCTTTAATTAAAACAACAGGCATTTATTGGAATTGAATTCAGGAACATAAATACGTCTATATGAAGAAAAATTGTGGAAATGTTAAATTTGTTTTATCCAAATGTAGATGAGTGATGTTGATTATGGAAAATTACACAAACTATTATTTAAAATAATTGTGAATCTACAGTTAATTTCATTGCTCTGTCTATACGATGTTGTGAGACTGGTGCAACTAAAACAGAAGAGCAAAGGCTGGAAAATTAAAAAAGATAATAAACCTTAGTATAAACCATAGAAATACAAGAGTGGGTTTGCAGCATCACTTATCTGTGAGTTTACAAAAACTGAGGACAGTTTGCAGATCGCTCATTGTCATTCCAATCATTGTTATGAAAAAATATTTTTACATTATTGCATTAAAATACAATGATTGGCTTTATATATATATATATATATATATATATATATGTCCACCTTAACTTATCACTGATCATGCTTTCTGAAAAAGTCCACACTTTAAAAAATTGATTATTTGTGAATGGCTCTGATTTAATAAAGCATAAATCAGTGAGATTTCATCAATTTAGATGTGGCATTACTTATCTGAACAATAAAAAAATAATAAAAAAGTAAAGAGTTAGATAGGCAAAATTGATCTTACATTGACTTTTGAATGCGGACATAAAACAATTAAAACCAACAATCCAAGTTAGTGCTAAAAATATACCGATAACGTAGGATAATATAATATAATAATGTGAGTCACAGTAGCTGCAATACAATTTGGTCACCTTGGTCAAACCACAGTATTAAATATCAAAACAGAAAATGCATTAAAAATGCATCACATCTGGTTGAAAATGAGGAGGACTGAAAATACAATAAGCCATAAGTCTGGATGTAAATAAATAAGCAGCAAACCAATAAGCAGGGCTGCAGACTAACAGCTTGAGTCGTTCATCATCCCAAACACAAGGACATCATTTATAAAAAGATGCTAATGATCCGCTTTTTACAGTTAAGTTATTTGGGGTTTTTAAAATTACTTTTTTATGAGTGAACTATTTCACAATGTGACTGCATATATTTTGTTGTGTTGCAAATAGCTAGTTTCTTACAATTCAACAACAAAACCCTGCATTAATGGTTTTTGGTTGTTTGGAGGTTTAAAGGAATCGCAGAGTTCATAGTTCGAAAGAGGACGCACGAGACACCACGTGTCCCGTGCAAACGCCGGTCCAGGAATGGCAGTTATAAAAGGAATAGGTCAGCAGAAATGAAAATGCAGCAGTATTTATTTATTTATTTTTTTTTAATATTCTTTACCAGCCCACACACTTTTCCACTCTCAGAGTTGCAGTAAATGCTCGGAAGATTAGCTGCTACGCTCGCACGTCGTCTCACTCGCTGATCCTTGGAGATTGTACCAGCGAGGTGGGTGGGAAATCTCTGCAAGAAGTCTGGAGAATATAGAATGGGTATATGCGTTCTCACTTTAAACCCCTCTGTAACGTCTTCACAACATGTCAGGGCTGCACAGCATGTTTGAAAATGTCTGTAGAGGAAAACCTCCGTCTGCTGTTCTGGCTCAGGGGTTTGACAGCTGATCATGAAGGTTTACCCGAGAGAGCAGTGAGCGAAAGTGTGAACTTCATGGACCTATCAAGTAAGGAATTGAGGTTGTAAATGTACAGCCAAGTTTCAGTTCTCCTTATAAATGAATTCCTTGATTGACTTTAAAAGCAACAATCTGACTATGATTTTCAACATCTTTTGGTCTGAGCTTCTTCAGATGACTCGGTGAGCTTTGCTGCGTTGATCCGACAACGTTGAGGAAATTGAAGACGCTCTTGTGGATTTTATTCTGATTGTATTGATATGTCAGAGAAAAGAAAAGATGAACTACTTGTGAAAATGATCTTAAGATGATCTGTTTCGTGAATCCTGAATCCCACACCGGTGGAGAATGCTGTCATAAGTCATCATAAATGCACTTCTATTCAAGTTTGAATTCCTGAAGCAGTTTTCCTCATGCAGCCATTTGGATTTTCTGGAGCTGATCCTGTTTTTTTTTTTTTTTCCACTCTAATGTCTCTTAAGACCGACCACTCTCACCTGCTCCGCTTACCCACCTGCTGCACCACCCGATTTTCCACCCTGCTAATCAGCCCCTGCTGTATAGTGCATATTAGCACTGCTTCCCGCGACTCGGTCACTCGCGTGGCTGCTTCGAGCCGCCGCTTTCCAGCCTCACGTCTCTTGCCTCGTGCCGCACTTGTTATTGTAGATTCACTCTCTTCGCACCCTTATGTCTTTACTTGTCTGCCTGATTTTTGCACAACCTTTGCTGTTGCTTAGTAAAGCATGCCATTTTTGCTTTTACCATCTCGCCTCGTGCAAATCAGGCTTTTGTGTCCTCATTTCAGCTGAGACTTGATTTTACAAAGACGGCATCTACAAACCCATGGAAAAACAAACTTCAAACACTATTGGAACTTTTGACACTAAAATAGATTGCGGTTTTTATTGTTTATAAATAAAGGCTTTAGAGCAAATAAAGCAAGGATTTGACATAGTCTTTATTTGCAAGCACTCTTAAGTTGAGAATTATTACTCTTTAAGTAGTTTTCTGGACACAGTATTGCTTTCCTCTCGTCCAGTAGCTGTTAACAACAGTTTTATCCCTCTTTTGTCTCTCTCAGCTGTTTTGGACTCACAAGTATTTGTGTCCAGTCTCCAGTGTCCTAAATGTGGACAGCACGTATTGTAATGGTGTGTGGGTTTGTTCCCACTTGTTGGCACCCAACAAAGCAGGGGCAAAAGAGCGGAGAACAATGTGTCTGTTGTCCAAGATGACTCGGGCATTTAACACAGGATCTCGCCACTTCCATGCACCCGCTATTAACAATGACAGGTTGTCCAGAACGCTGATTGTCACAAGATTTTTTCAAGCCAAGAACTGTACATTCAGTGAACCATTGAAAATACAGAGGAAGCAGCGTTAGAGTTGCTACTGTATAAGTTAGGCTTCCAAACAACTTGATACGTGATTATATCACTTATGAAAGGATTTGTTTTTTGTTTTAATTTGTGCCTCCTCTCCATCTATGTCATTGCTGAATAGAAACTAGAAATAAAGCAGCAGGAAGATTTCTGTCTGATCATGTTGTTGATGAAAGTTCCTCCTTTTGCGATAGATATTTTACAACTTGCAGATATGCAGATCTTATTTTAGGTATTTTATTTTTGGGCTTTTGCAATTATTAGAATGTTAGTTGTGACTTCAACTTAGGCTCTCAATGATGACAGCAATGTAATTGAGAAAAAAAAAATATTTTACCACATATTTGGCCTTATGTCCTGAATGACACTCAATGATAGGTGAGTGATTCATTCCCTTTTCTTGTGTGTAACGAAGATATATTTAAGGTCTTAAAGAAATATCTGTGACATGTTATGGTCAAAACACCACGAGACGAAATCCGTGTTGCAGCTTCACACTATGCACTTCTGAGGTACGGTCAGTGCAGCATGCTGGGTAGCGTAAACCCGGAGAAGCTGGATCATTCTGCTCTGATCTGGGCTTGTGATGTTTTGTGAAAATTTGCTCACTGACGGACCATTTTTTTTTTTTCCAACTTGGACAACCCCTAACAAAGTCACTTTTGCAGAGCATTGGATTGAGTAATCACTTCAGAAAAACAAAATGTAAACTTGAAAGCAAAGACATATTTCAATAATTCCTAATATTTACCCATTTAAAGTCATTGGGACCAGAAAATTAGCCCCCCAGACTTCAGACTTTATTTAACCTATGTTTTTCCTCTACCACCACCATGAGATTCATATTAGTGATTCAAAGTAAAATGTTAGACTTCATAAAATGTATTACAGATATGTTTTTTTTTTTTTTTTTTTATAATTGGGGTGAAATGTCATGTCCCGTTTTTTTCCCAGTACCACCATCAGTATCCATCTGATCCACAAATTGGACCTGCAATGCCACTTTGTTGTTTTATAAACCTTTCCTGTACTGTATTTCTGTAATGTGCAGATACCCCGGAGACTCACTGTACAAAAGGTTTAACGGTTGCGGTTAAGATTTCCCACGCGCTCCTGAACGCACGATTAACTGGCGCACCTGCAGTTGCTGCGTAGTCAAGACGAGAGCCGAGCAGTTGGGTTATGTGTGCGTGATTAAGACGTAAGTGTAAAGTTGTTAAGCACTTAGGGATGTCTCTGTTCACTACAAGTGTATTTCGGTTACTTATCAAAGTCTAATGTCTGTTTACCGCGAGTTCAATGTCTGTTTTACCGCGAGTACGCGCGAATAGCGGCTAGTTAGCGTGGCGGAGCTAAAGGCTAACGTTTCAACCGAGAGAGAGTTTTATTGGTGCAGCAGCCATTAAATACAGAATGTGACGCTGTTATCAATACTTTATACATCTGGTATTTCTTTCTGTTGATGTCAGTTGTTCTTATCAGTTTGTATTACTGCGTTTCTGTTCGTAGAAACCACACACAACGCCAAATAAATCTAATCCCTTCGAAGGAAGGTGAGAACGGCAAGCTCTGGACTCTCAATTAATTCTCCCGCACTTGAACATTATATGGGTCCTGACCGACCTACTGGAGTGATTGCTACCACCTAGGATCCAAACATTCGTCTAAATACTATATGATATAAGAGGCATAAACTCTTCCCCACAATTTATGGTCCTTCGAGCCGGATCCGGAGCAACCACTTCAGACAAAGATGTTCGCCAGGAGGGAGAAAGACCCACACAGAGATCCTGAACATCCAAGTCGCCGCACCAGGCCACCATCATATCTTCAGGACTACGAGGTGGGTTATCCTAATCATCGCTACTCACATGAAGACCAGGTCCATGGTGCCACATCGTCTGACATTCTCCATTACATGCGTGGTATGAGAGAGGAGCATGACCAACTGCGTCAAGATGTGCGACGTCTTACAGAAGCTATTTCTCGCTCTCCTGTACTAGCCACTGAACATGCTGTGCTGCAACCTAGACAGTGTGAGGACAAGATATCAACCCCACCTGCACATACTAGTAAGCTGGTGCCATCCAGAGGTCACAAGGACCCACATCAGCCTGAATGTACTCCCCAGGTGTCAGTCAGGGATGAGTCCTCACATCAAAAGGACAGCCAGATAGGCCTGATCGAAGAGCTAGCTTACAGTCTAAAGAGATCAGAATTGGCCAAGCATCATGATGCACAATCACCATCATCTTCAGGTGAATCGTCGCCTGCATCTCAAGAACTCCTCCCATCACTGATATCAGGTGCGAGGTCACCTCCACCTGAAGACTCTGGTAACGTACGGAGACAGTTCCAGTCGCAACATCGTCAAGAAATGAATAAAGTCCAGCCTGATTTGGGTGCTGCTCCCTGTCAGCTGAGGGATAACCATCGCCGTCAACACAGGGCGACTGTCAGAGAACCCAGTAACAGATATCAAAGACCAGTTGAGGATATATATGAGAGCGAGGACGATAGCTATAGTCACCCCCCCAGATCTCCTGGAATGCTCAGTCTCAGAGCACGCTATGATGATAATTACTACCGAGAGGACGGTAGAAATACCCAGCATCGAAGCCTCCCTGACCATCATTACCGCCCGACTAGAGAATACGGATATCATGATCCAAGTCATCAATACCGGCTATACGAGAATCGCAGCTCAGGTGATCCATATCGGTTGCAATCAAATGACTGGTCTCGAACACCTCTTTCTCGTTGTCGACCTCCATTAACTGAGACTTATCGCGGACCTCAACCTACAATCCCTAACCTTGAGCACGAGGATCCTCGTGAGTTCGCAAGACTAAAGTTAGCCTTGGATAACATACTCCCCTATGATGCTCCTGAACATTTCAAGTTTCAGATACTGACAGATCATCTTAAGTGCGAAGAAGCGTTGCTCATCGCTGATTCATACAGCAACAGCCCGATTCCATTCTCAGATACCATGAGAGCACTCACAGAGATGTATAGCCAGCCACAACATCTGGCTCTGAAGAGGATCACGAAGCTGATGGATGGACCCACCATCAGGAGTGGTGACATTAGAGCTTTCAAATCTTTTGCACTTCAAGTCCGTGCACTAGTGGGTATGTTACACCAAATAGGAGAACAAGGTCGAACAGAGTTGAGGTGTGGCTCACACGTGTCCCGTCTGTTGAATAAGTTGCCCTATGACCTCAGAGCTAACTTCCAGCGATTTGTAAATCCCATCTATACTCCTGTACCAACCCTGCTAGATCTAGCAGAATGGCTTGAGTATGAGGTACGTGTCCAAGTGCGTGGAGATCAGTACTGTGACCACCCTGAAAGGGAGAAGCAAACTCAGAAGAAGGAGAGACGCTCTGAGTGCAAATTCCAGAGAGTCATGACTGTTTTCCATGGCAGCGAGCATAAAGAGAAGTCAGAAAGAAATACCAGATGTATAAAGTATTGATAACAGCGTCACATTCTGTATTTAATGGCTGCTGCACCAATAAAACTCTCTCTCGGTTGAAACGTTAGCCTTTAGCTCCGCCACGCTAACTAGCCGCTATTCGCGCGTACTCGCGGTAAAACAGACATTGAACTCGCGGTAAACAGACATTAGACTTTGATAAGTAACCGAAATACACTTGTAGTGAACAGAGACATCCCTAAGTGCTTAACAACTTTACACTTACGTCTTAATCACGCACACATAACCCAACTGCTCGGCTCTCGTCTTGACTACGCAGCAACTGCAGGTGCGCCAGTTAATCGTGCGTTCAGGAGCGCGTGGGAAATCTTAACCGCAACCGTTAAACCTTTTGTACACTCACCTCCGAAACAACAAGCCAAAATGACTCTATCATAGCTTCATTAACCCTTCAGCTTCAACTTCCTCTCCTTGCCTTCCTCCTCTCATTAATCATCAGGCCAGCCCTCGGGCTCGTACTCTGCGGCGAAGCTCACTTTCAGTGTGCGCTTGTGTGCGCGTGGGCGTACAGTGCGTGGGCTTCGTGTTTATTTGCATACGAGTGCATGCACAGGTGATTTTCATGCGCATGTGTTCAAATGGCCGGTTCCCGCGGTGAGTTTATTCCCTGTGTGAACGTGTGCCATTTAAGTTAGTTTTTTGTCAGTCCAGAAATCGGATGGAAACCAGTGTTGTGACTGTCAACGCTTCCTTTAGGTAACCTCCATCAATCTGTCACCCCACTCGAAGTGCTGCCAAATTCAATTTTGTCTGTGTTTGATCTTGTAATTTTGTATCAAATAAGCTGTTTTGAGATGAATTGTCACACTTGAAAATAAAACTTGTGCGTACAGTTTCAGAAAGAAGCCAGCTTGAGATAGCCTTGGAAAAATGTTGCATTTGATTCACAACTTTTAATTGGTTCCTCTCTTGCTCTTACCTTTCATTAGTCTGCTTGCCAAGCGGAGTCATTACAGTGTGTAGCTAAAGATAGCTTCAGCTGTGTCTTTGTCTGTGTCAAGGGGCTTGTCTTCGTGTCTGTGTTGTTAATTTACTCACTGTGCTGCTTATATAGACATTATTATGCCCTTGCTTAACAAGTAAAATATCACACCTGATCTGCATTAAATGAAGGCAACATGGCTTGTTGAGTAATGTAAACTTGGCCAGGCTGTCGCTTGAACAAGTCCTTTTTTATGTGCCTTCAGTTGTTAGCTGCTCCTCTTTTTTAATGTATTGTTGGAGAAAGCTTTGACCCTTAAAGTCATGAGCAAGTGGTGGAAAAGCAAGCAGTGTGTGTCGCCCGTCAGCGTGGAAGCTCTGTTTATTTCTGTTTGTTTGGGGCTACGTTTGTACTCTCCAACTCCCCCCTTTTTTTTTTTTTTCTTTTCTCGGGGGACTTCTTTTAATAGTAAGGAGGTGACAGTTTACCTCTCGCTGAGCACCGGGGGTGACAGTTTGGTGTCTGCCCAACTCGGCATGAAACGCTCCAGATGACTCGCTCACAGCGCCCGCAAAAGCTGCCTGTGTTTTTAGTCCATTAGAGGTCATAATGGAGGAGATAAAAGTCATAAAATGACAGAAATCACGTGTTTATTGGACAAAGTTTTAAGGAGAATTATACAACCGATGGAAGATAAGTTATACTGGGAAACTATAAGTGCAGTCAGGGTGTAGTAAATTTATCAAAAGGAACTTGGAAGTTCAGAGTACCATGGGAATCAACTTCAGCTTGCACTACCTCCCCTCCCTGCTCATACCACTCTCTCCCCTCTAATGTTCTCGATTGTTTGCTTTCATTTCAGAGAAATGTCTGTTTGGTGAAGTGATAATTGCATCCCTCTATGATTTCAAGCTGAGACTCCGAGTTGTATTGAATCACATCCCACTTATTTCAAGGGGAGTGTGTTCTTTGGGAGAAATTGAGACAAAAACAATACGACAAACTCCATCTGACCCTGTTCCTTGACATACAAGTCCACATTTCCCTGCCTCGTACACACAAGCACACACACACACACGCACACATGAACACACACACACACACACACAGACAAGCTTATTCTTCCAGCATCCTCTTTGATTTGCAAACTAAATGTCAGATAAAATGAGTCGAGTTAGTTCCAGTGAGCACAGATCTCTGCTTTCTGCTCGTGAGGGGGATGCTTGTTGCAGACTCAGAGCCCGCTGCTTTCCAGCTAACTTCATCAGGGAAGCGGTCCGACCGTTAGTGAGCGAGTACCTCTTTAGAATTAATCCTCGGGGAGGATGACTGCGCCAGTGCATAAGGATTACTGCTTTCAGGGCTTCTGATGAAATTTAAATAGCAAAGTGTCCTGGAAAACACTTGCTTCGTAATATCCTGCTAAACATGCGATTATTTGCTGGAACACTGAACAGAGATCTGTGCCTCATTTGATTTCACAGTCTTTATTGATGTGATAATCAAGTGGTCAGCTAATGGTAATCAAGCTTGATGGAGATGCGTGATGGTCGTGGCCAAAGCCTCTTTGTTCCTGCACTTTGTGCTCTGTTTCAACAAGTCGGCCACTTCTAAGGAACTATCTTAGGTTTCCATGTAACCACCCCTCACCTGTCGGCTTAGATGCTAATTTTGCAGGTCTGGTAGCTGCAGGCGTTGTGAACATATTACATAAGATTGAAGTTTAAAGAAGGTAAATGGTGTTTTTTGCTTTGTTTTGGGGTTTTTGTACTCTCCTTTATTTATGAATGTGTTTCAGTTTAACGTTGAGTCTGGCTGAAGCATTCAAAGTGGTGGACAATAACACCGCTTTGTTGCCCTCTTTATGCGCCGGTCTCAGTATGCTCGTCGGCGAGGGCACGCTGCCATAGTCAAATTCCTCTTTGTCTGTGTGTTATTGACTGTGAAAGCTTCAGCCTTGTCCATGGATTAAATGGAAATTGCAGTATGTGTGCGTGTGCTGAGGATTGCTGACTGAAGCTGTAATACATAAAGAGCTTTGGAAGACGGATGGTTTAAAGAGCAGGCAATTGTCATAATGATGACTTTAACCAAAACGTTCCTGTCATAAAGATGCTTCGCACATGCGTGCGAGTCCGTCGGGGCCTTGGACGCTGCGGCCAACTGCACTTGACGGCTGCAGTGTCAATAGACTTAACAACGGCTAGAATAGAATAATTTGGCCACGGGGAAGTAAGTGATGTTATAAAGCTGTATTGGGAGATCATTGGATTATGATTACAGCGTAATACTTTGTCCTCTCCCTTCACATTAAATCAGTGTTTCCTCTTTTGGTCTAGATGCCAAACATCCCAGAGCAAAATCTGATGGTACCTACAGTAAGTCAACAACACAACAGACACAACAATCTGTCAGGAAAAAAGTCACTTTGCTTTCTCATACCTGAGAGAGAAACTTCAATATTGACCCACATCTGCATCAGAATAATTTGGCTGCTATTTTTGTAGTGCGCTTTAAAAAAAAAGAAAAATATGCTTTGCCAGAGTCATCATGATGGCCGGATCTCTACACAGTGTGTGACATTTTAACTAATGTTTTCCTGCTCAAGGCTGCGCTGCCCAGCACGGGCCAGACATCTCCCTCGTCTCTCCCACAGTAATAAGACAGAGTGGGTGCACTCTCCCACAGCTAACCAGTGCTATTTGCATGAGAATCGGCAGGCGGTGTATGAGGATGCTTGAGAAAGCTCAGAATGAGACTCTGCAAGTTTGAAAACCACTGACCTCCTGTATTGGTATGCCAGAAATCCGGAGATCCTTTTGAGCTATGAAGCTACAGGTTGTCACCAGGATTTATCCTCAATGTTCTGACAGCTGACTACCTGTTTAAAAGCATCATTTGTCATGAATTCGAATGCACAGCTGTAGCTCGTTGCCCGTATGGCTCTGTCCTTTCCTGCTCTCGCCACATCATCCATCCATCCATTATCTAAACCCATCTCTTCCCATTCAGAGTCTCTGGGGGTCTGCTGGAACCTATCACAGCTGTTTTTGAAGGAAAGGCAAGGGTACAACCCAGATACAACCAAAATACAATAGTCACCAGTCCATCACAGAGCCCAATACGTGCAAAATATCCTTTATATATCTCTTTTTTTTTTTTTTTCACTGGCTTCATGTCACTCTCTCCACCATATCTTTTTAATATCTGTGTACATGTGGAAAAGTAAATGATGTAGTGTGAAAAAAAAAATAATGAATTCAAAATGCGGAATTAATATTCACAGTCAACATAACACAATTATGTTCTCTTCCATGGTTTCCTCAAAAATAATTGCCTGAAATGAAATCACGTGAGGTTGAGCTGTTTGCCTCTTATTTATTCGGTATTTTTTTTTACCTTTTCAAAATTTAAGAGCTTTCAAATATTTTAATGGAACACATAAATGGTGCACAAGTTGTTTTTCAGGATATCTATACAACGAACAGTATTGGGTTTGGACTGCAGCTGTGGGGCATTTCCACAACTTACACCTCAATTGGATGTGTTCTTCGTGTTTTGTGTAGACAAACTCTTCACTTTTGGTACAAAAGTCATCCGAAACCTCTCGTTTGTCGTAGTTCATGTCACATGTGGCGTCTAGTTCTCAGTTGTGAATACTCTTATCTGAGGACACAGCTGAAACCTCCACTAATGAAATAAGGCTCGCTGATGCTATGATATTACATTTTGGGACTAGTTTGGCTCATGAATGTTTGATGAGAATGTCCAATCATGCATAGACAAAAGAAAGAGATGAGGAATGGGAGAGGAGAAATTTAGACGTGAGAGCAGGGCAGGAGGCAACCCAGACTTGGGGAGAAAGTGAGGAGGGAGAGTGTGTGTCTGCCGGCGTGAAGTGTGTGTATAAAGCGGGTGATCACTTGCTGCAGAGGTAGCACTGCATTACACATGAGGATTTGGAATGGCCCAGATAAAGTAATCTATGATTAACGGGGGAGCGGCTGGCCTGCCACCCAGCGAACAGCTGTAGTCGGGGGCGAATTACGAAATTATGGGATGTCCAGACATTATAGATGAGGTGAGAAATATATTTTAGTACAACGGGGGTGAGTTTTGCATGAAGTCAAAGGTAATAGGCGGGGACTGGAAACAAGCGTGACATAGGGAGGACTCCGTAATTAAGACAATCTTTTTGTTGCTGTTGCTGCGTTTGCCAGAGAATTGTTGGAATGGTGGTCCGAGGAGGATTTGTGGCGGCGAGCCGCGGGGTCGTGGTTGGAGGAGTGATAGCTGCAATGATTGCTGTAACAACTGTCCGACGGGATAACAAATCAAATTATAAAGATGGACACCCCAGCACAGACCCTGCCGCCGTCTGAAATTGATTGCTTGCACCAGGAGCTGATATTGCGGGGTCTGGTCTGTCATAGTCCATCAGGCGTCATTATCACCGAGGGAACTCTAAACCCCACGCCGAGCTCAGTGAGGACGACTCCTCCCATGACAGCACCAAGAAATGGGCAGAAAACAACAACACAGGCAGAAATTCAGTTTTCAATAGGTTCTCTGTCATGATGGTGTTGAATTCACAGAAAGTCAACCCAGAGCACTTGCTAAATCAAGTATTGCAGAACTACCTTGATTCAAGTGCTCTCATGTCTTGTATTGCTTGTAAGTACACCACCAATCATCTTTAACTCGTAGTTCGTAGGATATGAATCATTGTAAAGTTCTCACCCCTTACTACATTTATCTATTCAAGTATCTGAGGAATACTAAATGCGTTTTCACCTCTTAAGTATTACGATTGCGTTTCAATATTCACTAGTTCTCCCATTCCAGCAGACAGCTATTTTTATTCCGCCGTGTGATTAGTCATTAAGCTGAGGCGAGCTGTCATTGGAAATCATTTTCATGTCTTTAGACAGTTCCTCAGTTCATCCAAATGATGAGTGATTTCGCCTGTGGGGGGAAAAAGGCCCCATATTTTATTGAGAGGCGAGACAGTTCCTCAATAATGCCAGAAGTTTCATAATGTTCCCTGAAGTGAATGGACTTGGTGTTTGAGGCCACTTATAGAAAATGACTGTGGCTCTAAAGATGGCTCATTACTTCATTCCGTGAGGTGTCCGCATTCCTCAATCCACTGCTGGTCCTCTCTGTCACAGTTTTATGCACTCCAGACAGAATCCCATGTTGAATTTTTAAGGTATTTAGTGTCACATTAAACGTTTCTGCCTCATAAAGCAATGCTATTTTATAGTCAGGTGTGTTCAAAGCATCCCTTTGAGACGTCTAAAAGAGCCCATCGAGCAGTTGGATTCCAGCTGTCAGTGATCTTATCCTTCTTCTTGTCCACGCGGACAATAGTCTGACGTCGTCGTCAGACTGGTGTTGTTGAAATCACTGCACCTTGCCAAGTACCTCCTGCTTTCATGCCTCACAGACCTCCTCAGACTTTAAGGGGCCGCCCTTGAAAATGTTCCTCCAGCTTGTTGCCCTTGACGCCGCCTATTTCCAGACGGCCTTGTTACACGTGCTGATGGACTCGTTGATTTGGGTGGTATAACGATGCGCCGCAGAACTGCAGAGTTGAATTATTATACCAGGAACAGTGTATTCAACCTTTTAATGTTTTTCTGTTTGCGCTGAAGTCATTCAAATACAAAATGCATTTTATCTGTTGATGCTGTGAAATAAAAAGCAACATAATGAATGGATGCTTGGCATGATAACAGGCTCTCAAGCGATTGTGTCGGACATATTTCCAGTGGAAGTTCAATTAAGCTCAAGCTGAGCCACTTTATAGATAATTCTTTGTTGATTTCCCAGGATACTGAGAGCCATCCTAATCAAGGATCTTGAGGACTCTTGAGCTGGTTCTCATCAACAATTTGCACTATATGACTAAATGTATTATTTCATACAAAAGAAGGGTAAAACCATTTATTTATGTTTCTTATATAAGGAAAGATGCTATTAATGTCCTTTATGGAAGAAGGCTTACATGGATTATGAATATAGCTTTTTTTTGTTATTAAACTTTTTACTGAAATATTTAATAACCATCACAGAACAAGCTGTACTGTTGAAGCGCAATATGTCCAAAGTCCTACATTTATTTTACATGTTTTGGACTAAACTGACAATAGATTTAGCAACCCAGGGTATCATTACGATTGCTCCGTCCGCTGACAGGTATTAAACCAGGAGGTTGTTCCACAATCTCGTAAAACTTTTTTTCTCATTACTGATTCTATAATCCAAGCAATTTTTTAAGATCTGGAAGGGAAGTATTTTTGCATAATCTGAAGATAACTCTGGCAGCAGTGACAACCCTGACATTTATTGTTGCAAATTCATAGTCTGATAGATCAGATGATACTTTTCCATCCCTAAAAGACACAGCATTAGTGATTTAGGTTTTCTCTTTACCCAACCATGTCATCATATGTTCTATAACATTTAACCAAAATAGTTTTATGTCTAGAAACAAAGACTTTAATTATAACCCAGGTGTTTGGCCTTTTTTTATTCTGCAGTATTGACTATGGCCAGGATTACTACAAATAATGATAGTAGTCTTGTAAATAGTGACCGGCTAAGACAGGACAAAAGATGTTTTGTTTTTTTACCTGCTTACCAGGTGAAAATATTTTCTTTTCATTTGAGTTCATTTGAGCATAAATCACAAAAGATTTGTCCACAGTCTGGTCTGTCCTGTCCACCTTATGTATAGCCATTTTCACATATTTTTCAAAACTCCATTCAGCAATAATCTTGCAGGTAAATTATTGCCTTGCATCTAATCTTCGTGTATACCATGTATAACCCTAGTCAAGGCTATTAATAGGAAACAACTCTTCTCATGGGCCCTTGTGTTTCACAAATTATATTTCTTAAAAAAAAACATTTTCCCTTTTAACTTGCAAAGAAGTGTGAGAAGTGTGAGAAGGTGAACGTGTCCACTTCTCCCCCTCACGAACTTCTGGACTTGTGTTTTAGCAATAAGTGCTTGTCACTCTTTTGGGTGTGGTCCTCTTTTGAATTTTTATTAATATGATGTGGTACCCACTACTTTTTATCTTCAATCTCTCATTTGTCATGTGTCCATAAACCGGTCTGTACATTGTTCTTGGCTTGTATTATTTAGGTTTTGAGTAATCATAGGGAATTGTATTAGGTTGTCGTATTTTGCTGAACTGGTTTATTGGGTTACGTCTGATTTGTTGGTAGAGAGCATCCCTCTGCTGATGATCCCTCCTGCCCAGCCAAAGCAATTTGGGTGGGGCCATAAAGGAGGGCAGCCCGCCGCTCATGAGAGATGGTCTTTTGGGTGCAAGGAGAAGGCGGTCTCCTGGCCTCCCCTGTTAGGCTGATTGTTTGTCTGATTGTTTGGCACCGTTAACAGAAGTTGGAAAATAAAAGAGAAAAGCTATCTTCTGAACTGCAAACCACCTTTCCGTCGTTCCTTTTTCCACCTGGAACTCCAAACCCACATTCCAGCTAGTGGGTGGGCCGCTTGGTGTCTCACAGAGGGTTTCATGTGTAACACCCCAGAGAAAGTAATCCCATCACTCCGTGTTGTGGGGTTTAGCTGTTTTGTTATGCTGTATGGGTGCTCTCGTTTGATTTCAGCTCAGTGTAATCCATTGTTGTTGTGCTGCGCTCTTTCTCCTCTCCGTTTCATGTGCATGCAGGTTGTGTTTGCCGTCTGTAGACTGCGTAGCTCATCTCCACGCGTCGTCTGCCACCCTGAGCTAGCCTGTGTTTCTCTCCTTTTTGAACATGGTGAATTGCAGCTCTGGAGCAGATCAGTTTATCAGGAGATCACGCTGTGGTTCAGGGGATTTTTCACCTGTGTCTGGGATGACTCCGGATCTGTGGTTCGCCAGGGCTTGTCACAGTTATAATTGTATAATCACGACTATTTGAGATAATTGCCTGCAGAATTATCACTGACAGGTATGAAAGCAATTTATGGAAACCTACAGATATATTTCCACATTGTTTTTCCAAAGTTTGATAGAACGGAAGACTTTTGAATGGAGTTATTTGTTTAGAAACATTAAAAAGCAAACAATTCTTTTTTTTATTCATATTTTAGCATTATAGCCCTATCAATGTTATGACTATTATGTTCTATTAAATTATTAGTGGCCTTGGAGTGGCTAAAAATGATGACAGAAAAGATGTTTAAACCATCAGTTGTAATGATCTGTTTTACAGCAAGTGGTCAAATAAAATTCATAATCCTGACATGTTTCTGGAGGAAGAATCTGCGTCTCGTAGACACACCATAGCTGAACGATTTCAGGAAAATATCTCATGCAATGAACTGACCAATGTTGTGGTTCAGTCTTCGATTTTCAAACTGAAATTTGATATTCACGCAGCGTTAGATTTTTAGCATGTTTTGGAGCATCACCACATTGACGTGTGGTAAACAAAAAAGTATGTTGTTTGGAGGCAGCAACTGTTCAACTGAAAATCAGCATCAGTGGAGTGTGCGGAGTGACACCGTTCTGGCTTAGTGATATCTGAAGGACTGAAGGACTGACATCTTCCCTCTGTCAACGGTTCTGATAAGGGTTTCAAATCTGTATTTTGTCACTATTTGGATGGACGCCATGTCTTTAGCCACGAGTTGTTAGGAGGGCGTCTCCCTGTGCCTTCGTGGGACTTTTTTTATACGATGTTCACAAACAACTCTGTAATCATGAGCCGTTTCACTGACTGGGCAGACACATCATCTGTAATTTTTCATTGCTTTTAGCATTTTTTTTGTGGAGTGGGGCTTCTTTAAAGCAGAACAATGACATTTTTTGACATTTCTAGCTCAGTGGGTCCAAACGTTTTAACCGGGGCGGGAACATTTCCTGTAAATATCTGGAAACTTTCTATTCTAGGTTAAGCTTTGAAATCTGGGAAATGTGTGCTATGTGCATGTGATTGAGGAATAGCATAGATATACTCAAGTGTACTTGTACTTAGTCAAGATTATGCTACAAAACAGGTTCCCCCAACTATATTTAAAACCTTTGTTAAGGACCAACCTTAAGTATTATTTCTTTCAAGGCTAATTTCCATAGATTCTTGGTCATTCCCATGGAAAGTTACCAACTTTGAAAATGACTGGAATTTTGCCACTCTGATTTGTGATTTACCAATCGTATTAGATTAAATTAGTTTCACCTTTACTGTCATTGCTTACTCACAGTACAAGGCGGCAAAATGCAGGTTAGCATCTAACCAATATTTCAAATCTCAGTTTCGGTTTTAATTTGAGTATTTCTTCAGCCCTCACACACCATTCATTTTCTATACCCTCTTAATTCTGTACAGGGTCACAGGAGCTCTCAGTATATGTAATATGCCAAATGAGAACGTTGTTGTGTCTTGAGATCTACTAATCAACTGGGATTTCCTCCCTGTGCCCAAAGATGGGTTTCCATTAACGGTGGTCTGGGGTGGCTCCACAGGGCCTTGACATTCAGAGTGAATCTCCATTACCAGAAACGGCTCGTAATGAGAGGAAGGCTACAGGGCTTAATATAGTTCCCTGTCTTGTGTTAGGTACTTCAGCGGGGCTCTGAAAAGCTGATGCAATTGTCATCAATTAGTCACGTGCCTGTCCTGAGTAACAAGCAGTTCTGATGAGGTTAGTTGTACATTCTGAAAGCCAGAAGTTTCAATAAAAATAGATTAAAGACTAAAAAAAGAAAAACAAACAACAAAAAAATAAAATGATGGTAATGATTTTTAGGAGTGATGAAGTCACCAACGTTGAGCCAAACTGAGCTGGTAGTGATCAAAGCACATCTGACCAGAATCTGTGTTGTCAAAGTTTTATTTCGACTGCAGGTATACCACATCGGCAGACAGAACTTTTAATCAGATAAAATTCAAAGCAAAAAGTTTCTTTTTCTGGTATAAGTAAATTGGTTTCTAGTGCCAAACAGCACTTTTTTTTCTTCTTGTTCTGGCATTAATAGTCAAACCAGCCCAGCAGGGACTCTCATTCACGTCTGTGTAATTACAATCATTGTAAGAGTGTTTCTGAATAAGACCCACCAGCAGCCCAGAATAGGATTTCATTGACAAAGCATTGACAACTGTGGAACAGAAAATTAAGCCCTCTCCATTCACACCCCCTAGTTCTTATTATGTAGAAGCTATCTCACTGAGCTCGCTTTTGTGCTCAGATACTTAATGTGAGCACTCCTCGACTGAATTACTTTATATGCTGCAAACAGGCGGGATTGCTTTGACTCAAGTAGAATTGAGGCTACTTTTAATTTTACCGTTGTAAAGGTGCAAATGTAGAAATGATCGTGTTCAAAAGAGATCCACAAATGTGTTTGTTTCTGTTGAGTTTTAAAGGCACTACAATTGAAATAAATACAGCAAGACGTATAGCATGACTTTTATCACCCATTTGTGTCTTTGGTTCCTGTTATATGGTTGATGAAGTAAAAACGCCACAATGCTTTAGAAAGAGTGCAGTTCATTATTTGCTGTTGTTGCTGTTAATAATGGGCCTGTATAGCACTTAAGTAGAATGGAGACCCATCAAAGCAGACTGATAAGGAGCGAGGGATCTGCTTTAGTCATTTACTGCAAAGTGCCAGGTTTAACTCACTTGGTCTTTTATGAAGTACACCACCAGAGTAAACAAATTAATCATACAGCTGTGGTTTCCCAAAACAACCATGCGGCCCAGAGCAATCATACATCAGACAGAGTGATGGCGACTGTCTCCATCAGGAAATGGAAGAGTCTCGGTATTAAAGATAGGCAACCACAGAGGACTCATTGGTTACAGGCCATCACAATTATTCTGCCTCTCACCTGCGACGCTCTGCATCTATTGGCTTTTTACGACCCAACAATGGCTCTGTGTTGCGTAGTTTCTAGAAGTGGTGTTGCGGTTACAGATTTATGAATTTACACGTTCGCATGAAATTGTGTGTTTTGCATGTAAAAAAAAAAACAAACAAACTTTAATATTACTCATTTAACTGACATGCTTCAAACATCCATTACACTTTATTAAAAAAGGTAATCTTACGTATAAAAAAGTCCAATCTAAAATAACACATAATAAAGATAGTGAAGCGGCTCCAATTTCTTTCTCTTTCTTTTTCTTTCTTTTTCTGGCCTTTTATGGATAATAGCAATAGACATTGGTCTTTTCTAAGTGATTATACAATAAATACATTTAATTTAAAATACAATCTTGAAATAACACTTTCAATTCTGGTATAACAATAACACAAAAAGCACAGTTATGGCTGTAATACCAAAGGAAAGTAGCAACGTACCTTCATAGTGACTTACAGGAGACATGTCTCCAACAAAAGCACCAGCAGCCTACATGTGGCCTGATGAACCCATCGACTAATGAATCGAAAGGAGAGTCCTAACTTGGTAAACGTAATAAAAAGGAATTTAATCTGTACTCTGCAAACGAGATTTGATGATGGGCATCACATTAGGGGGGATTTCTTAGATGTACAGTAAACCTGCTTAGCACCACAGAGGCAGCTGTGTGTGCATGTCCATGTGTTTCTGTGTGAACCGTCATAAGAGAGATAAACGGTGTGTTTGTTTCAGAGCCCGTCAATATGGGACACATTCCCTGACCCAAACTAAATTTGTAAAGTTGGTATAGTAGAGTGCAGTTGCCCAAAGCTCTCAGGAGTTGTTTGTTTATATTGAAATGGTGTGAAACCTTAACTCTAATTTCAGGCTTTGGGACAATATTTGTGTACGCTTGTAGTCTAAAGTGAAAATGTAATTCTGGCAGTTTCAGGCGGTGTTTGCTTTAGTAGTAATAAATAAACACTGCACTGTAGCACTGGGAGGAAAACAAAAACATTAGAACAGATTTAAAGTAAAATGTGGAGAATTCAGGATTTGGGTTGATGACAAAATAATCATCTATGCAAATCTTTTTTTTCCCCTCTCTAAACTAACCAGTTTTCTGATCAATCTCTTTCTGCATACAGAGTAAGGCAGTTTCTTGAAGGCAGCCGGTGAAGTTTTCATCAGTCAGAGGCCGGTTGACTTATGTACTAACGGATTGCGTTGCATGTGAATCTTAGTTCCAGTGCGTCACGTACCAGTCATAATGCTCTTGGTCTTGCACTTACTTAGCACCTTTTTAACATTATCAAAGTTCTACAAAGCACTTTACAATATGCTACTTATGTACCCATTCACACAATCTCATTTGTACAACTTCTATTTATATTTTTGAGCACTGAACACTTGAACGTGTAACTCGAGTAGGAATAAGAATCTCCCTCTTGTTGTGAAAAAAGTCAGAATCATTTTGGTTATTTTATATGAGAGATTGTTAGCTGTGATGTTTTGATGCGCTCTCATCCTCCTCTTGAAGAAGTGTGTTTGAAAGGGTGTGCAGTGTGATTCAGCAAACATTTTAATCTGGATCTGATGACAGCTGGGGGGATGCTGTCTTCTGGTGCCAGTCAATTTCAATTAAATCTGAATCGAAACCACTTCCCTGATGAAGGACACTTGCGGAGGTTTGGAGAGTCTAAAATTAGAGATACTTTGGGTCCAGTTAGACTGCTTTTTTTTGTTTTTGTTTTTTTTACCCCTTTTTAAAGTGCCACAATCCTCTTAACCCATAAGAACCCAGAGCCATTTCTACTTGTATGAAAACATATGGGGTTGTGTGACACAGATGTGTGTCAGGAACTTTTCGGGACATTTAAAGGCAGTGTGACACCTTATGGGTTAATATTGAATTGCATAGCAGATTTACATTTGTTCACATGTTCAACAACGTTTCATACACGTATATGTATTTATTTTTTTCTTTTCAAATTTGATATTTTATAACCACATGAGACAAAACAAGGTGGCAAAAAATTTAATTAAAAACTAATCACTCCATATTCTTTACTGTTCTTTAGTGGCTGTAAATTGAACATAATATATCGAGGTCTGGGGCAAAAATTACAGAAATACACCTAACGTACAGTTGATATTACAAAAGAGGGCAGTCCTGATCATGGTTAAGTCAGGTATCTTGAACATACAAACTGAATTACTGAAACTTCAGGACCTGGTAAATTATCACACAGCACAGATAATGTCAGCAAGACGTTACTGCCACTAAATATCAAAAATCCTTTTTAGCCTGAGAGACTGTAGTATGCATGATAACTACGATAATATTAATATGTATACCAATAATTACATTATATGTACAAGTATCACTATTATTATTATGGAATTATTAGTAAGAAACCTTACTACTACAGTTATTGTTTTACATTGGTACTATTGTTCTTATTATCATCACTGCATTACTGCATAGATCAAATATATAGTAAGAATAACATGAACACATGAAGGATCAATCAAAGCAATTCCTACTTTATGTAGTTAGTTAAAGTCCAAAATAAAGTCTTGCACCAGAGTTCACGTGATGTGGACACATTATGTTTATTCACCGTTTTTTTGTTGTTGTTTTTTTGAGCTCATCATTCATTGTTGCAACAGTTCAGATAAATCAGACAACACAGAAAAGTATGCCATGTCTACTTTAAGCAGGGGTTGCATATCTACGTGCAAAAATGATGACTCCCCAAGCAACGACCTTAGACTCTCCTGTCCTGAGAGCTGAAAACTAACAGTGCAATGACCGCTTGATCCACAAGGAAGATTTGTGTCCTCCGTGTGTTTCAGTAGCTTTACAACACGTCATGATAATCGGGAGCTGAGCCAGACTCTATTGATTAGTATTATCTGCTATGGAAGATGCAGCATGTTGTTGATGGAAAAACATTAACGTGAGCCGCTCAATATAATTCCAGTTTGGTTGCAGAATGTGGATTTAATGTGAAATTATTCAGTTAGTATGCAGATTACGTGATCATCACAATCATTTTTTGGTTTTTTTTGGTCAGAATGTCCATTGTAAATAACAGTATTTATTTAGCCTTTTTTGTTGTTGTTGTTGAATATTTGTTATTCAGGGAAAAAAAATCTTACCAGTGCTTACTTCTGGTCTTAATGAGCAATAAAATGTTTTTTCTTATAGTTTAATTGTTAGCCACAAATGTTAAATGAAAAGGATAATCGTATTTAGGATTTCAGAATGTCTTTGACTCACTCATGGCAGCGACTGAAATACTTCTTCTTACATTGCAATATACTGTGGTTTTAAATAGAGATGCACCAGTTGCAATTTTCTTGACCTATTCTGATTTCTGATTTCTATGGGTTGTTTTTTTCAGGAACATGACCTGCCGATACCAATTTAGCCAGTTCCAATTTTTCTTACAAACTCCGATTATTCATTTTTTTTAATCCTCTAAGTGACAGAATTTTTTAAAATCATGGTTTTTATTAGTTGGCGTATATTATATTATTGTTTTATTGTTATTGATGAATAAGTAGTAGAGCTAGTAGTGATATAGTTGTTTGCTACGATGTATAATTTTATAAATCACTATTGTAGAAACAGTAGGATATAAACCTTGACTTGATCAGAGACTTGATTAGAGTATACTGTAGCTTTTACCTACAGCAGTAGTTTTTGTACCACATAAGGTGATTTTACATCAAGTGTATTGCTTTATATAAGTTCACCTCTATAGAATCCTGTTATAATATCAGAAATAAACATAATTACAGCCTGTTTTAAAAAAACGTTTTTGTCTCTATAACTAGATTTTACATCCAATAAGACTTTAGTACCACTTCGGGTGAATTAATTAAAAACAACAAATTTACTTATAAATGGGCTGCCTGGGCTTATTTATTTTTTTGCTTATTTACAACATAGTGTGCCGCATTACGGGAAAAAAAAACACTCTCCAGAGTATGGGGTGACGTTGCGGATCGTCTCTCCAATAATATTCCATGCTGTCGTTCACTCAGTAAAATAAAAAAGAAAAGTGAGGGTGACCGGCTGGTTCCAGGTTGGACTGAAAAAATCAGCAAGTTTAGTCGAGCAGTGCATCTCTAGAATGAATTATAGAGTAGAGACCTGGCTTCATGGAACTAATCCTATTATGACCAACTCAGTCCGTCACTTGAGATGCAGTTAGGTGGACAAACTTTTTATTATCTGCCTGGGAGTCTTCTTTTTCATAGACATATCAAGTGATTTAAGTGATTTTACATTCGAGAATCATACCATAAATGGATTAGATGTTTCCCACTGCTGTGTCTTGCCAAAGTAATTTATCATATAAAATTTAAAGGTTCATGATTTTATTTAAGCTGGTATACTAGAAAATTTGCCATAAGAAAAAAAACAACAACTTGTAAACTGCTGTAGCTCTTCTTGTGACATTCTCCCTGAAACGCTTTTGTTTCTTTACGGTTCCTCTCGAAAGGTCCAGCCGACTCGGCGTGGCCATCTGAAAGGTCAGAGTGGCAGTGCCAGGCAGCTGGTCATTCTGTGTTGATGTCGTGCCAAACTACCCGCTGTGAAAGCATTATGCAAATATGTTACTCGATGATACAGATAAGCAATTATACAGAAGACGAGAGACTGGACTGCCAGCAAGGCGTTTCAGACGGCTTAAGGAATAGTTCATTCTGGAAGAACTCATTCTTTTAAAGTCTATTACGTTGACAAAAACGCGCTGAAGGAAGGGGAACTGCCCCCCAGACACATATGCACTCAAAAAGTGTTTTCTTTACTGCAGTGAGTGGTAAATGATTTCTAAACCCAAATAATGCATAAATAAAATCCAAGAAAGTTTACTCAGCACATCATCTGTCATAGACACAAACATCTAACTTGATAAATAATAAGATCTGAATGTGATGTAGTGTGAAATGTATTTGCAGAGGTTTTTGATTAATGTGCCATAATGGTATAATTTCCTTTCCAGCATCTTCTGTTGTTTCTTTTCCTATTTAAAGTGATGGCATTCCCTAGAAATCAGTTTGTTTCGGGATTTGATCAATGCAAGACTCAGTTGGACCTACTCAGGTCTTTCTAGCAATAAACTACATGTAGCCATTAGACTAATTTATACTTGGATCTGGGCTTGTCCCGGTGGGGGCTGTGGGACCCCTCTGAACATGAGACCCAAGCTCATACACGTGAAAGTACATGAATCATGGCAGCATAGACGAAGATGCAAATGATATTGCATACACAAAGGGCAATGCAAGAGCAATAAAGAACATAGTGTTTCTTCCAGTTTCATTGTTATTGTTGCCACTCTTTTATAGGTTTAGGTGTGTGTGTGGGTGCATGTGTGTGTGTGTTGGTGTACGTTGGCGGGATTGTCTTGGCCGGGCCCCTGTGTCTGGGTCTGCGGGCTTGCGACCATACGGCTGGCTGGTTGGATGCTGGCTTTGGAGAGCGGCTTCACAGGTGTTCAGGTGAGGTAGCTGGTTGGTGTCGGTGTGAATGTAAATACAGCGTATCTATGGAAACATAACTGTTGATGAATATGTGGGGATGGTGTCCTGCCGGGGTTGGTTTATTGCCTCTATTCCTTTTTTTCTTTTTTCTTCCCTCATCTGATAAAACACTTTGGGTTGCACATGTTTTATGAATAGTGCTGTTCGGGTGAAGTTTTATTGATTGATTTTTATTAAAAGCATAATTATGGATAATAGCGATAATTTTGCTATTGGCTTTTCAAATAAAATGATCGGTTTTTAAAGCATTTGCATTACATTATCAGCTTGGTTTTGGCATGCTGAATGGCAAAGCTGTTGCATTTGAATGACTGCGAGCTGCAAACAGACAGAACGAGACGGGTGTGTGAGAGCGAACAAGTTATTGACGTGTGCACGACCAGCCAAGGAGTACGCAACAGCAGTGCACTTAGATGCAACGAAGCTTGTATGGCAGGAGCAAAAAAAACAAAAACAACTTCCTTTCTAGGATTAAATGCGGCATGGAAGAAGATTTAATTTTGCCAACTTGTCATCACTCAATTTAAAGTGCAGCTGAAACTCCGGTTTACTCTCTTCCTTTTAACATCTAAAATAAACTGAAGCATTACAGCAGTTCATAGCCACCGGTGAGAGTGCTTATTGATCGTATTGAAAACCGCTCATCTACCTAACCATATCTGGATATCCGAGTGTTCGGGTCAAGCCGTAATCTAGAGTAAAAACTGTAACAGTATTGATAGAGTATGACAGAGAATGACAGAGAAATACCTAATTCTTCTTTGTTCATTATGCAGCGCAGCAGTTTCCTGAGGTGGCATGAATTGTTATTAAAAACACACGTAGCTTCCCTAAACTCTGGGGTTTTCTTTCCAGACATGAGATAAATTCCCCAAATAAAGGCAGAAATTTAGAAGACTGATTTACAAAACTTAAGAGTTAATTTGGTTCCTAATTGGACATCTGGAACTACGGTACAATTTCCCACATCTATAAAACTGCTGTCACCTTTTGGTACGAGACTAATTGATCATAAGTCAGGTAACCGGCTTTAAAACAGACATTTGGACCCCCTAATATGTTCAGATGTCAAAATATTAGTATTTTTATTGTGCATATTTGTGGCTGTGAACTGCAATTCCTGGATGTCTTTGTTTAATACATGTTCTCTATTTGACGTTTTCAAAGAAGTAAAGTAACAGAGCGATGACCCATGCTGAGGCCTGGGTACGGCTGCAGCACGCGGCTGTACTGCATGATGACACTGTTTATGGGACGTTATTGTCCAGCAGTGTGGATGCTCACATCATTACAGTTACAGTTATTATCGTGGTGCTCGTGTGGGTGACCCTTCATCAAAAGAGACAAATTCTGTCTGACTCACCATAATGCGTTTAATTGAAGTCACTGTTTGTCTTTTTGGATACAAAACAAAGATATGATCCATTTCTTTAATTGAGAGAAGGATAAGCTCAGGTCTGTCCTCGTCATGGAGTTGCACAAATATTTGAATGGACTTCAGCTTCACTCACCACTGAGTCCCTCTGTTCGTACGAGTAAAAAAAAAAAAAAAAAAAAGTGTCTGAAGCTGTAGTTTGTATTTGGAAGAAAAAAAAATTCACTAAGGGCCCTCAAGTTCTGATACCAGAACTTCACAAACAGGGGTTCCGGGTTGGTTTTTCAAGACCGGGCACGTGTCTACATTACCAGGAATGTTCCTGTAAAATTGTTCCTTCAGGAACCTTTACTGGGCGAAAAACATCCATGTGGTAGGAGAGGTACTCAGGCTGACCAACAGGAACCGCCTGGCGGGGGTTCTCTGCTAATTGGAGTTGGAGGTTACAAGAAAATACTATAGATGGACCAGCGAGTCGGTTCAGCTCTTGTTGGTTTATTACGTAGAGGTCTGGTGGGTGTTTTTAAAAAAAATCTCAATCGATGCTGGCCAGTTGCAAGAAGAAATGAACATTAACGCCACCTCGTGGTCAGCTGGGCTATTTTTTCAGTCAAAGGTTCTTGTGTGGCGCTACAGTTTAATGGAGACACGCTGGCTAAAGGGGCCGAGGAGACGGTCGTTCCTGTTAGAAGTTCCTGTTGGGGGCGTTCACCCTGAACCCCTGTTAGTGTTAGTTAATAGTTGGTTTAATACTATCAACTACACTATATTGTTAAAGGTTTTCTCTCACCAATCCAAATAATCGGAATCATGGAAGTGTTTGGGAACTACAGCAGCTCAGCCACGAAGTGTTAGGCCATGTAAACTGACAAAGCAGGGTCAGCGGATGCTGAGGTGCATAGTGCAAAGACGTCGCCAACTTTCTGTAGAGTCGTTCGCTACAGACCTTCAAACTTCAAGTGGCCTTCAGATTAGCTCAAGAACAGTGCGCAGAGAGATCCATGAATGGGTTTCCATGGCTGAGCAGCTGCATCCAACCATCCATCACCAAGTGCTGTGAAACGCATCGGATGCAGTGGTGTAAAGCAGCCGCCACTAGACTCTAGAGCAGTGGAGACGTGATCTCTGGAGTGACAAATCGTGCTTCTCCATCTGCCAATCTGATGGACGAGTCTTGGTTTGGTGGTTGCCAGGACAACGGTACTTGTCTGACTACATTGTTCAAAGTGTAAAGTTTGGTGGACGGGGGATTTTGGTGTGGGGTTGTTTTTCAGGAGCTGGGCCTGGCCCCTTAGTTCCAGTGAAACAAATGAATGTTTCAGCATAACAATAACTTTTGGACAATTCCATGTACCCAACTTTGTGGGAACAGTTCAACATGACTTCCAACATGACTGTGCACCAGTGCACAGAGCAGGTCCATAAAGACCTGGATGACAGAGTCTGGTGTGGATGAAGTTGACTGGCCTGCACAGAGTCCTGACCTCAACCCGACAGAACACCTTTGGGATGAATTAGACCGAAGACTGAGAGCCAGACCTTCTGGTCCAACATCAGTTTGTGACCTCACAAATGTGCTTCTGGAAGAATGGTAAAAATTCCCATAAACACACTCCTAAACCTTGTGGACAGTCTTCCTTGAAGAGTTGAAGCTGTCATGCTGCAAAGGGTGGACCGACGTCATATTGAACCCTATGGATTAGAAATGGGATGTCACTGAAATTCATATGTGAGTCAAGGCAGTTGAGTGAATACTTTTGGCCATATAGTGAAGCTCTCTTGGTCCGTAGGTTTTATTTTCACTTCTGTTGATTTGATGTGCGGTTGATTTCAGCTGCTATTAAACGGTTTCAATGGTCCATCTGTGTTCATAGCCAGGACATGTTTGCTGTTTTCCTGTCACTGAAATCAGAATGATTGTTCTTCTTTGATGGGGTCATCGTCATTCTCTGTTGACAGATCTTCAGGAGGTGTTGGCTGGTGTTCAAGAAGGCCTCCAGTAAAGGACCCCGACGGTTAGAAAAGTACCCGGATGAGAAGGCAGCTTACTTCCGGAGCTTCCACAAGGTAAACTCCCATTAACGCAGTGTTGCCTTTACACCTTTTTCTTCACCCTCTTTAATTTATCGTCTCGCTATGCTTGAAAGGTTGAAAGACTTGTCTGACATCACTTAGGCCAGGAGGCAGACAACCTTCCCAAATCAAACAATGAACTCTTTCAAGGTTTTCCAAGTTTGAATAGCTGAAAACTCAATTCTAGTCTAACAAACTATGGACAAAAAGGATGAGGGAGTATACAAGAAGAGTAAGATAGTTTGGTCAGTTCCAGTGAGTGCCATAATGAACAGAATTAAAGTGATAGTAATCTAAACTTTGTATCAGACAATCTTTGGTTGCAAGACAGCAGTCGTTGAGCCACAGTCATCTGAGACCGTGCAGTCTGTAGGAGCAGTGGAGGCTTAACATGTTATAGGCCCCCATTACAACATGCAATGCCTTAAAGCTGTTCCCCTTATCTCAAACTGATAAAGGTGTCAAGTAGATCAGGCTAGAAGACACCCGTTGATGTTTAGAAAGCAATATTTACTTTTACTGTTAACTAGAAAAGCCGTTCCGACTTATTTAACTTTCTAAGTTGTTTTTCTACTCGACACTACAACCAAAAGCAGCAGCATGTGAGACTGAGCCGAGAAATGTATTTCTGGCCTGTCAAAGTTGTAAAATGATTGGAAGGGTACCTGTCAGGCTTGGAAATATGACATCATCATTGACCCAGAATACTTTGCACATGTACGGTAATGGTGGGTTCTGTTTTAAAAGTATCTCTTATGTTGGACTATTATTTTGCAGTGTGTGTGTGTGTGTGTGTGTGTGTGTGTGTATATATATATATATATATACACACACACACACACAAACACACACCTTGTTTTTACCTTTGCTTAAAGGTTGTGTCGATTGGCCACAGTTGACTGAGTTAAAGATCTATTAAGGCACATTTTGGGATTTTGTCTTGTCCTCTGGGGTTTTTTTGCTCTCTTTTGAAAGGAATAATCCAGACCATAATATCTCTCTCTTTGCCTCCAAAGCCCACTGAAATACTCCAATTATGGCTCATTATCCCAGTGAGAGAAGATGACTTTAAAGGAGTAGCACCGTGAACAACGTCTTATCATAATAAGAGGAGATACTGTAACAGCAGATAATAGAGGACTGCGCCATAAAAAACTTTTTCTATGTGGCTGTTTGGGAGACAACATAATTCCTTGTGATACTGAGGAAGGTTGGGGAGGTTTCATCTTCAGCAGAAATGTTGTGTTATTAATATTTGTCTAGTTTCCTTTATTTCCCACTGTGGATGTAGGCAAAAGTTAAGTAGATGTTTTGCTCTGCTTTGTTAGCTCTCCTTGTTGCACAGTATCAGTCATGTATTGTGACTGAGGCGTTTTGTGCCTACTTCATCATGCTGCCACATGTGGCGTCCTGTCTGGCTGTAACACTCCCACCCCCCTCCCAGAGGCATCTCATACACCCGGCGCTGCAGTGAACGATGGGTGTGCGCATGCACCAGTGCACCCGGTAATGCATTGCCACAAAGATCAAGAAAGGTCCCGTCTGAGGGCTTCATTCAATGCTGCAGTGCTTTGAGGAGGAAATAGGCTGCACTGGTGGCTGATTTACACAATCAACACAAAAGGGATTGGATTTTTTTTTTCCCCCTCACTTATTTTGTTCTCTCTCCATTTCCTTCTTCTCTCTCCATGCAGCTTTCCCTGTCTGTGGACCGCTGGTCCACAGAGTAAAACAGTCCCAGCATATTTTTAGCAATATTTTAAACTCCCTGAAAAGTTGTTTTTCAGCATGCTCCATTTTTGAGCTCCCCAGAGCTCCTGACAGAGGCAGCTCACATGGAAAGATGGACTTGTATTTCAGCACCTATGTGCAAATTCTACATGTTACTGTGGGATAGTTGTTGATATGCATCTTTTATAACTGATGATAGATGTTAATGATTTGTATGAATATTGATGGAAAATCTCTGCCTTTTCACTGAAGCTGGATGCCATCACCCCCGTGTATAGCAGGGCTCCAATCAATGGTGACCAAGACAGAGGAAGAGAAACTGAGATGATCTTTATATGGGACATAATTTCAGCACATAAGATGCCTCCATCTAATAGTGTCACAAGGTTGTGATCATCTCACATGTTGCTGTCAGATCAGTTTGCCTAAGGACTGGAATATACTTGCAGAGTGTCCAAGCGTCGGCATCCATTCGTTTACACAAGCAGCTACTCGAGAACGTTTCTTGGTTCAGGACTACGAGGCCTGTACGTGTGATAGCAGCGGCCTCCGCTCAGGGGCAGAGTGTAAACTTAGTTTAGAAATACAACCGTAAAACATACAACAAGGAAACTGTCGGAAGGGGATGTTATCATTTCTTAATTACAACATACTGTGTAAAAAAAAGCAAACTATAAAAAGTCAAAGTACAAACTACAAAATAAACTAAAGTGGGAGAATATAGATGGTGAATATATTCATCTCATAACGTGATTTTGAAACGAGCAGATGTGAGTTGATGAGTTATTGCTTTGACTCCCAGCGAAAATAAATGTTTGTTGGGAGAAATGTACTCCTGAATATATAGTTTGGTTAACAAGAGTACAAGACTGAATTATTTGTTTTTATTACTCTTAAGGATGCCAAAAAGAAAACAGTGTTTATTAAAATAATAAATGTATATACAAAAAGAGCGATCTCTGAATAAATGTATGATTTTCAGTGAATTCTCACAACTGGTTTCCACGTCTGGACCGAAATGTTTGAACTGGTTTTGTGGCGGTCACGGCATCACGTGGTTGTTAGTGCAGTAGCCTGCACAGCTGCTAACCGCTCGCTAACCGCGGTTAACGGCATATTGCACGTGACATATGTACACGTTGTTAACTGCATTTCCAACCCTTAGTGTTTGACAAAAAGAGCTTTTCCCATGACAACATAAAAACCAGTTATTCCCTATCAAGACCGTGTCAAACCGAACCCGTTCACCTCACAAAACTCTCTGGTAACCCTCCCATTCACAACCATTTCCACCAGTACAGCTCGTACAGAAGCAATCGCTGCGCGGCAGGCTCAGCCTTTTATGTAATGACTCATATCGAAGTGTTCAAGAACCGCTACTCAAAACAAGCAAGATGGCTTCACAATTGCTAACAGCTTGGATTTGACCACAAACCTGACAGCAGTCATTCACCGGTTGGTCCTACTCCACTGCGCATCTTTTGTTGATACTAATCGGGTTGTCTTTCCACCTACTTCGCATTCTTTATTTTTCTGATTGGCAGTTTGCCTATTCAGTGGTGTCTAGAGTCAGTTTCTTCTGCCTCCTGGCAATCAAAGTCCAATTCAGAGGAACCAGGGAATTCTTTGTATTGAAGAGGAAAAGAATTAGGATGAGCCTGCAGAGTTGGTGCTAGATTGGATCAAATGGTGGAATGTTCTATTCTGCTTTAATTGATCTTTGTTTTTTTTCTTAAGTGGTTTGATTCTTTCGCTGTCAGCTGAAAAAATGTACCCGGACAGCTAAGTGGGGGAGTTGCAGTTGTAGGCTCTGACCTTGGAGCGGAGAGTGCCGCAACATTATGAGCGTCAGATCAGCATTGATTATTAACTCAGGCCAACTCTGCCAGCGTAACACACATCTGAACAAATTTAAAAACATTACGAGTTGTATTGTTAGTTACAATGTCAAGCATGTCTACATGCTTTCACTTGGTATTTCACATGTTATTTCTTCCCGAAACGATTGGTTTGGCATGCTTTGTACCAGTGGAAATGGCTGTTAGGTCTGGTACTCCGTTCATTACTTTTATCAAATGAGAATTTTTGCGAAGTGAATAACTATGGCTGGAGAGGCTGGAGAGGGCATCTAACTATAAGTATAAATCTATATAAAACTATAAATAACATGTGGTGCTGTCAAACAAAGAAAATCCCTTTTTAGACGCCTTTTTCTGTTAACTTTTGAGAGTCCAGCTTTCCTGTGTGGGCACTGAGCCCAGTTAATTCATTCCCAACAGTCTGGCAGAGGGCCCACAGTTAGCACACAATGGACTACAATAATGTAATGGGCCTTATCTGCTGCGGAGAGTGAATAGAGAGAATACTGTTGAACCAAATGGCCTGTAAATGCCGGTGATATTCAATTAAATGTAATCTTCTCTTTTTTCATCCACGATCAGACTCCTGCTAAAGTGATTTAAAGGTTTATGATTTCTTTCTTCCCTATTGACTGAAAGGGCAGTTTGAAGGAGATGCGCAATAAACGGATGAGTAGTGTGTGTGGATGGAGCCACAGTGCACAGTTATTCATATAGCTGCTTTTTAACGTAGATGCAACATACATGCATGACGTGACACATCGCACTACTAGAAAAAACCGACACTGTGTGATTACTTACACTTGGAAAGAGCGTTATGTAATCAGCAGAATAACTGCTTTTGTTTGTTCACTCCTTCGGATCACCCTCATTTCTGTTGTAGTTGACCACTCTTATCAGCCTCCAGCTACTATTGCACTTTCAGCAAAACTGTGCAAGATGCTCAATTAAGCCTCGCTGCTGTTGCTGCTGGCACGAATGTTCATTCAAGGAAATGTGCTGCTGCCACTCTCCCTTCCTCTTTAGATCACTGAGCTCCATAACATCAAGAACATCACCCGGATGCCACGGGAGACAAAAAAGCATGCTGTTGCAATCATTTTCTGCGATGACACATCCAAGACATTTGCCTGTGAATCAGGTAAGCGCCTTTTTACTTTATGCAAACTTTAAATTGGCCTCTTTCAGTTACAGTACAGCAGCGGAGGGAGACGGGAGTCAGTTTCACTTCTGATGACATGCATGTTTGCCTGGAAATGCACTTTTAAAAAGTTTGGACAGAGGTGAAGAAGGATGACAAGTGAGTTGCCAAAAGAGAGAGAGAAATAGGCAGCAGAGAAGGAAGCGGTGAAGAACTGGACTTTTGCCAAGTGATGCTTATTTGCCGCTATATTAAGAAGTCTGAGGGGTGTTCCGAAATATTGATTTTCATGGTGCAGGTATGAAAACCGATATTGGGCATAATTTGCGGTGTGTTTCAACCCAATTATAGAGTGTAACAATAGAGATTGCTTCTCATACGTGGACAGGAAGCCAAATAGCTACGAGCCACATGTGGGTTGAGATGCAGCTATCGGTAACTGTGAGGTTGTATGTGGTTAAAGGCCACGGCTACCCCTTGATCTGCTGAAAGACGCATTTTAAGCCTTGCAGGTGAGTATGTGGATAATGTGTACACAGAGTGGAACTATTTGATAATGTTGAAGTGGTGACCTCCTTTCCTTAACTCCGTTTCCCATGATCCCTTGTTTTTCCTTTATCCCTTTCTCTTGGATCCTTCCACTCAGCATTCATGGGTGTTTGATCATCTCGTGTCCACTGGACCTCTTAAAACCTCACTGCCTTGGATGACCTTATATGTTTACCTTTAACTTCCCAATATGTGTTATGCGCAGACCTCTTATAGAAGAAATATAACATTTAAGTGCTTTCTAAATGGATTTTTTTCTTATTTTAGACGTTCTTAAAGCATCTTGTAGTGGTGCTTGTTGGTGAAACGAAATGTTTTATACATTTCAGTGTAAATATGACCGTCAACATTATCCAGCTATTGTTTTTGAGTGTTTTTGAGTTTGGAGGAATGTCAGCCTTCTCCTCTGCAGTCAGGAAATTTACACATGAATGCCTTATGTGCCTTGGGTTGTTTTCTTGCTGTTTGAAGCACTTTTTCCTGATATCCTGACATCCACAGATGTACCGTAGAAATCTACCGCTAGCAAATTTAAATTTGCTTTGCAGGTACGCCTAGCTACCATACCATTGGAGCTCATTAACCACGCCCAAAAGTCATGGGGAGCCAATCAAATCAGTCTTATCCTTGTGGAGAGAGTTTCTGGGTGGGTTTAATACGATGACGAGAGAGCGGGATGTCATCTGGATGTAAACAGTTAAAGATTCAGACCTGTTCTTTAGAAACTGAACAGAAAACTGCACTCAGATCACTCCTTCGCATTGCAGACTTGAGCTGTTTTGGCAAAAGGCATTTGCAAAAGTTTAACTTACCACTGAATCCGGACTTAGTGAAAACCACTGATGGTTGTCTCTCTGTTGATCGCCCCGACGGAGGTCCGAGTGAAAGAAGTGAACAAGTTTGGACTTTTGGCCCTACAACGAGAGTGAGATTAAATGTGGCACCACCATGTCACAGGTGGACCAAAGTTTTGATGAACAAATGCAGTAATATCCTTTCTCCAAATATAAAAACTTAAACAATATTATGAGAACCGAAACCATGCTCTCATAGTTGATGTCGCCTAATCAGTGCAGCCATAAGTGAATGTGCAGACATGTACAGACATAACGGAGCACGCATCTGAATGTCATCACAGTGACTATGACTAACAGCTAATAGAAGTCCATATACTTCTGACCTTTTCGGATGTTTCAGATGTTAAATATCCTCAATAATAAGGACCAGTAATATTTAAATAGTATTTTAACTTGCCTTCTCTTTTTCACCTTTCAGACTTGAGTGAAACTCATATATTTTAGTAATTGTGAAGCGTTCACAAACTTTCAAGCTTCACTACAAGTCTGGGATGAAAATGATCACTAATGTTTTTTTTTTTATTATTATTAAAGATGTTATTAGATTGAAGTAATATAGTACAAATGTATTGCAGAGCTGATGATGCCAGCTGGCTCAGATCGCGCGATCGTTCACTTATATAAGGTTCTGATCTGGCACGCTGCCTTCACACTACAGCGTGATGATACTGAACCTGGCAACTGGAAAGCAATCTGCTGTCTTATCTAAAGACATTTCTTTATATATGAACAGCCGATCTGAAGTGAGGCATGTTTTCTAGGTTTAAAGGGAAAAAAAAAAAAAAAGTATTTACAATTTATAAAGACATCCAGTATTTAAATTTGAAACCATCAACCCAAGCAGTTCATCGTGTGCAGTCAACGAAAGACAAAATGGGATCAAGAAAAGATCAGACAGACATTTCTGACAGCCTCGGGTGCTACTGTCACATATCTGAAGGTTAAGTTATAACTACTGTCAGAAATGTTACACGGGAGTAGTTTAATCTGACAAAGGAATATATAATCGGGAATACATATTGTATTTATCTGTATAAGGACTGCAGCTGCTGAAACAGTGAAGACTAAAGGCCACTGACTCGATTCTCTAAAGATAATAAAAACATGAGTCCACGCTTTTCCTTCACCTACACACATATACACACACGGACATCATCCGGCTGCATCTCATCATGCATGGCACGTAATGTAGTCGGGGCCTGCTGATGAAGTGTTTGTTTAGCTGATTCTTTTCTCGGTGCCCTTAAAAAGTGTGGGAGTTTCGAGGCACTTAAAGGCCACAGCAAGTGGAATCTTGGGAAGCACGAGGAAGAAGCTGAAGGTGCTTTATTTCTGCTGTCTCTTGTGTGTCAATGAAGTGTTTCGGGTATCTTCAGACATTTCCTGAACCCTTCTTTCCCATCTGCACAACAGATTGTCTTCTAAGCCTGACATTTAAACAAAACACTGAGTGTGAAGGTGGAATACCTCTCCACAGACATTAAACAAGCATATGATGAGTGGGTAAGAGACTCGTTACCGTGGCAGTCCGGCCTCACTTGCACATGCGTCTCTGCACATTGGTGACCATAGTTACATGGCCCAGGATTCCCTGGGGGCAGGAGCTTCTCAGAAAGGAAGCTTCACAAAGATAAACAACTTTGGTGTTTGCCTCATTTCACACTTCAGTGACTTTCACCAAAAGCTCACATAAGACAATAGGAAATCTTCAGCACTGTAAACACCGTTTTTTTTTTTCTTTCTTTCCTTTTTTCTGACTCAACAGGAAAGAAAATTGCTATTCTGAAATAAGAGAGTGCTACATAGACCTCCAGGTCCGATTCACAGAATCATTCATCTCCGCTTGGCCTCCAATTAGGGTAAAAAAAAAAAAAAAAAAAAAAAAAAAAAAATCGGACTTGCAGTGAATATCCTCCTTTTTTTTCTTTTTTGTCCTCACACCCAGTCTGCTGCTTCAAGAACAATCTGTGGCGTGGCTCCTTTAGTTTCATTTTTTTTTTTTTTTTTTTTAAATATGAATTTCTCCAAATGACTCTACATAAGACCAGTGACTCAGTGCAGATATATTGAGACCACTCTCTCTCTTTTGGCAACTCACTTGTCATCCTTCTTCACCTCTGTCCAACCATTGATGTCAACCTCTTTCTAACGAGAACTCCTGGTACCAGATGCAGATGACATAAAATATATATAAAATAATCTCTAAGTCTTATACATTAAATGATGAGACGTTATGGAATAGAGTTCAATACTATTGAGGTTCACACCACTCCAATCTTAAAAGACATTCACTATAAGAGTGAAATATTTTGTCAGTTTGAGATTTTCTTTCATTAATTTATTCATTCGGAAACATATTTACCTAAATTTACACTTCAGATGTAACCTCAAATATTTTTATTGTGATACCACATTTTTTTCAAATATACTGTATACTTACCTAAATATGACATAAATCTCAAAAATAGGTAAAATGAGAAGAGTTGAAGGGTTGAAGTCTTTATATTGAGCTGTCAAGTTGGATTCTGTGACATAAACCTTTTAAACCCTGACATATGAAATAATACACAGAAAATCACCCTTTCGGTAATTTTACTGTTATTATTATGCTTGTTGTTATTATCATTATTGTCTTATTAGTATTGTTTTTTTTTGATAGATTGATAGGGTGGTGCAGAGACCTCAGTAATTCATGTTTGAATATGCTGCCTCCAGCATTTACAGGGTTAACCGAGACTTTGCATGAGCGGTCAAGTCAGTTCTTGCCCTTTTGTTCTCATTAGAAGAACTTAAACTGCGAACACTGACAGGTGTGTCCTCCTGGCGGCTGGCGGCCAGACATTCGCCTCTCGCCACATGGTTGGCACACGCTCGGCTGCTCCAGACAGATGTGATCCCGGAGGGGCAAAGCTCGTGAACAGTTTAAGGGTTATGGTCGGGGTCGTGCGAAGCATTCTGACAGGAATCAGGACAACTTGGCTAGTTACTGTTTTTAGAAACAAAATGCAAGATGTGACATGAATGTCAAATGCTGGCACGCAGTGGCATGGTTCGATATTGTTGTGGGTGCAAACAACTTTTTGGTTCATTAACTTTGGGTCAACATTAATAATAGATTCAAGCTACGTAACTGTTCCACAAACTGCTGTGAGTTGGACTCAAATAACCATCGACAGCTGATCATCAGACAAAGAGGACGAGATGTCCAACAAGCACTCCTGTTGTAACTCATTCAACTTCAAAGGTTTGCTTTTCTACTGCACTTTGATTTGTATCTGCTGGACACTGGCATTTTATAACTTCATAAACCTTAAAGAAAAACCCTTAAAACAAATGCTCAGCATTTTTGGGAAATATGCAAATTTTCTAGATATAGTTGCAAAGACGAACAACACTTGCGTTTGCTCTGAATAAAACACTCAACAGTCAGTAGAGATAAAGACTACAAGCAGCGGGAAATGTCTATCGTTGTTCTGTCCAAAAGTAATAAAAGGTAGCTGTAAAACTCCATTAAACTAATAAGATAAGTGTTCAGTGTTTTAACCTTTGGGAAAGCTGTTTCCACTCCTAAACCAAGTGGGTGGTAGCTTCATATTTAACAAAGAAACATGAACTTCAGCTTGGTAAATCAGAGAAAAGCAGCATTTACCAGGCTTGCTGAACAAACTGCTTCTTTCACAGTATTCTGTGCAAAATCACTTGGATTGAGACCCCTCTCCCAACATGACCTGGCACCTGCTGTCATGATGCAACATTTTGTTCCAAACATTTTCATGTGTGTTATGTGTGTGTGGAGAACTGCAGACGGTGTGATCAATAATATGTCCGGTGTTGGGGCTGGAGGAGGTGTGTCACTGTTTGATGATGGACATGCCTCACCGCTGTTCGGCTGTGTGCAGAGCTGGATGCTGAGGAATGGTGCAAACTGCTGTGCCTGGAGTGCCTGGGCAGCCGACTCAACGACATCAGCCTGGGGGAGCCGGACCTGTTAGCGGCGGGGGTGCAGCGGGAGCAGAACGGTGAGTGCCCAATTAGTCCCTGCGAACACAGACAGCCATTCAGGGTCAATCTCTTTCACTCGGCCCACCACCACGCAGTTAGCTGTTGCAGTCAGGGGCTGTATGTGTTAAAGCAGCTGAGACCTAAAAGGGTCAGGGGAGTGGAACAGCCACTGTCCAATTAGGCCTGGCTAATAAGAGCCATTTTCGTCAATATTTGATTTCAAGTCCCCCGTTAGAGTGTTCTGGTTACATTTTCACACTATGGTTCAGCGTCAGACTTCAGAGGGATCTTTAGATGAGTGTGTTGAAGGAAACCTGTGTGTGTGTGTGTGAGCATAGGTCACAGGCTGTGGCTGGGGCACTGTTCCAGGCCTAATGAGAAGTGCTGTGCATCACTGGCCTCCCTCATAATGAAGCTTGTCATGGAGATGGATGAGATTATGGCTCCCAAAGCCATGTGAAATAAATGTGTCTCGCCAAATATTCCACTCACAGGAAATGGGAATGGAAAGGAGAGGAGACGACCGGACTCCGCTGTCACACAGAAACTCATTCTCTGCATAATTTGTAAACTTGTGGAGGAAATCGAAAAGGCAACAGGCAAGAAAGGAGCAGTTTAAGACTAGTAAAAGGCGGAGTAATTGAACAGAATCAGCTCTCATTTCAGCCCATTTCATTTCACTGCAGCTGTAATGTGAAATTACGTTCTTCCACATAACCTGACCTGATATTTTTAAGATATCGGTACGCAACGTTTTTGACTACAAGGGGTTGAATCAATTGAAGCCTAACAAAACAGTCCTCCTTTCTGTTTGGCTGAAATCCTGCTGTTCGGTGTTCATACGATGGTTCCAGCTGCATGCAACCGAGACACACTGAACCGGTTCCTCTCTTCTGCTTCTTTGAACAAATTACACAAACGGCTTTAGCCTGCAATTTCAATTATCAGCCCCTCCTCAACCAGCGGGGGCTGATAATTAGATCACAGTTTATATCGACTGTTCCTAAGAATATTCTATGTCATGACATTGCTGTTTTCTTTCCACTGCAGATATATGGATTTATTTTTTTCTTTGAATACATAAACGTCATTATCATGAACTAATATTGATGATGGCGCTCTCTGTGTGCATTACTGTTTGCCGCCTCTGCCTCAGAGAGACGGTTTAAAGTGAGCGGAGATAGCTGGCTCCTGAACAGATTCCAGTTCATGGGAAGCCAAGCTTGAACCACTGTAGTTGAAGACAGGTGAAGAACATGTTCTCACAAAGTAACGTCGGATGTCTCCTCACCATTTCTCCCACAGTCAATATCAGAGATTAACATAGCAGAGAGTGATAAATAATTTATGATTTAATTAAAATGCATGGTGGCATGCAGTACCATTTTGAGATTAGAACAAAGCTACGCCTTTTTACTGTACTTTTTTTTTCTGTCTTAGGATGTTGACCTAAATATTTTTATTGCAATGTCGTTATTATTTTATTTCTTTGGCATTGTGGTTTCTTGGTGTAGTATAATTAACTGTTGAACTATATCAACAAGTTTCAAACATAGCTTTGGGATTTGATTTTAGTCATTTTGAGGGTTTAAATAATAAAAAAAACACAAAGAGAAGACGGAGATAAAAAAAATACCCTCTTCTCTCTAAAATATAAACGCACCAATAAAAGAGTGTCTGAATAATACAGTTGGTTTCAAATCCAGACATCTGCAACCAAATTATTTAGTAAAATGGATGGGGTGTACAGAAATAAAGATATTACAAAGTCGTGTCTTTGCAGTTAAGTGCCCATATAAAAGTGTTTTTTTTTTGTTTTTTTTTTACAGAAAATAAAATAGTTTGTCTCGAGGAGGGGCTCCAACTCTCAGGTTTACAATGATGTGTCTGCAGCGCATGTAGCAGTGCAAACGGTCCCAAATAAACCTTCAGGTAGACAAGCAGCTACTTTTTCTTCACTATTCTGACTCGATCAATAAAGTGAAGAAAATTGCAGTTCCTCGACTGACCACTGGGGGCCGCTCCAAAAGTGGACCAATGCCCGCTGACCTTTTTACACATTTCCAGCATAGTACTAAAAAAAACCCAACTCTACGGAGGTTGAATTTTTATGTCGTCATCAGATAAACTTATATAAAGCCAAACATTTTTTCCTAAAAAGGGCGTAAAAGGGTTTTGGGAGGTTTGGCGCAGCCTAGCAAAGCAGCCTGAAGCAGCTTTCTTGACCCCTGGTTGAAGGCTGCTCGACAGGGCAAACCCAGAGGACGCCAGCTGGACTGCCTCGAGCTCATCAGCTTCTACCTCCTGCAGCAGCTGGGTCCTCTGGTCGAGTGACTTCACATTGGATCATTCCATGAACTTTCCAAGTTGACTAACCAAACCACCAGCCAGCAACGGCCAAACTGTCTGCTGCCAGCGCTGAAACGTGAAGTAGCGGAGGTCCCCTGGGACCCGCTGTCACATTGCCCACTGCTCAAGGAAGGTAGGCTTGGTTGACCTGTGACCGCGGGCAGCTGTGGCAGCCCTGGTTTTGGATGCTGTTTTTTTGTCGTAACATCTGAAATGAGAATTTTCAGACAGATTTGATCAGAACAAATGTCAAGTGACATCAGTTACATCATAAGCTTCAAGGCCTGCTTGTTCTGCCCATTTATCCATTTTTAAATTAATTTGGAACTTGAAGAGCAGAAACAGCTTGGTGGGTAAGACATCAGAGGGCATCTTAGAGACGAGTTCCTTGAATAGACCTATGAGCAAGATGGAGAAACGGGAATAAACACGAATAAAGGATGACTGCCCGAACCAGCTCCCAGGGGTCACCTCATTTATGTATTTGTACAAAATCACTAAATCTCCTGTTTTCCAGAGGATGTTCATGGACGTTCCTGCTCAGTTTCAGACTCCTTTCTAGGAAGTGTACTGTGAATTGTTTTCAGAACGATTCAACGTGTACCTCATGCCCACGCCCAACCTGGACATCTACGGGGAATGCACCATGCAGATCACCCATGAAAACATCTACCTGTGGGACATTCACAACGCTCGCCTCAAACTCGTCATGTGGCCTCTCAGCTCCCTGCGCAGATACGGTCGAGACTCCACCTGGTTCACTTTCGAGTCGGGAAGGTGCGTGTGTGCATTTTACAGCACAATGTGTGTGTAAATGACATGCTAGCAGACAGAAGGCGAACTTTTGTTTTGGAAAGTTTCGGAAATGTCATGCCAACTTCAACAAAGCTTCTTTGAATATCCAAACCATCTCAGGATATTTGCCGCTGAGCCCTTCAGGCGATGATGTGACAGGTTGGCTCTGTGAATGTGTGTCACAGTTGTGTGTGTGTGTGTGTGTGTGTGTGTGTGTGTGTGTGTGTGTGTGTGTGTGTGTAGTTTGACTTCAGTGGGCTGCTTACGTCAGTGTTCCTTCCTGTAACTGAACATTCAGCCGTGCATCTTTGTAAATCGGCAATCTGAGAGTGAGTTATGATCAAAGTGTGTGTGTGTGTGTTCTTGGTGTAGGATGTGTGACACAGGAGAGGGTTTGTTCACGTTCCAAACACGGGAGGGGGAGATGATCTACCAGCGTGTACACTCGGCCACGCTCGCCATCGCCCAGCAGCACGAGAGGATGATGGAGGAGATGGAAAAGAGCTCCCAGGTACATCTGTCTGTTTTGGGTTATGTGTCTTAAATCAACAGCTCTCGCATGATATGACTTTTCTTGTACTGCTGGCATTTTGAACATTTAATAATAAGTGCAAATTTCAACACAGTATTGTTGATTCATATTTATTTGAAGTCACACAAAGTGTGCTTCACTTTGGCATCTTCTGTGGCGTTGAGATAAACACGAATGATCAAACAACAATTTTACTGAGGGTGTCTGCAGAATTATTTTTAGAAGCGCCTTAACAAAAAAGCAATAAATTATCATTTTCACTCCCGATGTTCGCACACAAACACATGCACTTTTGTTCAGATATTGCTACCTCTAAATTACGGTGCTGCACCTGGAGCTCTCCGACACCCCGCAGACTTGGCCTCCGCTCCCTCCTTCCCTCACAACAGCCACCCATGCCTTCCTTCCTTCCTCTCCAGTATCATTTGTATTCTTTATTTATGTAGGCCTGCCTAGCGTTTGATGAGCCTTGACCATATGCTCATGCTCCTGGATCCCACCATTTTGGGAACATTTCCAAAAGCAGCTAACCTCAGCTACATAAATTCTGCAGAGTTACACTCAGAATTCAGCTCTTACATTGCAAAGGAGCTGAAATAGCATGTCAGTGACTGAGTAAAGTCTTTTTTTTTTCTTTTTTTAAAAATAAATTATTATTAAATTTTACATATAAAAAGTTGATCTTGAGATTTTAGATGGATGTAGTCATTTTACACTGCAAACAAAATTGTGGACACATCATTTATTGACAAAAAAATAAATAAATAAATGACAGAATGAATCCTCATTCCATCTGTCAAACAGGACAGACGGGAGACGTCATTGAACATGCAATATATGGTACTATTTACGCTATTTTGTGCATTGACAAATAACTGACTGTTTCCCCTGAGTCAGAGTGACAGAAAAGTGAGAGACGCTGTGATCTTTTCTCTGTCTGATTCAGATCCAATTCAGAGAGACGTTAACCAAGTCCATTTCCTTGCCACGAAGCGCCTACTGGCAGCACATCACGCGTCAAACCAGTGTGGGAGATCTCTACAGTTTCCAAGGTACAAGCACGGACTTACTAATTATCAAACTCGCAGTGCTGCTATTTATTTTACCTGTTTGTTTTAAGGAAAGAGAAGTAAAGTGCAGCATGTCAGAGTGAGACAACATGCACACTGCTAATTCGGATGTACAGCTGACACTTTACAAAACCTCCCAATACTAATGCAGTCCTGTGTGGTCGGAGCTGAATTTACAGCCCAAACATCTCATGCAGACATCAAGGTTAAGATCTGGTGCAGCCAATTACCTTCAGAAGTCTCAATTAGTTTAATTAAATCTACTTCTGTGAAGGTGCACTGTCATATGTTCAGAGTATGTAACTGCTGTTAAAACTGATCGGTTGCTGCTCTGCTGTTTACAAACTGTCCAGAGCGGAGCAGCTTGCCTTCTGACGGGGAAATAACGGCGGGAGCACATCACCCTTCACGTCCAGTTGGGGATCCAGTTTAGGATTTTATTGTATGTTTTTAAGAGCCTGAACAGTATGGCACCACCTTATTTATTGGAGCATTTAAACTTTCATGGTCCTGTCAGAGCTCTGAGATCAAACAATCAGCTGCTTTTGACAGTTCCCAGATCTAAACTGAAGAGCTGAAGCGATAGCTGTTTCTGTTGTTGCTCCCAAATTGTGTAGCAGTATTTTTATGATTTTTTATATATATACACACACACACACACACAACTATTTGTGAAAGATTGGGTCGCTCTCAGGAGCTCAGTAAATTCCAGCGTGGAACTGTGACAGGATGTCACAGATGCAACAAATCCAGTCGTGAAATTTCCTTGCTCCTAAATATTCCACAGTCAGATATATTATAAGAACATGGAAGTATTTAGGAACAACGGGAACTCAGCCACGAAGTGGTAGGTCACGTAAACTGACGTAGCGGGGTCAGTGGATGCTGAGGAGCATAATGCAAAGAGGTCTTCAAGTTTCTGCAGAGTCGATCGCTACAGACCTCCAAACTTCATGTGGCTTCAGATTATCTCAAGAACAGTGCTCAGAGAGCTTCATGAATGGGTTTCCATGGCAGAGCATCGTATACAAGCCAAACATCAAGTGCAATGCAAAGCACCAGATGCAGTAACGTAAAGCCACTGGACTCAAGAGGAGTGGAGATGCGTTTTCTGGAGTGATGAATCGCTCTTCTCCACCTGCCAATCTGATGGAGGAGTCTGGGTTTGGTGGTTGCCAGGACAACGCTACTTGTCTGACTGCATTGTGCCAAGTGTAAAGTTTGGTGGAGGGGGTATTATGGTGTGGGGTTGTGTTTCAGGAGCTGTTCAGGAGCTGGGCTTGGCCCCTTAGTTCCAGTGAAAGGAACTCTGAATGCTTCAGCAGACCAAGAACTTTTGGACAATTCCATTACACACACACACACACACACACACACACACACACACACACACACACACACACACATCTTTGTAGAGTATTAAATCTGATCAGAAAACGTCATCAAGGCAATTTTCTTTCCTTCCCCATCATCTTGTGGAGTGTAGATCCCTCAGACGTAGGATGGATACGCCTGTAGCACTGATATGAGACAGCAGGAGTTTTCAAGATGAGGTTACAGTAACAAGTTCTCCAGCATCTCTCTACGTGGATTTTAGACAGCGCTGGTAGACAAGACTTCAGACTCTCAACAGAAGTGGGGTAGGAGTGCTTCCAGAGCGTGTCGCCAACAGATGGAGTAATCCTGGGCTTATGACTGTGATGGAGCACCTCTGCATGTGAGAAGCTCAGCTGTTTTCTATGGGTTTCCATCCACGCTGTCTTCTGAGAGAGTTCACATGTGATACCTGCCAAAGCTGCCTATGTCATCTTCAGTGCAGTTGTTGCCAAGCAACAAACACAATACTCCAGTGAATTTGTGACGATGTCTGGAGATTTGAACCTCTGTCCAAGTTTCTCACCTTCATGATTAAGTTAATTTGACCAAATCTATTAATTTGCTTTATTTCATATATTACAGAGTAATTTACAATGAAAACAATATAATTTTCCCCTTCAATGTTAGTAAAGTTATATTCAATTCAGTTCGTTGTCCAAGTTTATCAGTGTCCTTTTGGAGAGTTTTTTTTACTAAGCTTATTTTCCAGAGATGCAGCAATATAGCCTCAGGAGAGGGAAAAAATAAATAAAAAAAGACTCCCTAAGAACATGGCTGAGCTGGAGCGGTATTCTTTTGATGACTCAAGCAGAGGGACAAACAGATAAACCTCTGATCTGAATTACATCATCAATTTTATTTGTGTGCATGCGGTCATGCCAGGAAACACATTCATGTTTATCTGTCTGCAGATGAGGGATGGAGATTCCCCATAAACAGCCTCCAAACCCAACAGTTGTCTTATGTGTGCACTTTTATCTTTCTTAAGAAAGAGTAAATGTGTGTGTGTGTGTGTGTGTGTGTGTTTTAATGCCTAGATGAAGACCAGAAGAAGAAAGGTGATTAGTGAGCTGATGCGATTATCCTCCGTCCATGGTATTAGTTGATTAGAAGACTTATCTGAGGATTATGGGCCTTTTGGCTTTCTCTAATAGAACGAAATAGAAAGCCAGGCAAAGATGAAAGTCGCTCTGGCGTCATAATTTTCCTTTGAAAAGCCAGGGCTGTTTTTCTTTTATCATTTCATTGTTGCCTGATAAGCTTAAAAACAAAATGTGTGTCCTCTTTTCCAAGCATCAACATGATTTTACTTCATACACTCAACGGGAAGCTTCCACTTTGGGGGTCATTATTTATAGGTCCAGTCTCCTTTTAAACTCTTTCTCCTAATTCTGTAGAGCAGAGGAGCTCCTCCGTCATCCATCACCTTGACGTCTCCTCTGGTCCTCCCACACTTTTTCCATGTATCTTGCCCTGTTCAGATCAACCCTCCACCTTCTCCTATCCATACGGACTTCGCGTGGCCATTACCGTCCCCTCCTTTCCCATGAATAAATTGAATGCATCGGTGTGTTTGAGTTCTCATCAGACAAGGAGGACAACAAGGTGATTGTGGGGAGTGATTGGTGTTTAAGTCCCGTGTGACACAGGATGTTTGGACTGTGAAAGGCTTGTCATGCATACACTTAAGAGGCAGGTACTGCTGTTATCTTGGCAGCTGGCCATTCTCAGATGACCCCAAGTATACACACAGTGATCGCACTGATTCCTAACTGGCATGGTCTTCACCTTGTGCGTTCCCGCAAGAGGGGCCTTTAGCACCCTCAGAACAGTCTATAATCAAGCAGCAGACATACATTTCAATTGAACAAATTTGGAATATTGCTAAAATATGCAAGGCCTCCTCTTAAACAGATGTCATCTGGGTGGCAGCATATGTTGTTCCAAAATGATATGTATTATTCAGTAGTAGTGTTGCCCTCACAGATGTGCGGGGTAACAATGCCATACGCACTAATGTGCAGTTTTTACTTCATATTTTTTTATCTGTTTGGTCTGTTGTATTGATTTAAGAATCAGTGACAGTCTGGCATTATCACCTCATCCTGCTAGAGGTGCACTTCATTATATCTTGCTTCAGGGGTTGACACGTGAACTTCCTCATGGGGACAAAAACGGTGTTGCCACATAGGGTGGATTTGAAGATGTGCTGTCGAAAGATCACGGCCATTCAGTATGAAAATGATGAAATCTCTGATCTCGAGTCTACATGAACATCTACACCCCAGTCGTGACCTGTTTCTACCAGTCTCTACTGTTTTTACTTTGACTTTGGCAGGTGTTGTCTCTTCAAAAGGATCAATGCAATCTAATTATATTTACATTTTAGAAATGTTCCCAATGTCCAAACCTTTTTGGAAGTGGATTTTTTATTTTTCTAGTATCTCTCAAGTACAAATAGCTTTTGATAGCTGTATCTTCATTACATCCATTATTATTTTACTGTGCTGTTTCACTGCGAATGCTTTTTCTCTCACGCACTCACACACACACACACACACACACACACACACACACACACACACACACACAGTGCTGCTGTTACTGCTGACTCAGTATGTGGTTGATTTTGAATGCTTTTAAATTTATTCATTTGTTTTGGGGAGTAAAATTGAGCTCATGTGTGATCTTTCCATGTAAACCTCGTGACCTCTGGACATAACTTCAGTGTAACACATGGGAGTCCAGTCTGTCTTTAAATACACATACCCATTTACCCCCACACTCAGTAAAGCACAGCTGCAGGTTAGTTTCATTTTATCTGGTATAGTGATATGTTTAGTTCCTGGAATAACAATTTGGATGTAAATGCAGGTAAGAAATCAGGTTTTTTGGACCATGATGGCTGGCTGTGCTTGCTCCTTGGCTGTATTGCCATACACATGATGAATATCCAATCAGCACAGTCAATTTGCTGAGTCATGCTCGGGTTGCTTTCAAATACCCCACGGGTCCTGGGGAATAATTAAGGAGCACATTTCTATTTCCCTCTTGAGGTTTATTCACCTATTTGTTTATTTTCTGGCCCGAGTTAACAGGGGATCTGGCAACGGAGAAGTGGAGCTCAATTATTTTAATATATTTCACATCTGCTCTTTATGTAGCTGGAAATGTCTATCAAAACCTTCCTACAACTGGAAACTATTATTTTTTTTTATTTTTATTTTTTTAATTTGGCATAGATTTTTTTTTTCTGGATATTTGAATACCTAGAAACGACGATATGTATGAAGACAATCTACTTTCTGCTGCCTTCCACCTTCTCTCCTAATGTTATTCACTCGTCTGCATTTCTGTGAAACTGCTGTTCTCCAAGTTTGCTGATGCATAGAAATGAGTGCACTTTAAAGTTTTCAAGATGAAAAAGCAAAGCGCCACGCCTGTCAGAAATGGTTCAATTACCAACTTTTACATTGGAAAGAAAGAGGTACCAGAATGCTATTTTTTACCCATATTTTATGCATGTTTTTGAAACCTATATCAGAGGAAGTCCCCCTTTATCCTCTAGTGTGCTTTTTATTGTGCTCTACAGTTCAATGCCGTAGCATTAGCAATTCTAATGAAGAGTAGTGCTGTACTGAGTTTGATCGGCTGGGAGTGATGCAAGATTTTACTGAGACGTAGTAGACATCAAAGGCAAAAGACAAGCTGATGTAAGAACAGGACAATAAAACTTACATCTGCGGCCGAACAGGCAAAGTGAAGAGTGTATCCGGGTTGTTTTCGTGTGTGACTACTGGCTGCAAAGTTTGAATTTATTACCTGAATCCAGATTTGGAAGGATGGATCCAGTCTTTTGGGTGCTCGGTGCAGTTGTTTTATTACTTCCTGCACATTGTTGCTCCTGTCTTGCATAATCTGGAGTTTGTGGTGCAGGCAGCCTCTGTTTCTGTGGTCCCAGCTGTTACTAGGCTGCCATCTGGGCTGCTTCAGCGAGAGGACGGAAGGTGCAGACAGGTGTGTGTCAAAATGCGTTTATGAGGAGCTGCTGTGTATCGAGGTCCATCTCTCCTCTGTCGGTGTGCGTCCTCCTCGCCTGTCCTTCCTGCTACGGCCCAGCAGCTGCCACCCCAGGCCAGATAGGATGACACGACCTTCCCTGGTAATGAAAAGGCACTGACAAATCACTGTCTGTTCCTCATAGGGAGAGCGGAGGAGGAGGAATGCTGACACCACCATCTCGTCCTCCCGTTCTCTATTTTTCCTTTTCTTTATGCAAGTGTCTCTATATTTGCATCTTCCTTCCAAAAAGTGTGGCTCTCGTTGGGGGGTCTGGCACCTCACAACAAGCGTCAGTGTTTACGACTGTGAAGATGAGATCTGCTTCACCTTTTCTGTCTGCGCTGGGCTCCCTGCCTTCTGCTTTTTTCTCAGCCTAAATTGGCCTTGGTTGAGAAGAGGGATTGTCTTGGCAAAGATGTGAAAAGGATATGCCTGGTTGCACACCAGTCGTTTCAGCAATCTATTAAGCGCAACACAGAGGGAAAAGAAACCTTTTTTTCCCTCTATACCACAGCCTGAGCTGCATTTATACCTGCATCTAGAGTTATGCTATTTTTTTTTTCTTTCTGTATTTCAGGGGATGGTGGAAAGGAAAGACTAGCAGACAGAGGTGTGTATGCATGACTCACCTGTTATAGCAGATCCTGTTTTGGTCTCATCCTCACACCCACATTGGCCCTCTCTGCACCTCCTCCCCCAAACTGTTCCTTTAGCTCACATGGGAAAATGCTTTTTCTGTGTTCGTCCTTCTCAGCGTCTCTCTTTGCTTGTGCATCATCTCACATTCGTCTTTATTTTTAACTAAACTTATCTCCTTCTCACACAGCCACTTCACAAAGACTGCCAGGCTGGAAGGGTCATGTTTTGGTTTAGTTTTGTTTGTGTGTGTGTGGATAAATGCTATTTTATAAAATAATTTTAACAGCTTAAAATCACATCTCTTGAAAAAAAAAAAAATAGAAACTTTTTTTCTTTCACACTGGCTTTTAACTCCATCGGGCACAATCCTGGCACAATTAGGCCAATCCTTGGATTGTCTTTTGTTTATTTTGGGATGGTGCTTTTATTTGTTGTATGTTTATTCACCTGTACAGCCCTTTGGTTGCCTCTTGGCATGTTAAAGCGCTTTATAAATAATGTTTCGAGATATATCTGCTAATAAGCATTTTTGCACCAACAGAAGTTATTAAAATATATATTTATATATATATATATATATATATATATATATATATATATATATATATATATATATATATATTTCTTTGTCAATTTTGTGTGTATGGTTCAGGAAAAAACACAATAACATTTTAATTTAGAAATCAAATTTCCATTAACCTCCTCGGGTCCATTGATTTAAAACGTATCAATGAGCAGCAGCCTCCCTGAGCTTTGTTAGCAGGTCCTGCATGTGCTCTGGGCTAGACTTGATTACAGGGTTCCGTTAGGTTTTGCACCTCCTGAAATATTGATCACTGCCCACTTCCCTCTTGTTTGGTGCGTGATCAGCAGCCTGCCAGCCACTTCATCCTGGACCCACCTCTGTGTGCACATCTCCAAACAGCCTTCGAATATATTATTAATGGGCTCACAGTTGCACAAGAACAGTCCTCTGCTCACAAGTATTCATTACTCCCCCTCAGTGCATTTAACCAATATGAACCGCAGAGCAAATTGGTCCAATTAATTTAAATTAAAGTGGGGAGAGAGAGATGGCAGGACAGGGAGATGATGGCAGACAGTCGAAGAAGATGAGGCAGTGAAATTGAGTTGTTTATCTGACATGAGGGACTGCTTTTATATCACATCTGATCATACTGTCATCAGCAGCATGAGAGGGCTTTAAGCTAAATGAGGCGTGCCAGCTTTACTCTTGTCCTTTTCTTATTAAGATGGTAGCCAAGCAACAGTGATACCCTGACGAGTCGCATGTTTCAGTATAAGGCCCAGCTCAATTAGACTGATCAGTTTATTTTAAATCATCTACTTTCTTCCCACAGAAACTGGGCTGTCAATGACTTTTATCCCACGAGCGCAGACGTTCTCCAGCTTTCTGTGTGACGAGCCTGATCAGGAGGTGAGCCCCCAGCAGCAAGAAGCACCGTCGCCCTCTAGTGGTTGTGAATCCAGTTGCAGCCTCAGAGATTTTCAATGACAGAGAACCGCTGGGCCAACTGTGGACACTTAGAGACACTGTAGAGAGGATGTGTAAAAAAAAAAAAAAGAAAAAATCTGTATAGCCACACGTGTAATATATTACTTCTTGGTGATACCTGCAAACAATAGTGTCAACTGTAGAGCAAGTGCTTCATGAGAAGGATCTAGAGGAACACTGCATCCTTTGTGTGATGAGGTAGTTTCAAAGATTGCACCAAAAATCTTTTTAAGTGTAATTTTTATGTTATTTTCTGTTGTGAAATGCATGACCCACTTTCTACATTTTTTTCTATCTAGCACTTGTCAAGATGTTAAAGGCACTAACACCCAAGATCCACTTTAAAGAAATATTGGGGGGGAGGGGGGTCTTTTGTTCTGAAGTTGATGGGATCACATCAGGCTCGACCCAACAACGTGCTGCCTCAGCAACCAGTTCGAGAGACTCCACCAGTTTTGACACGTAATCCTCCCACACTCACCACGTTCGGCTTTCTCTCCAGAATGTGAAATCGATCACTGCCTCACACCAAATCAGCTTGATGTCTACGGCAGTGATGAATCAGCTAAACTCCATAATCGGTTACAACCAGCAAAAGTCATTGAGAAATGCGCCTCAAGGATAAAGAGGCGGGCCATCACGTCAGAAATGATAAAAGTGCAACCGTTTCACAGCCTCTTGCTTTAAGCTGCCAGCTTTTACCTTTTACCACAGCAATTTGATTTTAATCGCTTCTCAGCTCTTCAGCAGCTTCACATACAGCAAATAAGTGGGAAGTTACACTAACAAAAGGTGGCTGGGTGGGGCAAGTCGTGCAGAGCAGAAGCAAATTCTGCATCTTTCATTGGGAAAATAGACGTGCATGACAATCAAAAACCTGAAAAGGGTGTGTATTTGTTGTCTTGCTGAACGTAAGACTGCTATAGAAAACTGTCACTATCACTGGAGATAAACTATCAATATATACTTCACTTCCAACACCGCCGACCAACATCCACCCACAAATGCCCTGAATCACAAATACCTTGTTCAATCCCCGTAGGAGTCCGATCAATAAGTTGGCTGGCCCGACATTAGTTATTAGCCAATAACTCAATAACAGCTGTAACTTTAATTGCTGATAAATGAAAATTTTGAAAAGTGAAAGATGAGATGAAGGGGAAAAAACAAACCAAAACCCATCTTTCAATCATGTTTCGATTGTTAATGTTGCGTGGATTGTCCACCAGAGGACACTCTGCAACTACCTGTTGGTGATATGTTTAAATGTCACAAACTTTGCCGGTGACTGAACATTAATAACATTAAGTTGTTTAAAATGATATTGGTTGTGAAGATAAAACACGTTTATTTTAAAACTACACTGTCATACCTTAGTGATTCTTAAATAGCACTTATAACAAATGTTAAGGAAATCTGCTAAAACAATATATCGGCTGACATGTCAAGATATAAGATTTTTATATCACTGAAAATCAGTGTCGGTCTTAAAAATGCCATTATTGCTGTAGTTTCTACCAGCTGCAAGTCAAGAAAAAAAAATCCAAGTATGAATTTTTAAAAAAAAAAGTCAGTCATGGCACGCTGACGTGATTGTGACTGGAACCAACATGAGACGAAGTGAAGCAGACTGGACGTTTTCAGCAGGTTGAAGGGAACGTTACTTTACTAATGAGGAGGTTTACTTCTCCCTCAGCGATTATAAAATATGGATGTATTCTCTAGTTCAGAAGTGAAACAGATGGGTTTTTCAGTCTCTCGTGGCAAAACGACGTTAGATTGTATTACAGTCCATCATAAACCCCCCTCCTTTTATTACCTCAGTTGTGCATTTGTATTAATTCATCTTTTCCTTTTTTAACGCTCCAAAATGGTCACGTTTAGCGTTACGGCAACCACACACTAGACGACATTGCAAAAAAAAACTTTCCAAAGACTAAAAACTAAGTCAGGGACATGATCAGATTCCCCAACCTGATTGGTTTTTGATACAAAATAAAGAACAACACAGTTTGTGTCAGGAGTAAAAAATAACAACAATATTAAATATGTCTGTTTCTGTCGTGACACCAAGACAGCATACATGGCACCTTACAGGAGGACGCCTGTCTTTGTGACTTTCTTATGGCTGCGACCTTGAAATCACTTGTGAAATCTTAAAGCTTAAAATTGTCACAAACGTATGGTATTTTGGGAAAGGTTACCTCCCGTCAACACCACCCCCTCACCTTTAAAAAAAAAAAAAAAAAAAAAAAGAAGAGAGTACTGGTGGCCAAAAAGCAAAACAGGTGGCTTTCAAAATAAACCGAAAATCATTTCCATTGCATCACAAACATGTAATCCTGCTGCTGTGGTGTGTTCTTCACATGGTCCTCCCCAAGTACGAAGTGCCTTCTGCAGAGTTGTAACGACCAACCACAGCAGCAGATTCTGTCACCAGGAAAGGTCTCTTACCTTCAAAGTGGAGAGGTTTTCCTCCAGTAATATCGGCCCACACCTGAAATACTGAGCGAGACACTTGCTGCCATTTGTTGCGTCATCTTTTCAATAGGTGGCTCCTTCTGTCATGTACGTTTGTTAAAGAAAATGTCATTTTATAGGAGCCCCAGTTACAGTACGGGCGTAAATTACAAGCGTTACAGTGGTGTTAAACTTCACGTAGCAAATCTTTCTCTCTCTCTCTTTCGATGTCTCTTCCTGGTTTTATATCTAGAAACAGTAAAGAGGCTGACATGATTCCCTAGGAGCTGGAAAAGTACAAGCACATTTTGTTTTAAAACACGGTTTGCAGCACTCAGTTTGTATTTGTTATTAGAGGAATCTTTTCCTGTGGAGGATCGGAGCTGTTGCTGGAATGGTGATCAAACATTTTATTCATCAATACATTACTAAAATGGTTTGAAAATCAATCAATTAAATAGTCTAATTCATAAAATATTTTCCTTATGGGCATTTTAATGAGCATTCAAAAAGTATTTAGAACATTTAATAATGAATTGTTAAATAGTACAATTGTAAAACCCTGTTTGAAAATGCATTTGCAAAAAGAGAAATAAAAAAAAGCCTCAGTTTACAAATTCATCCAGGATCAGATTTTGCCTTGATCGCACAGCCTTGTTGCATTCAATGACCTGATTTACATACTTTTGCCTGCCTTTCTGTGTGTCTCAGAAAATGTAAAACCAAGATGAAATCCAGAAGGTAAACGATTTAGGAAATATCTAGGTTTTGAAATGTAAATGTGAAACATTCATGCCTAAACTGAAAGTATATCCCTAAATTAATTTTTAAACTCAGATAATAAATTCCCTTCTTGAAAATGCACCGAATCCTGTTATTTATTATAAATTAATTACATAGTTTCTTTTTTAAACGCTCATTAAAGTATGCAATAAGAAAATCCTTCATCCCTCGTCTACTTTTTGGATAAAACGATACATAATCTAAATTTGCAATCCAGTTTTGTGATCTATACATATTTATTTCCCTAATGAATTTCCAATTATCGGAATGCTTTATTCCCACTCCAACAACAGCTCTAGTCCTCTGCATTGATGCGTCTCAAAGTTCCCGTCGTCAGAGGGTCGCTGGCATGAGCGCAGAGCCCGACGCGTCTGCGACAGCATTCATTTCAGAGGGGTCGTTGTTGACGTATCTGGCCTCGTTTATGCCCTTGTCGTCTCCAGACTTAGTCCATTTGTGGTTTAATATGTGTGTATTAGTCCCACTGCACCTGAGGACGTAGTTACAGGTATGACCGGAGAAATCTTTGTTGATCGTGCTCATTTACTGTTTTTGTTGTTTACTGTGGTCATGCACTGGTTTGTAGGGGTTTCATGAAGATCTCCGTTCTTGTTACGACATGACTGTGTCCACGATGTTCTGTGTTTTATCAGTTTTTATGTTAATAGCACTTTGAATACGAGTGTAGGACTACAGTTTTCACTGAATGTACATATGTAATGTTTTTGATGATCAAGAAAAAAAAAAGTGGTAATAAATTGAATGTACTATCATGTATCTTTTTGTTTTTCCTTTAAGTGACTGGTGTTAGTCGAAATCGCATCTGTTTTTAAATCATTCAGGAAGTCATTGAAACAACGTTGAAAGACAGGCTTTCCATCATCGGAGATGGTTTCCATTCAGTTTCCTTTTCACACACACTGAACCACAGAAAGGCTGTGACACTTTTATTTCTGCCACACAGAGTCATTAACAGTCATACACATCAGTTTCAGTATTTCTCTTCACACACGCAGAAACAAGAGTGTCATCACAGTCAAAAAGTACAGCTTCTAATGTATTCCCCAAAAAACAGCAAGAAAAAGGAATCCAGGCAAAAAAAAACATCTGAATCCAAACTACATAATGTCCCTTTACGTTCCACATTTGTCGTTTCCTAGCAGATTATCCTTACTGCCTCTGCCACTGCCTCCATTTCTATGGAGATAAATGAGTTTGATTACACAAACAGCACACAGCGCAACTGTACTACACGGTCACAAACCTTCAGTACTGATTAACAAAAGAAAGCGTTTTTGTTTTGTTGAAAAAAAAAAAAAAATTAAATGAATACAAGTTTGCAAACCATTTGACAGTAAAGTATGAGGAGCTGTGAAGTGCAGCCCACAATTCGCTAATTAGAGTTTAGCTTTCATACTTAAAGTGTGCTGTAACGAGAATGCAGCCGTCTCAGACGGGAGCCCGTTGGGGGAAAGCAGCGGTCTCCAGTGATGGTACGATGCTGAGTGACTGCTTTTCTCTTCCGTTAGATGATTAGACACTATTGTCAAGCTTTGAATGGAAACCAGGAGGGATGAACGTGAACAGAGGACAATTACACTGGCTTTTGTCAATCGTTTTACTCGGGGGTTAGAGGAGTGAAAAGAATGATTATACAAGGCTTTTGTTTTACTCTTCTGTGTAATGGTTACTGTCAGATATTGTTTTGCCAAAAACAAATGTTTCCTGAACAGTAAATACACTCAACATTTCATTAATGAGAGTGACGCCGCTCCCAAACAACACTGTCAGCTTTCTGACTCCGAGATGAGCACCGGCTTGTTAATTCGTCAAACCACTGTCTGGCTATCAATCAGCGCTGGCGCCATCACATGATTAAAATAAAACTCAAATAAATAATTATAATCTGTGCTTGAAAGTGTTTGTTTACACCACTCTGGTATTTACGGATGTGCTGCGTGACCACAGCTGAGAGCACTCTGAGCTGATCGAGATAAAAAGCTGCATCACGTTATGCGGATTATTGTGGTTTCTGTGCGTGTGGTCTGTTTTGGTGAGACTGTCTGGTGAACTGGGGTGGTCGTCTAGTCGGCAGGTTGGCATAGATGCGGCAGTTTCTCATCTGCCTGGATTTCTTTGGAGATCTTCGACACCAATGCATGTTCACATAGATGTTTGGCTGTGTGAGGATGTTTTACACATGGTTAGTCTTTAATTGGTTAGAAAAAGCACATAAACGACAGGCGATGAAGCGTTGGAAAAGTGTTGATGTCCACCAGGTTACATCTATACATCTAAAAATATGAATTGTATAAATATTTCCAGTAATATCTAGAACTTGTAGGAACATATCAACATCTTGCCAAACAACCTAGTTGGTTATTGTGGAGTTCCAAATGTTCGGGTGATGCAAGATTAAATGTTAAGTGTCAATGGCATTTTTATTAAGTGCGTATCTGATGAGAAGGTAAGGGAGTGCCTTGAAAGTGTCGAGGGTAAAAACAAGAGTAGATAAAATGAAGAAACCAACACCTACCTGTCTCTGAGATGGGTGCAGTCGGACTCGGTACTCCTCTCTCCTGTTCTTCTTTCTGCAGTGATAACGGGTCACAATGTTGAATTCGCTTTGGGTTTGAGGATTTGCTAAATGAACGAGATGTCATTTAAAAAACAAAGGATCAAGGCTCAACGTTAGGTTTAAATGATTTGAAAGATCACTAAACCACGGAAAGTTAGCTCCCCCGTCTCTCTCCCTCAACTCTCCACAAGCTCAAACCCTCCTCCCACAGCTACTAGGTGGTGAGGAGACAGCGTAGGGAACAAAAAGTGTTCCCGTACTGTACCTCGAACTCTGATGGAAACAAGGATCTTACCTGCGCCTCACTGCAAGCATGAGGATGGCGACAAGCAGGATGAGTCCAGCAGCTCCAGCACCGATGTAAATGTACATCATGTACAACGACAGGCTGAATCCACCTGCTTCTAAATGAAAACAACAAATCAATCATTTCATTATGTATATTCAGTAAACACAGATGAGTTCCTGACGTGCCCGCTGACACAGGCAGAGCTTAAATCACGTGTCCCGTCTTGATGAGTAAAAGTATACAAACGGCGTTAACACTAACAAGTTTGAAATCAGCACCATCGGCCTGAAATGTCACTGATGATGATAACGGTATTGTTTAACCAGAGATGCCTGATAATTCTTTATTTCCTACTATTTTTTTTTGTCAAATCCTTATAGTTATTAGTTTGAATATACTTTATGTGCTTTGTATTATAAATGATCTGTTACACTGTGTCATGGCTGTGTACTCTGATAAGAGAGTTTACATTTTCACTTATTGGCATCTAAAGATGCAATGACTCAATGTTCATAGTCATCACAGGAAACTGTGGTTTTAACACATTTGAGCCCGTTTCCAGCCTTGCAAGTATTTTAGTGTTTATAAGGGTTTCAACCGTTGTTGAAACCAGTGTTCTGTGTGAAAACAATTTGCGTGCATAGACTATGGGATGAGAGTTGGTTGGTACCTGGAGGAGCGACAGTGAGCTGCACAGTGGTGGTCTGCACCCCCACATCTGTGTTAAAGGTACAGCGGTAGAAACCGCTGTCTTCCTCTGCAACGTTGGTCAGATGCAGGCTAACATCCAAGCTGTCGGCGCAGTTCACTCTGCCCCTGTCGCTGTAGTCCTCGCCCACCAAGCCACCCTCCACCTTCTTGCACACTCCGATAATGACCCAGGGAAGGCCGTGCAGCATCCTCTCCAAAATGACCTGGTAGATGGTTCCGTTGTGCTGGTGGTTGCATCTGATGGTCAGGTTGTTGCTCTGCTCCGCTACCAACTCTGTGTCCACCACAGTTGCTTCTGAGGATGGGAGCTCCGTGCTGTTATCTTCTTTTGGTGGCTCATCTGGAATCACAGAAGGAAAAAATAATTAAGATAAAACAAAAACAAAAAAAAAAAAAAAAAACTTTATTTAGTGTCAGATCTATTTTATTAATTCAGCATGGAATTTACCTAAATCCTCCACCTGAACATTCCTGGTCCATGGTCCCTGAGGGAAGGTCTGGACAGAACAGTGGTAGACCCCGATATCCTGATGAGTGACGTTCTTCATGGAAATACTTCCATCCATAGGCACGGTCCTCAGGAATTCTACCCTCTCTCTGTAATGGTACGAGAACGTGGTCCCGTACTCCGGGTGGAACACGGCCATCGGGTTCTTGTCTGGTCGTTTGGTCCAGGACACCATGCTGAAGTTGCCGGTCCAGGGGCACAAGCAGTCGAGCACCATCCCCTCCTCAAGCCGGACTGTAGAAACCTCCTGCTGCTGCACCGCAGCTGCGTACAAAGCTGTATCTTTACAATGAATAAAATATGATTAAGCTTTTACAACCTAACAAAGTTAAAAATATATGACATGATTAAATATAAACTAATAAACACGCTATACCATATATGTATAACTGATCAAATTCTACCTTATTGGTTTGACCAGAAACAAACATGAAGAACACGTTTGTTAAAGTGGCAAATAAACTGTTTGCCCTGAATTTCTCATTTCTTCACTATTAAACAAAAAAAGAGAAAACTTGGCCGAGCTTCATTAAGCTTTTCTAGTTTATTCCATTGAAGGTGATTAAAAATGAACAGAGAAATAAGGGACTGTAAGCCTTAATAAGTTAAAGATTTACAATTTTCATCAAACTACAAGTAAAACAAGGCTGAAACAAGAGTGAACATCACCTTCCACACGTTAAATTAAAACTACTGTCAAATGTCAGTGAAGAAAAAAATATAAACCCTAAAGTATATTTAAAATATATCCGTTTATATAAAAAGATACAGTCATAGCTACTTCTTACCTTTAAGAAAAGGGAGAAAAATAAGTACCACCAAGTACCAGAAGTCCTTTTGTACAGCTTCCATCTTGCCCCACTGAGGGAGAATGAAAGCTGCATTGATGAGACGAGTGGAGAGGCACCCGAGCTGCACTTCCTGCTCGCTCTCTGGCTTGAGACAAACACTTGAGATGCTGGGAAACTACTGGGAACAAAGTACTGCAAGATCGCTTTTGTACAGACCCTTTCTACATAGAAACTGAGCATTGGGTACTTTTTGTGTTTGGGAGATTTCAAAACTAAATTTACAACAGGTTAAGAACGTTTTAATCAAAACTAAACTTACTATGTGAGACGGTTTGATTTCACTGTAAATGAAGGTTTTCAGCAGATTAAAATGATTTGTTATTGTTAGTAGGTGGTTTCCACTTAAAGAGCCACGATATTGTCTTAAGATTTTCTCATCTCCACCACAACAACAGTGCAACACGTTGTTTAGAAAAACAATTTAATCGTTGCAACTGCAATGAGAGCACACACGAAAAGACACTTGAAATCGCTTTAATATCCAAACTAAATCAGATTTGACAAGATAGAAAACATGATACAAAAATATATAAACACCGTTCAGCTTTTTAGCAGCTGGGAGAGGTTTTCCAGACACTTAAGCAGGTAGATATTCACGGGTTCCTGTTTGTTGTCTGCATCTACAGTAAAAGTAACAGGAAGAAAAAAAAAAGTTAATGGACTGTTTAAGTTTGAAAGAATATTATATTATCTCTTGACATTAAATTTGGATCCAAAGTTTTAAATACCTTTTTTTGAGATGTCATGTGCCTCTTCAATTTTCAATCGAACAGAGGGACTTTTCAGTGAAGTCTTGGCCTTTTAGGGAAAGGTGAATATATTTATTTATTTAGTTGTTATATTCAGGAAACGAAAACATTTGTAACAGTATAAAGAAGTTTTAAACTAGATTTATGTGCTTGTCTTACATGGTCAGGGCCCAACAGGCAGTTACAAGACACATCACTATTTCGTTTCACCTATTATAACCTCAGTAAATGCAAATACCAGCCAATAAAAGCTACAATGGGCAAAATAAAGTTTTACTGCTTGGGTGTAAAACTGCGTTCCAGCGCCTGTACCCTCTGATTGTTGCAGAGCAACGCCCACAGACCAGATGCTCCGATGCAGCGGGTTTCCATCTCTGAACTTTCCAGACAGGACAGTAGAACTTTCACGGATTTGTCTGGAGCAAAGACACAAATAAATAATTAGGAGGTTTCAGTTACATAAGAACTTCTGATCTGCAGTAATATATGCTTTTCTTAAACAGTTGTATTTCTTAAACAGATACTTTCAACGCAGCTTCAAGAAAAAAGAAAGGCAATTTGGTTTGAACACTGATCCCTTTACAACAGGATTTTATTTTCACAACATAAATAGAGGAAAACGTGTGACCCTTTCATCATAATCAGAGTTCAAGATAACACATCCTGACACTGTTTTTGCTCTTTCTAATTTTGGTTGAAATGTGATGCAAGACGATGATCGTCCTGCTCATTTCCTGTCAACTAATCAATTGAAATCATACTGAAGGTCTGGCAAACAAAATATACTTTTCCACAGGAAGCTGTCACATGGCAGTTTCTGCCCACTCAGCCCCCCAAAACTCCCACCTGCAGCTTCAACTGTACGGGGGCACCACACAACCTGAGTTTTCAGTCTCAGCAACTTCCTCTGCTTCCTTCATGTGAATGTTTCACATTCTTTCATGTTCACACACCTGCAGCACAACTGCTCTCTAGTTTACCTTACGTAAACTTTAACACAGAGGCTGAATGGTGCACTTCATTTTTTGTGGCTTAATTTTTCTGCATCATTCATGGTGAATTTTTTTATTTCCTGCTCTGGAACTGAAACAGCTGCATCAATGATGAAAACGCTGCGTACATATTTCCAGTGCCCCTCGCTGTTTGATTCTTGTTTAGTGAGTGATGTCGGAAAGTGTGGAACGGCACATCAGGAAATTAGGGCAAATCAGAGCGAACCACAGAGTGTTTGTAATCAACGTGAAAAAAAATAAAAAATGTAAATGCTGGAGATTTAAACGCTGAGATCTGGAACAGAATTAAGTTAAATGACATTAAATCTCAGCGTCCCTTCCATACCGTTGGTGATGACATGTGATTTGCTGGCAGAGCAGAAGCAGAGGTTGTGAAGAGTAAGCAGCGCGTATCGCCGATGTGGTGCCAAGTCTGCCAGCAGCTCCAGGGCTCCAGTCACCTTAAGGATACTCTGCTGGCCATCTTCAGTGGACGAGACACTGACCAGCAGCCGCAGCCACAGGGCCAGGGGGCTCCCACCACCGCTGACTGATGTGGCCTTTACTCCAGCCGCCTTGGGCCCCGGCACCGACAGGAAAGTTTGAAGGAAATTGTTCTGAGCATCACAGGAAATGAATTAGATCAAAAATAATGACAGGACCTGCATCCTAAAAACAGACCCTGAAGTGCTGCTTCTCCCGTCAGAACTGAGTGAGCTTATTTAACATGTTTCAACATGGTTATTTTCCATCAGGCTTGTGAAATTCTTTTCACAGTCATCTGAAGAAATTTAAATCACAAAGGAATAAAACTGATGTTCCTTCACTCTGGCACATGTGGCTCAATTGATACTTTTTTGTGAGGTATGAGAAATGTTCAAAGTCCAGGGGGCCAAATCCAACCAAATACCTCAATAGTTTTAAGGTTTTATTGTTTGTTTTTTATCTTTTACAGTGTCCTTGAGTGCTAGAAAGGCCCCCATAAATGAAATGTACTATTGTCGTTAATTATTTTTGGTCCTTGAGAGGCTTTAAAGAAAAAATATACTTATAATAATAGTATTTGAGGTTTTAAATCAACCACAACTTTACATCTCTCAACGCATCAGGATTTAGTTACATGTCCTATGATGACATCTGACCCACTGCTTGTTGGCATCTTAGTTAAAACCATTTATTACAATAGTTTTGTAGTCAAGCTTTAGAACAAAAATCTCCAACAAATGATAAACACATGAAGAGGGAAGACAGTTCAAGGAGAATTGGAAAGCAAAAGCATGTTTCCCAGAAAAGCGTGTAGGTTTTCTTTGGAATGAAACGAATGCGATCGACCAAATAATACAGTTTTATGACAGGACTTCAACACTGACCAAGGAGCTCAGTATGATTAGCCACCAAGAAAAGCAACCAAAAATCTAAGAATTTAAAAAAGCAGCCTGTATTCTTCGGAGTGAAAGGGTTTTTTTTTTTTTTTTTTTAAATTACAAATCTCGTAGTGTCTTTTGGAAGACACACTCAATCAGTCAATCGTTACAGACCACCAAACTTCATGTGGCTTTCAGATTATCTCAAAAACAGTGCACAGAGCTTCATGAATGGGTTTCCATGGCTGAGCAGCTGCATCCAAGCCATACATCACCAAGTGCAATGCCAAGCATCGGATGCAGTGGTGTAAAGCAGCCGCCACTGGACTCTGGAGCAGTGGAGACGCGTTCTCTGGAGTGACGAATCACACTTCTCCATCTACCAATCTGATGGACCAGTCTGGGTTCTGACGGTTGTTGAGGAGGAGAATGATGACTGCATTGTGCCAAGTGTAAAGTTTGGTGGAGGGGGGATTATGGTGTGGGGTCGTTTTCAGGAGCTGGGCTTGGCCTCTTTGTTCCAGTGAAAGGAACTCTGAATGCTTCAGTATATCAAGACATTTTGGACAATTCCATGCTTCCAACTTTGTGAGGATAGTTTGGATCTGGCCCCTTCCTCTTCCAACATGACTGTGCACCAGTGCACAAAGCAGGTCCATAAAGACCTGGATGACAGAGTCTGGTGTGGATGAAGTTGACTGGTCTGCACAGAGTCCTGACCTCAACCTGACAGAACACCTTTGGGATGAATTAGACCGAAGACTGAGTGCCAGACCTTCTCATCCAACATCAGTTTGTGACCTCACAAATGTGCTTCTGGAATAATGGTCAAAAATTTCCATAAACACACTCCTAAACCTTGTGGACAGTCTTCCCTGAAGAGTTGAAGCGGTTTTAGCTGCAAAAGGTGGACCAACGTCATATTGAACCCTATGGATAAGTTCATATGCGAGTCAAGGCAGGTGAGTGAATACTTTTGGCAATATAGTGTAAATTTTTTAATCAGTGAATGGTGAACATATATAAGCAGGTTTGTCCCAACCAGAAACAGGTGTGAACCTCACCACCATCATGGACTGAGTCCAGGAAGTAGTGGTAAATCTGACATCACAGCTGGTTGGGAAACCAAAGAAAAACCAGCTCTGTTATGGTTATAATGATAGTGTGGCTCAGGATGACAGAGACTTTGACATCAATGACTTAAGCTATACCATCCTTCCTCTCATCTTTCTCTGTGATTTGATCATTCTTTTCATTCAGTATGTTTTTGTAAATACCACCACTGTACCTTTTGCAGGACACATCTGCAGTCCCGTGACACAGCCAGGTTTGTCAAGAGAGAGAACACTAGACTCTGAACGGGGCTGTTGTCTGAGGCCAGCGAGCTCAGCTTCATGACACACTGCATCAGAGAGCTACCGGAGGAGCCCTTAGACCCTGACACCACACCGGCGCCAGTGCCACAGACAGAACTGCATGCTGGGAACACGAAAAAAAAACAAAAAACATTACATTTAGTCACGTTACAAAAACCGGAGAGGAAAGAAAAACAAACGTATACTAATCTCACACACAGGAGATACAAGTTCATAGACATGACAGAATGTAAAGTGTGTTGGTTGCTTGGTTGGAGCCACGTCTCTTTAGACGAGAGCTCCACCTTTTCTATAAAGTGAATTTGCTTACACAGATATGTGGAAGAAGCTGTATTAAAATGTGACCCCATGTTGGTTGAGACAGGAACAACATTAGTTTGAAACTAACAATGTTTGGGCTGGAACTGTACATAGTCATTACGTTATCATTTCTATTTTAAGGGCAAAGCAAGCAAAGCTAATAACTGAGCAGTCCCTATGTTTGAAGAGAGGTTAAAGCTTGTTTTATTAACAAATGTGCAAACATAACAATGCATGTGGCTTGCCATGAAAAACTGGCTTTGATCTAGTGATGCATCAACCTCAAGCAGTAAAGGTCCTTAGAAATCTCTGGTAGCTGGAGCAGGCTCTGCATTGTCCTCATGACTACTCTTAGCCTCTTAAAGGATCAAGTTAAGTCCAACACAAAGATGAAGGAGTACTTGGAGCGGCTTGCTTTTTTCTGTTTATCTTAAAGCTGCCCGGCCCGTCAGCTTGCAGCACCAATAGCAGCAAAAATAAATCCTGAGACCATTGGGTTGCACGCTTGTCTGCCACTATCCCAAAAACATCTCTGCTCGGCTAAATGTAGGTTTTGGTTTTTTGTGCGTCTGTTTGAGCTCTTGGATATAATTTGCATATGTATTTGAGAAAAGGTTAAATACTAAACTGAAATACACAAGCTAACAAACAAAAACTTGCTCACGACAAGAATGCTCGCGTTGAACCAGAACGCTTTAAAAGATCAAACGCGGGTTTCATTTTCTCATCTCCATTCCAGCATGAAAGCCTTCTTGACAAAGACAACCGTGGTCTTATGAGAGGGTTCTCATCCTAATAAGCCTGGAGCTGTAGCTAATATTTATTCTACAGGGAAATAAAGAACGTAAACACTAACAGATACTGCAGGGTCTGTACTGGCACCACATGCAACCCAGTATAGCAGGAATGAGTCATTTTTGCAGCAGTCGATACAGCCGATATGAAATTAAATCGTTAACAAGTCCAAGAAAACAAATCACTGACAGACAGTCTGACAATGAGCGATGGATGTTACTTCAGAACATGACGGCTTTTAGGTCACACCGATCTTAAATTGCTACCATGCAGCAACAGGTGATTTTGGCCTGAAGTTATCGGACCTTTCCAAAAAATCATCCCAAAATTGACACGGCAGGGTTACTTTAATCAATCTCTCTGAAGTGAGCAAAAGTATATTTTGCGAACATGCAACATGTAGGAAAGCTCATCTTAAACTAGTGTTGAGAAAAATATGTAACATGTTTGTTGTCTTTTCTCTGCATCTGTGGGATCCAGGTTTGGAGCTACTACAAAAATATCTGAGGAAGGTATGTGTGGCACAGATGAAAACAATTCGACTTGAACTAGCAGCACTAACAATGCTCTGGATGAAGGTGGGAGACTGGAGATGAAAGAGTCAGTAGAAATGTTGGCGTCTCCGGAGACTGAATGTTAGCCTGAGGCTGGGTGGTGTAATACTAAGCCTGGCTGTATGCAGACTGAACACAACCTGCTGTTCGGTTAACCTTTAGGGATTTAATGTGCCTGACTTCACTGATTTCTCGTGCTTCACAGCTTGAGCTTATGGGGGGTCCAAAGCACATGAGCTTAGATCATAGTGTATACAAGTATCCACTGAGGAGCAGGTGCCAATCAACTGGGAATGCAGTTAGAGGTACATACAAACACACAAACTCAGAAATATCCAAGTGCTTTACGTAAAAACTTCCCTTACTTTATTGATAATAAACACACATGGATGCACACAAACACCGCGGCTCCACAATCCATTGATCAAAGTCAAATTTCCTTTCCATTTCCTCCCACATGAATCTTGTCCTCCCTCAGGGGAAAATGTTTGCCTTAAAGTCCCGCTCCAACTGTTATTAATGCCCTAAAAACGCCTCTGTGTTCAAAATTCTAAATCTTTCTTCCCTAAAACTTTTCCGTAAACAGAAAAACCTCTCACAGCCTTAAAATGGCTCGGGTATGACTAAGCTTTTCACCTCAAGCACTACCTTCTCATTTCATGGTTCCCTGCAGCACGTTCAAATAAACCGTAGCCCCGCCCCCAAACCTGCAAGTAGTCCATGTTGACAGTTTTACTGGAACATACAAGCTGTGTGACCTTGTCATTCTGAGTCTGAAAGCGGTGAACTGATGGCCAGTTTTATTCATGGCATGTCTTGTAACATATAAAATACACCTCATGGACATTTTAACGAGGTTCAAACTGTTCAAACTATGACGGTAAGGGAATGGGTTTCTGTAAGGGAATGGCTTGTTTATGGGCTGACATTCACAAAGATGATTTTTACATTTTTAGAATAAAATAAGAAAATATTTTCTCCACATCATCTGGTGTTAAACTGCTCGCCATACATGCAGTAAGACAGCCGCTCCGGCATGATGCATCCTGACACTGTGCTCATTGTGACTGGCAGGCAACCAGGCACTGGGCTTCTGCAGCGAGACACAATCTTGTTCAGTGGTCACTGGAGAGGACAATGGCGCTTTTATCGCAAAGTGTGTATGACTCAGTCAGATTGCTAACTGCAGTCAGAGGAGATGGGCAGGCACGGGCCAGGCACAATGCCTGCACAAACACACACACAGACACATGCAGACTGACAAAAAAGGCACAATTATGCAGACCTGTTGTGCAGTTGGCTGTATAAACACACAGAGCCTCTAGCACCGCTTCCATGGTGGGGTCGTCCAATAGGAGCCAAGGCCAAAGAGCATAGATTGCCAGTGTTAGGCGGGCATCCATGGCAACCACCTACACAAAAACAGATTATACACAGAATAAAACTAAGGTCCAAAGATAAATGTGTATGCAATTACAGATACATAATTTTGTTAGGTGCAAGACATCTTTATTAAAAAAAGGTTGTAATCAACAAAACTCAATATCTTCTGACGTGCGCAAGGCAAAAGACACAGAGGAGAATAATTATCAGTTACATACTACAAGGCTTTTTTTGTCCAAGGTCCTGAGAAAGGCTCACTTAGAAAATAAAACAAAGATAATATGCTTGAGGAGTGTGCCACATGGGGTTTAAGAAGCTAAATTTGCTGAAAAGTTAGCAAAGCCATGCACATTTAGGTGGATCCCATTTAGAAGCATAGCACCAGCACTCTGAGGCTCCATTAAAAACCAATTAGCAGTGGGGAATTAAAAGGCAGGCACAGAAGCTCACTTTGCATTCATCGTTGCAGTAAAGACAACTCCGCAGGATCTCCACAGTCAGCTTGACTTCTTTTAAATAGCCTGCTTCCTGATATGAAAAAAAAAACAAAAAAACAAAGAGCCATATGTTTAATTGTTCCAGATTAAAAAACAAACCTCTGCTGTACACATTAGAGACTTGACTAGAGAACTAACATAAAACTTACTGCTGAACAGTGCAATGCATATTCATATTATTTATTTTAAAACTCTTCATGTTGGATCACTTTTTTCCCTTCGATTCTACTCAATAGACAAAAAGAAAAAGAAAATCCCCCAGCCAACACAAACGTGCTGAGGTTAGACGCGTCCAGCCAGTCTCTGCTCACCTTCTTGCGGTGAGACGCCTTGCCGGTTCGGACTGACTCCAGGTGGAGTTGAGACTGAGTCTGCTTCAGCTGCTCCACACAGCTGTCAATCAAACCAGCTAAAAACACAGGCAGTCAAAGGCAGTCAAAGGCAGTCAAAAATTCAGAGTTTAAATTAAAAAAAAAAAAATCCAGTGTTTCTGGTTTGGTTAAACATGATCTACTTTGATAAACACACTGCTTTTGGTTGGTCAACAAACAGAACCTGCTCCACAGCTGTCAGCTGAAGTCGAGGTTTAGGTGTGGAGCTTTACCTTTGGCTGCGTAGTTCTGAGCTGTAGGACTGCAGGCCAGCAAAGCCATCAGAGCTCTTGCGGTCAGTTTCTTTAAAGGGTCCTGAAGGGTCCTCCTCTCAAAGCTCTGACATCAACAGTCAAAGGGACACATTTATTCTAACACATAAAACTTGCCTATGAGTAAACACAGTATCAATCTTGAACATATAATGACTACAACCATTTTTCCAGTATAAGATACAGTGTGAGTTTTCTTTGACATTCATCATTTTAGGTGCTGTCTCGTAAGTGATATGGCACCACAGTCGTGGCTCCAAGCCAGCTGGACAAACACTAACTAAACTGTGACCTAAATGCCTTGAGGGCCGAAGAATGGAGGAATAATTGCCAGAGAATATACACAAGAAACTTTTATTAGGTTTTTCCTGAAACTACCAGCAGCGCCTCTTCTTTGTTTAAGGATGCCTTTCAGCATGACTGCTATGATCCTTTTCTGAGACTGATTTTGCTTCTTTATTGCTCCACTGCCTCCATTGTTCTACTGTTTCTGCCACATCAAGGTGTTGTGTCAGAAGTTGGTGGCAACATTGCTATGATTGATGAAAAATGCCACCTGTGTCGAGGTGTGACTACTTTGGTAAAAAGCAAAGTGCCCTCTACTCATACTGAGCTGCATCTCACTGTACAATGTAATAGAAAAATGCCTGCGATACATCTGCAACACGCCCTCAAACCTGCAGTAAGAGTTCACACAGCTGACTCGCCGAGGGACCAGTTAGGATGTTTGACAGACTGGTGCTGTGTTTAGAGTTTGAGCTTATGAGCTCCTCGCTGCGACACTTTGTTTCCTCTGTGAAAATTGCAGAAAGAAACTGCAGTGTCGCTGTGTGGAGTGGAGAGTCTGCAAACGTCTCATCCAGACACACTGATAATGTTCCTGCAGACATACAGAGAAAATAAAAGAAGAACAAGCACTTAAATGAACAACACAAGAAAAACATGTTGAATTACAGCAATATAAGATGAGAAATCCATCATATAAACCCCTTTACATATACTAATCTATGACTGAAACAGTTACTGCGGGTGGAAAACACAATATTTGAATTTGTGTGCATACGCTCAAACACCATGAATTTTAAACATCTTCCAAACAAAAACATATCCACAAAGGCTCAGCATTCATCTTCCACTAGAATCAAGACTTTGTAGCTGCTTCATTAATCAGAGCAGGATATGAGTAGGAGGAGTAGAGGTAGTTTAATTATTCTGTCCTTGCATCTGCTTGAAAAGAAGTGTATACAAATTGTAATGCTGCAGGAAGAGTGACTCTCACATTTACTGACTTATTTGTTTGCAGACAGTATGCCCCAAGATATTACTTATTTTTTTTACTATCATTTAGCATTATACATTTTTACTTGACATGCATACATTTCTGCATTTTCTGCACAAAAAAAAACAAGTTGCGACAGTGAAGCTTTTAACACTTTGTGTTCTCCTTTTCTTCTCACAAAACTCTTTAGTGCGTCTTTGTGTCTCGGTCTGTGTGAAAGCGGCTTTTCTTTAAGAAACATTGATTTTAAACATTTCCATTAATTTCCTCATGCATTCCTCTGCCCATCTTTCCTCAAGAGCCCTTAATGGTATCTGACTTTGTACCAAATCATTATTACAATGTCACCGCTTTGAAATAATACAATTTTTTTCTCTCTGCCTTCATACAAACTGCCCCTGGACAGACCTTTTCTTTTTTTAATGTGTTGCAGGTCTAAAATCAAAAGTGGACAAATATCAACGACTGAAATGAAGCTGATGAAAAAAATAAGCATTAAATAATGAACAAGTCAAAGTAAATGTAATAATCTCTTGTTTCCATATCATATCGTCAAAGCCAATTACTGAATTGGGGTTGTTTTCTGTGTTGGAGTTAAAATTGCACAACGTTATAATGTAACGTCTCATGTCATTAAGTAGGATCCTGACTTTAAAACCTTAGTAAGCAACTTACAGTAAATCACACACCATCATTTAACTAACACACTATCATATCATTGCAAAATCAGAAAGGTGTCTCATAAGCTCTAATTATACGTCTAATTCTGGATTCTAAACAATAATAATTACTTTTGCCACTTTTGCTCTCACAAAGGAGAGTATCTGTGTACCTGCAAATATCCGCCAGCGTTTCCCCAGCGCAGCAGAGACAGATGGGTGTGCTGCTAAGCTGTCCCTCTTTACCAGAGTAGCCAGGAGCATAAACACGTCTGTCCAACACACACAAACCACGTCCCGGGTACCTGCATCTGAAGAGGGAAAGAGTGAGTCACAAATTTTATGACACCAGACAGCAACATGCAGACAGAACTGTAGAGCAAGCTGCAGAATGAGAGGTAGATGCAAAGAGGAGATAAGCATGGGGGGGGGGCTTTCTGAAGCAGATCATTACTATTGTCACACACTACAGTGCATCTAAAAAAATACACTTTATAACTCTGACCTAATCCTTGAGGATCCAGCATGAGTAGAGCCACCAGAGTTGACACCAGCTGCTTCAGGAAGTCCATCTGTCCAATCAGTTCCTTGCTTCCCACAATACATGACTGGAGCAGTTTAGAAAAACTGGACAAGAACTGAACTGCAGTGACAAGCTACAAAAAAAAAAAAAAACACAACCGCAAATTTAACAGCAATGCAAGAAAAAATTCCATTAAGCAATTTTTATTAAGAAAATAAATTAAAATAGTTTAAAAACAAGAAACTGTATGCAACTAACGTTATCATGCACAACGCACGTTGTGCCGAGAGTGCACTGCACTGAAACTGACATCGTGTTCCAACCCACATAGTTTCTAGTGTGTCATGATTACAATAAAAATGAAGAGGTAGAAAAACCCTTCAGAGCCATGTATCAGTGTCCTGCACCTGACTCTTGATGTCTTCTCTCTCTCCAGGAAGGATGTTTGGTGTCTTCAGCTCAGACATACATTTCTCAATGGGCTGAATATCTACTAGACTGGAGGAGAAAAATAAACAAGATGAGATGAGTGTGTGTTTGCAAAATACCCAATAGACAGGATTAGATCTGCAATAAACCACTGAATACCATGCACAGATGTTTTTATAATATTTTATCACAATAAGTAATTAAGACAAATATGGTGTCAAGGTTCAAAGCATTGGTTTTATCTTTTTTATTTTACCTTAAGACAAACTCTCTGAGACTGAAAACCTGCTTAACATTTTCAATGACAAAATGATACACCTTGTCTGTGATCACAGGTATGAATAACCATTTTACTCCGCCTTTAAAAAATTTGATCGCTCAGTCACTAAATCAATTCACCACTTGAGAAAATATAACGGCTTTCAGAAACTTTCACTAGCAGACTGTAAAGGAAGGGAGTGAGGATGTGGTGTTCCTATGGGCCCAGCATGTTGCATCCTACCTGGCCAGGACCTGGAGGAGCTGGTTGTGTCGGATGGCGGTAAGGGTGTAATCTGGCAGGATGGCCAGCAGGTTGGTTAGCAGCCCACAGTGGGCTGTAAGAAGGTCAGGCGTTACCATGACAACGGATTCCACAGCTGATGGCTCGGCCTGTTGAGAGTCCTGAGAGCTAACCGAGTTACTCGTGTCTGTATCACTCCGGCCTGCGAGACACATCAACAGACAGCTAACAGACATGTCCTTGATGGATTGCATCTTTGTCTGTCTCTGGAAATACACTGGCCACATAATCAATAGCATTTAAGCAAGTTGAATACCCGAGAACAGTATGGCTTTAGTGTATAATAATTGCTGGTCACACTAGGGTTCCCAGTTTCCAAAGAAAATAATGTGAAAGACTGTGGTATAAATAGCTATACGATAATTTGTGTGAAGACGTTTTCTCAACACTCAGACATTTCTGTCTGATGTACCTTGAGCCACCAGTCTGCTGGCAGGAGTAATCTCTGCAATGCTCAGTGGGGACGGAGCCTCAGGAGTGTGTGGCCTTGAACTTCCTATCTGTAACGGACAGCAAAGATGCCTTAGAAAAACAAAACAAAAAAAAAAACTGGCATTTATAAACTTTTGTACAAATTTTTATATTATAAAAACAGAAAGGAATCCAGTCTTCAGCAAAAGCACTTGAAATGATCACACAGAGACTCAGACTGCTATAATAAGATTGTTGGCATTATCATTACTTAGATTCAGATAAAGAATTAGGTTTTGTTTGTTAGGTTTTGTTCACTCTCAAATCTTACAGGTGGTTAAGTCTTGCAGAAAAACAGCAGTGTAAAAGTGAGTTAAGAAGCAAGGAAGCTAAGGTGAATGAAACATGAAATGTTACAGGACCAGAACTCAGAAAAACAACAAAACCAGCCAACTAAAAAAAGCCAAGTGCTATAAGGACAGTAGGAAGATCACTGGACAAGGCACAGCAGGCAAGCAAAATAACAATTCAGCCTCACAAAAAAACAGAAGAAAAAGAAAACAATCCCATATTCAACAATACCAGAATTGTCCATTAATGCATCTTTTTATTTACTGGACTTTGTATTAAAATGTACAAGAGCACTGCTGACCATGGTGCTAGAGGTGGAGAGGGAGCTTGAAGGTCGGTTAGAGTCAATGGTGGGTGGTGGTGGGTGGTCTCTCCAAAACATCAGAGAACTCTCAGAATCTAAAGAAACATACACAAGATGAAACAAAAAGCAAGACAGTAGAAACATATGCATATTATTAGAGCTACCATCAATTTACCTCTCAATAATCTACCAAGACTGTAGTTATGAATCAGAGCTTACCCCCTGAAATGCTCTCCTGCAGACTGGGTCCACTTGTAGTACCAGCACGAGGGTGGAGGTGGAAGGTGTATCTCCCACGGTAACAAACGGAGGCAGAAAATAACACATTTTGGAAATATTGACAGTGGTAGAGCAGGGCCTGTAGCGCTGGGAGACCCACTAAAGACACACCGGAGACCTCATCATGGACACAAGGGTGCTGTATGTATAAAACGGAGAGAAAAAGTCACATTTTTAAAAGGACAAACTAGAGATAGATTAAGGGTAAGTAATAACAGTGCTATAACTTATTAAAAATTCCTTCCTAAGTTGTGTCTTAGTTTTTTGTTTGTGCAGCTACTTATTTGTTAGTTCACTTCTTCAGTTGAGAATGCTAAATTAGGACACGTTAGGTGTTTTGAAAAAGAAACTTCAATTTGAATGTGGGAGCAGAATGCTTGCACCACAGTACAGACAAAATCCAGCTACAGCCCTCCTCTCAACTCCTCTTCCAAATAAAAAAAGAGGAGAGAAAAATAAAAAAAAGTTCATGGTCTGTAAAGGCTTTTTAAACAGGCTGGCATTTCTGCTGACCTGCCAGTGGGAGTCCTTGGCCTCCTCCGCGTTGGCAGGCATAGGCATCACCAGCAAGTTCTGCAAGATAAATGCAGCCTGGACACACAAACCAAAAGTGAAAGACAGAGACAGAGACACACACACACACGCACACAAACCCGCACACACACACAGACTGTAAGTTGAGCTGAATTGGGTCAGCAACAGTGCCATCTGCCTGTATTTGCCTGGTAGCACATTACGGGCCAGAGTCATTCTCCAACCACTCATTACAGTAAGAGTGGAATTTGTCCTGCTTTCATTGGTAAATTATTCTTAAAGTGAATTTATTAACATAAATAAAACATTCCAATATTTATTCCAGATTGTTTATCATTCTCTGTGAAGCAATAATAATACAATCAGAGATTTATGGGTTGTAACATGCAAATACAAAGGTAAGCTGCAATTTCTTTTGCTCAATACCTCTCTGCGGACCATGCTAGTCTCCTGCTGATCCAGGAGGATGTTGAGCAACGTGCCCCACAGACCTCCGCTGATGTTCTGACAACTGGCACAAAGAGCCTGGCACCCGCTGGGCATCGAGGTCAGAGCTGCACCTAAACCCAAACTGGCAAACCTCACCTGACAGGAAAGGGTTGATGTACATTTGAATGAATGTTTGAATACTAAATAAAACAGAGATACAATGACAGAATAACAGAGGCTTGCAGGCTTGGAGATGTGCATGCATCCATAAATTGAAAAGTGGTGGATGTCCGACTAGCTGCAGATTTATAAGATACATATCTAAAGACATATTGAATGCAAATTTAGCACAAAGTGGTTATTGATAACACTACAAAACCCTTGGAGCCGCTACTAGCAAGGACAGTCTCCTTTGTTTAGGGAACTTCAGAGAATCACTCAGCTTTGGAGATTTAAGTATGACTGGCTATCATGTGTGCCTTTTTAAACATACTCTGACTTTGATGAAGGTCAAACACCTACATTTTTATTTTATTATTAAAAAAAAGATTATAGAATAAACAAAAAAAAGTCTTCCCAGTGTTTATTACTGTATTTCCTCATACTGTATTTTCACACTGCATGTAAGAGCAGATTTATACATTTGCATAGCTCGAGGGAAGTTGGAGGCTGGTGAATATTTTTACCTCTTGATCTCGGTCCACCCACAGTGGGATGAGCCAGGCCAAACCCAGCTGAGAGGCATTAGCATCTTCAGTAGTTCCCTCATTTCCCAAAGACCACTGGGAAATCAAGTCCTGGAGCAGAACATTTTGAACCATACTTAAAAGAAAGACTTAAATATGTGGTTTAGCTGTTTAGTATTCTGTTCAGTGTTAATCAGTCCTATAAACAATCTACTTTAAAGTTATATAACACCAAATCAAAAAAGGTTGGGTTGAAATGACAAAAAAAAAAAAAAAAAGTTTTTCCTACATATGCTTTGACGTTTGTTTTTTTTAATGCAAGGCCCAAAACATTTGCTGTTTTTTCCCCTTTAAATTTTATTTAATCATTAGTATTACATTTTTAATATACATCAGATTTTTGATTTCTGACCTGGAAAACATTCCAAAAAAAGTGGTGCAGGGGTTATTTAGTGCTAGTCAGCTGCGGAAAGAACAAATAATCTACTTTAAATAGGTGACATCAATCGTTTGGAATGGGAATTTGGTACAGAAATAGAAATAGAGTCTGAAAAGCAAATGTATCTCTAATGTGTCAGCAAATGCATAAGAAAGTAACTAAAATGTTTTAAAAACTATTATCCTAAAAAAAAAAGATTTGAAGGGATTTGCATATCTTCTATCCTACAGTGCAAAATATAAAACAATTGAAGAAATCTGGAGGAATTTCACTGAAGAAAAGGGAAGGCTCCAACTTTACGCTGGACACCTGCGATCCCTGATCCCTCAGACGACACTGTACCAACAACCGTCATTCATCAATGCCAATATACCCACGTAGGGAAGAGATAACTAGTGGGAAACATTAGTCAGTCAGTACAATAAGAAGCTACATTGATAAATGTCATTTAAAAGTTTAGTGTGCAAGAAAGCCATCCTTGTCCTCTTGGTTTGGAGGAGTCAGGGAAGGAAAAGAGGATGAAAAGTGGGTTTTGCTCAGAAAGAATCAGTTTTTACAAATCTTTTACAGATGAAATGGGCGCTATGCGTTCTGGACCAAAGACAAAAAGATACTTTACATTGGAATTAAGTAGTCCAAACCCCGGGATCTGTGAGGGTTGTGGGTTTTATCATTGCCTTCGTGAAAGTACTTTACAGGTCTGTGATTACAGAATTAATATAGAAAAGCAGACTGAGATGTTAGAGCAACATATGTTACCTTCAAGACATCAACTTGTCAAGCTAATCCATGCATATTCCCATAAAACAATACAAAACCACAGTAATGTGCACTAATTACAAGGGCACAACTGAACTGGCCTGCTTGCAATCCAAAACTGTCTCCATTAAAAAATAAAGAAAGGAAAAAGCAACGGAGTTGACCCAATTCTGAAAACTTACACGTGACAGAATATAAAAGAAGTATTTTACAGCTTGGCGTAAAAGGCATGAAAAAAAGTCCTTCAGTACCAAAGTGCCTTTTAAGGTTTATGAGAAAGAATGGCCACCGCGGTAAAGACCTCACTGTCTGACTCTTATTGGAATGTTTTACAGGGCTGAAATGCAAAAAAAGTGATGTTTATTAGCATATTAAATGAATTTGACAAGAAAAAACATGAAATATGAAAGTATGAGAAAGAATCACTGCACTGTTCATTTGCATTTTCCATATTGCCCCAGCTTTTTTCTGATGTTGCATGTTATGAAAGCCTCTGAATCAACAATAGATGTGTTGACACTTGCCTTGTCCTTGTTTTCCGCCATAATTTCATGGGACAGATGAAGCAAGCAGATAACAGCATTCTTGGTCACACCTTTCCCCATGAAAGACAATGAGTTACCTCCCCACTCGACATAAAATGAGGAGATCACCTGTTCAAACAACACAGTATACACAGCAGAAACATTACAAATGCCTTAAGATCTAGCATGTGTATCAATATGTCTCTGATCAATAATTCTGACATTATGTAAGACATTTGGATGATTTCCCATCTGCAACCAAAAAGCAAAATCAGCTGTCTAAGCAAACAGTAACTTCATTCTCTGCTGGAGTGAAGTGTGTGCATGTCATGCTCTGCATCCAAATGAAACCCAAACACAGCAGAGAGACTAATTATTTTGTTTTTGAGTGGCATTAGGATGTGAACCAGCACAGATGAGCAGATGAAGAGAAAGGAACCAAAGACCTGCTGAACTTTAGGGCCCTACATTGTCAATCTTCATTCACTTTTTTTTTGTTATCTCAATGAAAGCTGTTCGATAAAACAAAGAAAATAAAAAGAGGCCTGTGCTGCGTAAACAGCATCGCGTATTCCACAGGGATCTTCGTTCTCAAGCAAAAACAACAGGCAGACACCTTTGCGCTGAGGACTGCTGTACAAGCTGGTCTACACTGTGTTAGGCTATTGTTTTATGGACTGCTGAACAGCTGAACAGATGGAAAAAGCAAGGTTGATTAAGCTCATCAGCATCTTCACAGTGTGGCATATCTAATCAATGAGAGTTTTACCCATTGCAATTCATGTTGCGTGACTACATTTTGCTGAATTTTAATTAATTCCTCAGACAGTACTGTGTTTCTGCTTTTACATATTTCCATAGGCATTCTGATATCTAATAGAGCAGGAGGCTGGCCTGTACTCAACAAACATACCCACATCCCCATATAACTTAGTGCATTAACACATACCTCCAATAATCCACTGAGATACTTGGAGCAGAGCGAGCTGGGCTCCAGATCCGAGCAGTGGGAGCTCCAGCCAGGCTGGCCCGTCAGGGTGACCATGCCCTGCAGGGTCCTCTCTAGGCTGGGAAGGCCATAGAAACGTGGCGCATCAGACACCCGCAGGCTCTGAAGCAAACGCCCAGCCAGCTGGCTCTTGAAGGGTCCTGCTAATGCCAAACACAGCCTGGAACAACGGGAAAGGCAACAAGGGAGAAAGTGAGCATAACAGACAGACAGAAAGGAAAACAAGTGACATAAAAAAAAAGGAATATAAATTAATTAATAAAATTGAGCAAAATTCTAACAACACTTTTAGGATGAACAGCTTTAACCGGACACTCACACGTCCGATTCAGATTCATCAACAATTACAATTCCAGAACTTTCATTTGTATTTCATGACAAAATTACAGGCTTTTCAGTTCCAAGATGTTCTTTATTTTTTTCCCAAATAAAAGATTACTTTACTTTGCCCCTAACACTCTAATCCATCAGCACAGAATAAACCAAACATACCAACTAGCTGTGAATCTGGTAACTCGCCAACTAAATATCCTGCCTTCATAATTTAAAAAAAGCTTCTCTGCTGAATTACAAAATTTCCAGACCAAAGTTTAAACTTTGGTTATTCATTCATTCCTTATTCGTATAAAAAGACCAAACTTTAAATGCAGAGGAGTAATGAGAAGAAGAATAACTGAATTCATGTTGTAGAGAACAAAGCTGATGGAGGTGCTACACACCAGTTGGATCCATGCTCAGATCAACTGACTTGCCAAAACAACAGGTCATGCAATCTGGTTATTACAGGGTTGTGTGTAGACATCCTCCATGAGTAACCTACTTTGGATTAATTTTGGAAGAACCAACGCCACACTGCAGTGGTTTGAGGGCTGCATACTTAACTAAAGAAACCACAGTTACAATACCAGGGTTATTGTGGTCAGTGTACGGATTGACTTGATGCAGAGCCCAATGACAGTCGAGTGTCCAAGCCAACAACTGCTTCCTTTTACAAATGGTAGTTTCACAAACTTTTGCTGGTAACAGCAGGTATTAACAGATGCACTGCTGCAAAAGCTGCATTAATTTTCTCCTTGCCACCAGCAGCATGTTCGTGGCCTGATAACTTCGGCTGAATCGCCAGCAGGCCATAACCACCGTAAGAGTGTAAACCGCATATTTTAACAAGCTTGTTAACTTAAGTCCACAGCTGAGAGGCAACCAAAATAGTCCCATTTTATGCTTTTCCTGATTTTCAAAGGTTCAAAATCAACCTGAACTGCAATATACTCAGTTTTCAAGCTGTCTAGATGGCATTTAAGAGGTGCACAACTGATTAAGCAGTAAAGAAAAGAGCTGAAAGAGCAGGTACACCAGGAACTTCTAATACATACATACATTATATCTATCGCTCTCTCTCTCTATCATTTTTAAGAATCTCCTCACATAAGCATTATTTACATCTAGAGACTGGTCCTCTAAACTCCAAGCACAGATTAACCCAGTTCATTCACCTACTCCCACAAAGGGTCAGCCCAAACTATTTACCCAATTAATGCAGTTTTGAGCAACTCTGAAATCTGTCATTCAGTATGTTCAAAAGCCGCTGATTTTGAAACCTCATTTCATAATCATGAGAACTGTTTAATCATTTATGTTTTGGTGAGTGACTAATAGCACATCTTTCTGTGATGTGACGACCTTAAGAACAATTAGGTTTTGCTTTGCTCCAACTTTAATCTCACGAACGTAAACCTCTGGTTTGTAAGCGACATCATCCTACCTGTCAGTGGTGTGAGATAGCCTGAGCAGTAAGGTGTTAAAGAAGCTGGTCAGTTCTCTCTGCAGCCTCTGGCTGACATGGTTCTTCAGTTCATCCTGCTGCCCCGAGCTCTGAGTTGGCATCTGGGTCTCCACACCAAGCAGCAAGTGAAGGAGAACTGCCGTCTCCTGGTAGATAGTTGGATAAAACCACACTGGTGACTTTCACTGGTTTGCTGTTACAATTTAAAATTTACCCCACTTTATGGTTTCCAGCGTGTCCATGCTCATCTCTGGTTGGACATATAAAGCATTTACTGACACAGCTGACAAATGTGTTCATTCGTTTTTTTCCTGCAGTTTAAAATGCAGTGTTAATTACAGTGCTTATTTTGTTGTAAAAAGAAAAGTTCAGTTTCTAAAACAGAGGACAAGAAGAGTATGTAAGAAAGCAGTACTTCCTGTATTAAAAAAAAACTGCTTTTGGTTGCCAAACAGCAGTTTCTTACTGAGCAGTGCACACGGAGTAGGTTGTTAATGCAAGTGTATGAAGCGACAGATGTTGTTGAAACAGTTCAGTAATTACAGAAATGATGGAGCCGAGCAGTGCAGCTCACCCCTACCAGGCATTTAATCAGAATCCGCTTTAGTTGCCAGGGGAGGACTTATTGTTTACACATACATTAATGAGAAAGCCAAGGTGAGACTGATTGAAACCAAAGAGTAGCTCTCCCTACAAAAAGAGTGTGGTAATTCTTCGCCTCAGGAAAAAACATAAATCCAACTTTGTTTTAGGAGATCAGGAAATAATAATATCTGCTGTGTTTGGGGTGGGGGGAGAATACCATTTTTTGTTGGTATAAAATAGTTCAAGTCATTTATCTGAATTGTCTGACAATCTGCAGGATTTATTCAAGCTTTGATTGCTTATACATATACCAATCATCCATAACATCAAAACTAGTGACAGAGAAATTAAATTACATAGTTCATCTTGTTATAATTCAGTTGTGCTGGGAGAATCTGCATTTTAGCATTCATCTGGATGTTACATTGACACTATCTACATGTTTTGCTGTCTTAATTTTTTGCAAACAGTACTCCTCTAGTCAGTAGGAAAATGGTAGGCCCTTCAAAAACTACTTAAGAAGGACTGAAAAAGCCTAACAGTCTGGGGGGTTCAGGCGTCTCCAAAATCCAGAAACACCAACTTGATTGGATCCATGGAAATCGAGGGACCCTACAACCCACACAGCCCTCATGAGGACTTAATATCTGACAGGGGGGGGTCATAGTCCTATAGCCGAGTGGTGTAAGTGTTTGTGTTAAAAAGAAGAGTGCAACCAGATCTTACACTGCATAGCATTTGAGGTCACACTATGTAAAAAAGTACAAAGTTCCCTACTATACTGGCTTTTATTTTCATGTTTGTCCAGATAAATGCAAATGATGTGTACCTGGTTGAGAAGCAGCTCCAGTATCCAGCGTAGGTCCCTGTCCTCTGCATCAGACACAAACTCTGTGTGAACCTGTTTGAAGTAGGCATTCAAAAACGTCACAATTCCCACCAGCAGCCTTTCATCCTCAACACAGGCTGGGCGCACCTGGAAAAACCTGCAGAGCAGGAGAGACGGTGAGTGAGAAGGAGAGCATTTACTGAAAGAACTGTCACATATTTCATGCAGTTACGGATCCGTTTCTGATTTTCATTCCGTTATAACAAAACATTACCGGGGAGAGAAGTTAACTAAAAAAAAACAAAACAAAAAGTAAAAACAAAAAGAGCAAAAAAACAAAACAATATTATGTAGGTGACACGGATATCCAACAACATTTTATTAAGGAAAGACAATCCACCTGTCATCAACTGCAATACTGGAAAAAGAACCAGTACAGTTGCATGGAAATATGGTCTCCTGATTGTTTTAGCAGAGCATCTTTATGCCACCCTTAAACACCTTTTGCTAAAGAAAATGATCCCTTGCTACTTGGATTTTTAGACAGAAAGTAAGTAAAATGTGAAAATAAGTTATTTAAGTTAAACATAAAGATAATCCAAATCTAACTGCAATGTCTCTTACTGCAGTCTTTTCAACTTTTCTCCAAGTGGTCGGGATAGGTTTTACTTAAGTGTTATAAAAGTGCTTAACCCCCAAATTAGGAGAATTTTTTTGACCACTTTTTCCACACGCCATCATAACACTCACAACCATCTGTGTGCTTTAGAGTCTCAGCCACTTGCATCTGAATTTGAGGCATATTTTGATTGTGAATGCACGCCACTTTGACACATAATACACAACCATTTATTGTAGTCCAAATAGTCCTTTGCGATACTGACATTGAGCAAGTGGATATATTTTCATCACATTTTCCATGTAAACATGATATATTTACTGAATTGAGTCATATGGTCCATTCACTACACAGGTCCTTAGTGCGGTGTACCTTGTCAATGCTGCATGCCAGCTGAGGGAGCGGAGTGTTTCTCTGCAGCTGTAAGTGGGAACATGTGGGAGAGCGAGTCTGTCAATCAGCAAGTAGAGGCCGAGTCTAGAGAGGGCAAAGGCCACACATTTGTGCCCTGCTGCAGCGACAATGGCCCGGATGCAGTCTTGCAGTGCAGATGGAAGGTGCATCGTCCGCAATGACAAAAGCTGTGCTTCAGATAGCTTTAAGTCAGGATGGAATCTGTGGGGAACGCAGTGTAAAAATATTTAAAAAAAAACATTTCACTTCAGAACTACAGATGTGCTGGGAAGTGAGTTGCATAAACAGCCCCCTCAGAAGCATGCTAAAGACTGCCTTAACCAACAAACACTATATGGCCAAAAGTATTCGCTCACCTGCCTTGACTTACATATGAACTTAAGTGACATCCCATTCCTAATTAATAGGGTTCAATATGACGTCGGACCACCCTTTGCAGCTAAAACAGCTTCAACTCTTCTAGGAAGGCTGTCCACAAGGTTTAGGAGTGTGTTTATGGGAATTTTTGACCATTCCTCCAGAAGCACATATGTGAGGTCACAAACTGATTTTGGATGAGGAGGTCTGGCTCTGCGATAATTCATCCCAAAGGTGTTCTGTCGGGTTGAGGTCAGGACTCTGTCCAGGCCAGTCAAGTTCATCCACACCAGACTCTGTCATCCAGGTCTTTACGGACCTGCTTTGTGCACTGGTGCACAGTCATGTTGGAAGAGGAAGGGGCCAGCTCCAAACTATCCTCACAAAGTTGGAAGCATGGAATTGTCCAAAATGTCTTGATATACTGAAGCATTCAGAGTTCCTTTCACTGGAACAAAGAGGCCAAGCCCAGCTCCTGAAAACGACCCCACACCATAATCCCCCCTCCACCAAACTTTACACTTGGCACAATGCAGTCATCATTCTCCTCCTCAACAACCGTCAGAACCCAGACTGGTCCATCAGATTGGTAGATGGAGAAGTGTGATTCGTCAATCCAGAGATCACGTCTCCACTGCTCTAGAGTCCAGTGGCGGCGTGCTTTACACCACTGCATCCGATGCTTGGCATTGCACTTGGTGATGTATGGCTTGGATGCAGCTGCTCAGCCATGGAAACCCATTCCATGAATCTCTCTGTACACTGTTCTTGAGCCAATCTGAAGGCCACATGAAGTTTGGAGGTCTGTAGTGATTGACTCTGCAGAAGGTTGGAGACCTTTTCACACTATGCACCTCAGCATCCGCTGACCCCCCTCTGTCAGTTTACGTGGCCTACCACTTTGTGGCTGATTTGCTGTCGTTCCCAAACACTTCCATGTTCTTAGAATACAGCTGAAAGTTGACTGTGGAATATTTAGGAGCTAGGAAATTTCACGACTGGATTTGTTGCACAGGTGGCATCTTATCACAGTTCCATGCTGGAATTCACTGAGCTCCTGAGAGCGACACATTCTTTCACAAATAGTCTGCAAGCCTACGTGCCTGATTTTATACACCTGTGGTCATGGAAGTGACTGGCACAGCTGATTCCGATTATTCGGATGGGTGAGCGATTACTTATTGCAATATCGTGTATTTGATCACAAGTTCGCATGGATGAGATACTGAATCAAGCACAGGCGATCAATCACAACGGCTGCAATCGATGAGCAATATTCAAGAAGAAATTCAAGAAGGAAAGTTGTCACTGACTAATCCACATTGAGCAACTACTCTTCCCCCAGTCAAAGCAATGTATGAAGTTTCAAACAGATTGATCCATACATATTGTGCTTCAAATGTCTGAGGTGTAATCAAGCTGGCTTAAACAGGAGAGAGACATTCTCATTTGTTTGAATTAGGTCACATTAGTAGTAGATGAAGACAGATGAAACATAATATGCCAAGACTCTGATTCTAATGCTTCACTAAACTCCCCACTGAGAACAATGTTTTAGAAAGTCTTCATCTCTTAGGTAGAAAACCCTGCCACGTAGTCATTGTTTTTGTCTTACTCCAACATAAAGGTTCAAATCAATGTATTGTTCTCTTACCTGGACAAAACAATAAAACTTACCATACTTTTACATGACTTTGGTGTCTAATCTGTTTTTTCTATTATGATCACTTTGCAAAAAAATTACAACAGACTGGAGACGATGTTAACAGTGCACCGTATGGAATAGCTCGAAGACACGAAGACTCTTACTCGGCATCATCATTAGCAACACCGTGGAGCTTCTCCAGGAGATTATCTATCCCAGAATGCCATGCCGTGTTCCAGGCCACCTGCAAGGCTTGGCGGGTGGGGCTAAGGGTTAAGAGGTCATCCGAAGGCGCCTGGAGGCAGCGGTATGGGCTAACAGCGTGATGAGTCACTGCCTGAAAGGGAATATTGTACCTAAAATAAACATTAAGCAAAAATTAAAACACTGTGGAGAATATTTAAAAAATGTGTAACGATGTGGGAGGAAGAAAAAGCAAGAAACATTGCAAAGGAGATGATTTCCCTTGGCTTCATGAACGGCGTTACCTCCGTACTGCTGTCAGCGGTAGGGAAAATGGAGAGAGGGCCATATCCGTGTTTGATTTGTCAGACCTGATGACACAAAATCACAGCAGGGCAAGATATCTAATGTAATTAGTAATTCATCTTATGTAATTAGTGGAGGTACCGATAGCTCCAAGTGATAAAAAAAATACACAAACCATGTTTGAATACTGGCGACTTCGTCAAACAGCAGTAGAGTCATAAGGACAGCAACCTCGCCTCCACTGCCTTTGTTCTCCTTCACTATCAATGATGCTTCAAGAAGGAAACAACATCATTTAAACAATAATGTCAAAAGCGTTAATATATTAAAAAATAAACTGAGTGCGAAATTTTATTCCATAAAACAAAAATTTGGAAATCTTGTATTGCATAATAAACTTTTCCTTTTCTCTCTCCCCATTGAAGATGGGACGGACGTGCCAAGGCTGCACATCATGGTACTGTCGGTAATGCCACAAGCAGAATGCAGGAAGGTGGGGGGCTTCTACGCCAAAAAGTGGAGTAGTCGCAAAAGCCGAATTGGCAGATCGGTTCAAAGTGGGAGGCGCAATTCAACACATCGCTTAACTAACAATAGTGTTGTCACTCAGCTGATTCCACAATGGCAGCTTAGTGTTGGTTAGAGCACGGTGGCGCAGAACTGAGCAGCCTCTGTTTAGTCTGCATGAGAGACTGAATGTGAGCAGGTGGCCTTTTTTTGTGCCAATGTGGTGTAATCACCGTGTATGAAAATGACTAATATTCTTTTGCACAAATTTCTCAATAGAGCTAAGCTTTCTGTCTACATCAGATTAAATTACGTAAATGTGAGTGGAATGAAATGTATAGATATTACATTTAGATGCTAAGAAATAAGATTTTTAAAAAAAAATGTCACAAATATTTGGGCTGCTGTTTATCATCAACATTTAAAGTGCTCTGTCACAACTATAGCAGCATTAAGCTGAGCTCCACAGCAACATGTTGCATCATACTGTAATACATAACATTTACTACAACGTGACAGCATGTTTAAAAGCTATGCATCAGTGGGTGACTTGAAACTTTGCCCCAGAGCTACTCGACACATTGTGCTTCACTGTTACTTAATGAGTCGTCTTGTGAGCATACCCCTGAGCAGCGTGAGGAGCAGGAGGTTTTGCTGCGCCAGGCTGTGCCTCAGAGACGGATCAGCGTACACCAGCTTTCTCAAGATGCACACGCAAGGCTCCAGCAGACAATCAAAGCTCTGAGTAGAACAGTAACATTCTCAGTTGGGTTTTAATTGCAGGGAGGGAGGACACACACACACACACACACACACACACACACACACACACACACACACACACACACACACACACACACACACACACACACACACACACACACACACACACACACACACACACACACACACACACACACACACACAGTATCTGTTGCATACAAAGACGGAGGACATCTTGTCAATTTGCATAAAATGAACCCACATTTGATGACTGGTCGCAGGCAACTGGGACTCGGAATAAATATGACCTAAAGACACGTTTCTTATGTCAGCCAAGTTTAATTCCTGTAGCTGAGACCTCCAAATCGCTATGCAGACGTACATGTTAGAAACAACCCCTGGCATTTTCTAATTCCAGGACTGGGAATGATCAGCAGACTGTAGTAAGTGGAGGGCAGAAATCACTGCTGACCAGCGCCTGTCTGACTCTATTAACACAAGCCATGTCATACTCCTATCATTCACGCCTCAGTGGCTTTCCTCCACATGCCCTCACACAAGCACATATCAAGTCCATGTTCCCAAATGGGAGCACGTCACTCCATTTTCAGGTTTCAAGGTTTGTTATATTAGCTTTCAACACCAATTCATTCACTAAACATCTATTCATCAGCCAAAACTGTTTGTTTTTACCTTGTTGCCATTGACACTCTCTGTAATAAAAGAAACTACTTTATTTGTTATGCCAAGATTCTTCAGTACTGGGTGCATTGTTGTATCTGCAGGGAAAAAAGGAGAATAATTCAATATAGGATGATAAACATTTGCATAACTGTTGAGTATTTTCTTTTCCCATTTGTCCAAGATATACAGAAGCAGGAAGGCACGCACATTTTTGCAATATTTGCAAATAGTTTTCACAAGGGAAAAGCCATCAGTCATCAAACAAACTTTTAAAAGTTACTTTTCCTTTTATTATGTGAATAACATTTCATACGCAGTTCGGCTGCAGACATGTGAGAAAATCAACAATTTGATTGTGAGCAACTAAATTCTGCCAGTACATTTTTCAGTGGCACTATCCAACTCTCACATTTGCTGGCAGTTAACAACCATGAAACAGACTACAAAATGCAAGGGCTGAATGGGACCCTAAATTTAACTGCTGTCAGAACTTCCCACTAAAATAAACTTCTCTATGCATCCTCTGATCTGATTTAGAGAGAAGTTGTTAAAGTAGACTGCGAGGGATGTTTAAAAGCATGCAAAGAGTCAGATTAAAAATATCAGGACAATAACATTTGGGAGATTTTAATACCAATTATCAACATTGCCGTCTTTTACATGCACCCCACCTTGCAGCACAACTGACAGCTGTTCTGCAGCCGATCTTCTGAGGGAGATGTCAACAGTGGGTGAGTCCAGGATACCAAAAAGCTTCTCCACTGACTCCACCTAACCAAAATCAAGCACAATAAATAAGATGTCTCACTGTACTCAAGTCAATTTGTTGTTATTCTTGTGTATGAGCATTCATACCTTTAACACAGACTTGTTGCTGGTGTCAAGCATGACTTCTACAGGGTTTCTTAAGCAGAACAGGTTGGGGAGGGAAGAAATCACTGACTGATCCACATTTGGTCTGGCGGCGTTTGCATTTTCACCCTGGTTTAGGTGAGGCAGAATTTGTTGTACTGCTGCTATTCTTACACTGTAAATAATGAGTAAAAACTAAAATTAGTGTCGTTGAGGATTTCACTGAAAGTCCTACTGTGATTTTATTAAATCCGAAGAATTACTTCATTGCTGTGTCAAAGCAAAGTGTAAACGCTTAAAAATGTGACCAGTTTTACATGCTATCCACACTAAAATAAATGTCTGGCAGGACAGACAAATCTATTAGCTGCTGCCAAAATTTACTAGGACTCCACTGGTGTTAATTTCCATCTCTATCAATATTCATAGACTGGGACCTGATGGGAAGCACTTTTACAGAGGCCTCACTGAGAATCTAGATGACTTAATGAGCACATTAACTGACAGCTACATACAGTTGAAATATGTCCAACAAAATTGTTAAACAGCAAAATATTCAGGTGTGCAAACCTCAAACTCCTCCGACAATTTCACACAAAGAAAAATACCAGAACAAAAAGGTATGCACATGACACACATTAGAAAAAAAGAGACACACCTGCTCATATCTGAGCACATAATAACCAAACAAACACAGACAATAGGCAGATCCAGAACTCAGACTCACGTGGGCAGTTTAGTGAAAAGGAGTCGGAGTGCTGATTTTAGCTTAGCTGTGTTTGACAACACGGTGTCTCTCGCCTCTGTTACATCCAACGTGTCACTTATCAGAAAGACACAGTTTCCAAATGACTCTTCAGTGCTGGCGTAGCCCTGCCACAGACACACAAAGATGCACGTGCAATTCTCAGACTGCCTTGGTAAACAAAGGAGGGATCGTTGGGGAATTCCAGCTAAGCAGCGCAACAGTAAATAAAATCTGCATCACTTTGATTAAGGGTGGTTTCATTTTATCTCTTCTTGACATGTCTGGCCCATCTCTGAATGGCCTCCTTGAATTAAATCACACTTGACAGCCTAGTCAAAATCTCATGTATATTCATGAGGAATTTCCTGGCTTTCTGTTGCCTGAAACTGAGCAATTAATAAAAGTTTGTTTCTTCCATCCAACAAGGAAAACAATATAACACAGAATATGCAAATGAGAGAATAACAAATTTTTCTCACTGGCAGCTCAATATGCAGTCTTTGTGGTCCAGGAGCGCTTAATATTGAACCTCTGATAATAGCCGCTTTGATAATGGAGAACATGCACCACTTTCTCACTCAATAAATACAATGAATTAAGTTTCAAACATGATGCTGCTTTAAGAGCCCTGCAGAAAAAAGAAAAAAAATACTGCAGAGCAGCTACAATGAGAACACCTGTAATATGGGAATGACCGGGTAAAGTGCCTCGTTGAATCTGTCCCAGGTTGACGCTGTCATCATCAATCGTCCCTTGAGCAGGAATAGAAGGATATCCTTGGCAGCAACGTTCACCTATAGATCACAGGTAAATTGTTGAGTTTGTAAAAGGCACAATGCTGGCATCACATCTACTGGCAAATACCTTAAGTGAGAGCTCTTCAAATGTATAAAAAACGTGAACAAAGTATCCTGTGCAAAGTATTTGCACAGGATACTTTGTTACAGTCTTTGGTCTTTGGGACCAAAGAAATCCCTTTATGGTTATTTTCATAAGAACATGTTACCTCCACTAGAACATAAAAAGATGTGGAAAGATTAACGTTACTCAAAACAACTAAAAAGTCTACAACTCTAATATACTTATGAAAGCACAGAGAGGAACTAAGCACGTTGACCTTTCCTGTACTGTCCTGGAGTCCAAAAGTGCTTATTTCATAGAGCACCCTGTGGTGGAGGAGAAAGTTCACGCCGGCGCACGCTGCCGGTTCTTGACGTGACACATTCTGGATGCCAAGGCAGTCCTACGGGGTACATGTAATCACACAAGAGCATATTGTAAATTATCACTATCCTCTTTCTTGGGCTCGCATTCATGACTTTCAACTCACTTTCTATTCTAGACAGTGATTGGTAAAATGAAAAGAAAGACTGATTTCAAATGTCAAGTGGGGTTTTTATAGCAGGCTGTCTAAGGGCTGCGATTCATCCATCTTCATCTTCCTTATTTACATATGGATGCCCCATCAAACAGGACCACATTTAGGCTACATCAGGCTGGTATGTTTCAGCCGTGACCCTTTATATTCATTTAAACAAGGGCTGTCTATAAGATGGCTTGCTCTAACCTTGACCAGATTTAAAGTGCATTCATATGTTTCCATCTTGACAGGCAGTGAAGGATGAGACAGCAGCTTCAGGAAGAGTTTCTGGCTCTCAGTCTGGAGGAGGGGGCTGGGTTGATCAAACTTCCATCTAATGAGAGAAAATAAAGGGAATTTAAAACAGCAGAACCCATGATTGAATTTACATTACAATAACAAGGTATAATTCTTATCTCACAGGTATGAACACATGCAAACGCATTCTTTGATGATGGGCCAGTGCTGGTGAAAAGGAAGTCCGTCTGCAGCTTGGTCTGCAAGTTCTAATAACTCCAACCAGTTCTTTTCTCCCTTTTGACAGAAAAAGCTTGATAAATTAATTTAAAAACATGATTGGATGCAATGATTTAAAATGTCTTGGTATAACTATATAGCAGTATCTTAACCTAATGTGTCCCGCAGCTTTTACCTCAGCCTGTACTTCCTTGAGGAAGCTGCATGTCGATTCCATCCAAAGACCAGCTCTGTTAACCCTCCTGTAGAGATCATGGCTGTCTGAGTTCACCTGCTCCAAGTAGGCCACCGCTGTCTCTTGTGTGCTGGGCAATAAACTTTTTAATGATGTGTCCAGGCATAAGTGGAAAATGGCAGTTGCTGTGCTTTCTGGGAGATTGTCACTAGCCTGTGTGAAGTTAAGACGTGAAGTTCACTTTCAAGTTGAAAACAGTATTTTGAATATATCAAATTGTTGGCAGAAGGACACACACAAACCTTCTCAGGAGGGAGGACTGTCTGCAAGAGTTTAATGGTAAATATGGCAGTTCCTATGTAAGCCATTCTGTGGTTAACCTGAGAACTGCTGGGAATATCTGGTGAATAGCTCATGTGATAGCTAAGAATATCACCCAGTTGCTCCATGCAGGTTTGCAGCTTCTCCTTCTAAAATACACACAGACAGAAAATTCAACCAAAACAAATAAACAGACAGAAACGTAGACAAAAGCACACAATCCCCACGAACACATCAACGAATGCAAGTGTACTCACAATCTGTGCATGTTAACACACTCGAACACTCGCTGGCTGGGAGCCAGCAGAAAAAAAGAAATGTTCGTTCCAGGGGTTGAGGAATTGAATGTAATCAGATTTCAGGGTTATTTTGGGATGAGATACAGATCCACCCCATCTCAGTATGAATAAATTGGAACAATCTATTCTCAGCCACTTTGTTCTAGATGTGGAAATTGAACAAAAGTAGATATGCACCAGCAGGGGGCAGTAGACGCCCTGTGCATTGCACAGTTCAGTTCATTCCCATAGGAAAAACCAAGAGGTTTGGCATACAGAAGCTGATCTTCACATAAACATGACAAAATAGTTCTCAGGCTGCACGACTCTGGGTATGTATTAAACAGCAGAGAGCCACAGGGGCCTAGGCTTGACAAGTGTCTATATCCCACTGCAGAAGAGCATACTCTTAACTGCCAGGGAATATAACAAATGGTTATGTATGGTTAAAAAAAAAAAACTGTTTAGTACGATATATTGTGTGGACTTCATGCACATAATAAATGAAGACATTTACTAACCTAGCAACTCTGATCTTGGTTAAACCCCAGGGTGGCCAAAAAGTTTGCATGAGTGTGTGTGAAGCTGTTTGTATCCAGCAGAAAGCCTTTGTAACCTAATATAATTCATTCAGCTCAATCACAAGCCCACAGTTCTCCTTGACAGTTGAATACCGTATGGTTGTGCGTCTGTGGCAAACTGTCTGGTGGCCAACCCAGCTCCCTGTTTCAGTGAAGTGTATCCATTCATCTACATAAGAGGCTGTCATGAGTTGTGTTGACTTGCCAGCTCCATCCCCACCAGGCTGCAATCGTCCCAGACCAGCTCGCAAACATTGTCCCCGAGCAGGAGGACGGCATCACACAGCAGCTCCAGAACTCGGTGGTACATGTGCAATCCTTCTGAGAGGAGGAGAGAAACGGAACAAAAGCAGATTATTATTATTATTTTTTTTTACAATATCAAATAACACTGAATAGAACCTAGTCAAGTAGATAAACATGAGTGAAGGTATTTTAAAATAGTTTAAGTTTACTCAAGCAGTAAGGAAAGACAAAAAATAACCCATAAAACAGCTACACTGTTCTCCCACCTGTCTTCAGCAGAGGTATGGCATGCTGCATAGTGGCAACAGTGAACTGAGCCACAGTGAGCTGCTGTAACTGCAGCTCCAGGATGTCCTCTACGCCCAGGTCAGGAAGCTCCAAGTGGGCTACATCTGCAGGTGACTGGAGGGTTTGTCCGGGAGGCTGGACTGCTGATCCACTTCTCTGTGAGCTTCCACTGAATAAATCACAGAAAAATGAAGACAGTCGGCAGTAAATTCATTATCTGCTCTCTGATCGGTCAAATACAAAGGGTGACTTTATCAGCTGTGTTGAGGTGGATTATGAAACTACCTCTTCCCATCACAGGGACGAAAACCGATTTTAAAAACTGCAGACCGGGTGCTAGAGAGCGCCTCGTGTTGTTCATGGTAAAAAGAAACCCTTCACAGACTTTTGGGTCTTTACACTGCTTTATCTTCTTCTGTGAGGTGCTAGTGTGACTTCAAGTGTATTTTTATCAAAGACACAGAAAACCCCACTGTGCTGAAATTTCTACAAAAAAAACCATAAATGATAGGATTCTCTTCTCAGGTCTGATAAACTATTTGCCTAAATTACTGAATCATATCAAAATGTTATTTTAGGACGAAAGAAAACAGACAGAAATAACACCATGTCTGCATTAGAAGTGTGACGGAAGCCAAAAGAACAGATGCTCTGTTTTTATTGCCAATATCATTATGAAGAACATCCACAGAAAGAATACCCTAGACAACACAAAGAGATATCAGAAAACATTACATAAAAATTACTACAGTCTGTTTTTTTTTGTTTAGATTTGTTTTAGATTTTTGTTCTTGTATATAATTGCCCTTGCACACACCTGTTTGAGGCTGCATCACCATCTTGACCATCCCCCCTGGCTCTCAGGGCTGTGCGTCCCACCACAGAAGGCCGAGGTGAGCACTCCGTCCCGGGGGAGGAGGCCTGAGAACGCTGGGTTCCCAGAACGTCCTGGGTGTGAGAGAAGGATGAGTTCTGCGACACTGCATCTAAACAGCCAGAAAAAAAAAAAAAAATACTTGAGTCAGTCAGATTAGGGAGTCATAGTAAACATCTTACAACCTTGTGAAGATACAAGGATGCAAAAATAATTGATAACCACAGTCTCCACCTGGTATCCACATTTGTAAATGCCTGTATAAAGTGTATATACTTGAGGTTTAATCAGGCATGCTACCTTGCTTTGCAGAGTAGAAGCCTGGATCTCGATGAAAGCGCAGTCTCCGCCTCAGCCCCACACAAAGCTGCCGCAGGCAGGAAAGAGCAGACGAATAGAGGAAGCTCGCCTCACCTTTACCTGAACCCAGCCGCAGCAGAGACAGAAGGTTCTAAAAACAGAAGGAGATATCACTGCGTTATATTACTTTTAACCTGGGTTATGGAGCAAGAAGGCATGAACAATTTACATTTTTTTTGGGGCTATGTACATGCTGAGTATTAAAAAAAAATACTTGAACTCAGACGGTGACAGAAAAGCGGTAATACAGTTCACAAAGTAAAGATAAGCTAATGGAAATTGAATCATTGAAGCAGTAATTTGTTCCAAGTTCCGGTTTCCTGCCCTCTTTTGCTAATAATGTCACGTCTCGGAATTCAGTTCCTCTAATTTTGCTTAATAGGACTAGTGAGTGAAGGGAGGGCCTAGTAAAACCATAAAGACAAAAAAAAGACACAAAGAAAAAAAAAAAAAGAATTATTTTTGAAGATGAGACTGCTGGGTGATAGTATGCTAATGCAACCCTGAAAGCAATGTGATTTTATGCACTGCTTTATTAACAAAACAATAATGCTCACAGCGACTCATTGGGGCAAAATCATGCCTCCACAATCAGTGCATGCCACTGAAAAACAAGGCTGAACAAGAAATAAACTTTGTTGCTGTCATGAAACTGGAAACATCAAAACTGAAAGTGTTCACATAAAGACAGAAAGAGAGAATTATCTGGTGGAAACTCATTGCAAGAACCTGAGTTTAAGACCCAACGGCTGTTGACATTTCTCAAGAAAAAAGAACAAAAAAAAAAAAAACACAGGAGTCTGACAGTTGTTAGCTAGTAGCACTGATACTAAAAAAGATCTGAGTAAAGAGATTAAACAAGGACTTTTCCATCCTAGAAGAGGTGCAACATAACCAAACCATAATCGCACAGCAAAACTCCCCAATCTCCTAAATGATAAGGGACTCACACTCGCAAAAATTATATTTGTTTAGGAGGAAATTTCCAATATTTGTTTGACAAGTGACAATCCCATAAATCCATTGGAAAGAATTCCTGCTTGCTATTCAAAACAATCCACTTCATCTAGTGTAAATGATGTGATGAACATAAACACTATGTAGCAGGACAGAAACCAGGAGGGTAAAAAGCCCTGCAAAACATCTCTAAGATCTCTCACCGTCTTTTTTTCAAACCCAGTCCAGGCGGTTTTAAATCAAGTTAATGATAGTTAAAACATGTAATGTAATGTAAAAACATTGAAAGCCCTCGATAGGTTATCAATAACATATCACACACTTCAGATCAGCATCACCTCATAGAAAATAAATGAGGGAAAATACAGGAATTGAAATCAGTTTAGCCCCCATTCTATCTAAAATAGGATTTTCTTAATAATACATTTCTTAGACATTAAGTGATACAAATTATAATAAATCTTTGCGCATGGACAATACTACTACCATCAATGCAGGCATGTAACGGTACCTTTACAATACCGGGCCTTTGAAGGAAGATCTCTGCTGGAAAGTCCTGCATAATGACATCACATAGAAGCTCACATGTTGTTCGCACCAGGTTGGGATTACTGCTACCAAGAGAGCTGTTTCAAAGGAAGCAAAGACGATATATACAATACCCTGTTATTTAATATCACACATTAATGTATCAAACACAGAAATTACGATGAATGAAGAAACCACAAAATGTATTATACTGCATTAGAAGAGCAAGACTTAAAATCGTTTTTTTTTTTTGTTTTTTTTGGTAACTTGTGGTGTGTCACAAGTTGAATAAATAATAGAAAAAGTTAAATAATAGTCAAGTTAATTGTATGGGTTCTTACCTTTCATTTGAAGAAAGTATGTGCCTATCTGTGCTTGTCAAAGTCAGCCACGGAAATACGGAAAACTTCAAACATCTCACAGATTCATTTACTGCACAAAAGTGAGGAATGAAACAAGTCAAATATGATCAATTTATTCAGATGAATAGTTTTTACAGAGAAGTGACAGATTATGAGTTAAGGTCACCTGCTATCCTCTGAGGTGGTACATCTATGTTGCTGGCTGTGTTCTTGTGGAAATAACCCAATTTAGGTAAACTTTGTTCTGGTGGAACAAGTGTTGGAGCTGCAGAAGAGACAGCAGATCTTTTACTGAAGTGACATATTTTTCCTCTTATACTATAAAGCCTTGAAAAGTAAGAAGGCAGCCTTCTTGTCTGGAATATAAGACGTGAAATGACAGGTTCTCAACACAAACAAATAGTCAGCTCAGCAACACCTGTTGGAGTTGTACAATGTGGTCCATGCGAGTAGACAGCTGAATGACTGGGGACTAACTCAGGAAGCTGGAACAGCTGGTCCAGGGTTCCATCAATGACAGCTCGCAGTCTGGGCTCCACATTAGGAGATAGTTGAGTGAGAAAGTCCACCGCCCCAACATCTCTCAGCATCTGGGCTGCACTAGGATGCTCAGAAGACAAAATAACAAAAGTAATATTCACAAAATGAAAAAAAAAAAATACTTTGACAACTGATGTTGCTTTTAAAAGCAACACCACAAGGCAAATTTGCTCATAGTCAAATACACCAAGTTTGTGAACAGATGACCACAACCATACTGCAAAATCAGAATGCGCAACAGAGCTTGATTTAAAAAAACAAAAAAGTAAAACTACATTAACTTTTGGGCTTGGTTAAGATTATTCTTAATCTCATAACATTCTTGATTTACAGTTTATTAACACATGGGTAGTTAACAACCCAGCCAGGATGTCTATGTGGACCCCATCTGGATGGTGGGATTCGTTGGTACAGTGTTGGCTCTGGCTTTAAATGGGCAAATGACATGGGTCCCATATGGTTCCAGTATTAAAGCCCCCAAATGAGAGGCTTGTGTGTGCCAAATATATGTAGCTCAATGAGATTCAAGTGTAATAAATGGTCATGAGCAATGAAAGGGGCAAATTGTTTGGGTCCTATATAGTTTCAGTAACATATGGCCTACATTAGAAAACAAACCAGCTGGGCATCACCTAAAAGCCTCAGTCTATATGGGCAAACACAGGTAGGACCAACATTAAAGCTGCAAGCAAACCACTGTGAGACCCACTTTTTAACAACTTTTAGCTCATGTAGGGTTCACATTTAAACACTGGCTGGGAAGCACTGCCAATTAATCATGGGGTGTTTAACTGCACTTCAATTTGCACTTACAGTCAATGACTGAATGTGCATGAGAGGGATATGGCTTATTTTTACCATAGAAAACAGTTGGTAACCGTCAATGTCAGTAGTTTCTTTTATATATTTCTGTAAGAGCCTGATACATCTAACACGTCATATCCACTGTGTGCATAATTTGTAATAGTTTACAATAAAGATTTTTTTTCTCTATATTCAATGTAAGCATAGTGTTGCATAAGCTGTATACTGAGCATTATAAGTGAACAAATATTACTTATGCATACTTACTTTGGATAACGTTAGAAGTAATCCTAGCACCTCCTCCTGCATAGGCACCTCGGGAAAATTAAACCACTCCAGGAGATACACAAACAGCATCTTTTCTTGGACAATGTCAGTTACAGAGATAAGGGAATGGTCCAGTTTACATAAGATGCTTTTCAATGCTCGGACTCTTATCTCCACCAATGAGTGACCTAAAGACATGAATGTGAGAAGAAACCAGTAAAACCATAACAGACGTCAGTGAACTTTAGGCGAATAGATACTGAGTATGTATTATAAAGGCTAGTTCCGTTTACATGACTAGTATTTAAATACTAAAGAAAGACGGGTTTAAACATTTTTTTTTGTAGTTTTTAGTATTTTAACAGCAATTAATAACCGTCACAGGGGGTTACTACTTAATAAAGATGCTAATGTTGACTAGCATGACATCGGTTGACTTTGGTAACGTAATTCTGCAAAAAAAAAAAAAGAAAAAGAAAAGTCAGCTTCTTTTAACCAGCAGAGGCAGTATATCCTACCAATTTTCTTTATAAGAGAAGACAAGTCCATGTCCGGTAAACTTTTGTTCCACGTAACCTTGTGTAAAAGTAGAGAAGTAGCAGCTACGACAGAGGTAACTCCGACAGTTGGGGTCACCAGCACAGCCGCGTCCGCCGGCTGTTTTCAACGACCGCGCCAACGTCACTCCGCTTCCTGTGGAAGTCAGGACCGCGGTGCGTTCAGGAGCCCCTGGTTATACTGACACTCAAGAGTTCCCCAGTTGCAAGGAGACGTCGAGATAGAGAAAGCTAGAAACAATAATATCATAATTTTAGTAATTTATCATTTTTTACTTTTTTTTTTTACAGTGTTCTACTACTTTTTCGTAAAATCGGAAGATATGCAACTCCAAATGTCCAGACAGAAAAAGCTACAGATATAAAGGCATTTTTAGCATTTTTTAATGCAACCTTATTTTCAAAGAAGTTGAAAAGCTGTTGAACGTGTTGTTTTATTTAAGTAAAAATAAAGGCACCAAAAAGAAAAATATTTTAAAATTATATTTTTAATTGATAAAAGTGAATAAGTTAAAGGTATCATTTAGAATTTAAGCATTTCTTTTCAGTTATCCCTCCATCAATTATCTATACTTGCTTCTTCCTATTCAAATGTCTTAATTGTTAAAAAAATATATATACATTTTCAATCTGGTGCAGGGAACACATTTCCACCAAGTCCAATGCTGTATGTTGATGGACAGTGAATAGTGATAAGACGGGATTTTGTTGACCTAACAGCTCTATTCATGCATTGGGGAAGGAATAATACCGGTTGCCAAAGTTTTACAAGCATTTTTCAAGCAAAATTGCATCATATCAGACTTCAGCCACTTACTGACCTTGTTTCTGGTTTATCGCATTTTCCTTTATGCAGTATGCAGTAATGCAGTAAATAGTTACATAAACTGATAAATATAGACTGCAGATGGGGCAGTTTAGCATCCAGACTACAGAGCCAGTGCTGATTTAAACTATGCACATTGTAGTTCAGTAAAATCTCGCTGAACTAAACAAGGTCTGTCCTGAGTAAAACATCATGTACATGGCTCCAAAATCTGTATCTTACCATCCCGTTTAGATTATGGGTCCACTGGCATCATCAGCAAGATTACCACAATTTAACTTTTACCATAAAAATAATAATTATTAATATTACCATTATTATTTTACATCAACATGCAGACTTTCTGGTAATGGCCTTGCCGATAATCTGACTTTTACAACCTTTGTAAATAACTCCATAATAAACAATGTCACCGTCTAAATATTTGGTATATTTGGTTAGGTTTATTGTTTGTTTTTGACAAGCTTGAGAAAAGTATGACTTAGGCCATTATTTTAAGCAGATGATGACATGCAATCATTAGTATACCAGCAGCCCTTTTATTTGTTTAGAAGTAGGCATCAGTTTGACAGAGTGAGGCATTATGAACAGAAAAGAAGTAGGTCTTGATTACCTTCCATGGGATCAAAAAAAAAAAAAGAAGAAAAACACAAAGGCAATGCTGTCAGTAATGACAAATACTTGGGCTTAATCAGGAGTGTAAAGAACACAGTGAGAGAAAGCTATCAAAGCATCATGGGAGGTCCTCCAGCAGTCTAGGCTGTCACCTTAGATAGTGCCATCTATAGTATTTATCAAAAGGAAAGTTTTGAACATAGTCTTAAAACAGACGGGGTGTCTGTCATGTGAACCTAAACTGGGAACAAACCACATGTAAGTATGCAGTCTGAACATGAAGTCCTCTGTTACGTTAATATGACATTATGGCCCCATTCAAATTATGCTCTTATATCCATCCTTGGAAGTCCTATTGCAAAACGTGAACAAGGTAAAAAAGATTTGCCATAAACTTTTTTCCCCAAAAACTTTATTTAAAAAAAAAGGTAAAGTCTAGATCAGGTTGTACAGGCCTACAGTACAAGTAAATATTCATCATAAACATGAAGAAGAAACAACAAAGACCTTAACTGCAATCAAAATGCTTGTCGTCAGAGCTAAAGATCTTAGTTTAGTGGGTAGTCTCTAAATTTGTTCCACCTTATCTTCAGACCATGATGAGAACGTAGACATAAGCCAGACCACCTTATATATATTTCTTGAGTGATCAGACTTGAATGCATCTTGGAATGTGTTCAGAGTTTGCATTGGCGTTGGCCACTTGGGATCAGATTTCCTAGGATGCATTTTAATTTCAGGTCTGAACAGCGTCTCTGAGCTCTTTAAGATCCCATGGCGCTTGGACATGAAGGGCTTTATATGTGAGGAAAAACAGAGATCCAGTGAAGAGAAATTCAAATCTGCAATATGTGATCTCCTCTGGTAATTTTCAGCAGAGTTCACTGCTACATTTTGGCTCAACTGGAGGCTTTTTAAAGAAGTTTCAGGATATCTAACCTAAGTGTTCAAAGGCATTTTTACTGTCGTTAGAGGCCATGTCTTGCTGGCCTAATATTCTGAGAGCAGCCACTTCCACCTTACATTAGATAAATCTTTGCAACACTGACATCAAAGTTCAAGTGTGTCACCTCTTAACACAAGTGACTAAACTAAATTATTTCAAGACTCTGTGTGTACATGAATCCAGTTGCTCGAGATCTCACACTTGAGATGTGGCACAGATATGATCAGCCACAGGGAGATAATTAACAAACTAAGCAAAAGATAATTTGATATCGTTATAATGTAATCATAGTGCTTTTAAGAATTCCACTGGGATTTAAGCTCATAATTAATTTGGCCTCATGGTGTATGTTCAACTAACAAATTAACACACTGATTCTTTATGAGTATGAGTGGGTGGAAAGAACATGATCAGTTCTCTTTTCCTGATTTTTTCCCCCACATATGTCGAAGCATTTTGCAGAATATTCTCTTCTTCTTTCTAAGTTACTTCATATTTAATATAACATTTTGAACTGACTTAAATTATACACATTAAGCTAAATAAGCACAATATCAGCTGCTTAAAAAACAAAAACAAAAAAACAACTGCAGCATAAAACAAAGATGGATCTGACATGCTCTTTGTAGGTACTTGGTTGTGGTTCACTCCATCAGTTGCAATCATTTTGACTCTTTTTCGTACAATCTTAGCCCAATTATGTGGCCCAAATAACGTTCCAATGTTATTCCTAAACACCCCTGTGAGATGGAATAGTGAGACGATGTCTCACTCAGTCTTGGAAAACAACTTGATGATATCCAAGTGGAGAAGATGATGATTGCTCCACTTCAGAACTGGTATCTGTAGCCTGTCTTTGTCATGTTTGATGATAATTTACAGTATATTATGTTGTATTAGGTCATGAAGTATTTAGACAATGAGTTTGTATGATTTTGCCTCTATACATCTCCAGATTAGATTAGAAACAAAAGAAAAAAAAATAATCAAGAAGCGATCAAAGGATTTTAGCCTTTAAAAGGGTTCACAAAAAAATGGCTTTTGCTATGTATGAATTACATTTTCTTTTTCACAAACTACCACTATTTTCAGATTTTTCCACATCAAGGAAAAGATTCTACAATCATCAGCTGTAGTTTAATAATCCAAATACAAATGAGCTTCTGAAAATGGAGGCAGTTTGCTTAAAAAGACAGAAGTTCCTCATTATTAAATGTTATATTTTTCTGATACCTCTTAAAGCTGAAATCCGTCATGCTGGTGTATGAAGGTGAATTCATAAAAACAGTCACTGTCAAAAACAATTGTGGAGCTAAGTGTAAACAATTTTGGAATAGAATACATATTTATATATATACGTCCTCATCCTTTCTGCAGTAAAAACTGGAAAAGCACAGCTGAGTGACACTTTTCACATTTTCACATCCAAGAAGCTGTAGAGGACTTCTTTACTTGAACACAGAAAAATACATCGCCCAAGGTCAGACGCGGAGTTTTTGGTTGTTGCTGAGTCTTTTCTAAAGAGTGCGTCACATCACCGTTTGATGTGACGCACTCTGAATTCAGGAAGCATAACTACTTTAAATAAACTGAAAAAAGGGGTGAAGGATATTTTACTCTGCCCTCATTCTTGTGACTCCATAAGTGCATTCAGCTTGAAGGTGTAGTTTACGTAAGCAAATTCGATCTCTTCATGGAAATCTCACCAACTTAAAGAGTTAAATTGATTCTCGAAGCATTATAACAATCAATGTGGTGGATTATGAATCATTAATATGTGCTTGATTATAACATGAATAAGAGCCATGGACAGTAAACTGCTGACATATAAAACTTATAAAACACGAGGGATGGTAACGAAGGATCCACGGTAGCATTATTCATATTGTTTATAGATCTTTTCCTTGATTTAGAATTCAACACCCTCTAAATATATTAAAGTAGAGTTTGAGTTGAGTTTTGCTCTTTTATAACAACCTTGATATGCTAGTCAAACAGATGTGATCATAAGAAGCTGAGTTGATAATTAACCAATATGTGGCAATCACAAAAAAAAAAAAAGAAAAAATATTCCATCTGGTCATATTCTGTGCTGTCAGTAATTTATTATTTGGATAAAAACAGGAAGCCTTGTTATAGTAACAGAGATGATGCAATAGTTTCTTCTTCTCTTTTCAGTCCGCTCTTTTTCTCTCTTACTCTACTGCTACTCTTTTAAATTGCTTACATTAGGAATTAACTGAATAAGCAGTCCAAAAAGAAAAAGAAAATAAAGGAATAAAAAAGAAGGGACGGGGACAGCTCCGTTGGCTGGTAGTCATGGTGTACTTCATATCTCATTATAATCAAGACAGCCATAGTCACTGTGCAAAAATGATCTTTTGTAAAATGGCTCTGGTATCCCCTCCCCATTCACGGCCATATCCGCTGGTACAAAATGTACCAAACAAATAGCAACGGGGTGGGGGCAGGCTTTATACTCATACGGTACAGAGCCACTAGTGATAAGATCCAAGATGACTGCAGAATGGCTAATAACACCATGAACTGACAAATGTATTCATTCAGCAGTGTTCCTGCTCCACTGCACACCATCTTGGATGTCTTTTTGTTGGTATCAGTCAGATTTTGTATTATTTCCTCCTATGTCAGATGCCTTGCCTCTCAGATTACTTGTACGCCTGTCCAGTGGTGTCCAGAGTCAGTTTCAGGAAATCAAAGTACAATCCAGAGGAACCAGATGTTCTTTGTATCAAAAAGGGGAAACATGAAGATGACTGGCCAGGTCAATCTTACGCACAGCAGTTACTCCTAAAACTTTGATGCAAGCGTTGTCTATCAGAGCCCTAAACCAAAATTAAGTAAGCACTGACATATTGTGCAAGTCATTTATGGTCGATACGTCATTCATTTGACATTACGATGTGACACATGGAGCTCCCCCGCATGTAGTGGAACTTCATTAAACAGCGTGGTCCACTCCATGTGTACGACACCTCATCTCGACTCTTGATTCAGTGCTTTGAGTCGTGTTTATACATAAATTCAGATTATTTGAAAGATATTGATCTTGAGAGGAGAAGAAGATGGTCCTGAGGCCCTCACATGCTGTACTCTGTGGTGTTTGATAACATTATGCACACACACAGTTCCCATCAAACTATTAAAGCGAGATTTCATTTCATGAATCCCGAACAGCTCTCCTATTAGTATTTGATCTGTTTAACCTGTCGTGATAAAACAGAGTAAATGAATTTTTACCTTTTTTTTTCCAAGTGGCAACAAATATCAAGCACACAAAAGGATTTTTTTTTTTCTAATGAGACCTAATTTGACTGGTAGAAACATTGTATTCTTGCTCCTCAGTGTCCTTGGTGTTATTTCTAATAGCTGCTACCCCTCCCCCTTTTCCCTCCACAGGCCTTTTCCTCCTGTGCTAACACATCAAGAGAAGGCAGCTTGATCAACCCTAATGGTGTCTGGTAATTAGAGTCTGTGTATAGAGCCTTTCTGCATGCAGCTGCTAAGCAGGTTGGAGAAGAACTGCCACACACTTAACAGCGTGGAAAAAACAATGTAATGTTCAGTATATGGACCAAATTAACCCAGTACTGGTAAACACATTCCACTTTAAAACAATACTGACACTAATTAGGCAACCAATGTATCATGTCAGAGTTCAAGTTTTAGTTGCTGTATGAAATTCTTGCAGATACTTTGAGAGTCAGTTTGGTCTTTCATAAACACAAATTAAACAGACCTTCATGAACACAGACATAGACACAGACTTCAGAGCACAAACAAGCGTTGTTGAAAAAACAACAACAATTGCATCTTTATTTAAAATGTATGCAGGCATACATAAACCGTATACATTTAAATGTGCTGCTTTTATAAAAACCTACATGAACTTATGTTTTAGTCTTCAGCTTTAATTTTTGATTTTCTATTTTAACAGGCAGCGTTTGTGCATTTTCACTGCACTTGAATACTACTTGAAAAACCTGTCTGACCAGCATAAAATCGAGCACATAATTTTGTCTTCAAGTTTCTTGATTTCTTGAACATTTAAAATACTTGCGTATGAAGGATTTGGGGCAGTTAAAAAACTGCATTTTTCATACATAGTAGGCATTTGTATTGGGTGTATATTTTCAACTAAATGTCTCATGTCTCAGAGCTGCTTGGCAATACTGCTTCGGTAGGGTAGTGGCAGTTTATATCCAAGAAATTGGATGTTTAGTAGGGATTTTTTTTTGACCTCACCAGGTAAAATGATATAAAGCTACAAATGTCTTTTGATTGATGGCTGATACAGCCAGTGGCTAACTGTCATGACTTGAGCTGCTTAGTGCCCTGCACTGGCAGGACTTGACTTCTGAGCAAAGAATAAAGACCTAACAGACCATAGGAGTATTTTTTTTAAAGATCAAAATGGATTCTTGTGTTGTTAACTAGTAAAAGACCGCTGCCACCGTCATTGGATTGGGCTGGAGGGTTCAGAGGTGTAGCGAAGCAGCCTGAAGCAGCTATCTTAGTTCCTGTTTTGAGCCCGCTTGTCCATGCTGGACTTCCTCTAACTCACTGCTTTCAGAGCTGAAACGAGAACTAACGAATGTCTGCTGGGACACCCAGCCTGCTGCTCACAGGTAGGTTTGCCCAACCTGCAGGCGACTGGAACTGGTCTAGGCCTGCGAGTGGTGGACTAAGCCTCAATGGATCCCAGCGGAGGTCAACACCATTTCAGCTCTGGTAGCACTAGTTTCTGATTTTGTTTCATTAACAACCATTGAAGTAAGAATATTTCAAGAGAATTGGTCTGAATTAGTATAAAGCAATATTACATGACAGTCTAGCATAAGCTAAACCATCCAAGCTGAATGGATAGTTTGTGGTGAATTAATCTAGCGGAGGTCTGCTGATACAGACCTCTAACCTTGGCATAAAGGCCAACTGGCCGTTGACTGGGCACAAATTCCTGTGCTCATCATTGCATTGTTTTTAAATTGCTTTGGTGTGAGATTTGTTAATCATTTTCAGAGCAATAATAAAACACTTGGTAGAAACTGGTAAAAACGAATCATTATCCACTCATTCTGTAACTTGAGAAACGCCACGTAGCGAGAGAAAGCCACTGCTACAGAAAACACCATAAAAATGCCACATTACAGTTTTCAACTGCAAACGAGAACAGCGATCTTAATTTTTGGAGGCATGTCTCATGGTCTGATAATATTAATATTTAATGGCTCAGTCGTAATGACGAGTGACCCCCGTTTGCATTCATAGGGTCTTTGTGTTTATAAAAACGTCGGAGTACACATAGACCGTAAACTGGACTAGAAACACTGAACCCATCTACAAGAAGAGCCACAGCTGCCTCTACTTTGTGAGGAGGATGAGGTATTTCAGCATCTGCCAGACGATACTTAGGACGTTCCATGAGTCTGTGGTTGCCAATGCTATCATGTTTTGTGTTAAGGCAACAGGCTGAGGGTAGCGAACACCAACAAACTTATCAGTAAGGCCTGTGATGTTGTTGTAGTGGCTTTGGAGTCTCTCATGATCGTGTCAGAGGAGAGGAAGACTTTGGTTCTAGTAAAACAGGAATCCCAACTAACATACAATAAGAAAGTTTCATTATTTTTACTGTAAGAAATCTAGTTGCAAATTATTGGCCTTGGAGTTGCTCACGGTGATGTCAGTTTCCATGGACAGATCACCATGACATGTTTCCAAGGAGTCGCGAACCTGTAGTCTTGTCGCAGAACTACAAAAAATACTGTATGCATCAAAACGTATTAACCAAAATTAGATGCAATGAAGTCAAAAGATATAATAAAGATGTAAAATAATCAATGACATAAAACAAAACATAAATAAAGAAAGCAATATTTATTTATTTTTTTCATTAAAATAATAATTTCAAAATGGCTTAAATAGAAATCTACACTTTTGTCTCATTTAGTTAATATAAACTACCAAATCCCGTCTGTCGTCTCTTCTGAGAGCTTGTCAATGCTCCAGTGAAGCAGGTATAATGGCACTCATTATTTGTACTGTTTCTTCTTTTCAAACAGAGGAGGAAAACCAGGTTCTTAATTTGTACTTCATGAGTATCCATAGACAAATAGAAAGCTCTGTTTTGGTGGTTAAGCATTTGTTGAGACAACAGAAATCACCTTCTGTGAAGCTTTTTCTCTCTGCAAAATAACGAGCTGTCGACTCTTCAGCTACAGTAACGTCCACCTCCGCTTTGTTCTGCTCTTTGTGTGCTCCGTACGGAGCCCCTCTGGCAAATTTAGAGAGACAAAAATATCTAAGCATCATCACAAAAGAATAAGTTATAGGTAAGGAAGCAACAGCTGTATCATTCCTTTAGAGTGTGTACCATAAATAAAGATTGTGGCATCACCCAGTGGTTTGTGGATTGCTGGTTTGAATCCGAGGCCGTCTTTTGGGAGCAGAAGTAACCATATTTTGACAAGAGGGTGAAGCTGATGAGTGATATGCACTTGAAACTTGATTGAAGAAAAATATTTAGCTTTGCAGCCTATAATCTTTTTTGATTGTAATGAATGTTCCCAATGAAGCCATGATGTAATAATGAAAATAATAAAAACTATTAATAATAATAATGCTGAGGTCATGAGAGGATTGTTAGCCGCTCAGGCCTTCCCAGTTAACATTTTCTGGTTCTCAGAGTATTCTGGGAACGTTGTGTTTTGGTTGCAGGAACGTTGCCAGAATGTTAGGAGACTGGTTGTCATACGGTTGTCATGGCAAGTTTTACAGACCTAATTTTAACATTAGCTTTTGGTTGCATGCAACAGTCTCTGAATACTCTCCTAATGTCACTGTGGTGGCAAACATTTTCAGAACATTCCCCTTTGTTTGAGTTCTCCTTTGGTTTGTAGCATTCATGTCACCAGAACAGGAATGTTGCAGCCACAACAAATGAACAGAAACTTCAAGTTTAACAGAAGATAAACTTTAATTTGTCCCACAGCCAAGAAACCCTTCTGTTTGGCTGTCAGCTACCCAAAATACTTGTAAAAAGATACATTAATTAGTAAATTATACTACAAATGGACATTTGGTTGAGAAAAACAAGACAAACTACTCTATTACCAATCCCTAACATGGCAACAAACAATATGCTGGAGCAAAAAGAAAAAAGTTAGTAAATGCAAAAGTTAGATCAACTTTGTTGTAAAAGGGTCTTACTTGTTGATTTGTAAATGGTTTGCATGTTCTCCCTGTGCTTGTGTGGGTCTTCCCCAGGTACTCAAGCTTCCTCCCACAGTCCAAAAACATGTCTGCAAGGTTAACTGGTGATTCTAAACTGCCCGGCAGTGGACTGGCACCCTGTTCATGGTGTACCCCTGCCTGTCACCTGAAGACAGCCAGAATAGACCCCCGTGATTTGAAGTGGCGAGTGAGCAGTCACCCAAACGCTCACTCAAGCCTACAGAGGACTGGTGGAGAGCATCCTCATCACTGGCATCACGTTCTGGTATGGGAAAACCAGTCAGACAGAGAAGAAGGCTCTCCAGAGAGTCATAAAGACTGCAGAGAGAATAATTAGGACTGATCTTCCAACAGTAGACTTCATATATACAAAACACTGCAAAGAAAGAGCCCAAAACCTTATCAGAAACAGTCATCATCCGGATCAAACCATCGTGAGACACAAACAGTCAGCATACAGTCTGATTTGGAGCAGAGCACACTGTTTGATCACACACAACACACTTCCACAACATCTCTCCTGCCACAATCAGACTGGAAAGGACTAAACAAGGACTAAGTAAAATACACACAAGAGCTACCTCATCTAGAACTGCAATACATTCTAATCACATGTACAATATTTATCAGATTATAGTCCGTTGAATGAAAAAAAAAACATAAACAGTCCAATACAAACTGTGTAAATTATTTTTCATATAAACAATGTAGCTCTTTTTGGTGTGTACTTTATGTTTGTCTTTATTTTATACTTTATGTTGATTTTATACTTTATTTATATTTTTCATATTTATATATACTTTATTTTAGTTTTTGGTGGTCTTTTCTGGTAACATCAAATTTGATTCTGAATATAAGTTCTGCACATAATTCCTTATTGCCCACACAGAGTACAATTTGTACAAATAGCAAATAAAAATCTATATTATCCAAGTAGTAATATGTAATTATATAGAACAAGGGATGGATGGATGGATGGATGGATGGATGGATGGATGGATGGATGGGTGGATGGATGGGTGGGTGGATGGGTGGATGGATGGATGCTCAGTAAAGATTTTTTCTCCCTTTACTTAAGCAACATTTGTCTATTATTATATATATAAAAAAACACAACATATTTTGCATTGTACTTGGAGAGATCTTTTTGAAGTGGCAAGCAGATAATAAATACTAAAGGTGCAGCAGATTGACCTTTTTAGTCACATCATCACCATCGTTATTATTATTATTATTATTATTATTGAGATGGCAATATTACCCTTTTTCCTCAGGCACCGCCGCTTATTTTAAAGTTTCTTTTTCCTTAAACAGAAATGATATTTTTGCCGGCGTTTGCGTCCGCATGCTCTCCGCTGGAGACAGCGGTGCTGTGGGCTTCGCCGCGCGTGAACACACCGACTCTGCTCCCACAATTCAACAGGCAACAAAGGAAGAAAGGAAGAGGCCGAGCGTTAGCAGCCAGGTGGAGAGATGTCACAGTAGTGTGTCATTCAAGCAGCCGCTATTCTCCTTCATGCTGAAAGGACCGCCGCAGCTGATAGTTTTACCGTTTCACACGCTTGTCGTCGGCACAGAGGCGGACTGAAGGAAAGGTAACCGCAATGTTTATCGATATAAAACGCCAAGTGATTGAGATGAGAGGCTAGCGGTGGCTGCGCTAACGTTAGCCGACGGTCGTCAAGGAGCGAATCTTCCACGAACGTGTTTTTCCAAGAAAAATGCCTGAAACCTCTGCGTAATCTGCCCCGCTAGGACAATTATAAAAAGGACCAGGTAGGAGGCGTTGTCGTATTAATTGTTAAATGCGTTAAGGGGTTGTAAATTAACTTTTACAGTTGGTCTGCTAACAGCTATGTAAAATTAGCGTTGGAGGCAGCTAAACAGCTCTGGTGCACGATGTCGTTTTATTGCTGGTCTTCAAAACATTTTAAACTGAGGAAATGAAACTGCACGTGAGCAATTTCTGCATAGCGATGTAAATGTGAAAGCTAGAAGGTTTTAAAAAAAAAAAAAAGCGCAGCTGTGCTAAAAGCAAGCTCTTGTGTCCATACAGGCCTTTCCAGGTCACTGCATACCTGACTAACTTTGCTTGATTACACATCGTTTTCAGTGGTTATATTTGCATATATGTCTCTAATTGTAAAAGATGCATGTGTAAATTAAAAGTCGATACTGCTTTTTCAATGATCTCTGTTTTTGTTTTGTTTTTTTCTTCTCAAAAGCAGATGAAAGGTGGTGGAGGTGGAACTTGACCCAACCAACTGAGTCACCGTTTTCCTGCAGATAATGGTGAGTAATCAGATTGCAGCTGTCTTGGTTATCAAGCTGCTTTGTTAGGAGCTCAAAGTGGGATATACGTTACATGTGGTCTTGAAATGTGGTTAAACGCAAGACATTTTTAACCATGAACATTGGAGAATTTCTAAAAGGGGAAACAAAAAAAAAGAAGCAATTTTTCTTTGCAATTACTCTTCACATACGCGCGTCACAGTGAAAATTGGTGGCAGAAGATGTGGGTTCATAGCTAGACTAGAGGATGCAGGGCATAATGCAAATGCCACACAGTGGAAATTGCTGTGCTTTGCATATAGCACATTAAACTGGAAAACTGGGGCTTTTTTTCAGAAAGGAGATTCAACAAATTCTGAGATAAAATGCAAACTCGAGTTGATAACCCGGAGATGACACGAGTTTCGGGTTTCAAAGCAGGCAGTTAGTTCTGTCAGCTCTGCGTATGCTGACTCCTTGTTATATAAAGCCATCATCATTAGAGCGCTGATACCATGATTCACCACCAAATGTCAACTACAAGTAAAAGATCCTCCCACTTTTTTTTTTTTTCTCAATGAAATTAGAGATCTTATTGCAGAAAATTTGAGCCCATCTTGCTGCAGCAAAGTAACATGGCTTGAGCAGCAGAGGAAAGAGGCAGTTTGGGAGAAATTGCACAGTGAGTGGATGTGTATTTTAACATAAAATGCCTACATTCCACTACCTGTGAGTGACACGTAGTGGAATGTAGGCATATTATTCCCAAGATTCACTTTTCACTCTTGCAAGTAAGTGAAGATGAACTATAATTCTGTCATGAAGCGCGAAGTTTGCAGGCTCATGATTGTGACTCACTTTGATAATTTTTTAACCCTAGAATAGAGAAAAGGAAAAAAAAAACAGTTCAAGAAGTAATTACATTGGGGACATCCTAAAGGATATTCCTTTACCGACGGCTTTGGGGAGGATACTATTAAAAAAAACATAATTGTAAATTATTGCTTTCAATTTTTAAATCATGTAGGCAACCTGAATTTTTTTTTTTTTTGTTGTGTTTTTGTTTTATGGTTCTTATTGGTTTGTGTCCAAGAAATAGCTGCTAGGCTACCAATAAATAAATAAAATCAGAAAATACCTGAAAGCCAGGGTCACTTTTCTTACGTCTTTGCGTACCGTTTTCTCTTCCATAGCCAAGTTTGTCATTCTTTATACAATATAAAATACAGATGGATTAGATCATGTATGTTGGCAATGTAACTGTTCATGTTCAACTGTAATGTCCTAACAAGTCATTGGTGTGCACTGAACAACCTGTTCTGAACTCAAATATATTTCTCCAGTACACATGGCATCTACTTATTTTGTTACTTTTAGACTTATAACAATAAATTATATTACAAATTATGTTTACAACTAGATATTAAGCATTATGACTTTATTTCTAAAACTAGTCTTTTTAGTCTAGTAGTCCAAGCAACCTTTAAACATTTAATTTCTTAGATTTTTTTTCTTTTAAATTAATTAACCTAGACGTATATCAAATGTTTTTTTTTTTTTTTTTTCTTTTTCAGCAAAGCAGGACAAAAATATTTAGCATCAACATACCTGGGAGCAGATACGACTTAAGACAAATACCATTTCTCATTACCTGCAAACCCTTATATCCTGAATGTGCCAGACATTTCAAACTGCATTTTGTGGTCAAAAATCCTGTGAAAATCTTAAATGTGCAAAGTTTGATGCATGTTAGAACAGCCTACCGCTATTTTGGAGTCTCCTCAATTGAGTTGAAGATGTTTTGGAGTCAGATCAGGGTTTGTTGGGTATTCTTACTTTTATTTTTGAACTGCAACTGCCCAAAGAAGCCCATGGCTTCTGGTAGTAGGAGTAAAGTTTGAGAAGTCAAGCTTTTTCTTCACTTTTAAAATTTGAATAATCTAGTTTACTAGAAACTAGTCCTGACATCCTAACTATGTCTGAGAGCTCAAATCTTTTTCTTTTCTTTTGTACCCAAATCTTCAAATGTCTAGCGTCACATCTATAACTGTGTATTATGCATCAGTTGATCATCCAGTCTTAAAACTATATATAGTTTTAAATCCCAGATGCTCAAACTTATAAGAGCTCCCATATTTCCATATTAACATAATGTGGACAGACCAAGTATCATTACTCATATTAATATCAACACCTGTATTGTTTTTCTTTTTGCAGGGTTTAATGGCTCTACTGTATGCATGATTTGTTTCGTGTGGCCTGATGGGAGGACATTGTGGATAGTACTTTCATCAGGATACCAGGAGAGCCATCCTATGCCCCCATTTTGGAGGGCTTATCAGAATGAAGAAAATTAGCCTTAAGACCATCCGCAAGTCCCTAAATATAAAGGGCAAAGAGGAAGGTGACTTTGTCATGCTCCAGCAGCCTTCGGTGACTACAGAGTTTTCTAAGGAGGAATCGCTTTTTGGAGGCTGCTATACCAAAGAGCTGTCAAGTTGTGATCTTGGTGGTGAAGAGGAGAAAGGAGGCCAGAATAAGAGCCGCTCAAAGAATGAGGGCCTGATGGGTTCTCTGAAGAGGAGGCTTTCTGCCAAGCAGAAGGTGAAGGTAAAAGGAGGATCCCCAGCTATATGTTCAGTGGATGATGACACCTTCTCATCCTCATCTGTGCCTATAAGCTGCAATGAAATGAAAGCACAGAGACCCCTCAGATCTGCGTCATTGTGGAGTCAGCATTACAGTCCCTCGCCATGGCCTTTGCGGTCCGTCAATTCTGATGAGGCGTGTATCAAGATGGAGGTTAAGGTTAAAGCCATGGTTCACTCTCCTTGCCCAAGTCCAAGCTTGAATGGTGTTCGGAAAGAATATAAAAATTTCCAGATGGAAGGACTCTTTCAGGATCAAGCCGAGTCCTTAAAGAATATCCAGCAACCACAAAATGGTGAGCTGCATCTAAATATTGATGAACATGATGTGCCTGTGGTGCTGGGGTTAACGCCCCAGGACTATATCCAGTACACAATGCCTTTAGATGAGGGAATGTACCCGGAAGGGTCCCACTCCTTCTGCTTAGATACCTCTACACCCATGGAAGTAGTAACGGAGCCGGACACTGGGTCCCTCCACACAGACCAGGGACAGGAAGAACATGAATTGGTCAGTGGGATGCCTCCGGATATTTTCATGGACGCCTCAGTTAATAGTATTCTTCTTGGTTCTTCTGGTATGATCCTCCAAAGTTCTAGAGTAGAGGTCCCGCCTCCCCTCTCCCCACTCTTGCCACCCATGGCAAGTAATGGACATATCGCTAGGACTTTTTCAGGCTTCAGCTCCTCGGACAGCCAGGTCGCTGAAAGAGTAAGACACCACCTCAACTTTGACCCAAATTCAGCTCCTGGGGTCAGTAGGGTATATGACTCGGTTCAGAGCAGCGGGCCCATGGTCGTGACCAGTCTGACGGAGGAACTCAAGAAGCTTGCAAGGCAGGGCTGGTACTGGGGTCCAATTACAAGATGGGAGGCAGAGGAAAAGCTGGTCAACTTGGCTGATGGTTCATTCCTGGTCAGAGATAGTTCAGATGACAGGTACCTCCTCAGTCTGAGTTTCAGGTCACAGAGCAAAACTCTCCACACCCGCATTGAACACTCCAATGGACGCTTCAGCTTCTATGAGCAACCCGATGTGGAGGGACACACATCAATTGTTGACTTAATTGAACACTCTATCAAAGACTCAGAAAATGGAGCTTTTTGTTATTCCAGGTCTCGCCTACCAGGATCTGCAACTTACCCCGTCAGACTAACCAACCCAGTGTCTCGGTTTATGCAAGTGCGCTCCCTGCAGTATCTTTGCCGCTTTGTCATTAGGCAATACACACGAATAGACCTGATTCAGAAACTGCCCTTACCTAACAAAATGAAAGATTATCTGCAGGAGAAGCACTACTGAGGACACAGAAACAGGACAGTGGTAGCAATTTGCACTTTTGTGTTCAGTTAAGAGATTTTAACAAGGTTTACAGATGACCACGGTTTTGAGATGATCAGTTCTGGTATCTTGATTTGTGTCTAGATGACCCTGTCACATTTGGTCCTCCATTCCACTGTTCTGTCTGTGTTTCGCTGGATTTCAGAAGGCTCTACTTCCTCAAATATAGGCCAGCAAATAATCTATTGCAAAAATATAACAGAGGTGCACAGCTAAGTAAACTTAGTTGAGTTCATTAAGTGCAGACATTAGGCACTGCTGATGTATTGTTTTGTACACTATCCAGCTGCGCTAGTAATGCAGGTTTTTATTAAAGTTTGATCAGTTGGAGAAATGAAATTCCACTTTGAAGTCCATTTATTTTTATCTTAAGTGTATATTTCACACATGAAGTACAGCTATTGCTACATCTGATTTTAAGGTCTTCAGACTGGACAATTTTGAACATCATTTGCATATTAGTTTTCCAAGTGTTGCCACTTTTTTTCAGATTGATCAGACTTGAAAAGAGGATATTCTGTATTTATAAACTGCAGTTAAAATACAGGTAAGGCTTTGTATGTGTGATCATAGCTTCTTGCACCATCCTTATTGTCCTCATATATGACATGTCTATTCACTTTTATTCTTTAGTACTAGTATGGTACTGTCTAGTTTAAATGTCATGTTCGATACTTGTAGCTGTACTGGTGCTTTTTAAAAAGATGGATATCTATTAGTCAAGTTCTTAGACTAACCAAAGCACCATCTCAAAAACTTTAGAGCCAAGGAGTAACAGTATTGGTAAAACTGTACATCAAAAGATGTCCAAAATTTGCTGGTCTCTCAACGACTTGACAGATTTTTAAGAGAAGTAGCTTTAAATTGTATGCCTGCATTTAGTCATTATGCATTGTTCAAGCCTAAAGGTACTGAAAATGCTGGATTTTAGTGTCCTATTTCTAGAAATGGCGCTAACTTGATGTAGAAACTTTTTCAAAATGTGTTTAATGTTAAAGTTGAAATTTTCTGTATTAGGAATGTCAGCAAATCTGCACCTCTGCTCAGGCCTAACGATGTCTTCACTATCTGTAATGCTTATATCTCCATGTAGTAAAAGGCTTTTAAGACTGTAATTAAAAGCCACTACTGTTACTCTGAATGAGTCGGGATGTCACGGTTGAAAGGGGGGAGAGTTTAGGTGTGTTGTTACAATGCAACTCTGAGTAAAAGCTTGTTAAATGTGGAGTTGCATTTACCTTTGGCAGTCTGTATGTAGAGAAGATTGCCCCGAGTTACTTTATAACTTAAGAGCGTATCTTTTGAGTTGGTTGAATCTGTATGTAGGGATGGGCTGCGACTCGATGCCAGGAATGAGCTGGACCCAGATCAAAGATATTCAAAGATGGTGTGAGCTTAGGTAAACAGATTTGGGAAACCCTCAGTCAAGGAGTCTTCTCCAGTTTTTGAGTGATGTCAAGGTCACATTATACGACAAGTTAAATCACAGCTGCATGACATTTAGTGTATTATTGGTTCTGAAAACACATTATTTAACAAAGCATTCATTTTTTATCTTTTCGCCATTGCTTTTTCCTCATTGTTCTTGGTTTCCATAGAGCTGCACTACCCTATGTAATCTCTCTCTACTGGGCCGTTGGTGCCGAAGTAAAGGGAACAGCACACAGTATGCAAGTGCTTTATATGGATACTTGACAGGGAATTGTGTTTTCACATTATGAATGAGTATCCTTTTTGATATCAGTGTCCTTAAAAGTATTTGGGAAACGGTCTTGGGCTCACTTGGATAGGCTGTTAGAGGGTAGTTGTAGATTTTAGGTGAAAACTCCGAGGTTTCCTTGAATCTAGCACAGCAGGATTAGATAGGAACGTTGAGAGGTGTTGCATGATTAAAGACTTAGAATTTTTTCAGCTTTTGAGTTGTATAGGAATGAAGGATTTAAATTGTGCGTTTGGCTGTGCAGAGAAACGTTTTTATGTGAACATGGGATGGATAGTCTACAAAAGTTTTCTTTTTTCCTCTTTCCTTTTTAGAATTCTTGAGTGATGTATTTTTATTTTTTGTGATGTTTTCCATCTGGGGGAAGGGGCTGTACAAAAGGAATGTACGCTTGTTTGAGGCATCAGTTTTATCCGCCTGCAGACCCGTTTCAGAGAGCATGGGAGACAAAAAAAAACAAACTACAAACTACATGGACACAATATTTGCACTTGAACATTTTTGACATGCTTGGATCCTCTTCCTTCTAAGAGTTGTCCTTCAGATTGTGGTTTATTAAAAAAAAAAAGAAAAAAAAAAGTCATACATTTGTCCTGTATTCATATAACTGTAAAATGAAATCAAGGTGGTTTAGTTTTTGTCATATCTGTGGGAATTAAAGGGCAAGGCAGACAAACTTAATTTCAAAGCCTCTGCTAATTCTAATCAGCTGTCAAGACGTGGGATCATGGCAAGAATGTGGATGTAAACTTAATTTTACCCTTCCGTTTGTGCGTGGATGTATATCAGTTGAAATGTGAACATAGACGTAGTGTTTGTAATACAGTGTTCTTTTTAATTCCGTGTCCATTTTGATTTGAAGGTTTTCATCAGATCTTTGACAAGCAGAAGCCAGTTTTACATGGTGTGGCGCTGTAACTTTTCTGAATATCTGTTCTCGATTCAGCATTTTTGCCTTCGGTGGTCGATTCCACAGGTTGACGCTTGTTCACGCTGCTGAAGCTATTTGAATTAACAGCTGTTAAGCACTTAACAAGCTCCACCTTTTTGTTTTGTTTTAAGTTTTTTCATCTGGGTGAGTAAAGGTAATTGTTTACAACACTATGTTTGGACATACCCCTCTCTCACAAACACTTTGGTACAATTTTAAAATGATTTTCTTTTGTGTGTTTTACACATTTGTGCTGCTTATGGATATGATTGCCTTTCCTGTGTTTAACTATGGGGAAATAGAATGTCACCAATGTAGATAAATGTACACATAATGACTTTGGTTATCATCTTGGGAGAGCAAAGCAGATTTGCGATTTTGTTAATGACTGTAGTCGGTTAAAAGAGAATTAGTAGCGATTAGTAGAACCTCTGTAGAATTACCAGTTCACTCCAGTTTACATTGGTTGTCAACTTTCCAAAGTAGATGGTCTTTTTGTATTTTCTTTCTGGAAAAAAAAAAAAAAATCAAGTGATTTATTGCACATTTTGGATACAGTTCAAGAGTTTTTTTTTGTTTTGTTTTTTTTGTAACTTCCAATTATAAATTATAAATAAAACTATATTCTAAAAAAAGTGTGTGTAGTCTAATGACATGAAACCACCTGCACGTGCATAACATTGGTGGTTGGATGAAGCACTGTGCATGCAGAGTTTGCAGGACGGTTGGTACAGCTTGGATGCAGTAATGCACCTGCAGGCAGCCAGATCATGCTCTGTATTAGTGTGTGAAATCATGGAGGTCTTGAGGAATCTTTCCCCGAGTACAAATTGGCAGCTAATCCCAGAGCTCTGGTTGCCTAATTTACAGAGACAGTCTGGGAGGTCTTTATATACAATAGAGTGGAACGGACTCTGGGGAAAGATTTACCACAACACTAACATCCTTTAACTTTGAGAAGACTATGGTCAAATGCAGAGGGAGTTCTTTTGTTGTACTGGGAGAGGATAAGATGGAAGTGGGGTAATGGTTTCAGATTTAGCCTTGGATTTACTGAAACATGATCCGCATGATGATGAGCAGGTAGACTTTAACTGCTTTGTCAGGCCTCTCCAGACATCTGAAGTGAAGAAACACAGCTGCTTACTCTGAGCTCTGTTCAGTATGATTTATTCATGGCATCCACTGGTGGTCGCATGTCATATTGAGATGCCTCCGTCACAAGATGACTCTTCTCTCCTTTCACTGCCCCCCCCACCCCTATTTGCAAATCTTCAGACTTTGTGTTCAGAATTTAACAGGAGAGTTTTTATTTTTGCAGAGTTCAACTTGACATTAGATGACATGTCCTCTCTGCAGTATTGGACTTGTCTGCAAATGTGATATTTACCTTGCTGCCTTTTGCACGGCTGTTGCCTGCTTAAACAGAATGCCGCATTTTTGCTGCAGTTGCTTGAAAAGCAAGCTGTCACTGGTGCTGTTTCGGCAAACATTTAAATTCCGGGGGGTTAGTTTTAAATGAAATTTGCAAATGCATTTGCAAATTTCATACAGGCCTATGTATATGAATACTTTTGCCTCTTAATTTGGGTATATTAGGTGTACCAAATAAAGTACCTGGTGAGTCTTTTAAGAACATCTGAAGCAGCAACATCCCTTCAGGGAAGGTGTTGCTTATTTCAGCAAGACACTGAGAAAGTTTGAGGTTCTCAGTGTTCACAGTAGGCAAAAAGTAATTTTGAGACATTTTATTACACTGAATATATCAAACACAATTTGTAATTGATTTAAAATGTTTTTTGTTTTGTTTTGACAGCGCTTCATGTAGCAACACCCGAAACCTCTTCTCAAACAATGGTAATGAATGAACTGAAGCATCAGTCTGGACACAAATAGGACTTTGCCAAATAATTGTCTTTAGATGCCTTGTTGAACAATAGTTGCGAATGCTTTGATTAACACCTCGCAGCCTAAACAAATAATGCTTTGGTTTGGGTGACAGTTTAGTTTTAATTTTAACAGCCGGCAGCGAAGCTTTGATCCTGTGTGCTCCAGACCATGTGGATTTTGCACGGTAGTTTGTAACCCTGACACTCATCAACCTCTATGGGTGCCTAGCAGTACCCAGATCAGAGGAAATGGCGCTTCCACGTGAGCCATAGGAACAACATCCTTTCTGATTTACATATCAAGCACTGAACAAATGTAAGAACTAACATTAAACAAACATGCAGCATGAGCTGTGGAGGATGGCAGAAAGAAAAAGGCGACAGAAAGACACTTTATTACAGTTTCTTTTAATGTGAGATCTGTGAAATGTATGCATGGCAGAACAAAAAAATCATAGTGTCAATGTTTTTGAGACCCTTAGTAAATTAACACATCATGTTGTCACTGGAGCTAATTTCTCATTAAGCAGAGCCAAGTGTGTTTAATGATGTACTGCAGTGTTGGGATGAAAAGCTGCTGACCTGTGATTACTTTGTGTATTCTCACATATAATGCACTCAAATTACCTAAAGCACGGGTACAAAATAATTAAAATGCGTAGGAAAAAAATAGTGTCTTTGTAGTTATGTGGTATAAGAAACCAGGTACTAAGACTATGACCACTCCTCTGCACATGCATCTGGTCTAAAAGAGGAGCTTATGTTGCACAGTAATCATTTAATAAATAAAATCTTCCTTTCCAAGTCATTTTTTGGTAAGTAATGTATTAAAAAAATGTAAAAATTGCCAACATTTGACATTTTGTCTGTGAAGTACATTTTTAAGTCAATGTAGGATTAGATTGACCTACAACTCATTGCCATTAATTTTTAGTTATATTCTGCACTGACTGACATGTTTTTTTGTTGTTTCTTTGGAAATGGGAATGTATTTGAAGAAAAGAGAAAACCAATACTGTCAAAGTTGCAATAAGATCTGCTTGCAGGGAATACATTTGGTTTGTGGCCACTTTGGCCACAACATGTAGTTGTCATAGCTGACACCACTTGCAGTAAATCGAATGACCAGTAGGGGGTTGCTTCAAAAGTGAGTCAGTCTGCACTGGCATGTGTGTTACAGCAGCACAGCAAACTCTTTTATAATACATTATCAGTTTCAAGTTTATATTTTCTTCCCCCTTAATTTTTTTTAATTTGAATGAATATTTGGTTATTTTTGGGAGCCTTCATCTCTTCTCGTCGTCTCCCGTCCACCACCAGGATTGGCTCTGGGTTGGCGTGTACCCTCTGACCCTTTGAGGGCCCCTTTGAGGCCAATGCAGAGCCGGGCCCAAACAAGCAGCCATTAAATGCTTATCTGTCACTTTAGCTATTTAGTACTTTCTGAAACTTCTGAGTTGTGAATATAGACCTAACAGAGCACAATCAACCTTATGGACTGGCAGCCAAGCAACCACCGATCTCGAGCTCCAGCAATACTTGTTTCGGATGTTTCAGGAATTATATTTAAATTAGGATTGAAGGACGTATTTGATCAGAATGGATTTAAGTTAAAACTAGTTGGCATCATAAGTTAACATGAGCTAAGCTGACATAAGTAGTTAGTTGTAACTGAGGTACGGTAGGTGTGTTCCAGCTGGCTGCCAGTATCGCTCCTTCTGCTTATTTACCCATTTCCTAATTAACCGGGGTTGGGCGGAGTCACCTCCTGTCTACATGGCATTCAGATGCCTGAAAATGGTCTTCAGGAACCTGTGGGTGACATCACAGAGGGGTTTTCCAGTTCTTTTCTATATATCTTGTAGCACAGTGCAGTCATACCTTTTATTTCATTTTGGGTGATTCATTAAATTTCAGTATGACCAAAACATGTACGTGTTTGCATTTTATTTTCTAATGTCAACACAAAAGGGCTCGTTTGTGAGCAAATGTCCTCTCAGTGTGGTTCTACGTTTGAAACTGCTTACTCTGAGGAATCCATCCATCTCATGTCTGCTGTCTCAGATTGATGATCCAATCCTGCCATCTGGTGCACTGTGTGGTGCACCCATTTTTCACCTATGAACAAGGATGGTGTTGACAGCTTGAATTAGCCAGAAAACATATACAGTATACTGCTTTAAATAGGGATGCCAGGAAAACATCAATGGGTCTTGCAAGTAAGGAAGTAAGGAGGAAGTTAACCTGTCAGCCAGAGATGACTTAAGTGTGAGTTTCAGTTCTTTTAATGCTTGTGATCTCCGCGGCGGTGCCAAACGCCGCTGACTCCCTCTCCTTCTTCATCTATCATTACATTCGATTCCTCTGAACCCCAATTAGCCCTGTTAGAGATGGCACTGCCTTCATCGTTAGCAGGTACCCACAGCCGCAGCAGCACATTGTGGTATTTTTTGTGCTCATCCTTCACGGTTTCCTAGGTATTCATAGAGAGTATGCTCGTCGAAGTTCAGCTGGCAGCTACAAGTTTGTGTGGCCCGCTCCGTCGTGCTGCATTCCTCCAGATCAAAACGCCTTTAATCATGCTGAATTTCCAAAAGCGGCATCTCTCCCACACCAAGCAAAGACAGAATTTAGCAAACAAAGTGCTTCAAACTGTGAACACTGAGCTGCTGGCTTTAGTTACTTTGAAGGAGCAAGAACTCTTAACATTCTTGAGACGTGAGCGTGTTTAATGACCAGAAAATGGCCGGTCCAGATGGCTCCAGCTCCAGGGTGTCAGGAAAGAGGAAGCTGGCCACTCTGATATCTGATTGATAGTCTGTCAAGAAAGTGTTCCCTTTTGGTGCAGCTTTTGGTGCTTCACATTTTGTATAATTAAAATATAATTCTCTATTATGCTGTTCTCTGAAATATATTATTTGACACCAGGAGGGAATGTAAATCACCTATCGGAGGGAACTATAAGCTGTCATTCATAAAAGACATCTTAATAATTACAAATGTCAGACATGCATGCAGGGAACCAGGGTATTTATGTGCACGAGAGGTTGTGCAGAGTGCGTAGCTTCCAGACCAGATTGAAGGCTAAGGGGAGTCACAAGATGGTCATAATTATGTCATTAAAAAGAGTGACATCTGGAACTTGGGGGGCCCATTGAGTAACACAGAGTCCCCGCCTCCTTCCCTTCTTTGCCCCCTTTGTGTGCGGTTGTGGTGTGGTGGAGAGGAGGAGATGGGGCTGGGACGGGAGGTGTGAACAGGTGGCAACCATCAGGAAATTGATGGGGAATGTTTTGAATGGGAAACTTGCCTCCATTCCTCAAAGAGTGCCTGGGTGTGTGCCCTTCACCAGTGGTCCAAGAGGCACAGCGAGGATGCAAGAGATGAAATGGGAGCAGGTGGCAGCTTGTCGTTTAACAAGGAATGGAGTTCCCCTGTAGGTCTGCAACAACCTGGCCAGAAAGCAGTATTGACTACGCTTTCACAACAGGATCTCTGCAGCTTGCAGGGTCTCAGCGGGCCTTTGTTTCATAAACAGGAGCTTTATAAAGACAAAGCTCAACTTACAACAGCGCACAGTGCTGGTTGAAAATAATTTGACAGTGGCAGATTTACAGAGGACAAAAAGTGCATCAACAGAAGAAGATGAACAATGTCTAATTAATGACATACCTACCTCCAGTCTGTTTTTGGTCAAGGGCCAGGCTTCTATCATTTTGTATTTGATTGAATTGCAATCACACTCCTCACTCTTTGAACCGCCGCTATCCCACAAGAGCTTCATGCTCCCTCATCTGCGACATTGCAATTGACAGCTCCACCAATACTGTGTGTGTGTGTGCCTCATCTTCCCTAAATCCCCACCTCCCCGTAGAATGCTAAAATTTTGGCCCCGTCTTTTTTCTTTCGACTGCTGCCTACTGTAGCTTGGAGCCTTTTCGACACTCTGACACTCCAGTGAGCTCAGTCCGTCAGTCCGCCACACCTCTGATACATATCTACAGCTTTGTAAAGTTCAGACTCATAAACTATTTTTGCATATGATGCCATAAGTTCTTTTGCTTTAAAATGACACCTCAGTGTATCCATCATTTTTACTCTATGAGACAGTGAGGCTCGACTATTTCATTATTTCATCTGCTTAGTCACAGTTCCAAGACAGCTGACGTAAATGAGATGAATGCTAATTGTGCTCTCACTGGCTGATACTCATCAAAACAAACAGAAACAAAAGATTGAATTATTAGAAAAAAACTGAAATGATTAGTGTGTACTTACATTTTGGTGTTTATTTGTATACAAATATACAGGATATGCATATATGTATATATTTGCATTCAGTATGGGTCGATGTTGCCAAATCTGTAAACTTTGATTAGAATATTTGTTGTGCAATGTATGTTGAAATCTCTGTAAACTCCAGTCCATTTTGCAGTAGGATCTTTAGTTCTTTCCAGTCTTGTAACCAACAGTATTTAGATGGAAATATGTTATATAGGATGTATAAAGCTGAAAGAAAGCTGGAAAGAAGCTGAGTGGCATCACCCATGGGTTAATCCAAAAATGGGCAAAAGTGGGGTAGAAACCAGCCTAGCTGTCAGATTGAACCCACCCTATTCTTTCTCGGGTCATGTTAATCTAAGATGCTTATTAATGTTACCTTACGTTCATTCTGATTGAACGTGGCCTCAGTTCAGAGGTTGGTTCAAAAGGGACATCTGAAACAAGAGCTGCAAGGACATAAATAAGAAATTAGGACTGCTGGAGCTCCAGCTGAGCTCCGCCAGAGTTACTGCACCCATCTGTCACAAGCCTCGCCTCGGCCCAGCTAGGTGGCTCAGGCAGAGCAGAGGGTGGGAAGCAACTGCGGCCCAGACCCTTGCAGGTTGTGCTTCGATGGTCCGTGAGAAAATATGGCTCCCCCAGCACAGACAGCCGAAGTGACAACCAGCTTGGCCCCGGGCTGCCATGTTGGCCCGCACCTACAAGCCAACCAGTCATCAGTACTCAGATCCTGGCAGATGCAGCTTCCAACTGCAAGCTCAGTGGACTTTGCCCTGGACAGGTTATGCTGTGTTACCTCTTCATTCACGACTCAGAGGTCAAATTCACCAAAAGTGCTAAGCGCTAAGTAGCTAAAGTCCTAACAGCTAACTGTTGACACCATAGACACACAAGTGATGACAGCAAGCCGTCAATCAAATGGCTATGCAACAATCAATAAAGTTGTCATGGATGTGAAACCTAACTATGGAGACCAAAACCTTTCCCTTTATATTTATTTATGTATTTTAAATCAGGCTGCAAATATGTTTCCTTCCTCTGCAATGTTGTTCATTTTCACGCGGAGGTCAGTTGAGGTGTATTTAACCCCTAGTGGTCATTTGAAAAACTGCACATTACCGCACTTTCTTGATTGTGTCGGTTTAACAAACCGGATGTAGCCCCTTGATTATTGCCCAGGATGCCATGACGTTCTGATCGCAGTTTTCCACAGTGAATCGGTTTTTATAATGCATAACATGCTATGAGACGATTCTAAAAACTTGCACGACGCTGCGCGAAACATTTCCACATGGTGTCTTAAATCTCTTTAGACAAGACATTCATGAGCCCCGCAGGATGGGTCCTACAGGTTTGGGTAAACCTGTACACTGTGCTGTAATCTCATCAGAAATTCCATTCATCTCCCTGTAGACCAAGCCAGAAAACAGCTGGAAATATCTAAAAACAAAACAAAAGTTTCTGTAAACATAAGCAGCTATCTGCATGACAGGAGTGAGAAGGGAAAAGTGTGCTTCTTAATCAGGAGGTGAAACAACTCCTTACAGTGTATATCAGTTGTGTACACAGTCTCAATCAGATAAATAAGCTCGGAGGAATGGGCACAAACTTTAATACTGATCCCAACCTGAGTGAGCAGCAGAAGAAGCCAGCTTGAACGTGGACCTATGGTGAAGTATTTTAAACCTACGTCCAAATCGGGGGAGTGATATGATATTGTTGATATGAAGCATTGGCATATCTTAATTTAGATACGAATGAGCCCTCAGATCATTTACAAGACAAGGGCTGATCAAGAAGCTTTTTCTTTTATTTTATTGGTTACAATTGTTTTTAGATTTTTAATAACGATATAAGTGTTATGAGGTTGTTAAACATCTGACATCTGTGGAAGCTGGGGCACCATGAAAACACATCCAGTTATTTTATTTGGGCAGAGGGGAAAAAAATGTTGTCCTTTCTTTTATCTGCAAAAAGGAAAAAGAAGAGTTACCATTGTTGTGGCATTCCCTTGACAACAGTTAAGGGAACAGACGGGACTGAGGAGGGATGTCACGGTGGTTGTACTTCTGTTGGACAGGCCTTTCACTTTTTACATTTTTACATATTACACATTTTTCAGGTGCTTTTATACTTAGTCACTCGGACTACACACGAGGAAAGCCCTGCTGCCCCTACAGGAACAAACAGCGGCCAAAGAGAAGGACTAGTTTCTTATACATCCACCATCACCACATAATGTAATATGGAATTGAAAATGAAATAGTCATTCATAATTCAGCCTCAGGTTTTTAATGGGTGACTCTCAGTCCTGTAAGACAGTGCTCCCTAAATTGTTTCCAGTTAGTAAATAATGCAATGCAGTCTTGATGAGTAAAAGTGGCCAAGGGCCATGCAATAGTAATGAACTTGGGGAGCGGACTCAAGCAGAACTGAAATAATTCTGTTTGAGGAGGACTGTTAAATATCCACAGCTGTCATTAGATAGATCTTCAGGGATGTGCTCGCACAAAAGAATGTGTTTCTTTATTTATTCATCTCACAAACTGTCATGTGCTCTGAAGATTTGACAGTTTGTTTGACGTCAGGATGCAGATGATGAGAAATAAATTTTGTAAGGTTTGATAGGAAGCATCAGTTCTGAATGAAAGGCACAAAGAAGTCTTTATTTATTGAAATCTAAGTGCACTGTTATGCAAAAAGAGAAAACGGCATTTCGTTTTATGTTTGTGACTCACCGCTGTTAAAAGTCAGTTAAAAAAAAAAAAAAAGTATGTAAATATGTATGAATTCATTTTTACGAAACAAAAATCTAAACGATACCAAAGCCCTTCATCTAATTTCATACCGGTCCAAAAGGTCAAGGCAGCAGCCTCTTGAATCCAAATCAAAACCACTACTTGCACTGATTGAGCATGATGAAGAAAATGAGTGGTTCTGAAAAGGAAGCCTCTGTGTCTCTAAATCCGTGGAGACATCAAGTGGTCTTTGTCGAGTGTGATGTTATTTCTGAGAAGGAAAAAAAACAGTAAATAAACAAATATATATGCACACACACACACACACACACACACACACACACACAGAAAGAAAGAAAGAAAATCACATTCATCTTGGTGCGTTCCCCCAGATATCCCTGAATGAAGCGAACAATGACATTCATGCTGTGTTTACGCAACTTAATGCCGTGAGAGACATCAAAAAACATTTTTCAATTAAGTGTGTCATTTTGACTAAGTAGCTTTAACCCATGCGTGTCTGCTCCTCCTACTGAAGTGTGTCACCTATAAAAACATCCTTCCAAATCCCCTTGAGAAAAACAGCAGCTTAAGTACTGTAGGTTAGTGTTTGCTATGCTCACTTCCCCCACTCTGAGTATGATTATATTGGAGGGCATGATTCACTACAACCTGTGAGTCTTAAGGGACAGTAGGTCGGGATCTATAACTAATATTAAAAATTGGTCATTTTTTTCCACTGTGCTTTTATTCTGGCAGCTTATATATCACTGATCTGCATTTGTTTTCTTAGACAGTTATGATGAGATCATAAATGTGATAAATAATAATCAATGGAAACGCTCTGAGAACGTGTTTATTATTATGGATGCTTGTTTTACACTTTCTGACCGATAGATGTCCTCGTTCAGCAACTGATTCTGTCTCAATCCTGCTCTAAAAATAAGTTACTTCAGTTTCTGAGCACAAAGTAAAGACAATAAAAATCGTTTCCTTTGCAAAAAGAATGTACTGGCATCATAAAACATGTAAATGTGAAATAAAGCTTTCATGTTGCTTTTGTTTCTTTTTTTCAAGTTAACAGTGTGTGAATCAGGACTCCGGAGAAGCTATTGAAAGCTTATATAGGGAGCCTGGATACGTACAATTACATAAAGTTACAGTATACTTATAATAACAGCACAACAAAAACATAATATTCATCATACATTCCATACACAGCACAGATTATATTACCTCTGATTAATCAGTTACAGGTCCTACAAATGATCTCAGGCATACGAACAAATTAATTTAGTCTTTATATGTTTTTTAACGGTGGAGATGAGTTTCAGCACTTCTAAGCTCTTGTCGAGCTTGTTCCACATCTGTGGGCCCCTACAAGCAATGGTTCAGCTGGTGGTTTTAAGACTTCTTTTTTCACTTAAGTTTTTTAATGCAAGTTCATAAATATAGATCAGTGTGATTTGTGAGCTTTTTGTTTGGGTCTCCTTAAACTTCACAGCCTCTCTGCTGCGTTGTGCAGATTTCTCACAGGTCTAAATAAAGATGCGTTGCAGAGGGAAACCTTTTGGAAGCTGTAGTGCAGATTCATCTCGTCTGTAGTCTCCACAGAGGCTTCTTTAATTCAGTATCAGAGACACAAGTTGATCTAAGTGAACACAGTTGTTGCCTTGCTTTGATCCAAATACTAAAACCCAAAATAAAAAAAACAGTTTAATCACAGTCCTTGGTTTCTGTGTTTTAGATGAATCTGCCCAGACTGCTTGTAAAAGATTTAGTTTGCAGGTGTGATTAGCGATTAAAATTATTCATTGTTTCCACTGCAGCTCAACAGTTTGCTTTTAAGATCTTCTGCTTTAAATTAACATTTTCAAGAGATTCAGCATTTACGTATTACAGTTGTGTATTAAATCTGCCGCGCCGTGTTAGCCCTTTAAAACGTAAAAGAAAATCGCCCTCTCCTGTGATCATACAGTATAAATCATTTCCTGATTAGAAACTGACCACACCTTGTGAGACCAACTCCTTGTCGATGCAGGTGTTATCGTGGATTTCATGAAACTACAGTGCACCCACAAACATGCACATTTTAAGCACAAATCTTCCACCAAGGGTGAAATGTCTACTGAACCACATTAGGGGTGGAAATGCACTATGGCATGCTTTTGAATCTATGAACCACAAAGCAAAAGACTGTCAGCTCCGGCGCTGCAGTGCCTAGATCCTAACGACTGAAGAGACAAGAGGAATGTGGAGCAGACGTGGGTGGTATTTAAAACTACAAATAAATAAATAAAAGGTGTAAATAAATAAATAAATTCTACCTACATCACTGAGCTGATAGCTATCTCTTGTGGGATGAATCCAAACAGAGCAAATGGAGGACAACCTGCTTAATTTACTTGGTTTGGCCTTGAATCTTTATATGCTTCTACACAGAAATTATATATTTATATTTAAACTCTTACATACTTGTTCAACCTCACTCAACACTGAGTTTAAATACATCCCAGGCCGTTACAGAACACTTATATTTATATTTCATTTGGATAGCCTTATTTCATTCAACTATATATATATATATATATATATATATATATATATATATATATATATATATATATATATATATATATATATATATATATATAGATTTCCATTCTGCTGTCCTAGAGAATGCATATCATGAATGCCAGCGACAAAAGAGCACTTTTCAGCTCATTACTCAAACTGAGCTTTGAAAAATATAAGAGGACCCAAACGTACGAGTATTAGAGCTCCTATCACCTGCCAATCCAACAATAACAGGAAATAATCTTTTCTTTGTTCATTTTTCAGGAGTTTCAAAGACTTTCTTTCTTAGCTGTGGATAACATAATCTCATATTCAACCATAGCAGTTGATGGAGGAATATATGCTTTAAGAGATGTTATATTCGCACCTTGCATTATAATGCTTCAAACTCTGTACTACTGCTTTTGATCAAAAATAAATGGCTATGAAGTCTGTATAAGACAAGTCAGGAGTATCTCTACTGCAGTGGACTGGCAACCCTTACTGGGTTTTCCTGTCTCATCTACCGCTGGGATAGCCTCCAGCAGTCCCCCATGACCCTGAATGGGACTGAAGCAAGTATAGATGATGGATGGATGGTGAACTTTGAAATCTGATTTGGGGTAAAGTAAATGTTAGTATCTAAAAAAACTTGGAGAATCACTGTGCAGGGATGAAGGTAGGAGGTGCAGCTTAGGTGTATGAAGATGACTGGTTAAGAAAGTAAATACACAGGCATGCATTGACATTTTTGACATTTTATCAATAAAAATCAAGTCTGGTGACAATGAAGTCATTTCAGGATGCTGATAATGCATCTTGCTGAGCTAAGAGTTTTAAAAACTTTTCTTGAGCAAAACAGGTACGGCTCTTGCTTGGTTCAAGTCATTCACTCAGTATTTAACTCTGCACTGATCTGTGCGTTTTCTCCTTATCTCTGGCCCCTCTTTCTTTTGGGGTACCCCAAGGATTCGTTTTGTGCCCATTACTGTTTTCTTTGAATATGCAGCCCCTGGCTTCAACTTTTAGGAAAGACAATTGGTTCTTTCATTGTTTTGTGGATGATTTATCTGCCAATAAATCTAGTAATTTGGATTCACTGGAGGCATTTTTAAACTGCCTCAGTGATCTGAAGAACTGGTTAAACATCAGCTTCCTCCGCCTCAAGATAAATAAAACAGAAATGATTATGCTTGATTGTGTTGTTCCAAAACATGGGTGTGATTTTTGAAAGCATTTATATTTGTTAAACATATTAATGCTGTTGTTGATGCAACTTTCTCAACTTGAGACTGTTGGCCAAAGCGCAGCCTTACTTTTCCTATAATGTGTCATACATGCTTTTATGATCTCATGATAATTGTAATTTCTTATGTGTTGATATATATCATCATCTCACTGTTGGCCCCATTTAGTACAAAATGCTACTGCCTGGTTCTTAACTGGGAATAGAAAAAGTGAGCGTGTTGCTCCAGTTGATTGTTTTTAAAGTTTTAAATGGATTGGCATCACCGTATTTGTCAGAAATTGTACATGTTTATTCTCCTGTCAGAGTACTGGAATCTTCCAGCCAGATGGTCCTTGATGTTCTCCGTTACAGACTTAAAAATAGAGGTGCAAGTGCTTTTTCAGTCACTGGTCCCACTATTTGAAACAAACTGATTTGGAACAAACATTCAAACATTTCTCTATTTGTTGTGGTGTGCATTACTTATTATATTTTTTGAGCTTTGTCTTTAAAGGATTTTGGTCAACTGAGGTTATGTCTAAATGTGCTATGTAAATACATTTGACATTGACCAATGACACGGCCAGTGAACCGTTCAGAATTTTAATGCAATTCATAATTTCTGGACAAAATTGGAAAAATAAATAAATAAAACAACAATGATAATAGTATAGTAGATAATATTAGATTGTAGATAGTAGATAGTCATCATAGATAGTCATCCTTTTACAAAGCTGTTCTACCAATTGCTTTACAAGAAAAGTGAAACCAGTTGAAAGATAATATATAAATAATCTATAATATTAAAATGTAATAGCAATATTTCTTTTATTCATGTATCAAATAATTTGAGTTCATAAAAAGCCAGAGGAAGTGCAATAAAGTACAAAATTATTATTTTTTATCTCATTAATTCATTTTTTCAAGATTTGCCATTAATCATAATAATTTTCTTTTAAATTTGTACAGTATGTTTTGTAATTTGATATGCACTGACAATAAGTTGTTTTATTGAATCATATATTTATGCCAAAGGTTACAAAACACAAAAACAACAACCATAATACTTACAATCACATAGTACTACTACTACTAATAATAATGATAGAAACTAAACATAAAAAATGTATTTATTTTTTTCTTTAAAACAGTATGAATTATGTTTTTGTACTCTTTTTGTTTTAAAACTCTTTCTTTAACAAGAATCCTCGCCAACTGGTGGCATCTTTGTGCAGTGTATGTTTCCCAGTAGGAGTCATATGCACAGCGCTGTGCTTTATATTTGTTGGGAGTAGTGATAGACATCCAGTAAGAGCAAAAGAGGGAAGGGAAATAATAATAGACTACATTCATGCAAATGAGACCAGGGAGTAGGAAATTGTAACCCTATTACAGGGGAAGACAGAATCTCATGCTTTTGTTGTATGTAAGATCATTTAATCCTAATTCAGCCACAAGGAAAGTCTTACATTCACTGCAGCATTATTTCCATGAGCTTAGGCAATTTTACAACATTTGCTTTCATTCAGAGCCAAGATTTTCTGTTGATGATGGAGGTTAGGGTAAAGTCTTCCTCAGCTTGTTGCAAAAACAAATCTTATTGGGGTTAAAGTCTAAACTCTTTGGTGGCAAAGATGTTTGTCATCTATGCCTGTTCCATCACAGAAAAAGAAAATCAGTTGATGACAAAACGTGGTCATTCTGTATATTTAAGGTAGTCAGAAGAGCTCATATCTGGAGCATTTAATGTTGCTGAACCAAGACCTGACCTAATTTAACTATAAAATATTAACAAGGTCTGGTTTACCACTACCATAGAAATGTTTTGTTGCTTTGTTGTGTTGCTCAATTAAAGGAGACTGGTAATTTTACCCCTCTAAAACATTATACATTATTTTTTTCCACAATCTTAAGTTGTTTAAGGACTGAGAAGCTACTTATTTAACATTAAATACCTTATTGCCAGCTAATCCATAATTTACACTGCCAGACCTTTTCAATGGCAGAGTTTCACCTTGTTGCTTAGTTTAATTCAGTTGGTGTCTCCAGTCTTTTTGGCTGGCCTGTCAACAAATAAACAGTTAACTTTTTATGACGTGTATTTATTCACACATTTATGTTGTGTTTTTTAAAGCCATACAGTGAATAAAACAACCAAAAATGACTCCAACAAAAAGCAACCATTTCCTTCCTCCCTCTTCTTTCCTGGTATTTATCTTTGTCACTAACATTCCTGCTAATCTTTCGACCTGTGTGGAGCGACGTCAGTTTCTGTGCTGCAGGAATCAAGGTAGTCTCCATGGCACCAGCTGGTGCACCACTTGTGCCTGTTTGATCTTTTGGCAGAATCCCTACCCTGTTTAAAAGTATATTTTTAGGATATAAGAAAAGAAGAAAAAAAAAGTCAGCCAAGATTATAACAATGATGAACCCAAAGCTTCAAAAGTTCATACATAATCACTAAGTTTGTGCGGGAAAAGTTTGTACAGCATTCGATCTGCAGGAGGGACCCTTTTCTTTTTTTTTTTTTGTCTGTGGTTGTGGGTGGGTGTGAAGGACAGTCCACAGGCAACAGCAAGCTGCCTCCACACCTTTTAAACTAAAACAATTCGATTATAGTCCTAACGCTCAACTTAAATTATTGTGAATCACAAGAAAGAAAAAAAGTCATCTAGTGCAGAACCGTCATCATCAAGAATATGGGCTAACTTTTGAAACCCATTTAAATAAAAGTGCAAACTTGAAATCCTATCTGATATCCAGGATTTTGCATTTTTTTTATGGAGGGGTAAGAAAAAAAAAATGGTACCAATTTTGTGCAGTTACAGCAATTGATATTTAAGAACACATACAAAAACAAAATCATTAAGGAATATGCAACAGCATCTCAGTCTTCATCTTCCTTTTTCTTCAGGTTTTCCTCTGCACTGGGTTACTTTCTTGTCTTCACACTCTCTCAGGCTCTGGATTTCCGTTTTCTTGCCGTGGTGTTGTGGCACCTCATTCACATTACCTGGTGTCACAGTTTTGACTTCCCCTCACTTTGTTAATTGTAAGTAAACAACATGTCTGTCTTGGATTCTGCCTGAGTTGGGATATATTTTTACCACAAGAGAAGACAGAAAGAAGAACAACACGTACTAAACAAAAATAACAATGCACGATTAATGATCATGCCTTTCATGCTCTTGGGCACAGTCATAAACAGTGCTTAGATATCCCAGTGACAGGTCGAAGCAATGCACACAACTAATTGACGTTGCCTCAGAATCTCTCTGCAGTAAGGTTTGGCAGTGTCGCATTGTTAGCTGCATATTTGTCCTCATGGGTGCAAATCAGAATCAATTTATGTTCAAAGATTTTTCGTCAAACAAATATCTACATTTACTGTGTTGAAACTATAAAAAGAAGCCTGGTACTTTCATTTCCTACTTAATTAAGTTCCTGATTATGTGTCAAATAAGCGAAAATATGTCAAAAGACATTTCAAAATAAAATACAAACTACTATGTTAAGATGTTTCTATATGTGTATCAAACTAAAATGCAGCATTTTTTCCATGGACAATGTTCCTGAGCTATGCCTAATTAAGGTATAAATATAATCAAACATATATTTGTTATATACAACTAGAAAATATCACAATTATAGGCTATGTTATATACTTTTATATATATTTATCTTGATGGTCCCCGCACAGTTATGCTGAACATGAAATCTATCTATAAAAATATTCTTTTAAACAGAGATTGACTTACTTTTGGAACCACCCCCAGTGGCCAGTTAAGGAACTGCTTTTTTCTGAATTTCTGGGATCAAACAGTTTTCCAAGCTGGAAGAAACCAGTTGTTTGAAGCATTTGAAGCGTGTGTATATATATATATATATATATATGTACATAACCTTGAACTGAACTAAACTAAATAAGTCCATGCAAACACTTAATTTTGTATGTTAATGTGTAGTATTGGTGCTTTATGAGTCTCACCCTTTAACTGTTAATCCGAATTTCATGGATTTTGATTTTGACAGCAACACAATTTTTAAATCAAAAGAGGGAGAAAAATAATCACAGACCATGACAGCATACTTACAATGATATTGGTGTTTGTATTTTAGGTGTTCTTAGAGAAAACTTGGTAGAACTAATAAATGTTGAAATCTCATAAATTGTACAATCAAAAAGCTTGATCTCAAGACAAATATTTTTCTTTAAATGCAAACCTAGAACATCCTTCACTTGCAGCTGATATGTGTGTGTTTTGTGAGAGCCCCTTCAGCTGATTAAATATGTGAATATTTAAAAATGACAATTCTCAGCACAGCTGCACATAGTCGGCAGGTCTGTTCCTCAGGGAACCGCCAAGCTGTTCCTCCTGCTTTCAGCTCTGCACGACGTACAGCACGAGGACGCTCCAGCTTCATTGGAGGGGACTTCATGTCATTTCTAGAATCTGATTTTGCCCTGTAAATACAGAGCACTCAGCATGCTCTATGTAGAAAAAAAAAGAAAAAAAAAAAGGGATGAACCCAGAGGGCTGTGGAGTGGCTGGCTTTCAATTAGTTAGTCCTTTCTGTCTACACCTCCACCACTTGGCATTGCATAATTGTGGCAATAATAACAAAGCAGCGGTGGCTGTGGTTCTGGGGTAAGTATCTGACTCTAGGCTTGCAATCAAAATGTAGTATTGATTTGATTTGATTTTTCATTTTTATTGATTTATTATGCTATGCATTATTCACTATGCTGCACTTTGACACCAAAATTTACCCAAGCCCAGTCCCCCCCACCAGCCCTCACCCAGCACCCCGCAATCACAGTGCGAGAGCAGAACCAGGTGGCAAGATACCACACCAACACAAGCACCCATACCCCTGACAGCAACACCCACAAGCCAACCCAAGCACTACTCACCTCCCCCCGCCAGCCCATCCCAGCAGGGACAAACAGTGATGGGAGGTACCCGAGACAAACCCAGGGAATCGCTACCAAGGACCAGGACACCCATGCTAGCGCCAACGCAAAATCCCCCAAAAGTCCACAACGACCCTAAGAACACTGTCCTCACCCCACCACCAAGGGGCACCAAATGTGGACCACTGAGGGAACCCGAACCCAAACAACCACAGAGCCAGACCACAACACAGAAAGACCAGGAAAAAGTTAGGAGATTTAATTATGTCCCAATGCACCATGACTTATCTACATATACACCCACACAAAAATATACAGTCATACTCATATGTACATACTATTTACAGCGTTAGAGACACACATTCAGGTTCACCTCACATCATCATCCATGTACTTGTTAAAAAGGTTCCTGCATATTTTCTGGTAGTTGTTTGTTTCTGGCTTTATACATCAGCTAAACTGTTTGACATTCTATCAGATCTGGGAGTTTTAGAAGGCAGGAGTTTATAAATAACTCATTAGTGTGGTCCTGGAAACCTGCCTCATGAACCATTATGATGGCTCTTTTCTGGAGTGTGCAAAACATTCGGAGTGAGAATTTGTAGGCGTTGCCTCAAACCTCCACACAATAATTCAAATATGGCCAAATAAGTGAGTAATAAACAATATGTAATGCTTTGATATCCCAACTTTTATATTACTGCTCCCCTTACAATTTCCAAACAACATACACTTTGTTTTGTCCAAATGTAATGATAGTTTATTTATAGCAAACCACTTTTTTAATTTGTTCAAGGAGGTGATTTCCTCCATAAGCTGCTGTAAATTCTTCCCTGCACAGAAAATATTTGTATCATCAACAAACAGAACAAATTGCAGTACTTTTGAGACTTTGCATAAGTCATATATGTATAGAATAAAGAGTTTATTCCCAATACTGACCCCTGGGGAACGCCACAATCAATGTCCAAGCATGATTACTTAAAGTCACCTATTTTCACAAACCGCTGCCTGTTGCTTAAATAACTTTTCATCTAGTGTAAAACCACTCCCCTGATACCATAATGCTCCAGTTTTTTTCAATTAATATGTCATGATTTATTGTGTCAAATGCTTTTTTAAAATCACTGAACACCCCAACTGCAAATTCCTTTTTATCTACGGAGCTGGTGATTTCTACTATTAGTTCCAAGACGTGGAACCAAGGACGTGGAACTTTGAGATCTGAATCCATACGGGTTTTCAGAAAGCAGTTTGTGTTTATGAATTCTTTATAAAGTGTGTTCTTTTTTTTTTACAAGCATTTTGCAGCATTGATCAGATCTGTTGAGGCATAGGAGTTGGTAGAGGAAAAGAGGCAGTTATAGGATGTTGTTTCCTATCATTATGCACCTACAATATCAAGTAAGCAATGTAAAGACTACGCTTTAATGTTTTATGTGAGCATATTCAACCTTTCATGATTTTATCGAACAACCTCTCCTCTCTTCTTTTGGCTTTTGTTTATATAAGCTCATGGAGAGAAAGAAAATCTGTGCCAAGCGTGCTTCTGCTGTCATAGACTATTCCCAGCTGAGAAAACAGAGACCTTGCACAAAGCCTTTCATTTACCTCAGAAGAAAGAAAACAGACAGATGTCATTTGCATTACTACAAATATGGCTTAGATTTTTAAGAAGAAGATGGAATACGGATAACAATGTCAAAGCAAACTTTTTCTACTTCACATCACAGAGGGTAGGCCATGTCTAGGGTCAACAGGGCGGCACGTGTCTATAGTGAAGCACGCTAACAAACACAACAACAACAGCAATAAAGCATTTAAAGGATATTCTATGATGCTAATACATTCCACAACAAAACAGTTCTCAAATGATAAAAGATTATTAAAAATGAGGCATCACTTTTTTATTGCACTGTTTAAATGAATTGCAAATCAATCAAAAAAAAAAAAAACTAAAAAAAACTAGAATTGGTTCTTTGTTTTGTTTTTAATTTCTGCGTTAGAAGAGGTTGTTGAACTTTTTTTTTTACGCATTTTCGTGTATGTAGAAGGAGATGTAAATAAATTTTGTGACTAAGCTGTCATATTGTTTGGATCCAATAGTACTTCTGAGCTGATCAGTTTTATTTTTAAGTTACTAGTGCCACATTCACACCACTAAAGATCAGATTTGGCGGTTCATACCTGGGGATCCGGGGAACAGCTGGGCCGCTCTCAGTTCCTCAGCAGGGACGAAGGGAGATGGTAAGTTTTAGTTAACTTCACCGTCACATTACTGGTTGATAACACTGTCACGGCTAATCTTGTCCATTACTGTTACGTTTTTAAACTTGTTGGGAATGACGGCAAGTGAAAATTACCTTGCACTTGCATGCAATCTTGCATAATTTAGCATCTTCTCCCTTTAAAGAAACACTCCTTAGTTCAAATGCGTATGGTTGGATTAGCCCGGTATTGGGAATGGTCATTGCATATCATCTGCCAGTGGTCAGAGATGTAGGGGTGCAGATTAATGAGGAATGAACGAGGAAGTGGGTGTAGACTAATACCCTGTGCTAATTAAAATTTTCGAAGCCAAGATTTTAAAAGTTACAATTTTGAGGTCTGAAGTTTATAGCTGCTGGAATGGAACCTAAAAAACATTTCTTAATAGGACATACTTGGTGAACACTCTTCTCTGAAATCAGTTTAAATTTGCAAAGTTACATATGAAAAAAACCACAGGACTTCTGAATTGTGCGCTTAGGACACCAAAGACCAAAGTGGAGATATTTGTCTGAAGTCCACATTGTGATTGGTGAAAACTATACGCAGCATATCAGCACAAACACCTCTTCCCAACTGTCAAGCATGGTGGTGGAGGGCTGATGATTTAAGCTTGTTTTGCAGTCACCAGGACCTGGGCATCTTGCAGTCACCGAGATTATATGATTTTATGTACTAAAGTCTACAGTTAAATGTCTGATAGCCAAAACGTGGCTGTAATTGGGTCATGAAACGGGACAATGATCCCCACAAACCAGAAAATGTGCAGAAGAGTGTTGCAATAGCCTGGTCAAGGGACCTTAAGAGAGCTTTATATAAAACTAATGGCTACAGGGGTCATGCTTTTAATTGATTTTTAATTTTGGTTCACAGCCATCACAAAATTATGTAATAGAGAAAATAATTCCCAAAGTCACACTAGTGTTTCTCAGTAGAAACAAACAAACCAAAAAATCTTTAAGGGATTTTTGACCATCTCTGTAAATATTTGTAGTTTCACTGTTGATTAAAATATCTGTCATTATGAGTTTTTAAAATGTATTTATTTTTTCTATAATCCAGCAGCGCTGATAGCTGCAGATCTCAATGGACATAAGGAATAGTGTAACAACGAATGTGTCAAAATGTTAATGTTGTACCAGTGAAATAACTATAGTTGATAGTCTTTATTTATTTAGAACATTTAGAATATTTTATTGAGTCTTTGGACGGTTCATAGTCGAGAAGTCCAGGATGCTGTTTTTGGGCCATCAGTAGAACAGAATTTTTTTTTTTTCCATCTTGATAAAACTTATTTTCCTTTTACGTCTCCTGGCAAATGTCTTTGCATTCTGATGAATATATTCTAATCTGTAAAGCTGAGAAAAAGGACTATTTTTAATGTGCATGTTTGACTTAATAAATGTCCTCTAGCAGCAGATTTTAATGAACAGATCTGTGTACAAGTGATTATTCTTTCTAATGATCCACAAATCTAGAAAACTGACGCATTTGTCTTCATAATCCACACAAAAAGACATCTGAGAACATGAGTTGAGGAATGTAAAAAATGGCTCTTGCTGGATCGTATACTATCTAACCAAACAAATTATATTACCCAAATGGTTCCTCAATAAGTATTTTCCCTTAAAGTCAGTAAACAAACTTCTTCCTGGAGAACACGTTTTGAAAACGAAAGTGAAAGTGTGAGGAATTTCTAATGAGGAATTCGGAGGAATTATGTTTGAAAAATAAAGTATGCCAGCGCTTCAAAACGTCCATCATGTGGTGAAGATGAATACAAAGAAGTTACATCACAGACAGTAAATAAAATTGATCTTTGTATAAGAAAGGCTCTGTCTTGCAGAATGAGGGTCACAGACTCAAACAGGCTCAACAAACTGATATGAAAAGCTGTTGATGTTGTGGGGGTGAGACAATGATGAAGAGACGGATGCGTCCGAAACTACGAAGCATCCTGGATAACACCACCCACCCCGTCCATCAGCTCCTGGTCCAACACAGGAGCCAACACAGGAGCACACGGACCAAAAGACACAGACCACCCACCTCAAAAACCAAGCGCCACAGAAGGTCTTTCCTTCCTGTGGCGATAAAACACTACAACTCCTCACTGTGAAACCGCTGTTTTACCATATACTGCCACTTCCATGTTAACGGGTGTGAAATCCCACCAATTTTACAGTTTGCCGATTGTCTGCACACTGCTAAATTTGTGGAAATGTATGTTTATTGCCTAGTTTATAGCGTTGTATTTTATTTTATTTATCTTAAAGTGTTGGTTAAATGGAGCACTGTTACAAATCGAATTCCCCTTGGGGATAAAAAATTATTCTGATTCTGATTCTTTTTGTACATTAACATTTTCTGCTTTGGGCTGATGAAATAACACACAATATAACAGAACCAGAATACTGGTAATAAAAGCTAGTCTGGAGGGTTTTTAGGTCTGGATCTTTTGAGAAATGCCGCATTTAGTCTAAAAAAAGAGATTGTGTTTTCTTTCAGAAACATCACTTGTCTGTAAGACATAAATACAAACTACAAAAGACCGATATGTTAATTGTGTCATTGCAAAACTGACTTTCATTGATACAACTTAGATGAATGCATTTGAAGTAGCATTGTTAATTATAAACACACAGCCACATAGAAAATGGTTTGAAAGATTTAAAAAGGTTGGGCCAGCGGCCTCTAATTTTAAATTGTCGTTTATGATCGACATGAAGTCTCCAGTGTTCACTGCACTACTGAATTTTCTACCATTTTTTGCCGCTTTATGATTATTGAAATGTCAGACTTGTAACCACAATACTGAAAGTTTGGTTTCACCAAACATTTTCTCTTTTATTTGCTTAATAAAATTGATCTGATATAATCTTTGCATAAAGCATGTATTTTTTTGTTCTTACTGCAAGTTAAGTAGTTGCCATTTTCTATAAATTTCCTATAAATTTCCTATAAATTTCCTATAGATTTCCTATAAATTTCTAAGTGGAGGCTCAATAAACATGTCTGGCTTTATTTCAATGCACCAAAACAGAAAATATTGAGAAAGCTTTCAGCACTATCGCAGGAATTTTTATTAAGTAACTCATAACAAAAGGAGTGAACTTCTTATGTAAATGATTCTTAATGGTGTCATCAGGAGAAACCAGCTGTAACTTTGTTAAACTTTTTGGGTGGTCATTTTGCACAATTTCATGGAAAACCAGTAGTTACAGACTTTTTTGATGACTTGCAAATGTTTTGTGAGCTGTTTCCTCTGCAGTTTTGCAACCCATTCCTTCACAAGCTGTTAGACAAAACACCTCATTAAAGCATATAAACTTTTTTTTTTTTTAATGAAAGTGTATCTAAAATTGACTTGCTTCAATTGGATGTCAATTCTTGCTTCACTTTGCGTGTTAAGGGAGCTGGATAGCGAGAGAAAGGCAGAGAGTCTAAATATGTACATACATTTGTTGATATTTTATCTGTATTAGAAAAATATATGGCCCTTCGCATCTGAAGTTGTAAAATCATAAAAACAGTTGTCGTGCTTTTGTGCTCAGTACTGTGTTTTAGGTAGTTCTGAACCTGGAAAACAACATTAGGGGGAGAGGTGAAAGCCAGAGACACAGCATAAAAGGGGAAAAGTGCAGGAATGAAGATAACAGGTTCCCAGCAACAGCGCCCTCCTAAAAAATTGCTTCTGAGAATTTTTTCTGTTTGTTGTCCCCCTCAAGACTTGAAATATAAAATCCACCCGTTCAAAAACACTGCACATCAATGTCCACATGATTCAGCCAGTTTACTTGCTACTTCGTGAAAAATCTATTTAGCATCAATGGAAGCCTCAGGGGTTTTGGGGATTGATCCTACAAGCGTGGGGTGCATTTCCTTTGGAAGTTCCTCCCAGGCTTCTTGACAACAACATTTTCAAAATCAAACAGGTTGTGTGAGCAGCATCGTTGGACAGCCATATAAGGATATCTTCAGTGGTGATCTACTGGGTTCAGATCCAAACTTTTGGTCAAAACTCTAATACTTAAACTGAGTTTTCCTGAAGTCCCTCTCTTTCTGTGGTGGTGTTGTTCAATTCAAATGTAAACCATCACTCCAGTCTGGAAAAACGCATCCATCTTTCCTTCTATCCTGGTTTGGTTCCAAGTGTTGATATATCTCCAATCTCACTTGAATGTCAAACATCATGAGCATAACTTGGCTCTCTGTCACTTTCAGAAGCATAAATTCTGCTGTGAGGAACATTGACTGGATGTTATGACTTTAAAAGATTGATGAAGTCGTTATTTTTAAGTGTCTCATGTCTGAAAAGGGCATTTCTTTTTTTTTTTTTAAATTAAAGAAAAAGAAAAGTTTGTGACTTTTACCAGTGAAAAATTTTCTGTTGATTGATAATACTAAGAGTGGATCTTTCCATTTTAATAAGTCAGAAACATAAAATGTTACATTCATAATTTTATACCTGCTTTAGAAAATCTAAACAGGTTAAACTCTGCATTTAGATTTATCACTAACAAATTGCTACATGACTCAGCCAGAAACTTAATTTTATTGAGAATATTTACTCTCACAGAAAAGTAGGAAATAACAAAGTGATTTGTATAAAGTGATAATTCTTTGACATTCCATACGGATGCATCTTTTCTCACTTATGTGTGAATGTGGCATTTTCTGCGGGCCGACATTGCTGGCAGAACAAAATTTTGGCATTTTCTTGTTTATATAATTTATGAATATGTATATTCTCAAAATTTCAGAGCCAGAAAAGCCTGATCTCACTCCTAACTTGTCAAAAAAGCTGTTTTCTAGTGAACAATGTCGACTGTCTTCAGAATTGTGTCTAAACCTTCTTAATCTCATAACGGAAAATTCTCAGCTTGACAGTATTGAATAACAGGAAATCCTAGAAGGACCTGCGTAGAATCCACATGGGGCAAGACGTCGTGTGAAAGTACTGCACTTGCTGCGGTCCGTGAAGGAAAATGTTGAAGTGTAGAAAAAACCGAAGAGTTGTCAAAACACTTGTCTCATGTGAGATTCAAACCACGTCTTGAGGACATCATGAGACAGATTCCATCATCTCTTCTTTAACTTTTGAAAGTGGACTTTGATATTGCTTAATGCGCAGATCAGAGCATTTGTTGAAAGTGTGAGCATTCAGGCTCCAGCTCACAACAAAGCGCTTAATCAGGATAAAAATGGGATTCTGTATGTATGGACCTTTACTGAGCATGCCCCCATCAGAACCCGCTGGGCTATCTATGACAAACAGGCTCACCAGCTCACTTCTTTTTAACACAAGAGTGTAAAGGGGTTGGATTTTAGGACCCACCACCTGCCAAATGCAGATTGTTGTTGTGTGTAGTGTTGGCCAACCCGAGTCTGTTTGTTTAAATCAACCATTTTATGCAAGACACATTATGTCACCACAGCAACAGAATGAGAACGAAAGCTTTTATTTCTTTTTTAAACGAAAAGGGATGAATGTCCGACAGCAGTCAATGATTCGACTGATCTGAGGATCATGACACAAGCCAGATTATGATCTATTCGGCATGTCACCATGATGGAATCTGTCTCATGATGTCACTAATTTAGAATTTAGAAATAAGCAAAAAAAAAGTCAGCTTTCAATACAAACCTTCAGAGTCTTCTACGAGATATAACTTTAACAACTTATTTTCAGTATATTTTTATTGTTTGGCTATAGAATAAACTGTTTCACTAATCATTATCTGTGTTTTATATACTATCAAATATCTAAAAGAATCTTGAAACGATTGAGAAATAACAAATCAGAAGCCAACTTCAGCCTTGTGGCGTAAATGTGGAGAAATTAAATATCTTTGCTGCAGTGTTGGGTCCAGGTGCTGCCCTCAGTGGCAAATTAACATAACTGAAAAAGAAGATAGCACTTTATGTCAAAGACACTGAACAATTTTCAGATTTTATACATTCTGCATCTTGGTGTAAATAATATTGATAAATAATATTGGCAAAAAAATGCTCCACCAACTGGACTTAACTGGACAGTTGTTCATTTTGAAACTCTGATCACTCATAACAGTTAATAACAAAATAACCAAAATTTCAAATCAAATCAAAATATAGTTCCTCTTTTATATATATATATATATATATATATATATATATATATATATATATATATATATATATATATATATATATAAGCGTTTTGTATCTATTTTTAGGGAATTATATTACATTTGGTAAATGCACAAGTCCTAACATGTAAATAAACAAATAAAAACATTTTGTAGATATGAGGATGTTAGGCAGTTGGGGGCTTTGTTAGAGAGAGAATGCTATGTACCCTCTGATGGCAAATTAGCAAAGTCCCAAAATTTTGCTGTATCCCTTTAAAATTAAATGTCGCATTTGGCTAAATAATTGTGCTTGAATAATAGAGCAATGCAGTATTATAATGCTGTTAAAAGTGGCTGTTAGATTTGAAAATCCACATACCGCTGTGGCAGGTGGGTCCTGTACAACTTAGATTTGTAATCCATACGGTGATCTAGCGACGCCCCCCCCCCCCCCCCCCCCCCCCTAAAAAAAACCAGATAAAAGCCAAATTTACATTTCAGGTTTAATCAGCCAACACACACCTACTTCACACTCTCACACAATTGTGGTCTTACATGGAATATCACCCACTCGCCAAAGTTTATTTGTAAACTGAGCGCTGATATTTCAGCTATCTTCGAGGCTCACCAGAGTCGTGCTTCAGAGTCCTCAGCTCCCCTACCGCTCACACACACTCCCCGCTGAGCCCATCTGCAAGCTCAGTCACAGCCGCCCATCCTCCCAGCCCCTCCGGCCCCTCCACTTGCATCAGGCGTGCCCTTGAATTGCCCATCTCACTCTCGACTTGAGTGTGTTTCTGAGGTGCGCCCATCCCCAGCAACACACTTCAAACACACATGTCCACACTCCTGTATTCGCAGGAGAGATAACGAAGTGGAAGGGGGTCAGTGGGTCTCCTCAAAAACAAAGAATCTCTTGAGGAGCAGACACGTTCACGCTGCACTCAATTACCCGTGTTTGATTATTGGCATGTCTGGTCATTTGCTTGTTTATGTGTTCTTGGAAGACAACAATATAACCTTAAATATTTGTGCTTCAAGCTTTTTCTTTGGTTATTGATTCTATTACTCCACATTAGTCTGGACTGAACTCATCTTTTCCTGATTTCATCTCTTAGCATTTCATCATTACCTAGCAACAGCCATCTATGTATTCTTTTCATCTGGCTCTTACTGCTTCTCTATATTTTCGTCCTTCCTCTGCTGCCTCTAATATCTGGCACCAAATCTGGCACACTAACAAATCTGGTCCTGTGAAGAAATATGAAAAGAACGCACATCATAGATATGACGACAGGAGTTTCTGAAATATGCTTATGTACACATAGTTCTGCAAAGAAAAAAAAAAAGTCAATCTATTTGAATTGTTAAATGATCTGAAGAACCTTTTGGTGTGCCGGTTTTTCCCAGAGTTAAAGGGCAGGCTGCTTGGCAAACATGCAGGTTTATCCAAGAATTCCATTGCTGGCAGATTTGCAGTGTCAGTCCATGAATATTCAGTGAAAATTAGGATAAAAACACCTGGTTAAAAGTTAGCAGTGAGTAGGAATACAATGGTACTTTTTCTTTATATGAGGTATTTGTGTTTGATCAGCTGCAGCCGTTTAACATGCAGTAAATTTTAGTTAAGTTTTGTTTTGTGATCGCTTGCTACCTAAATAACTTGAGTTGGATAACCTGTACATTGGGCTACACAGCTTTATGGTCAGGAAGGCATTGACCCACAGATGGAACAAGGATGTTTTAAACAGACCATAGAAACATAAAGCTGTACATAAACCAGCTATATCATCTGGAGACAGAAAATCTGAAAGCTCTCCCAACCACCGTTCTCTTTGGAAAATCCCATTTATAAAATCGAACTTGCCATGGCCGGCCTTGCACACCACCGTTACATATTGGTTGTGATTATTTATAGCACCCATTATTATTTATTCATCCACCCATTTTCTATACCATCTTCATTCTGTTCAGGGTGGCAGTGGGGCTGGATCCAGCTGTCATCAGTCTTGATTAAAACGGATAAAAAGAGACAAAACAATGGGAAAATCCCAGTTATACAGATCTGTGTAATGTAGCCACTTTTGTCTGTAGTAAGTTGTGTTTTTTCTGTTGTTTTGTTTGTATTTATTTATATATTTTAATATCTATTTGGCTTTTAGGTGTTCTCCTTTAAAAAACATGCAGTGATTGGAATTACCAAATAAAAAAAAACAACAAAATGAAAAATGAAAAACAAAAAACAAAAACACATCCTAGAATCAGATTCTGCTTGGGGTAAACTTTGTACCAGAATGATGGGTAGAGATAAATATGAGGAAGGAAAGAAACAGCTCATGATCCAACAGAGACTACATCATAAGTCAAACATGGTGGAGGTAGTATTATGGTATGGGCATGTGTGGCTGCTAATGGAAAGGGCTCACTGGTGTTTATTGATGTAACAGAAGTAGACAGATGAATCCTTTCTGCTCACATTCCGCCAAATGCAACCAATCTAAAAGGTCAATAATCAAACATACCACAAAAGCAACAGAGGACTTTTTAAAGGCAAACAGAGAATATTATGGAGAATATGATGTGATGGCCAAATCAGTTACCCGATCTCAACCCATTAGAGCATGCTTTTCAGTTACCGAAGACAGCAGGACCCAAAAACGTGCAAGAACTGAAGTTGGCTGCAGCCAAGGCCTGGCGGAACACCTGCAGGGAGAAAACACAGACTTGGCTGATGTCCGTGAGCTCCAGGCTTCAGAGTCAAGGACTCCCTGAACGAGTCATTGACCACATTGCTTTATTCAGGCATTTACTGACCGATGACGATTTTATATTTATAATTATGTCACTTGAAATACTTTTGAACCCTTGAAAATTGAGGCATTTTACCATGTATTAGCTTTAATAAACATATAATAATATATAATATACGTATACTAAAGTAACATACATATGGACAGATATTTAGTAAAAGTAGTCATGGCTTACTTTCATTAATGGGGTGTGGATATCCTGTCCAGCTCTTTGTACTCTCCTCTCTTCTCCTTTGCTGCACTCTGCCAGCATGCTCCAATGTTTCTCTTGTTCATTTTTCCCCTGTCTCATTATATTTGGCACAGATTGAAGCATTACTTTGAACATTTTTAAAATGTTAAGATGAGCAGGTTTTAGTTGACGTCACCACTGAGTCTCTTACAGCTTTAAGCTTCAATGTAAATACTGTTGAATAAGTATAATGGCATTAAGTAGTAAGGTTTTTGTAACTTTAGGGTTGTCAGAGACACACAAAACACGATGACTGGCACCCTCTGTCTGACATAAATTAGATTGAAATAGGAACCCAGAGCTTAATTCAGAGCAATCCTGCAAATTTCCTCCTTTTTAATATGCTATTCTATGATAAGTAAAGGAAAGTGTAGAACATTTCCTTCCTCATGAATTATAATCTATTTGACAGCTGCACAGTAACACAGTCGATGCTGTGAATCTGCCAGGTTCTCAGAATATTTTCATACCAAATGAAACTGTATTACTGGCGCATTAGATGGCAGTTTGTGGCCCATGCTTTATTGAAATCCAACAAAATTGTTATTAAAAAAAGCATCTAAAAGAAATAAGTGACAATATACTGTATTTCAGCTTGGAGCAGGCTGAGGTTTGTTATTTGAACAGTTTTTTGTTCTTTTGTTTTGTTTTATTTTTTATCTGTCCTTCCAAACTTTACCTTATGCTCAATCTCGTCACATATAAGTTCACATAGTTTTGCTGCACCTCAGTGAGGAGCAAAGTTCAGCTTATTATCCTCAAACCCAGCTGAGATCCCCTCTGACGGGATGTGGAACCATTACATCCTTACTTTATACAGTGGTGGGGAAAAAGAGAAAAAAAATATTAACCACTATCACACATCCCATGCCTGACAGACCAGGCCTCCAGACATCCACCCCTAACTCTTTTTTTCCTCCACCCCCTGCATGTCTTTGTGTCTGTCACTGTTGCTCTATTTTTCTGCTGAACTCCCTCTCTTTCTTCGCTTTCGTCCCTCTCATATTGTCACCTGCCTTCACCACCTACACAGCAGTCGGCTGTACATAGCGGCTTCAAGATAACACTGAACCCCAGACAGCCAGAAACCTCATTTATCACCTCATAGTTATTCGCTGTAAAGCCACAGCAGACCTGCAACATACTACTTGATCAGCTTGCATAAATTAGAAAAGGGAGTCTGTTATTTCTGGTTATCTGGAAGCGTTTTAGTTTACAGAAGCATACAGATTAAAAGGGTTTCATCTGCATGAGCTCTGCAGGTTTTAATGAAATGAAAAAACTGTTTTTGTCTGAAGTCTTTTATATGTAAAAATGCATCACACCCATGTTGTCATGGTGTAGAAATGTTAAAAGAGCACCTTACTTTTGATTTTCTGATTTGAAAGCTACACATGCGATGGAAAGTAATGACAGATACAAAGGATGTTGAAATGTAATGCAGTTTCTGTTCCAACCCTCTCTTGATATTCAAATAAAGTTGGTTCTTAGTAATTATGGAGACCAGGAGAGTGGCTGTGCGTTGTTCTCCATCAGTATGTAAATGTTTCACTTTAGAAGACCCATAATCATTACTGTAACCTCTTATATAAAGAGGGTTATTTGTATAAAGTACAGCAGGTTGTTTCAGATGTTCCTCTTTCTATGAAATAATAAAGTCAGGAAGCTGAGTGATTACTGATAATAATGTTGTGCAAATCAACTTAGATACAGTAACTTTTCCAGGGGAATTCGGTGTCTGTTTGTGTCTCTTTTCCCTGATCTTTGTGAATGTGAAATATCTTGGTTTTAGATTCTGCATAGACATCAGGGAGAAATCGAGAGTATTTGTACGTGTTAACATCAAAACAATGATACAGATGTCTTACTTTTTCTTCCGTGATGTTAGCCACAAAAAAAGCAAATAAACAAAAAAACACTTACGTTACAAGAACGCTAAATCTCCTCAACTCAAATGTGAAACTTTAGTTTTCGATCCCTTCTCCTGACAATCTGTAACAAATACACCATAACACCACATTTTATTTTCCAACTATGTGAAATGTCCCAGAAATATCTACAGGGCAGTCATGATAAGAGCTAGTGGAGCTCGCCAACATGCTCAGCAACGCTCCCTTTAACATCTTCTTTAGCTCAACCATCCCTGTTCAGACAAAAGGCAACAATTCTATCTTAACACCTTATTGAAGGAATATGTTAATTATAATAATATAAGGTGTAATCATGGTGTGATATTCCATGTGTTATTTGCCGTAGACCTACATCACAGTGGAGAAGTAGTCGAATTTTCATTTCACTCTGGTGGTCTTCTTCCAACAAATTTCTCCAAATCACAATCCTTCCTTAACTTCAGGTTTTCCAACAAGCGCAAATAAATACTGGACAACTGTGCACATCGTTTTCACAGGTTAACAACAACAACAACAATAATAATAATAATAATAATCACAATACCTTTATACAGAGACTTTATAACACGAGTATTTCTTCCCATTATTCTTTTTATCATTTAACAGTATAATTTTTCCTTCATGGGAATTCAATTTTTCCTTCAATAAATTATTATTATTGAATTGAACTAAATTAATGAATCAAGAGATTTTTTGATTATTTGCCATTTTTAATTAATTAGAATAGACCAGTTATTTCATAAAGTTTTCTGTCAGAAAATGAATACCAATGTCTCAAAAGAGTTTTAAGGTAAATGTTAGGATGTCTCCCTTGAGTGCAGTGATGAGTAAAATAGTAGTAAAATGTTCTGTCTTGCCCAACGTGACATTATCTGAGAAAAAAATATACGATTTATATTTCAGCTTTCTAAAGGTCTAAATATGCTGCCTGGTCTAAAAGGAATAATACAAAAAAGAATCAGACACTAATATTTTGTTGAATTACCTTTAGCTTAATTTCAATACACTTTTGCAATGTCTCAGCATTTATTTCAATCCAGACTTGCACAAATCATTCACAAATATATTCTATTAATGCTGGGAAGACTTAGACTTCTGAAAAGTAACCGTCAGCATATTCCAGAGTTGCTGAAACGGGTTAAGGTCTAAACTCTGGGATGTTCAGTCCATGTCTTGAATGAAACACTGCTTCACAATTTTAAACTCCATGAATTTTTTTAGCATTTAAATTTTTATTGAGGTCTTAACAAACAAATACAGTATTTGTAAATACAGGGTTAATGATATAGGTCTTGGTTCTGTTTCTGGTGTCAACATCCTCTGACATGTCAGACTGCAGAGATAAATTATGAAATCCATAAAAATATATCACATGTGGGAATAAGAAAACCTGTGCACAACATAAAGGGAGGGTGTGTTAATCTTTTGCTCCCAAGTTTTCATCACCCTTTGTTTAGCTCCAAAAAAGATCCCAAATGGTTGTCCCATCCTCCGGGTTTGCCTTTCAGGCTATGAAGCACAGACTCATAAGATGCAATCTCCACCACTGTATCTGTCACGTCCCTCAGATTGGGAGACACATCAGTTTTCCATTGTCTTAAGATAACTCTAGAAGCAGTAACCAAGTACACCATAATAAAAGAAATTGGGTTTTTTTTTGTTGTTGATGCATTTGGTATTTGAGACCTCTCCCCTGGTAATTATATAATAGGAGTTGGGGGGGATTGCTGAGTTAGACTATTTTGCTCAGGAAGTCCACAACTTCAACCCAGAATGGAGCCACTACAGCACACTCCAATATACAGTGCAGGAAAGTACCCACCTCTGTTTTACATGAGCTCCGTAAATCCTGACATTGTCTTGGACTATCCTCATGATATGACATATTGATACTACTACTACTACTACTACAACTATTACTACTACTACTACTACTACTACAACTATTACTACTACTACTACTACTAATACTACTACAACTATTACTACTACTACTACTACTACTAATACTACTACAACTATTACTACTATTACTACTACTACTACTACTACTACTAATACTACTACAACTATTACTACTACTACTACTACTACTACTAATACTACTATAATAATAAACCCATTGGTGGAAATACCTGGTCATTCAGTATATTTAGGTAGACATTGTTGTTTGGGTACATGACATTGCAGAACCATTGCAGAAACCAACCAAGTGAAGCAACCCCAAATCATGATACTGCCACCACAAGGTCGTATGGCTGGCACAAGGCATGATGGGTATATCACTAAACCGGCCGCTTTAACAATGTGGATTCATCAGATTATCTTTTCATTCCACAATTTAGTTCATCACTATCCTTCCACATTTATTCTGATTTTAGTAATTTCAGGAACCTGACAGGGACAACCAAAATTTTTTTTTTTTTGCCAGTATGAGAATATGTTGTTATTGTATCTTGTGTTCTAGAATTGTTGTGGTGTTTATGCCAGTTAAATGGCAAATTAATTGTACCTATATAGCAATTCAGAATAGCAGCTGCACCCATATTCATGCAGCACCCACTTAGTGAAGACATCTACACACATTTATCTATGGACTCTCTGCAGTGTTCTTTTTCCGTCATACAGAACAACACGTGGGGTTCAGTGTCTTGTCAAAAACTAGGGCTGTCAATTGCGATTAATCAAAATATTTTCACATTTACATCTTTATTAATCACTGAAATGATTTTTTCATGTTCTGTTTACCGTTCGAAGATGTTTCACAAATTGTAATAGTACGGAAGCAGACAATTATCCTTGCTTTAAACAAATGGTTGTTATTGTGTTATTATTTGTCAAAAAATTAACCTGAAAGCCTTTAGAGGTTTAACTTTGGCCCAACAAGCAAGTGACATTGATCTGAGTTACACAAAATAATGTTCAATTAAATATTCCATGTTCGTAAGCTGTTTTAATAAAAACATTTTCAGCTTAGTTAAAAATAAACGCGTTGGTTTGGATTGTTTGATTTCACATCTATGACATTTCTGAGAGTGGTTTATTCTTTTGCACCATTTCAGTTGAGTTTATCTAAAGCAATATTCTTTTTTTCTAATATCAGGTATATTCTTTTGATTGACAGTTGGCTCAGCCGATGGTTAGCCATTATCACTTCCTTGTTTGCCATTGTCTGAAGGGCAGTTTTACTAACCCAGCATCCGATTTTGCCAGCGAAACGACATCTGAAACTGGATAATTTGCTGTAAATGTCTGCTGGCAGCTCTGCAGCTCCTTTGATGTGTGTTGGCTGAGGGAGCTGGCAGCCACAGCAAACTTAGATTGACGTATGGTGGGTGTGTTCCCATCGGCCTGAGGGCAACATGGTTTGCACTATACGAGGAAATAGTATATATTCTTGGCAATTGTTTATTTTAAAGTTCATGGAAAAAAGAGGCTTCTCTTCAGAAAACCAAAAGGTCACGTAACCGACACATCGTGCATTTTATTACTATTATTATTAATATTGTCTATTACATCAACTGCAAGTTGGGCTGAGGGTCATATTACCTGAAACGTGTGTGCATTGATCTCACATTAAAAAAAATAGTGGTGATAAACACAATTTTCGACTGGATTACAACTGGGTTAACTTTGAAAGTCCTACAAAAACCACTCTGATATATGGACTGCAAGGTCAGGAATCAAACCACTGACTTTCTCAAAGCAGACAAGTGCTTTACCTCCTGAGCAACAGATCATTCCAGTTAAATCATTGTCTTCATTGGTGGTCTTTCCTCAGAAGTGGACATGTTGAAGCTAAGCTTCAAAGTGCACAATGTTTAGCACATGCATTTTAAAATGTGCGGGCAGCACGGTGGCTTAGTGGTTAGCACTGTTGCCTCACAGCAAGAAGGTTCCCGGTTCAATTCCCGGCCCGGTGGGTCTTTCTGTGTGGAGTTTGCATGTTCTCCCCGTGCTTGCGTGGGTTTCCTCCGGGTACTCCGGCTTCCTCCCACAGTCCAAAAACATGCAGAGTAGGTTAATTGATCTTTCTAAATTCTCCCTAGGTGTGAATGTGAGCGTGATTGGTTGTTTGTATGTGGCCCTGGATAGACTGGCAACCTGTCCAGGGTGTACCCCTGCCTTTCGCCTGATATGCGTCGGGATAGGCTCCGACAGACCCCCGTGACCCGGAAACGGATTAAGCGGGTACAAATAATGGATGGATGGATTTTAAAATGTTCTTAGTCTATTCCAGACCTGTTTTAAGTGTCACGTTGTTTAAACTTGATTTTTAATTGTTTTGCTCATGTTAATTGTATATGCCACTGTTAAAGAGAGCCCTATTGTCCCAAACTGAAGCTGGCCCAGTTGCAGCCACCACACATCCTCTTTTTGTTGGCTGACATATTGGTCACACAAGAGCGGTTCTCACCTGCCACAGACGCCACTGATTCTGCACACCAACACCCTCAATCTTGTCAGTCGATGACTTTTTTCACATTCTCAGACCCACCCTCTGCTCTGCCGTCTGCCTTGTCCATCCATCCATCTGATTGACAGGTTATGAGCCAATCCTTGCATAAATGACTCTGACACACCAGGAAACTAGACCAGCTGGGTTCAATCAATCTCACTTAAAGTATTCTCCGTTGCAACCACGCCCTCTCTTACTGGAAGAATAGAGAAGGCAGCTCCATCGTAATATTATCAAATCTCTCCTGAAGGGTTGCGGGTGATCGCTCTCCAGCAGGCTAAAGGGGAGCAGGACGGTATAGATGGTAAAGAATGTGTTCTGTATATGAAGAGGAAAAAGGGGAAAGAAAAAGGTAACTGCGCTTTTTAATTTTGCTTCAGGGTTGTGAGAGCAGTCAGACCAGGACAAGAAGAGAGAAGTGATATGGTGTCAGACTTTACTAAGCCTTGAGAGGGACAAAGCCCTAACAGCAATAACACTTCTTTTAATGGCAGCAATAAAACGGATATAGCCATCTGTGTTTGGGTCAAGAAACCCCCGAGGATGGTGTCATATCAAACAATGTGAGGACAAACACCGGTAAAGAGTCTCGCAGACTATACAACATAGCTTCCTCTGCTGAGGGTTTGCTCCCATCATGGGGGAGGTAAATTTACCCACAAACCCTTGATGGTGAACAAGTGAACTTTCATTATTGCAAATTCTGTCGACCCACAAATAACTTCACTCAAGAGACAGAATGATTGATACTCTTCATCATCTCTGCCTCCCTCCCCAGTCCCCCTAATTCAATTCCAAATAACTGTGATGCTGTGTCACCCATACCAAAGAATTCACAGATGGAGCAACGTTATTGATCCACAAATGCGACGACATAACCTTATGCATTTTTCCAAACTGTGAGGGGGAGGGTAGATCTCCAGACATCCTGACTTGCAATATTTTCTCAAACTTAAAAAAAACAGAGAAAAAGAGGATTTCAGTAGAGAAATTTCATAATTAATGAGACGGTTTTGCTCATAAAAAGAATGCAAAAAATGCATAATTCACATTCCGATATATAGGAAACATCATCCGTGATAAACGTTCCTAATTTTAGTCTTGCATTATAATAAATCTGTTTTACCTTCACACGTACACACACACAGGCATGTGCACACACACTTTCACATCCTGTCCTTTTCCTGAGGTTACTACCAGTCAGCATCCTTCTCTACTCCTTGTCATCATTTTTTCGAGCCACAGCGGTATAATCGACCCCGATCAGGAAGCCCCCAGACTCTGAATGAAGCACTTACATGCAGAAAGCCCCCCGCCCCTTCAGCTTGAAGGGGAGGGGGGACCACACACACCAAAACAGCAGCACAGCATCGACAGTTGCTCGCAAAGCCTCAAATCAGAGTGCATTTATCACATCAAAGACACAGCCAATTGCTACATAATTCAGTTTAGAAAAATTCTGCCAAGCATGCAAAGAAAAAAAAAAAAAGGTTGAAAGGGAATTATGATGTTTTTAATTTTGCAAGAAAATTAAGGATTTATTGCACAAGGTTGTTCCATGGTGTTTTGTGTTTTTTTTTGATGAAACCAAAAGTTCTCAATGATTCAGTTTCACATCCCCCTCTGTGTGATGACTACCAGATTTCATTCCCTGCACAGGAGAGATGACAGTTCCCATGTTGCTTCGGTCAAACAGCTTAGCTCAGCAACCAGGAAAAACCTAGCCGAGACTCCAAATACACACCCAGGAATACAACATCTGGCTTAGTCTCTGTTTCCTTATCTGCCCGCCCGCATTCATATACGCAGGCACTCACTCCACAATGTAGACCTTGTTTTTATCCCCTGAGATCAGAGTAAAACTTAGTTTATGATGGAGCCTTGAGTGATTTAATACTACTGGATGACATAATGGATTTAACAATTCACGTGGGTAAGTATTATCAGTGAAGAATGGCTCATAAAGTGTCATCTGTCTGCGGTAGGGATGCACAAGTGTGAGATTACGTGACGTCAGAGATGAGTAACTGACCTGATTAGACCACTTTGATAAACACTGAGAGGATTGTCTCTCATACTCACCTCCTCTCTCTACCTCGCATTGCCTGGCTTGTTAGCTGCCTGAATGGCACTGCAGGAGAACATTTGCTTATATTTGAAATCATCCCCACCTTCATACACATTGAATTAGTGCCAGAAGAGGGATATAACCCGATAAAAACAACAGATGCACTGCATTTTCACGCAGTCTTCCTGGATTCATCTAATTTCCAGCCTCGGTCTTTGTAGATCCCACCATCTCTTAATGCCCCTAACACACTGTAGGATGATGGTGAATATAAATGAAAAATACATGATTCATATTCACACGTTAATACCATCTAAGAGTGTGGTGCCAGGATGCCTTGCTTGTTCACAGAGAAGAAAAGAACGACAAAGCTCGCCCACGCAATTTATTAACAGTTTTATTGATTTTCTCTTCTTTTGGGTTCTGTCTGCAACTAGATTTGCAACCAGAATCTATTCTTTTACACTTTTGAAATAAGTTGTCCAGCCTATCCAAACACTTGACTTAGCCAATATATTTCCACAATATATCTTTGTTGTAAAGTGATGCACTTGAATAGCAATGAGGAAGAGCTGACAACAGTGAGGGGTAAAACTGTAGTACTCTGAAACAAAAAAAAAAAACAACTAAAACCCTCCCCCATCGTAATGTGATTTATGACTGAGCTGCTAAATTACATGTAATGATTCAGCATGTTGATCAAGTGTTTGTACAACGGAGCGTGATCCAGAAGTATTGCGGCGAAACCCAGAACAGACAGCAATGCAGATCAATTACCCTGCAGCTCCACACCGTGCATCCTGACATTCCACCTACGGCTACGGCCTTCAACCTCCCTACCTCAAAAATAAAAATTAGCCAGGCACTCTTTTTAAAATGTGCAACTGGCATATGCATTCTAGTCTCACACATTTAAATGTCTCCTTGTGTTTTAAAATAGGAAAAGACAATCAATTTTCTTCCTTTTTTAAAGATATCTGAGATGGGAGGAAGGGGACTTTGTCAACTGTTCCAATATTACTGTGTGATTCATAGGAAAAAAACCTTCAGAAATGCATTTAAATTATTAAGCAGTCACTTGGTCACATGATGCTGTTTCTACAGAATGAGCAATTACTCTATTCCTCCTGGGAGCAGAGACTGTTTATGGTGCTGGGTCAAAGGCAAAGTAGAACTCCAAAGGGCAAACGAGAATCAAATCCCTCCATTACAGATTTATCATGTAGAGTTTGGGTTTATATCAGATGGAGACACCTGTGTATTGACAGGGTGATCCATGGGGATGCATCACAACCGAGCAACAAAATGTTTGTTGGAGCTCTTGTTCTTTCTGAAATACAATAATTAGGTGTATGCTTTTCTTATTATTTTTTCAAGCAAGTTGTAGTCTTCTTTTCTTATCTTTCTTTCTTTTGTTTTAAAGACAGGGATGGGCAGGGATGGGCAAACATATGTAAAAAAAATGTGTTTCACAGGCCCCGGGTAGCTCAGTGGGTTGAGTGGGTGTACCATGGGCGGAGGCTATCGCCCTTGTGAGGGCGGTGCAGGTTCACATCCCAACCTATCCATTTCAGGTCTGGCCGCTTTCAAAGTAAAGGCCACAAAAGCTTAAAAAAAACGTTTCACAATGAAATGCAAAATTCCCTACTCATAACAGCAAAATACTGCATTTCCAATAGGTGTATAAAATGAATGTATTTTTATATTCTGAAAATAGTCAGCATTCTTACCCAAAGGATTTTTGATACTCAGGTGATTAAGTAGACAATGTTTTAGATAGGCAGTACTGCGGTTTGGTGGGTAGCATTGTTGCCACTGACTGACCACTAGGGGCTCCAAAGTGATTCAATCTCCAAGACCCGTCTGTGGTAAAATGTCCAACTTTACAGCAGCAACAAACGCATTCACAGCCTGGTCTTCATAGATATTTCACATGAAAGAATTTGTATGTAGCTACATAATCAGATAAAGTTATTTAAATTCACAAATGTATGCATAATTAGATGCATGTTTTATTGAATGGCTGCTTGTTTGGTAACAGCTAGTTGTTATTTAGTTACTTTGTGCTTAGTGAACTGACAGAGCATAATAAGTCTTATCTTAAAGATAAAATGGCTAGTTGTGCTGTACGTTGTACTAACAGACCTCTGTGACTGGATATGTGTTTGGTCTGAAAGGGACTCAGGACAAACCTAGTTAAGCAGCAGTCAGCAGCAACCTTCATCCATGGCAACAGGCTGCTACCTGGACTAACTGGAGAATAGGTAGCCCTGGCAGCAGCTGGAACAGCCATCCTTCCAGTTGAGCCGGACCCTTTTAGATAATCTAACTTTGTCCAGATCTCCACCGGTGCAAGCTCTCCAGGAGCTCTGATGGGACCTTGTGACTCAACTGTGGTCACTTAGCCAAGTGTCTGCTAGTTGAGGGTCCTGGTGGAACTTCTGTAGTCCTTTTTGCAAACGTTTTTTTGATAGGAACATCAGACATGGGTATGCATGGATAGATTTGAGCACAAAGGATAATAAATAATGCTAACTGTGTTGATGTTAAGTTATCATGTTCCTACCTGTTGCCGGGCTTGTATATGCCAACCCATTTGACCTTTTTGTGGATTAAATAGTGTTGGGCAAAGCCATCTCCTACCAATCTGTCGCCCATCCAGAGCCAGGAAGAAAAAAACACCTCAAAACTTTAGACAGCTCCTGCTGGCACAGGTTTCCCAGTTCCTTTTTTAAGTCTATGGTTGCCTCACAGTTAGAAGGACCCTGATTTGAATCCCTGCTTGGGCCTCAGTGTGGCATTGGCATGTTCTCCACAGGCTGACTGGTGATTCTGACTTGACCTTAGGGGCGGGTGTGAGCATGCGACTTTGCATGACCTTACAATGGACTGATTGCATGTTCAGAGTGCTCCCAAACTTTTTCCCGAGGATGCGTGTCAGACTTGTTGCAAGCTAGCATACAACCAAAGGTGGTCCAAACAGAAAAGTATCTTCTTCAACACAGCCTGCATCTTCGTGTGGTAGTGTATAAACAGGGTTTCTCATCTGGGTGACTCACCTGTGCTAAAACACTTGTCTCGTGATCTGGCAGGATAATCATATGTCATCATTTTGCGCATTATTTTTGCATAATGTTTCTCTGTTATTTTGTAGATATCTTAGAAAGTATTTCAGCATTTTTAAACTACACAAAACAAAGCACCAAAGTATTTTTAAAGAAAATACTATGCATTTTTCAATATGCCAATACATTTACAAATTACAAAATATAGTGATTTGGTATTTTCAGTATGTATTTTGCCTATTCCTCCTATTAGTCTTCTACGAGGGAACTAGAAAGCAGATTGCACTTACATTAATTGTCCTTTCCTTAAGTCTTCTAACAAACCTCTTTTATTTTGCCACTCAGCACCACTGATTAGAAGTGGGAGCTGGAAAGGTCACTTGTTTATCTCAGGTGATTGGCATTGATGGGAGAGGAATGACATTTACTATTCAGCTAAGAGAAAAGTAGGTGAGACACATTTTAGAAGTTCAACAAATGTTTTGCAGTGATAACTTGTGCAACAAATTATTGGATTTGTTTGTAAGCCATTCACAGTGACTAACAAAATCTATATAATAGTATTAGTTGCAGTGCATGACAGAAGTTTAACAGTCACATGACGTGAGTTACAATAAATCTTATGACTTTAGACACGTTAAATTCAAAGAGTTGTAACACAACTATAGGACTAAGACCAGACACATTTAGCTCCATCTCGTTTCTCCGTCAACCTCCATTTACTTAGTGCAGGAAAAACACATCACCTTACAAGAAGTCCAATGTGAACAAAATATGTCATTATCATTTTGTGTATCAACTGTGTCAGTTCATTTCCACAGATAAATTAATTCCCTTTGAGTTGAAAATTTCAGATCCATGACATAAATTGCATGGAAAAAAACAACAACAACAATTTTTTAACCCTTGCAAGGTGCTTAGGGTTAGACAAGCCTTCTGAGGAGCTGAGGGTCTTTGCTCTGGCTTGGGTCATTTTGACCAGAACCTTAGTGCCTTTCATAATTTGTTTCACTTTGTCATGCTATTAACCAACTGTTACAGCTGCATAACAGTTGACAATGAAGACAGGAAACAAAAACAAAGCACTAAAGTTCTGGTCTTGAGATGGTCAGTGTTTGATTTTTATGTATGAAAAGCTCAAAGATGCTCACCAGTGAGACATTTCCAGTTGATGATGCAAAATATCAAGAGCTGTCAGGTTAATAAGTGATTAAGAAAGGAAGGGAATCCTACAGAGCAAGGTACTGAGATTTGAGTAGGTAAATACATTTTAAATACATAAGGTTTTTAAAAAAAACTCAGTTCTTGTTCTCTGTAGCACAGACCTGCTGCTCGCATGTACTAACATCCTTTACTGGTGTCCATTCATTCCTTTTTTCATTTGAATTCCAAGCAAATCATAGCATATCCTCTTTCTTCCCTCTTTCTATGTTCAAGTAAACAACTTGTCCTTTGGATGCAGTTAGACTCATTTCCTGTGTGTTTTGCAGACAAAAGTCATTTGGAGACCAGTTGGATGTCTGAGCCATTGTAAGATTGTGTAGTGCGTGACTGCAGTTCGGTTGCAAGTTGGCAAGACCACAAAGGATGATTGTAAGCAGACTACCTCAACATGACCACCAGCCCGTTCCATCAACAAAACATGTCTTGAATCACAGAGAAGAAGAGATAAAAATAATGGATACAAGAAAAGATCAACACTGGTGTTGCTCTCCCCCAATGAAAAAAAAAATTCAGTAAATCAAAGAATAAAATATATAAAAAAACAGTTACACAAAAGTTATAATATGAGCAAAGGCTGTTAAATCACTGGACAGACAATCCACGACGACCCACATAGGTTTTCTGAGGAGTGGTTTCGAAGCAAGCCCGCTGGAACACCCCTAACTTATGCCAATCAAAGTTAGTCGTGGTGAGCAGTCAAACTCTGCTGAAATATCTGCAGAGGTGCAGTCAGCCATTTACAGCCAAATATCACGTTTTACATGTCGATGCGACGGCGAAATAAAAAAATGATGCTGGATTAATACAAACGGGTGGTTGCTTCACTAAGTCAAGGAACTGCAACAAAGCTTAGTTCCACATGATGTAGTAATCAGATGGTTGGCGGGTGGTTGGGGTGTTATGGTGGCTCGGGCTATCACAGGAACTTTCTTATGATTTACCATCCTTTTTTGGTTTGGAGTGGTATTGTAATACAGATTGTATATAAAAGTGACTGTCAGTATTTATTATGTCAGTTCAATGGAATATTAGTGCCTGAAAGATATGGACAGTGACTTTTAAACATAAGCTCAATCATCTTGTGATGTTTAGGCCATTTTAATGTGTAAATAAAAGAATTGTGGGTACTTTATTTTCTTAGTTTGAATGGAAAATGCAAACATGGCTATAGTGTTAAGAAGAAGTTTACAAAATAATGACTTATAAATTAAGAAGAAAAGCTGATAAGTAATCCAGATATATGGCTCCATTTAAGTCATCTTGTTAGAGCAAACCTTGTAAGATCCTGCATCTGTTTCATTAATAGGCTTAAAGAGGAAAGACCTTGCCCTCAACCGTATCGGCCCACCCTCCTCCACTAACCTCAGGTGTTTTGTGCATATCAATGTGTCTGCAGCGACAACGATCTGCTCCCTTAATCAGAAGCAAATCTTATTTTCAATAATTAGCTGACACACAAAAAGGAGAGAAACCTCATTTTCCTACGAGACTTAACGCCCTGCAAGATCAATAATGAATGTCTAACAGCAAGCCTGTTTGGCTCCACCACGAAGATGTTAATGTAGAATTAAAAAACATGTCAGACCTATCACATGTGCTTGTTCCCACCAGCATTAAATCCATATCGGCTGTCAGGATTTTCTCTAATAAACACACCGCAGGATTGTTAAGTGAGGTGCAGTAAACAAAACAAAGAGGAGTCTTACATTTCATCTTCCTTGTATTTAACTTTCGCTTTTGCTTCTTTTCAAAGTATGTGACTTAGTTCTTTAGAGTCTTTAGTCAGCATCAAGCAGTTTGGTTTATTATTTATTTCAGTAAACTTAATGCACCATGAAACGTTTCTCTCTCTTGACTTTGACTGACTTTAAATTGTCCTGGTACTCCTTGCTTTTCTTGTTCTCACCATACGTGTATGTTCTCTGCTGCCAGCTTGGCCACAATGAACGTGCTGAGTGCAGATAACCGGTGACAGAAACCCCTGCAATTCAGTGCGCGCGGCAGATCGTAAATGCTTATGCATCTTTGGAGGATATCAACTTCTGATTAATGCAGTCATCTCGCAGCATGCTGACAGGAGTGCACTGGGCTGTGGACGACATCCATGAAAAGCAACAGTGATAAAGAAGTAATTAAAGATGGTAAAAGGTGAATATGATTTTGGGGATCTGTTGGTGATCGGGGACATGAAAGATACTGGTAGGGTGCAAAAACCACCGCTGCTCTCCCTTATTAAGTTCTGATGTGAAAGCTGATGTGTTTCAAGCCGGTGCCCAAGCGCCTGGAGGAGGGCTGTAGCATAGCTTCCTCTGCCCCTCACTGGGTGGGAAGCTTACACACTGAGCAACATGTAAGAATAGGGGAAGTGGTTCACAGTTTTTCTGTGCCCGGATCATTGACGCGTGCCCATTACCGGGACTGGTTTGCAAAAGTGGCCTTCAGGAACCATTATGGGGAGAAAAATAAAGATGAAGATCACAAGAAAAAACGATGACGAATCAGTTCAGGCCTTGTTGGCGTATTATCCCAACGAAGGGGTCCAGGTTTCACTACTGTGTATGTTAAAAAGCAAACAAAAAAGCAAGAAGCAGCCCTTAGCTTTACTTGTTTCTTCTTTCCCTTTTATACTGCTGGCCGTTCGCAAACAGCAAGAAATCCGCATTACCACCATCATGTGGTCAGCTGTGAAATTCGTTCAGCGCGGCCACAGTGTAGTGCAGACACGCTGGCTGAAGGGCTGAGGAGACGGCTGGCCCTGCTAGAGGTTCCTCTCTGGTGGTTTTGCCTGGAACCCACGTGTGTAGACTAGATGTGCAGTTGTAGGTGTATGTAGGGTCATTACCACTTTTGGAATGAAATTAAATTCTAATTAAACAATAAAGCATAAAATACAGTGTACTCTAACAATGGATTCATGCAAATTGTCATTTGTGCTGAGAGAACATTATTTTCAATAGTCATAAACAGTTTTGTTTACATATATTTAATATATAACCAAGATTCAAATGAGCATTTTAAAAAAGGGTCAGTCTAGCAGCAACTGTTTTTGTTGTCAGGTTTCAATTATGTGTAAAATCTTAAAAGCTAAGAGAGGTCAAGACTGTATTTTGGCACAAGAAATGCTATCAGTTAAATAAACAGGGACAGTACTTATTCAGTTATCTTTTAAAATGGCAAAAGAAAGTTTTGTGGCAAACTTTACACATCTCTGTATGCATGTTAAATATTATGCTCCAGCTTGTAGGCAGTTAAAATGAAGCCTTAAAATTTTAAACAAATGCATCTCTGTGGATGTAACAAAGAATTACAAGGGACTTTTTAAGAAGCATCTAAAAAAAAAGACAATTTAATTGGTGTAAAGTAGTTTTGGCAATTATGACACATCTGTAGTCACTGCAAAGAGCAAAAAACAACAAATAAAATACTCAACTCAACAATGAGCATAACATGTTAAACTACATCAAATATGACATGAAACATGACTCTCAAATTATTGTGTTGTAGCTGTGCTTTTTTTAAAAATTTAATATGTTTTTGTATGATAAATAATACATTTGTTTATATTTAAAATGATATTGCTGATGAAGGAAAGACAAAGGAAACTGGTGTACCAGGCTCATAGCTCCTCCAACCAGCCTCATCTCTCCTTCAGGTGTATCGTAGGAATTGAAACATCCTTCAAATTATTTTTGTTGCAATCGATTTCCAGGTCACAGGCAGGAGGGCTGAGAAGAAATGAGATGAAGATGCACAAATTAGACAAATGGGATGACCCTTAAAACTGTCACGGACTAGGTTTGGACCCAGAAGCAGAAGCAGACTCAGGAGGATGATTTTGGCAACTTTATTTACAAGGTGGGTATGTTTTTGTTAAATGTAATCCAAGAGTCTACTGTTTGGTTTAAGCCAGAAACTTGCAAGAAGAGATGGTAAAAGCTTGCTTGAAACAGTGTGTTTAGTAGGTTTTATAGTTTTTTTTTTTTTATAGTGCTTGCAGATGCAGCAACCAGGCATTTATATGTGATGAACAAACACCAGGAGCTGCTGGAGAAGAGAGACGGGCAGAAACAGGAGAGAGGGTGTGACAGGGTTATCAGAGTCAATAACTATGTCAAAAACATTTAAATAATGTAGAAATCACAATATTTCATAATAATACGATTTTATTAAAAACATACAAACTAAAAATAACATTTGCTAGTGTGCAAGGACTTTTTCCCACTTTTTAAAAACTGAATGTTATATTTCTCATGTTACTTAGGCCATGTTCACACTGCAGGTCAGTTACAATTTTTTGCCCTTATGTGACATTTGGACCAGAAACATGTTGCTGCAGTACATTTCATGAAGTTTAAAAGAAGAAATGATGACAAATCAGTTCAGGCCTTGTTGGCGTATTATGCCAATGAAGGGGTCCAGGTTTCACAAACATTTAAATAATTTAAAAATCAATTACATTTTTTTTTTAAATGAATTTCAGTCTATTGATGCTTCAGATGATTTTAACCTTTGTATCTCACTTCTAGTTAAAAACAGAATCCATGAGTATCTTTGGAAAGGCAAGACACAATTCAATAAAACGGTGATTCAAAGTCCTTTACAGAGACAAATGATCAACATACAGTGTAATTGTCTGGTTGTTAGTCTGCCTCGGCACAACGATCTAAAATACCTTTGAGATAATAATCAGGTCACAGCCTTTCACCATGTACGCTTTCCCCTCTAACACTCAGTTGGAAACTGAGTGTTTTGAAGTTCTGTTAAAGCTCGTGTCTTTTCTTTGCCTAGACGATGCAGCTATTGCACTATCCACTTTGTGTCTGGAGCGGAAGTCTTCAAATGGAATATTTTTTGAAAACCCATCTCTAAGGCCAATCCTTTGGCAGCTTTTTTAGAAATGTCTTTGCCACATAATAAAGGTTTATCTATTTAATTGTTAAATCCATTTAAAGACACATGCATATTCACTTTACTATCACAAATTAACTCTATTCTTAGGCGGGTTTTTTTCTACAACCATCTGGCAGCCCCCAGAAATTGTGTTACAAACCCCAATAAAGGTCCCAAGTTGACTCTCACTGCCTTAACACTTAACTAGAAGCAGAGGAAACAGCTTGCCTGGCTCTGTCTGACAGGAGAAAATGTCTTCCAATACTACCACTGGCTGATGAACATGGATTTTCCTGTTTGTTAAATCCATACAGCTTCACCAAAAAATAAAGGTGACTTTGTGCGGAAAGGCATGCCAGAACCTTTGCTAGGATGAATACCTGGATAATCATCATTTGGCATTTTAGCTTTTGTTCAAAGCAAACAGAAAGAAATAAATAATCAACAAGTATCAACAAGGTCCAGTTCCAACATGACAAAAGCAAAGGCATGTTTTTGGTATCGATATTGGTCAGGACACATTTTTTTACTGTTAACAAAACAATGACTTGTTCATGTATTTAACTGCTCACACTGACTGTCTGACGAAGATCAAATTGAACTTAAAGTTCCCATAGTATGCAATTTTAACCCATAGTCTTATATATCAGGTACCACAATAGAATAATTTTACTGTAGTTGTCAGGCAAAAACTACGGATCTGTGAAATCATGCAGCCTAAATCTTTTCTTTCTCTGTTAGCACTATAAGCACTGGTGCCTATAACCTATAACGTGTTGGATGTTGCTTTTGACCAGAATCACGTCTGAGGGGTTTAGGGCCAACACCAGATGGGCTGGGTTGATCTATGCTTGGAGTTTGGGGGACCAATCTGCATATGCAAATTCTGTTTGCATGAACAGAACATGGTTTAGAAAAAAAAAGAAATATTTTAGTTAGACAGCTTGAAAACTATTATATTATGGTTTAAGTCAATTTTGAATCTTTTAAAATCAAGGAAAGCATAATATTAGAGAAACTGTTGCAGTTCGTACGACATCAACTGACGTCCTGAAGGTCCTTCTATCGTCTATGGCATCTCTAATGGATTTTTAATGAATTTTAAATAAGCTTAGATTTTAAATCATTATAGCAACTGAACAATGTTAGTTAGCTGACTTTTCAATTAGCTGGTCACTCTAATTCTGGCCAGGACGGGCGGACCCCAATATCTCATCAGCACATTGGCCAGCTCTCATCTGGACCAGTGTTTACAACAACCATCGGAAACATCAGAGGATCTTTCAAAAGTCTTTAAATTGTTCACACATAAAGATAGCCTCAACTCCTGACCGCCAGCAATCTGCTGATTTGCAGTTAGTACAATGGTGAGTTCTTAATCGGTTCTTAAATGGTCTTGACTCTTTTTGGATTAGAGTTGTATCTTCCCAACAGGCTCAAGAAACATTTGTTGTGCCTGAACACTGTAAGCACATTATTGATTTCTACATGCATACAGGCATCTCCATTACTCTTGTGAGTTTTCAAACATAATTTTCTCATTATTTCTCATAGACAAATGCATAACAGTGCAAGTGTTGGGAATACAGTGACTGCATAGTTTTATATTGAGATACCTACTTAATGTGCAACCAAACAGTAGAAGCAGCTGTTCTCATCTTGCCTCCCAGTATTCCCATTGCGACATATTATGTGGAAGTGACATGCATTTTTGTATAAGGGTCACATAGACATTGCTCACGTACTGTGGCATGACAATATCCCGGATTAGTTAAAACAGCTGCAGTGTAGGTGATTGAAATTCACCAGTGATCGCAGAATATGTGAGTATCACACTGCAGCAGCATTGAAGTCTCTAATATAAAAATCTATTGCCTAATTAACTGTCCTGCTTGAATTAATGAACTGGGTTGGAAAAAAAAAATCTTTAAAAAGGGGCCATTGCATCATTCTCACTTGAAAAGGATAATGTGTGGTAGCTTTTCTCATACTTACATCGCTCCTTATTAAGCACTGTTGTTCCCAAGGCCTGCCAATCAGAGGCAATTCAAGCAAACTTTAGGAGAGGAGTATTTCTTCTGAGTTTGAGTCGACTAATTTCTTTGTATTTGCTTCATAAGTTATAAAAAAAGTATGCTCTGATTAAATATATTCTTTTATGCTAAACACTACTGTTCTTGGTTTAACTGAAGCTCAGACAATTAAGGCTAATGGTTGCCTTTACAGGTTCTTGAAATGCCAGGAAGCTTTATTATCTTCCCAGTGATTTCTGTCTCTTGTGGTTTGGTATTATACTCTTCACTTACTGGGAAACATGTAGTAAGTTTACAAAATTCCAGCGGATTCATTTATTGTTTAATCGCTCCCTGAGGAGACAGGTGCCAGCCTTGGTCTTATCGACTCCTGAATAATGAGTAAAAATGATGGAGCTGGGTTGGACCCCGAAAAGGTCACACAAGCACAGCCTTTTTACAGAAACAAACGGAATTAATGAAAGCCGTTTGTCTGGCCGCCTCGGCTCATTCTCCCTTTCTTATATGTTGCACTCCTTTAGCCCCTCATTATTCCGTCTCCCTCTCCGTCCATGCCGCACACAGCGTTCCCTGGCAGCGTCCCCACTCAACGCATCCTACAAACAAGCAACTTTTACAATCGCAAGGAGCGCATTGCTGCACATGTAAGCTGTTTCAGCTGTGCGTCTATCACTTTTTCTAAGCTGAGCTTCATAAAATAATTTTAATAAAGCTGTACACGAACTTGGAAGCGACAAAAAAAAAAAAAAAAAAAAAAAAAAAAGAAATTAAATGAAGTAGATTTTGTATGCCAGGAAACAAAAGAAAACAATAAAACATACCACCAAAATTGGACATGATTGGATTCTTTTCTGCAAATATATTCCCAGAGTGGGATAGGATATTGGCGCCTCTAATATAAACAAGAACTCAGCAAAGTTTTAAGTGCTGTGCGGAAAAGTGCAGATGCATAAAGAACAAAAGGCAGCAAACAGCTTTGAGGAAGCGGAGAGGGCATGACAGCTCAAACATTGTACTTCCTGCACAGAGTTTTTCGTCTAATACACTGTCTTCTTAAAGGTAACAAACGAGGCTGGGGGAAGTGTCAGATACAGTGAGTGAGCACATCAGGATGGGTGTAGCATGAAGCTCACAATTCAGTGCTTATTGAATTTCCCTCTGGACCAGAAAGGAATTTACTCCGAGCATAGCGTGAGATTTTCATTGTGTGTGATTCCTCCACAGATGAAAAGATTGGGTCCAAACCCGGGTAGGGGGACAAAAGGAAGTCTGGAGGCCATGCCACCCTCAGACTGCGTGCTAGATGTGAGTACACACCGGAGGTTTTCTCAGTGGTCTTTTACTGTCGTCGTCCACACGCAGCGAATATAAGCTGTCATACGGAGGATCCATTTAGCTGAGAAAGGGAATATACATGAAGATTTTTCTCTGCGCGTTTAAAACGATTTAAAAAAAAAATAGAGAGAAAGCAATATGACTCTGAAGAGTTGAATCATCCAGTCGATATTTTGAGATTTCACCTGGGGGGGGCCTCTGCCGTTGTGTTTTGCACTACTGACTCACAGTGTGTGTATGAAACACTGCTAAGTTTAGACGTGCGTATGTTTTCTCCACAAACGAATCTAGTTTGTAATTGGCAGATGCAAGGGGTGAAGTATTGACTGTGTTTGTGCGTGCGTGCGAATGGGCACGCATGCGTGTGTCTGTGCGTGCATGTGCGATTGCTTTTGGCTGCGATCCTGGTTTCATCTCAGTGTGCTACCAAGGAGACATAAGCCACTTCCATCTGCCTCATGTTCCAAGTTTCTTTGTGCTCCTAATGGAAGACAGGAAGTTGAGTTTAAATCAAATTTCTGTCATCACGCCATTTCTTTTTTTTGAATTAAAGGTTCAAGACAATATAAGGAGAGAACTTTTGTTCCCCCACAACTCTGCAAACTGGCAAACCATGAGAAAAAAGAGCATCGATTAATTAAATCCTACAACGAGATATTGTCTGTTACAGCACTTGCATGCTGTGAGGTTGGACTGTTGAAAGCTCATTGTCTGTGATTTTATCTGTTTTGGTGTTACATCTCTCGGGCAGATGTTCATTTGCATAAGTGTTTTAAGGACCACGATCCAGCGCTCTCTTGTAAAACTTTAACAGTCTGCATAGGACACAATAGAGTGACATTTACTGTTACCATTAAGACTTAAGCTGTATTCCCGCAGTCAGATTATTCTGCTTCTGTACCGCGCCTTTATTCCACGCTACTGTGCTTTGTAGAGCATAAGAGCATAACATTATGCTGTTACACCTCTGTACGTCCTTGGGAAGTAGTAACAGGGGCCTCATACTGGAGAAATGAGTGATGTATAAATTGGGATTAAAGAAAGGTGTAATGGGTGCAGAGGGATGACTGGAAAGTCTTCATAGTGAATGAGCTCAATCCATCCTGGAGAGGGCGAGAGATGGTCCAGTGGGTCATATGACCCACTGTCAAAACAACTAGCTTTTTGACAAGGACGCTTGAAAGATGCAGAGAAAAACAAGACCAACGGGATTGTACCACGGTGGATGAAGAGGCAGAGACTGGCTGAACTGGCTCTATTCTTACCTTTGTCCTAACTACCAGGAAAATCCTGTTGTTGTGCTAAAGAACAACATAGTGGCCCTATTGCCTCCACTCCACTCCAATAAAAAGAAACTGGAAAAACTAAGGTAGGAAAGTCAAACAACACATACACTGCAAAAACTCATTTCTAAGAAAGCAAAAGGAGTCTTGTTTCAAGAAAACTGAAGGCAATTTTAAACAGTTTTGTTAGTTTTAAGAATTGTAGTCAAGATCACATTTCTTACCCTAATGGAAAAGATATATTTGGTTAAAAGAAGACACTTTTGATTAGATTTATGGAAGGCTTATTTCTAGAGGGGCCGTTTTTGCAGTGTATGAGTCCATGTGGTTGGTCGTTATGGCTCCTGCTTGTCGTTTCTCGTTTTAATATGATGCTGTTGTGTGAATGAGTATGTCCTTGCACTTACAGAGAAGACGCCAGTCATGTAGGCAGCCCTTCAATGTGTCCCAGGATGCATTGTGTTTACACTGCAAAAAGAATGCAGGCACATGTGGCTCAGACCACGTACGAATGTGGATCGAGTGATTGGATCTCAATGGCTGCACTAATACTACAGGCTCTGAATGCCAGTTATTATTTAATACTAGTTACCAGCTGGTGAAACAATACACAAGGTAGATGAGCTTGACTATCAATAAAGTTATCAAAAAGTTAGATGGCAAAAGAGAAAATTACTGCTATTATCACTTAATGCAGCCAGGTGAAATAGAAGATGCAGTACATGGACCTATACCTATTAGCACATTGACAAAATCAGTATTTGACAGTGTATTTGCATTCATACCGATGTTGTCAGTTGGTTCGGTGAAGGCTCATATTTACGATAGGAGCTCAGAATTTGCCTCTGTTTTCAATGTTTGAAATCGTGAAAGACAGCAGAGGATTCAAGCCACGCTGCTTTCCAAAATATTCCTCGAGGTCAGCAAAAAATGCAGCATATTTTAAATCAGAGAAGAAAGAATAGAACCTGTCTACATATGTTTACGACACTCCCCACCGCTCCATTTTCAAGGGCGTCTGGGTCGCATTAATGGGGAAAGATCAGATCTGTCCGCTTAGGCAGGAGGTGCACATGCACGTATCTGATTCATATTTGAATTATTTCCACATATGCATGAGGCAGGGCAGCACAATGACTAAGAGTTGTGGCTGAGGATCTTTGTGTGTGGAGTTTTATAAGTTCTCAGTGTGCTGGTGTGGGTTTTCCGGTCCATGATCCATGTTGTTGTTGTTTTTGTTTGGTTTTTTAAACTGCTTACATTACCACTAGCTGTTTTTATCTGGGTTCCATAGAAATAAAAAAGGGTCACTTGAAGCCTTAGGTGTAATTCAATTTAATTTTATTTATCTAGTGTTTGCTATAATTCAAATTGTCCCTTGGCGCTTTTCAGAGACCCAGAATGTGACCCCAGAGCAAATATTAAAGAAACAGCAAGTGTAAGTGCAGACACTGTCCTTAAATGCATTCTGGGTATGTTCACACGTTTTACTTAAGGCTGTCCACTTGTGATCAGATCACTCAGGACAGACGTTAAAACCAGGTCTAAACAGGGAAAAAGATAAAAACCTGGATGACAACTTACAGTGTGGCTGCTGCACCATATGATGCACTGTAAAAAAAAAAAAAAAGCACTGATCAATAGAGGACTGGTGCTATTATGAGGAAAAGATGTCATGGATGGTGAAAAGAAATGTTCAAAACTACATATCTGGGATTCCAACAAAAAGGAAAATCATGTTTAATTATGTTAACCGAAGGCTTGTTTGTATGATTGAAAAGCATGTTGCTAAAGATGGAGAATCACAAGATGAAAGAGAAGCAAATGAGCCAGGCGCACTGACGGGCCCAGACTGACAATATACCAGTGTAATTCCATGGTTGACGAAGTTGGGCAGTGATCACTGAGAGGGATCCTGATGAAAACAGATTTCTTAGAGAATACCTATCCACTGGGAATGCTGGGATAAAGATAAGTGAGAACATTTATTATTTAGAGGCAAGCAGCAAAAAGGGGACTTAAGGCTCTGAATGGCCATTTGTTGCACTGATAAATATTTAGAAAGCTTAAGTGATTGACAGCTAGAAGTTTGGATCCGTATAAGAAGGTGGTGATTATAAAAAATACTTTTGGCTGTTTCTTGGACTTGTTTTGAGTTAAAAATGTGGTGCGAAGTTACTATTAAAAAAAAAAAAGAGGGAATTGAAGATTTTCAGATGTGTCACCACGGAGCTTCTGCTGAAGTAGCACCAAAATTGGCACGAAAGTTTGAAATGCCTTCAAAGACTTTACTGCCATAGTGTTGTTGCTCAGAGATGTTCATTTAGCAATTTATATTAATATGGACTGAAATGGACTGAATTCAGACAAATCAACTCAGTCTAACTTAATATTTTTGCTGGCATGAACAACATAAGCTCCCGCTTTGTATCTTATTAGCTCAGTTAAAACATAAATTGAAAAGTATTAGGTCAAATTTAGATGATCAATTTAAAATAATTGTCACAGAAATTGATTTTAGTTTGACTGAACTTATTAGTTTGACTGAATTTCTATGTTGGATAGATATAAGATTTTCCTTGTGGCCTTTATTCAAAGCAGGTGGTCAGGAAATGGAGGCGCACGCAGGAACGAGCGACAGGCCGGGATTCAAGCCGGCGCTGCCCGCATGAGGGCAATAGCTTCTGTAAACGGCGGCCGCTCAACCCACTGAGCTATCCAGGGCCCCTGGATTGTTTTTTTTTTTTTTATTATGTCTTTTTTCCCAGCTATGTTTTATCAAGTCTAAAATTATGGCAATACTTAATAAGAGCAATGTCACTGATGAGTACAGACAGAAGTGAAAAAGTGAATGTGAAATTTGGCCTGAAGCAGTCAAAAAAAAAAAAAAAAAAAGGACCTTCGCCATGAGGCACGTGATTCGTTAGTGACAATATAAACCGATTGTAGAAAAGTGCCACATGTCAATGCTGTGACACACTTACAGCTGCAGATGAAATGGAGCCTGACAGTTGCCATTTGAAAATTTGCCAATTTTTCCTGGTGGTGCTGTGATTCAGCATGACCAGATGTGATTTGACAGACTTTGCAGGCTGAAAGGACTTCTTTTGTATCTGCATGGGCTGTAGGGTAGTGATGTCTGACAGCGCTTTTAATCACAAGGGTGAATCTTTCCGCACTGAGCTGAACACAAGTGAAGAGAATCAAAGTCTACTTATTTACACAGTGAGAAAAAAGGGTGCCTTTGACATTTTAAAGTTTAAATATTCATTCTGCTTTAGTAGCAATCTACATTCAACGTACAATTCAAAAGGAAAGAAAAGCTCCTGTAATCGTAACATGTAATTGCAGCTAAATCTGAGCTGACAAAAGCTACTTTGTTGGTTTATATAAAATAATCAAGCAAAACAGCAAAGACAAGTAACATTTTACTTTACACTTCACCACAGTTAATGCCATTATGGAGGAGTTGCTTTATCACAGATCCCATAACACCACAGGGAGTGTTTCCATGTTTTAATCAGGTGCTAAGTGGCTGCAGCTCAACAGTGCGTGACTGTACCTGGAAAGAGCCTTGGCTGCCGTCTAATGAGGAATCACATTTAGCTCTGCCTCCAAGTGTGAATATCAAACACCTCTCATCTCTATTTTTCTTCTCATCACTTCTTCCTTGTTTGAGCCTGAAGGTCTTCATTTCTGATGATGGTACTGCAAGAAGACAGACGGGGATGGAGCCTGGCGAAGAGCTGGTGTGCTCTTTTCTGTCTGAGTGTGTATGTCCGTGTGGAGCAGCTTCAGACATATTAACTGCAGTTAAACCAATACATACGCTCTGGTAGCGTATGAATTTAGACCGTTGCGAGGTTTAATTATTTATTTGACAAAAACTACGCTAAAGTGCAGAAACAGAGTGTCAGAAAGTAAGTACTCCCAGTGATTCACTAGCTGGTAGAGCCGCCTATAGCAGCATTAACTTGAAGAAGTCCTTTCCTATGTGACAATATCAGTCCTGCACATCCGTGAGGAGGAATTTTGCCCCACTCTTCTTTAAAGTCTTGCTTCAGTTCATTGAGGTTTGCAGGCATTTGTTCATGCAAAGCTCGTTTGAAGGACTGTCACATTATGTCAATCAAGCTGAGGCCTGGACTTTGACTTGGCTGTTGCAAAAACATCAGTTCTTTTTTTCTTTTTAGAGGGAAAAGAAAACAACAAAATGGCTTCAAAAGAAAACAAAACAAAACAGAAAACCTTTTGGTTACACAACAGGTATTGTTGCCCAGTTGTATAATCCGGTTGTGAGAAAGCTTTAGCTGCTGGACAGATGGCCTCACATTTGAATTTCAAATACTTTGGTAAGAAGAGGACTTCATGTTCAACTCAATGACTGGAAGTTACTTGGGTCCTCTGTTAGAATATAAACCTAAGTTGTGCTGCCATGTTTATCTCGGGCAACTTTAACCAGCAACCCATACCTGTGTGCTCTTTTTTTTTATTGCACTGCCATGAACTTGAAAACATGAACATGAACAAGGAAGCGCTCTACATTTTGGCCTTGGTGTGATCTTGCTGGGATGCCCAGGCCTGGGAACATTGGAACAGAGTCCCTCATTGTAAAAAAAATTGACTTAAAATTGTTTGCAAATATCTATATTAACTGTACCACATTTAGCAGGTGCAACAAGTGTTTCTCTAAAATCCTTGCTGATGTCATTCCTCCATGGCTTTGTGTTAACAGTCACTTAAATGCTTCAGACTGGTAAACGTCTGAAACGCCTGCTTTTACAGATCAACTCATTACAAATGATGATGAACTGGAAAAATGGAATAATGTAGTGTATATGTATTTAAATGTATAACACCACTTAAAAATGAACTTAATACAATAAATAAATGAATGTGGCCTGTTATTATGCAGATCAGGGATAACTGGGTTCCAATCTATTTTGATTTCTTTATTTGTGTTTTCTACATGTGCAGCAACAGATAATTCTGCAGATTTCAGATAATCTTTGCTAAACAGCACTTTGTTCAGTAATGATGATGTCAACACAATAACCTCTGCTAGTATGCAGGCCAGATGGCCAGACAAGTTGCCCTTTCAGATCCCTGCTATGCTCGGTGAGGGATGGTGAGAGGCCCTGCGTGTGTGTGCGCGTGTGTGTGCGCATCTGCTGATGCAACTGCATGTGTATAAACTGTTTTACACATGTAATTTGAAGTACAATACGCCATCATATCACAACATGCACATTGGTGTTGCAGTTACATGATGATGATGCAGTTACATCATCAGCGATGCCTGTCCCTTGTAATTTGCAGTTGGGTTGAATAGGAATACTATACATGGCGGTTAAAGACAGAGTGAAAAGGGAGTGAAGGAAGTCCTCAGTTTCTGTGGCATACACAATAAACTGCTTTTTGACCAACTCTGAATTAAAACACCCTGGGGCTACAAGATTATTTCAGCCCCATGTATTTTGTGTTTCCGCTGAGGTTTAAGGTTCAGGGTCGATTAAGAAAATCAAAACCAATGACGGTCCTCACTGGAGTGTCAGCACTGCTGTGGTGCTCACACTGTTATACCAGGAAGTCTGCTTCAGCTGTGTTAACTCAAAATCTGTAAAATAATAATAAAAAAATCTTTCTGTTTTTGCTTTAGAAAGTATAGCTGCTGTGAAACAACCAGTGAATAATGCATTACTTATCAGATTCAGTCCTTTCTTGTCACAATCTGAAAGTTCTCTTGTCCTTGGTGGCATGACATGAAGAAATATGCAGCATTTCCTTTAATTTGGAATCAGTTACTATTAAACAATAAAATGCTGACAATACTCCACCAGTCTGAAATATTCAGCACTCGTGGAGTGTATAAGAAGAAATGGACAAACCTCCTGTGACGTTCCCCACATGCTATTTGAATTTGACCCTTCTTTTTCTCTTACTGCAAGGTGTCAAGTTGCAAATGGGTGGGACGAGCCGACCTGGCGGACAGCTGGAACATGCCCACCTTAATTCAATTACTGAAAGTTATCTATTTTAGCTTGGCTTAGCTCACGCTATCCTATGATGCCAACTGGTGTTACTCGACATTGATCAAATCTGTCAATCTGTCCTCATTTTTGAAGCATCCACCTATGGGATCAAAGAACATTATACCCACAGTAGTGACTGTTTTATGTAGGTAAGTATGGGTTCGCTGAAGCAGGTACTTGATGGCCCCTTCAATCCAAACTGTGGTAGACGCCATCTAATTAACACTGTCCAAGTCCAAAAATGAGCAAATATGACACATCCCACCTTACTCCAGTTACCACAGGTTAGTGATTGTGGCTTAGCTCATGCTTACCAAGGATGCCAGTCTTTCATACCTTACATTCATTCTTAGTGAATCCACCCAGCCATCCCTGTCTCATGAGGACCGTCAACGTCTGAAATGAGGACCAGCTGAGTTAAATGGAGGACAGCATTACACTGGTCTCGTGATCAAAGACCGCCTGGCCTAATATTCTGACTCTGCCTGATATAATACGACTCTTTCTACCGAGTAGCCAAATAAAATAGAACTTGAAATGACGTATTACTGCAACCCAGTGCAATTTCTTCAAAAAAAATGCAAAACGTAAAACAAACTAAGCTTTATGAGACTCTGAGAAAAAATAAAAACTGGTGGAGTTATGATAACAGAAGTCAACACTTTGAAGACACTGCAAGTTGTCGCTCATAATGTGTGCGTCTGCAGTCTGAGATGCATAATGGTGTTTTATATGCTGTCTTTGCAAAACTGACATCCAAAGTTGGTCCCTTCTCCTGAATCGTGACCAGGAGCAGATTCTTCTTTGCCAGTTATTTTTCCAAAGCATTTTCGGCATTTATGAAAGCGACAATAAAGCAGTTCATTTTTCACTTTTTATTTATTTACTGCTCTGCAGGCTGATGACACAACCTAGATCTCGACAAACCAGGTCATAGTCCATGACACAAGCGGGCATCATGATACAGTCTGTGCACACCATTCTCTATGTTTTACACAAAACTGAGCAGACCCAAGTCGTAGAGTGTGAGATGTAATGGTTTTAAAAGACTACAAAAGTCGTGCAGTTTGCAGAGGCTATATAAAGGAGACCAAAAATCAACACCTAGTTCATTGTAAATTGACTCACTTTTGAGGCTATCCCCTAGTGGCTATTCTAGAAAGTCCTCTTCTCCTTTGGGTTCTACAAGGAAAACAGGAGGCTGCACCTTGGCTGTAACATGTGGAACATAGTAACTGGTCTATACTTGCTGGTGTAAATGAATGAGATTTTGCCCCAAAGATATGTGGCACAAAAGAAGAATTTGACATCTGGCTGGAGAACATTATTCCCTGGTCCGTTGAAAACAAGTTGTTTGGCAGAATCTCTAGTTTACCTGCTCTGCGTCTCCTGTCTCCTTTCCCTGCTTTTCTCCTTCCACACACACACACACACACACACACACACACACACACACACACACACACACACACACACACACACACACACACACACACACACATGCACTCTCAGAGCTGCTGTGTAGCAGAATTGTTCCAGTCCATTTCAGTCTTAAGAGGCAGTTTTCATCTAACCAAGAATCAAAAGCTTTGTCTACCCCTATAATTGTTAGAGGCACATGAAGGAAGCCATTTCACTTTAATAAAATATGGCCATCTTGTGAATATAATGAATGCAAATGCATTTAAACCACTGAATCACAAGGTGCCCTGAGACATCAGAGTCTGCAGGGCCGTACTTCTCTGTGTTCTGTCTCTCATTAGTGTCTAATACCTGGCTCCCTTGATATGGCCCTGAAACCTCCTGATGGAACATTCATAATTGATTCTGATTTGATCCCCTCATTACCAACAAGTGACTCTGTATTGGCGTGTGCTCATTCAGCTCCACCGGGCAGATCCTTAAAGTGCAAGTTTTAGCTTCACTTTCTTTCACATCTGCGTGTCGTTGTGTCTATCTCTTTTTAATACATTCATACAACGAAAGTCTGTGAAAGAGAAGACGCTTTACTTCCTTCGGAGCAGGGTTGTCATAATATCAATTATTCACAACCTCATTGTTGTATTCAAATGAATTCGTGATGATAATATTATTGTGATTTTTATATAAATTAAAAAATAAAAAAAGGTTTTGTTCGCAATTTTCTGACAGCTTATGGAAGTGAAAAAATCAAACAAGGAATCTGCTAAACTAAATATCCACAATCAATTAGTCATCATCAGTCAACACTGAAACAATATCACTGGTGCTGAGCATCATTAGAAACTGTTATCATCACTTCTTTAAACCCTGGCCTCTCTATTCTTTTAAACGGTCACCATATTTTTTGCTATTAATAATAAAATGTAATGATGCCATCAGCCTGCAGTTGAACTGTCTGTCTGCTGTCCTTTAATATTCAATGTTTCATACAGGGTTAACTGACCCGAAGACCTGGCTCCCTCTTGAGAAATAACCAGGAGAGAGAAAATACTTTCAAGTCCAGCACTGTTTATAAACTTAGCTTTAACAACACAACTGAGATTTTAGCGCAACTTTTCCCATTTCAGAGCAAAGAAAAGTAACTGCTTAGTCTACTGTAGCAAAAACTGCAGGCTCATGGACGTAGAAGTGAGTGAACATATTACTGGTGTCACAACACTTTAGTGCTCTAATGTGGGTCAACTTCCCCCGGAGTCTTGAAACTAATTAAATAGTACCAAAAGGGATTGTTTTATATTGTTTTAATATAGATTATTTAGGAAAAATCAAAATCGGTAGTTCACAAGCTGTTGAAAAATAGGAAGCGTGGCAGAGAGAGTGGTGTGTTTTAAATCTTCAGAGGTTGTCAGGAATCCATTGGGGTGTTGTTCTTGTGAAACAGGAAATAACTGCGCTGATAGCATCAATTGCAGTCTCTCAGGTAACACGGGGACATTTTCTCAGTACACAACATGTAAGTAAAACAGACAGAAAAACAACACTTTGTCTGTGATGCATAGACACTCCTACACAGTAACATTTCCAGTTCCAGAATTCCATCATTTGTCATTAATAAGCACTGCAATAACCCCTTACCCTACTTTGCTCTGTCAAGGCAGACCATTTCTGCCCACATTGGGTGTGTTTTTATTTGCAGACGTTTCAGGTAGTTTATCAGGCGCTGGATTGTTGACACGTGTCTCCATTGCCAGGAATGGCCCTTGCGCAGTAAAAACCTTTCCTGTACAAGGAGAGGTACTCAGATCAGGCTGGAGGAACTACCTGGCGGGATGGTCTCCGTTGATCGGGTATTTTAAATTGTATTTAACCCTCTCACGTGAACATAAATCACGTAAAAAGAAACTTATTAAAACAATTTGGACCAGAAACATTTTGCTATTTATTTATTTTTTACCATGCCAGGAGAATTTTTATAAAGCATTAAATGAAAAACAATCGAAAAACAATCAATTATGCATGCCATAAATGAGGCTTCAAAACCGTTCTTAAGAAACCAACGGGTCATGTGACCTAATGTTTTGCCCATTGTTTTTTAGTCAGTGGTAGCACTACAGGGTAAAGGACACATGCTGGCTGAAGGGGCTGAAAAGCGATGTCCTGTCTGGTGGGTTTACCTGGAACCACGCTACTGGAAATGCACCTATTGTCTAACAGCCACATAGCGACTACATGCTGGAGTTGACAATATATCACTATAGTCATGTCCCTGCATTCTCAACATTACAGTTTCTATGATATTAAATATGTTAAAATCAATTTAAAAAAAGTGCCAGAATTACCAGCAGGAATATCTTAACCGGCATGGCGTCCAACAGGGACATTGTCAAGCCTAGACACCCTGTCCAGAGTTAAACTTTGAAAGTGTGAACAACCAAATGCACAAGCCTGAACTTGGTTTTGAGAAGCAGCTTACCATACTCTTGTGGTTAATACAATAACACTAGTTTATTTTTATCATGTTACAGTCGTTGCCAGAACTCATACTGCAAATTGTGACATCCCCACTTAGGAATAAAAATTTTAGCTTCTTTTCTATCCTTCACTCTGTCTTATTCCCTTTGTTGCACACATACACGACACCCTCACAAACACACTGGCACGCACACTCACACACACACACACAATAAGGTAACTATCTGTGCATTTTTTTCTGCATATCATACAAAACAGAAGCAGTAGGATGGTCTGTTTTGCAAATGAAGGCAGAACTCTAATGATATCAAAACTGCCAGGGTGACAATCACAGAAGCAATGGATTTGCACTCCTTTTCCAAAAAAAACAACAAAAAAAACAAAAGACGCTGCTTAAGCAGCAGCCAAATAGATAGCACTTGTATAAAGCACAATATTTTCCTGTATCATTTTTTCTCTCCGGGACTACATCCTCTTGAAAACAAGTTCTTGTTTTCTTGTTCTATTAGTGGGTGAAGAGGTCAGGGACTGTTCTTTTGACACTAAAAACACTACGCTTGTGTAATGAGATAACAAGCTCAGTGGCCCTGACCTTGTTTAATGGCACCACCGTCATATTTGCCAAATGGTATTTGGAGTCATCCCCGCTACAGAACCGATATAGATATAGTTAAACAATGTAAGAAGATCCACAGGGGTGTTTATTGTTGGCAAATTTAAACTAAAACTCATTCACAGTGGGGGGCAAATAAGATGGATGGCATCACTGACACAAGCTCCTCTGTTCCTTCATCAGGCCAAAGGAACCTTCTACACTTTGCTCTATAGCCTGATTTGCTCACAAAGGTTCACATGTTCATATAGCAGGCTTGCAAACCTTTTCTTATTTCTTATTCTTTTTTTTTTTTATTGCTTTCATTAATTCCACAAATGCCTGAGCGTGAATAGACTTTTTGGGCAATACATTAAACTCCAAATGCACCAGAAGGGAAGGCCATCAAAATTCTGCAGGGATCATCCCGGACGGTCCCTCATGTGCCGTCCTCCTTGGAGGATGACCTGAAAATGTGCTTCTGGTGATGCAGTGCAAGACACTAAAGGGATAAATACCTGGCTGACAAATAAATGCGTTGTAAAAGGGGCATTAATCGCCAGCTTTGTGAGACGTGTGTCCTTATGACAAAGGAGGGAGACATTTGTCAGTCTGTTCCACAGATGGCCCCACAGAGCTCTTGATGAATCACCTCCACCTTGCTTTAACTGGCCGCAGAGGTGGCAGCATCACAATCTGCGGGCGTCCACTGCAGGGGCGATGTTTATAAAAGAAAAAAAAAAAAAGCATCCCAGTCTTTTTATTCAAGCCCCTTTGCTTTCCTTCAGATAAATAGTTTATATAAGGGAAAGTATGTCCTTTCATGTGCTGTACATTTATTGTACGCCTCGCACAATGTCTACTGGATAAAGATTATAGATAGTTATTCATTGACAATGTGCACCAATTAAAGCGTGGATAAATTAGTGGTATACCTATGACTGTGTTCTTTGAATAATTCTACATTTCAGCAATTCATTTGATGAGTACACAGTTGTTACCATAGACATATACAAATTGAAATTAAAAACACATTCCTGGAAAGCGTTTTTGGCCCAATAATAGGGAGCAGTGATGTGGTCGCAAACAGCTATCTATAATTTCACGAATGTGCGGATACGATAGAATTATTTTAATTTAATTCAGGAGAATCTCAAATTGAGCAGCCCTGGATTTCTCCTCTGTATCGACCAGTCCTCGTAGTTATTTCCAAGAGCAAAAGTCACAAAGTCCATCTGACAATGGTGTATTTCCAGACTAGGAGAAATCGTGATGGACCCAAGATATGAACCCCGCTCACTGGCAGAGTGACCCTGACTCCCTTAATTGCTCATGTGGTTCACAGAGGATGCGATTAATCACGGGCCAATTAGCCAGTGGCACCTGTGCCAGCGCTGGCTGAGAGTGTGAGCAACTCCAGTGAGAGTCTGTAACGCTTTCCTTGCTAGTTCTTTAAAGTGTTTCAGTGACTTTCCCACTTTGTGTTTTATTTTTATTTCTCTAGTGCTCAGCGTATACTGCAAAGGACTCCCTGCGAGCGAAAACAATCAATTATGCATGCCATAAAATATGTATATCCCTGCCTTTGTTTATTCGATTGCCATACACTGATATCTCTTTTTCGCTTCCCAGTGATTCACAAAGAATGTTAAGGCCGACTACTTCTTACTTGTAGCTCTGCCTCATGCTATTAAGCTCCGAATCCCGCTGACGCCTCTGACCTGCTGTTGACTTCCTGTGTGACATAACTGCAAAAACTCCTTTCTGCATCTGCCAATCAATAATCTCCCCTCCTCCTACCGAGCCTACGGGGACACTTCCCTTGGCACCTCAGAGTATCTAAATCCTTTTACAGTGAAGCCTTCTGGCCCTCTCACAGCTGACTGATGATGCTGTGTTATACATTGAACTGACAAAGCGAATAGACACTGTGGAAATCCTCCATCCAGAGAGGGAAAGAGAAAAGAGGAGCGTCTAAATGTTGGCTTGGGACGGACGAAAGAATCTACTCATGACTCAAAGACATGCAGCAGGGCCAGAGTTCGGAGTGATTAGAGTGTATAATAGATGTCAGACAAGGGAGCAGTGATGTGGTCCCAATTCAAACACTGCCTGGAGCCTATAAGCTTTCCCCACCAAGAATCGCAGGAAAAATAATGTTAAGTTGTTTTTGCTGGTGGGAAGGCACTAATAGCCTCTCCGGATAATCCCATACTACTGTCAGTGCCCCCATCTTTGATTCAGCGGGAAAGCTCCAGTATTATCTTGTAAGGATTTTTCACGACCATCATAGCCTTTGTGCAGAACTCAGAGACTTCCTGCTCGAATATGACTACAGGGCATTTCTCCTCGGCATTAAAGCAAACATGCATCTATTGTGAGCTGTCTGCAAAACTTAAATTATGAGAGCTCAACTGCTACTTTTTAATGATGCAAATTAAAGACATACACTCTTGTCTGATTCAAAGGGTATTTGTTTATCTCAATGTTGACAATGTGCGGTATCTTAATGTGATATGAATGGAAAGATTAGGCCTTGACCACTGACCCTAAACACCACTAAGCCACATGGAGACAGATAGGGCTATTAAAGTACCATAATGGAGGGAGAAAAGTGACACCAATTAGATTAAATGTGCTAGATATTCACCAGGCTTTTTTCCTCTTCTAATTTCTCTTGGCAGAGAACCAGAGAGCAGCTCAGACTGGATAACAGAAGATAATGATCTCATTACAGCTCAGACTTCTTGTTTGTACGAAACCTGAGAGAAGAGGACGCATGAACCAAAACTAACTCACAAATACACACGCACGCGTTGGTCAAACAGAACAATCAGCTGAGGTTTCTCTGACAGACCCCGTCTAATATCTGAGTGAATATTTATTTCAGGGCCACTCAGACTATCAGAAGAATACCAGTGCTCTACATCTTGTACTCCCTGAATTATTAAGCATCTTAAATTTTTACCAATCCCCAACGGTCCCCCCCAGCAATAATTAAAGTAGTTCAGTTGAAAAAGCTGTGTAACATTCCCCTTGATGAAGGTAGACAAGGTACAATCATTACATTGCACTCAGGAGAGCATGTTCGCCAGATCTCTGCAGTGCTTTCTTGTTTTGTCCATATGCTCCATTATAAGGTACAATTGAGGGTGGGGGGTGGGGGGGCAATGTAATTATTGCACCTTTCTTTCTTTCTAGTAAAAGAAAATACCTTGTTACCTCAAAGTTACCAGTTTAATTAGAATCTAATCTAAAGCGTCAAGGTAATTTTGTAATCTGGCACAGCTCCCTGTGAATCTTTATGCAATATGTCTGTCACATACAATTTAGATGTATCTAGTGGTTATAAAGAATGCTTAAACAAGCCTTTGAAGCCACTGTGACGTCTGTTTTAAAATAGTGTAAAGTTTTAGTTCAATATTGGACTCGAGAGCGAGACTCAGACCAGTGCAGCAGGAGCAGGAGTTTATTGGTTGGTTTGGAGATCTGGGGGAGGGTGAAGACAAAGACGGGCTGAGGTAGGTGATCAAGTATTTTCAAATAGATTCAAGAGATGAGCAATGATTCTGTACCCAATGACGACATTGAACAATCTGGTGAGGAGTCGGGGGTGGAAACCAAGGCTTTTATCCAGGAGTGGTGAGTAGATGTGGCAGGTGTGTCTATTCAGCTGAGTACAGGGAGGAGCCAACAGACTGAAACAACAATCTGAGGTCGTCTAGAAAGTTACGGTGGTATAAAGGTAAGTAACTCTTCCTTTATTCCTTTTGTGTGTGTGTGTGTGTGTCTGTGTGTGTGTGTGTGTGGGTGTGTAAAAAAAACACAAGACAAATAGTCTGATTTCATTACATAAATGCAATTTCATACTTGTGCCATTATTTATTTAACAAAATAAAGCAAGAAAGAAGAAAGAAACTCATGTGGGAAATGCTAAGTAACCCCCTACTGCTTCCATAGGATTTAAGAGGGGGAAAGGCAGTCACTAATGCCACTAATGATGACTTGATCATCAAGCAAACCTCTATAAAAGCAGATGTTTTGGCAAATTGCAGGCAGTTCAGAGTCTGGCGATATGACATACGAATATTGTGTTTTTAAAATTTCCGTCTTGGAAAACAAATGTTTGACTTCCCGGGTTAGACTGCATCTACTGTTTTCTCTTCCATCCAAACTAGGAACAGTGCAGACTTTGAAGCAGATGCCACAAGTTAAAAGGCAGACGTCATGAGTCGCATTTGGTCTGATGAGTTACTGGGGCGCTGTGGTCCATCTGCTCTCATAAGACACTGTTCTCTGGTTGCCAGCCTCCTACCAGTCTGGCTCGACTCTGTTGTAGCGCTTTCTAAAGTGCACTCATTAGGGTTGAGAGGAGTACAAAAAAAACCCCCAAAAACAATTATAGCAAATTAAGTAATTTAAATAGTTACATTTTTAGTTGACAAAAGTTTAAAAACTGTCAAAGAGGAAAGAATGGGCTGAAATATTGTGCTCTTATACAACAGGCAGCTGTAATATGGGTGTATTATGCAGCAGCAAAATAGATTCAAAGAAAATCCTGAGTTGGCTTTTGTGTTTCTTACTGAATACAAACGCAGTAAAAAGATTTTCTATCAGTTCTTAATACTTGATTCAATAAAATCTGGTTCAGATGCAACATAAATCTATAATGCTCACAATGGACTGCTTGGATATATGGAAGCTGTTTCACTTTGGTTTGGAAATATCTGAAAACTTATAACTTGCAAAAACAACTGACATATTCTTAAAGGGTTTGGCCCTTTTTTTTGTTTTCAGTTCAACTTTAAATGGAGTGACTTGTATTATGTCTTTTTGAATAATGCAAGCAGGTTTTCTGTTTTCTTTTACTTTTAAGCAGGTTTTCTTCAAAGGAGCAAAGGGCACTTTTCAAGACACTGTTTCTCCTTACATCAGTGACATAATTAAGCACTTTCGTTCATTTAAAAGCACCCTTTACAGACTATTCCTCTAAACATACCCGTCAGAGTTTTTGAGAGTGATTACATCTCTCTGTGTGATGATGCATGCCTATGTGAACACGCATCTGAGCCTCACAGTATGGGCAATTGATTGAAAATAATCGAAATGGACATTCAGAACCTATCACTGTGGTAATCATGCTCATGACAGGGATTTCAAAACTTTCTTTACTTCTGTTATTGCTTTTCCCACGATGTGTTCACAAGTCATTCCCTTTAAAAAATATACTACTGCGTGTTTGTCACCTGAGAACTAAAAACACACGGAAAACTGATCAGTAACCTAGTTAAAACCTAGTTAGTGATCTATGAGAGCAAAACAAACAAAGACACAAAAACTGAGGTAAAATGTTGAATTAGTTATGTACAATGTACAAAGACGTCCCAGGAGGAATGCTTAAAATAACATTAACATTAGAAATACACTAGATAACTTTGACCCCACGTGTAGATTAAAATTACATTTTAAACCCATTACTTGCATTACTGTGAAGCAGGTTAGCAGTACTCAAGTCTGACTTGAGCCCTAACTTTAAATACTTTAAATACTTGACTCAGCTTTGTTGACTTGGACTCGGACTTAAGCTTTAACTGTATTCAGACTTCTAAATCAAAGACGAGTCCTCACATTTTCACTTTATTTTATAGTATACACCTCAATGATTTGGCATAAGATAATATTTACATTAAGCTCATTAGATACACATTTCCACATGTCAAGAGTCAATGTCTTGTGTGTCATGTTTAGCAACAAAATAAAATACCAGGAGAAAATGTCACCTACTTTTCTTTAATGATTTCTTGTAAAGTGGTAAAACATACACAGCCAAGTTTTCTATCTGTAGAAAAAAACAAAACATTGAGATCATGACATATACAACTTCTAACTACAGTTTTCATCCGGCAGCTAAGTTTAAATCAGTTTAAATGCAGTGGACCAATGATCTAATAATAAAAGTACTTTGGTTTTCTTATTAGTTTAATGTTAACAAAGACTGTTGACACCAGTTACCATCAAGTGTGCAGTTGGCATTTCAGTTAATTAGTCTTAATTGATTTCTAATTGATTTCACTGTAAGTTTCTTCAGTTGTCAAATTTTCAAGAACTAGCCCAAACACATGTAACTGTTTTAGCTGTTTCAATGAGTGTTAAACCTTTTAAATGTTAAAAAGAACATGTACGCATAGAGAGCCTTGAAATGTGTTTTAAAGGCCTTACATGTGTTTATAAAAAAATCAGTAGTAGACTTGAGCTGAACTTGATCCAGATTTTTCTTTAATGACTTGGACTTGACTCTGAGTCAAGGGACTCAAGACTGGATTCAAACTCAAAGTCTGGTGACCTGACTAGAATACGGCTGTGAAACCATGAGTTCGTCTATTAGTTTGGGAATAACTGATTTGTAAAGGCAGACTTTGTAAGTGTACCACTCCAGACCACATGGGGGCAGCATACCACGAGAAAGTCCATGTGTCAGCCCCTGGTGGAAGACACAATCTCATATTGGCAGAGAGATGTTTTGTTTGGCGAACGTCTTTGAGCTGTCTACATATTTCAACTGAGTGGCACCACTACTACTCTACTACTACTACTACTACTACTACTACTACTACTACTGATTACTCACTAATTTGTTTTCCAGCAAGTCTGAGTTCAACATTCATAACCGGGCAACGCTCCCAACATTCAAACAGAGTACCACCTCAGCCAAGGGAACGTCCTCTTCTTCATTTCAATAAGAAGAAAAGAAAGTAGACCAAATGTAATAAAAGTTTATCATCTTTGGTGGTGCAAAGTATTTTCAGTGGCTTCTTTGTCAACGCAGCACATTTGTGTGTAACACGGCATAGAAATGGTTGAATTTTTTTGAATCTGTGTTATAACTTTCATTTGGTTTCAGAGATTTGTACATATTTTAAAGTGTAAATCTTGTAGTAGCTTTAAAGGTAGGATGAGGTATTTGTGGATGATGTCATGTAGCAATTTTTGAAACAAAACACAAAGACTTGACTCTGTTAAATGTTAGAAACTGAGTAAAATCACTTCCCCTACCTTTTAAGATAGCAGAATTAATGGCACTTTTTGAATCTAAAACAAAGCATCCATTCGATATTCCTTTGCAGCAAGGAGCAGGTCTTGCAGGTTAAAAGTGTAGATCATACAAGATTTGACTTTGCAATTCCTTCTAATGTCAGGCTTAACATAAGAGCAGCCAACCACATAAAACAGAAAGGCTTGACTTTGACTGACACATCGGTACGAAGTAATGTGCAAATGCAAGTTCTCATATCTTTCATTGACTGAACTCTTAGAAAGGCTCCTATCAGTTTTCTTTTCTCCCTTCAATCACACAAAGTGGTGCTATCATTAGTAAGTCACTGTTCCAGTCATTTTCCTCAGACTTCTTCCGTCTCGCTACCTTTTATACTTTCTTTTGACGCTTTCTTTTTTCCCCCTTCTACTATACTTCTAGACTGGCTGCGAAAGAGGGACTAAGTGCAAGGTTACCGTTGGTTTCAGTGCTCCAACTTCATGCTAATCATAGCAGAGGAAAAATGATGGTCGGAGAGGAAAAAAAGATATGATTTTGACCAAATCTTGTGACTTGCTGCGGCAGCTTTCTGGAGAGTTATTGTGCGTCACGGAGAGATTTGGCTTGGAGTTCTTCCAACTACCTTCATCTTCATCACAGTCCACAATATGTTTGTAAATTGCATGAGTGTGTGTGACCTGTGTGTTAACGTATAGGGCTTTCCTCAACGTGATCATAATGACGCCGATCATTCAATGCAGTTACATGACATTGGGAATAAACTATTTTTCCATCACTCTGGCTAAAACTGTTTTTTTTTAAATGCATATTAACATATTGATTAAAATGAATTAAACCAAAACTTCTCCTTGTTGGACACACCCAGATAATGTAACTCGAGATACCTGCATGTAAACCTTTTTAATTCTTCTGAATTTGCCCTAAGCATTCTGCGCATTCCCCGCAGATACCGCCTCGAGCTTTGACCTAGAAGTTGGAAGAAGCCAATACAGACAACAAAAGTAAGTTTCTCTAGCTCAGCATTCACCATCGTAAGAGGTTATCTGGAAAAAGCAAACTGCTAACAAGCTGAATGCAGAGATATGGCCATCTATGGTGGTGGAGCCTGATGATAAAACGATGTCCACATGAATGTATATCAGAACAGAGAAAAAAGTCCAGTTAAATGAATTAGTGGAGCTATAACTATATTCAGAGTAAAGGTCAATTTATATTCCACTTTCATAGATTTGTACATCCGTCCATCTGTTCCGTCACTGTCCTTCACACTTCGGTACGTTGTTAGTGTTCATATGGTTGTTTAGCAGCACATTCACCAGGGGGCAGTGATGAGCCAATCAGTTACTAACAAACAGCACTTTTTTATGTTAATTTAAAACAAAACCTTTTTTTAATAACAAAAACATGAATAAAATCAATATATAGCTATAAATAGAGACAAGTTAACTGTGGACGTGTTTGAAACGGTGAACTCATTTATTTTCAGCGTATTATTTGTGCTACCAAAACCCCAGACAAAATCAACGCAGGATACGGACAGAAGGCTCCGTCGGTCTCCGTTTCAAACAGAGTATAAATGAAACGTAAACTGTCCTAAACGTAGTGTGTGTATGTGCCATTTGTCTTTTATCTCTTATTCATGCATTTGTGTGTATTTCTTTATATGTGATGATTTTTACAGTTTTAGACCATGATTTTGACTTTTATCTACACTTTTATCAACACATTCTCTGCAAAATGTAACTTACTCGTATATCTTAACTAAAGGTCATAAACAAAATGGCTTTGAATTAAAGAATATTTTCCCCATCAGAAAAATCTGGACAACTTCCTTTGGGTATGTAAAAGTTGATAGCTTTAAAACGTCAATCCTTTTCTTTTTTAAATAAAAGAATTAAGAAAAATAAAATTATTGAAATCATGTAGTGTCTTTTTATTCTTTATTTCTTCTGTTATTGTTTTTTTTTTTCAAAAAAAGACTGTTTCCCTAATTGTGTTGATTTACATAAGATATATCCTATGTGGTTGTCATGTATGCTACATGTTTTTATGGAGACCAAAACCATTTTGTGAACCAGGCGGTAAATGCGTTATTTATGCAGCAAAGTTGAAACTATTTACATGAAGGTCAATGACGATTTACTCACTTTTGGAGTCAGAGCCTTGGGGAAGTGCAATGTTTCTTACTTACCTGTTGAAATTGACCTGGAAAACTGGATGCTGTCCCTTTTTTTTATTGTAAATCCATAAAATGCGTATGGGTCCCAGTCATCTGTTGCAGTGCAGGAATTGCTAATGAACTAAACTGCGTCACTATCAGCCTACTTCCACCAAGCACTGTAATTCAATTCAGTTTGGTATACTACATCACATAATTATTTATGTGCTCTTCATCAAAAGTGGCAGACCATATCAAACTAATCCCACCAGATTCTACTGGTTTTTGGGTCTCTTCTGTTTGGGGTGCCAAAACCGATGGTATGGTACGCTGAAGGTGGAACTAGAATCACAGTCAGCAGTCAGTTGGTGGAACCGTTTCTTCTGTGTGACATGGTGATAAGCACAGGAGTTTCTAAAACAAAGCACAGCTTCTTCTTATCAAGCGGAAAGTACATGATGTTTTGGATGTCCTCCAGTCTCGTCCTTTCTTAACTGAGCTGCATTTTCTTTCCCTGATTTTATCGACTGAATACACTGTTTCAGATGGGTGCGATGTTGTGTCGTTAGGTAGCAGTGGCAGCTACAACCATCCCGTCAGCAAACCTGGCAGTGCAAACTAGATTGGGGCTCACCAAATTGTAATTTAGAACAATTTAGACGCATTAAAAAGTGAGACAATGTGCTGTTTAAGATGGCGTAACAATGACAGATGTGTTCTCTTCTTTCTCCTCTGAAAATGACCCAATATATCCATGTTCAGTGGAAAGGGCAGTGAGAAGAAGCAACACATAAATGCTGGGTTTCCTTGTCATTTGTGTGCTTTAAAAAAAACAAACAAAAAAAACAAAAAACAACCGCTAACAGCAACTCAATTCTGCTGGGTAATAGCAAATGTACAGAGACTTCTCTTATCAAGTCTCTCTCCCTGCAACTGAAGCACACAAGTGAAGGGCATGAAGGTCTGAAATGATGGAGGTGGGGCAAAGGGTAAAATGCAACCTGTCAATTTTAAATCAGCTGGCTTCTGCAATGCCATCTTTTTTTGTTTTTGTCATGATTTTCTTAACTGCAGGGTGTGTACAAGAATTTTATAATCCCAAGAAAATATAACCCATCCCCATCGCGGGCCACAGATCCAGAATTACAGTCAATCAGAATCATTCTTAGCATCCTATTGTCTCTTTCTTTTTGTCTTCACCGCCTTTATCTCCAGATACCAGCCTTCCTAATGGAAAAAGAGGCCCTTAGCCTGTGAGGTGAAACCAAATACCACAGGAAACTAAAATAGAGTGAAAGCTTATTACTGTGAAGTGTTCCATGGATACATAAAAATGGGGGCGAAAAAAAAAAAAATCATCCATCTCATTTTGCTGTTGAGGGGCTCTATGAATTTTCTGAATGATGCTGAAAACAGATTTAGTCCCTTCAATCCTCTTGGCATGAATGTGCTTCGAAGATGACCATAATAAGAGGGGTGGAATCTGAAGCCATCAAATCCTCTGGAGTGCATTGATAAGGAGCTGGCAGTGTGCATGTGTATGTGCGTTTGTGTGTCTGTACATGTTTGATATTTGGGCGGTGATTACTCTCAAGGTATATGCATATTTGGGATGGCATGGGCTAAGTGGAGTTGGGGATCAGAGTAGCATTAACAGCAACTTTTAAATTCTCACTTCCTTTTAATACCCTAAACAATTTTTGTATTTACTATTTTTCTATTCTCTGGCCTGTCAGTCATTTTGTCTCAGAAATAAATGTGAACACTCCTACAATCGTTTACTGGTCCTTAGGTGAAGTGTAATTGGAGCTTATTAGCAGCTGCTCAACTTTGGAAGGGTTCGTTTTGAAATCCTTCACTAGAAGTGTGTGGATGTACACGGTTAAATATTTTAACATTGCATTGTAAGATAAAAGATATTTAAACGCTGGTTTTCATTAGTTCTCAGTGTTTTTATTTAGTCATTATGTATTTGTAAAACTGTCAGATTCAAAGCTGATATCCGGGGAAAAAAATTTCAGATTAGGTAAATACATGATTTTTACTTGATAACAATGATCCTATAGAACCTCAAATTGGAAAAAGTTGTGGCATCATGGAAAGTGTAAATAACAAAAATAACAAAAATTCAGAAACTTACTTTGAATTCTCTTACTTTGCAGACAGTGTGAACCATAATTTGTTCATCTTCATCCATTTCTGCATTTCAAGCCTGGAACCCTTTCCAATAAAAGTTTTTCGTCTCACAGACTGGTATTCATTGAAGATGCCAAGCAGTGAAATGTTTCAGTTGTCATTTTGTCCGATTTTTCCTGCAAACACATTTTAAAGTGTGCGCCGGTACTGGATCATCACTGTCCTTTTTTTGTAATGTTACATGTTGCTTTAAACTGTCTATGCACGTCAGTCTTACCAAGGGCACTGTTACAACCCTGTACCATTACATAGCTCGGGTTTTGGACTACCTGCTGATAATAGCCATGGGTGTTTCTTTTTGTCTTGGGTCACGGGTTCTTGGGACTCATTACTTTGAAAAAAAGATCTGGAATTATGATATGTCTGACCAGAATGCACATTTCCACTGTGTGATGGTCCATCCCAGATATCCCTGTAGCCAGTGAGATTTGTGTTGCTTCTGGACAAGGTTGATGTGAAGTTTGTTCTTGGATAGTAAAGGTTTATGTGGCATTTGTCAATGTATCACTGTATTGCAGTGCTTTACAAAGGTTTTCCATAGTTGTTGCTTTTTATACATTAAAAAGTGCTTGAATTATTTATTGTTGTCATGCTCTGTAGAAGGAGAAATATGAAAATCATATCTAAATATTCTTTAAGGAACAGTGTACTGAATTGTTTTCATTAATTGCTGACCTAATTCATCTTTAAATAATTATTTAGGCTTATATTTTAAACAGTGGTCCGAGTATGGCACTCTTAGGTTGAATACAATGACCGAGTGACATGTGGTAAAAAATGTAAATAAAACCACAATGGAATGATTTGAAAATATCATAAAACCACATATTTGATTCCCAGTAGAACACAAACAACATATCACATGTTCAAACTGAGACATTTTGCCATTTCAAGGAAAATATTAGTACATTTTAAATTTAATGGCATCTCAAAAAGTTGGCACAGGGGCAACAAAAGGCTAGAAAAGTAATTTGGCACAAATCAAAAACAACCAAAGAGCATTTGACAGCAAATTAGGTCATAGGCAACAGATCAGAAACATGACCAGGAGCATTTCAGAGAGGCAGAGCCTCTCGGATGTAAAGATGGTCACCAATACTCCACAAACGGCATCAACAAATTATGGAACAATTTCAGGAAAATGTTCCTCAGTGCAAAATTGTGAAGATTCTACCATCTACAGTGTTTAATATCATCCAAAGATGTTATTGTGCCTAGGACAAGGCTGATGGAAAACTGGATGCTCATGATCTTCGGGTCCACACTGCGTGGGCTCAGGAACGCTTCCAGAGATCATTCCACAGTGAACTGTGCTCACACTTGAAAGAATTTACAAGTGCAGTTATGGCTCTATTACACAAAAATGCCATAAAATCAAGAAACGCAGCCATCTTCTCTTGGTCAAAGCTAATTTAAGATGGTTAGAGGCAAAATGGAAAATGTACCTGCTGCCAAATGAATCAAAATGTGAAGGCTGTTTATAAACCATGTGATCTACGGAGGAATAGGACTATCCAGCTTACACATCTGCCAAGGCACCATCAATGATAAAAAACTACATAGAGATTTTAATCGGCCCGCCTGCAGCCCAAACCCTTCACCAGCAGAGTATCTGAAACTAAAACAGGCAAAAACGCTAAAAACACTGCACCAGTTTGTCTGTCAATCTTACGCTTCATCTTTCCCTCACTCGTGAACATGACCCCAAGATTGACTTTGGCTTGAAAGATGAAAGAGTAATGGAAGAGCCTACTGCAGAGTCCTTAGCTTCTTCTTCCTCAGTGGAAGGCATGTCGGTGGGATTGAGGCGATCCTCAAAGTATTCCTTCCACCGGCCGACAATGTAACCAGTCTAGATCAGCAGCTCCCCACTCACACTGTGTTAAACAGTTTTGGAGAGTACTGCTTCCCCTTTCTGAGGCCCTGGACAGTTTTCCAGAATCTCTTTGAGGCCGATCAACAGTCCTCCATGGCTTTACCGAACTCCTGCATGACCCGATTTTTGTCTTCAGGACCCCCCAAGCTGCTGTTTGCTTGGCCTGCTGGTACCCATCAGCTGCGTCAGGAGTCCCTAAGGCCAACATAGCACGATAGGACTCCTTCTTCAGCCTGACAACTTTTCTTACTTCCTGTGTCCACCACTATGTTCGGGGATTGCCGCCCCAACAGGCACCAGAAACCTTGCGTCCACAACTTCGAGCTGCCGCGTTTACAATGGAGACAGAGAACACGGTCCACTCTGACTCAATGTCCCCAGACCTCCCTCAGAATCTGGAAGAAGTTCTCCCAGCGGGTGGGAGTTGAGGACCTCCCTGACAAAAGTCAGATGTAATTCCATTTCATGTTACTAATTACTCCTGAACACCACAGAAGCTACAGAAGCATGCCAAGGTGCTCCTTGAAGGTGGTGAAAAATCCACCTGTTCAGCAACTCTGTTGGTTTAAGCATCTCGCTGTGTTGAGAAGCATTTAGCTTGAAGCATCACCGCCTCAAAGAGATGCATGATTGTAGATTCATAAGCTGTTGTTGCATACGTAACTTGTGACACCAATGCAATGTCTCTTCACACACTCAACCCACCAGCTCGTTCTTTTCTCTAATGCACCATCTGCATTGTGTGGGTAACAGGGAGCAGAAACATAGCTATAGGTTCTTTATTTTTGTCTCACTTTTATTATTTGCTCTTCCAGGAGAGTCCAAACACAAAGACACAATCCTAAAAATTAAAACCCTGCTGTCGTACATGCCAGAGGTTCAGTCTATAGCTCTCACTATTACTATATTTAAAAATCACGACACTCAGTTTGAGTCTATGGTAATCACACAAAAAACAACAGTGTAACAAAATAAAAATGCCATCAATCACTCCACAGTGTTTTGTGTCTGAGTGACAATTTACTTCTGTATTGGCAGAGAAATGCATTGGACTTTATCTAAAAATCCTCAGGGATCATTATTCAACTCTCTTTCCATTTGTTTTGTCTGGTAAAATATGATTGATTACTTGTTGTCTGCTTTCTGTCATTTTCTTTGTAAAAGTAGTCGCAATGCCATGCAATGAGCAGAAAGCAAACCGTGCTATCTGGGAGCATTATTATAAATCTGTGACTCACTAAGTTTCTAATCTTTTGATTATCACTTTGCTCAAGACTAAAATTGAACTTCAGCTATTTATGTTCTTACAAATATTTGGGCCTGAGGCGTCTTCCTGTCACTCACTTCAATTTCACCATTTTTGTACCTGGAGGCGTCTCTAAATTACTTTCTGGAAGCATTCACATTGGTGTTCTGACTGAAGTTCAGTAATAACACACAAAAGGGGCTTTGAAATGACAATTGCGGATACTTTGGATTTGCCTGAAATTCCGACGCAAAGCTTAGATTTCTCTTCGCCAGTGTAAAATAAACTACAACAGAAACAAAATGAAACTGTTTTCATCGCTACAGAAAAGCTACCTCATTATTCCCCCTTGAAATAATTATTAATGAGGCTGCATTTGTAATATTTCCCCCCACAAATCATTCACACCCGTTACATGTGTCAGGTATAATAAATGACTTTTAATAAAGGAAAAGAGATACCTCATAAGGCAGCAGAAGCAGGAAAAGGTACATTGTAGCATTGTATTAAAACATATTGCAATGCTCAGAAATAGGGAAACATTCATTCATCATGGCATGCTAAGATCCATGCTTTAATACCCACCGCTCAGCCACCGCCTGTGTGTGTAGTTGTGCAGACGTATTCATGTACTTGAGTCACTGCCGTGTGGCTCTCTATGATGTAGGTCCTCATAACCACTTAATTGGCCTAGAGATAAAATGATCATGGTTAGGGTAAATCAATCTCTCGAACACTGAGGCAGACTGCAAAATACTCAAAATGAAGTCATGCATGTAGTGCTTGGATCGGGCGTAAAAGAAAAATAACAAAATGAAAAGACACTGCACCCAGGATGGACAACTATCGCTTTAATTTTCTTACCTTTTTTGTTTCGGTGAGATTCCGGTATTTGCAGGAAATGTGGTAATTAGAAGTTCCCATCTTCTGTCCATGTGAAATGTCCAGGCAGCATCTGTCAAGTGAAGAATATATATGGGAAGTCTCGAAGCTAATCAATACTCCTTAAATGAAGCTATGATATGATATGAAACATTTGACCTTAAAAAGAATGGACGTTAAGTTTTCAAGATACATCAAAATAAATAGCTATTTTCAGTCACTAATGAAATCATGAAGTTAGAGGAAGGAAGAACGATTCATGTTTCTGTCTTTCCAGCAGCAGCAGCAGCAAGATGAAGTCGTGGAGTTCTGCAAGTTTTCATAAGATGCTGTTGTGGAAAAGTCCCTATTTACTTTGATCACTTGTTTAACTTTTGAGCTTGTCGGAGGCTTAACATACTTATTTGTGTTGTCAATTGTCCTAAGTGCTAACATTAATTGCCATTTTGATGGAAACCCATATTCTGTTGTCAACATTGCTTCAACTCCGGTTAACAAAGGTTCACGCACCTTCCCCTCTAATGACAGACTAAACTCCAGATTATTCCTTTAAACATCTTCAAACATATTCTGGTATTTTTATTTGTCCCCTCAAACACTGCTCCCAAAGATCTGTAACTACAAAATAAGCTGCAAAGAATGCTTTGACACACAAATGCTACCAGATTAGAGTCTATAAACAACTGGAATGATAATGATTTTTTTAGCCTGGTATCATTAGATGTAAAATGAGCACGGCGAGTCATGTTGCACATTATCACTTTTTTCATTGTTATTTTTATTTTCATAATAAATTAATCCATAGTCTTTAAGAATGACACCTCGTCCTGAACTGGACCTAACTAAGGGGCGAGCGACGTCTGCATTTGGGTCTCAATGAGGAAGAAAAAATGCAGTTCCTCAACACACCACTGGGTGGCAGCTCCAAAAGTGAGTCGACGCTGACATTAAAATGTCCAATAAACATATTTATAACCTGGTTCAAAAATGGTCCTGGTCTCATTAGGTAAATGCCGCATTCATGAAAATTTGGATAGTTTGGCGTTGGGGGGGGGGGGTCATTACCATGAACCTTTCTATTACACATTACTTCGTGCTACTAAATGACTGTTGCTTTGTGTTTGAAATGCCATGATACAACTTCAAACTGTGGGATTCCACTCATTATTTATGAAAACGATGTACTGTGCAACCAAAATTTTGCTATGTTGTTGTGCAACCTCTGAAGTGTGACATTAACCCTAAGGACTTCTCCAAGGTGAAAACCATGACAGATTCCCCTCCACCTTCCGTCACGATTTGAAGATGCACAAACAAGTACACTGTAAACTACTTTTAGTCCACCCACTTTAAAACATATGCCGTGTCACTTTTAAATTACTTATGAATACACATTCACACCAGCCACACATCTCAAACTAAATGTAAATTTAGGGAGCTGACAACCAGCAATTTGGTTTGCCCCTGAGTGACAGCAGGGGTAATTAAAATTTGTAACTTTTTGTTTCCTGACTTGCACATTAGAAGGTATTTAACCACAATCTGGTTAAAGGTTTTGCTTTTGACACTGATATTCAATCTCTGTTACAGTTTGTCTGTACTTGGCATGCCCGCATGTTTTCAAAGACTCCAGTGAAAGCAAAACTGTACAATACCTACTGTTTTAAAAAAGACTCATGGTCACTGATTATTACTCTTTGCATGTGAACAGAAGAAAATAAGACATAATAAACTCAGGAGACAATAGGAAAATAGTATTCTTTTTTTTGTCTAAAACAGAAAGTAAACGTGGACTGGAGATCCAGCCATGTTGACGCGGCCTTCGCGTGGTCTTTAAAATACACTGAAACAGATTGTAATTCAGACACAGTGGCTGTTTGTTTCCGGTCATCTTATCCTTCTTTAGTCCTCAATAGGCCTCCCCTTGGCGCTGAAGCCCTTGTGAAAGAGCAGACTCCATCTGCAGCAGGTGCAAGTCTAATGATGCTTTGATGCCATATGTCAAATCTCATCACTTGCTGAGTCGACTGACATTTCCGTTGATGGCTCCTAGCAACAGCATTACAAGTGGTCGGTGCTCACCTCCTTCTTCCTGTGAAGAAGAAGCTGGTGAGGCACTTTCCATATTGTACACATGTGAAAACACTTTCATTTCACTTCATGCCACACGTGGCGTGTACTTTGGTCTGAGTGGATGTTTTAGAACATATGGGGACATGCAAATCTTTGTTGGCAGGCTTCGTGACAATTATCAGAGTTTAGAATATTTGAATGTGTGCGGCTGTTTCTGCTATCTTATGCCGTCAACAGACATCTGATTACTGATAATCAACAACCGTGTCCTTGTAGTCTCCATAAATTTGACTTTTTTTTTTAAACTAAATTACAGCCTCATGGGCACTACATGACTGGCTGACTAACTAGTAATCATCATTCCACCTGGGTCTGATGTGTGGGGCGCTGTCTTGTCACAGGCAGCCCATCACAGTGAAGTAGCTGTGGAGTGATTGCCTACATTGCATCAGTGAAGGAGACAGATGACACTGTTTGTCCTTGTGCAGTTTAAAAAAAAAAGAGAGACAAAAAGCCACAAAGACAATAAACTCAAGGACGGCTTGCGCCTGTGTGGTGATATGATTGCCAAAAAATATATAATTATATATATGAATATGGCGTAACACTATATTTCAAATTTTCTCAAAATTACGAAGGAAATACACCGTTTCCCTCCTTAATCGATGAGTAAAAGATTCTCTAGATGCTTCAAATGTAACATTGCTTGACTGGGTAAAGTACGAGTGGACACTGATGCGCCCTTAACCAAAACTCAGCTGTAGTTTCACTTATGCATAACTTTTACAATAGCACCAAAAAAATACAAAACTACAAGGGGAAAACATTTTTTAACTCACGTGAGGAATTGCATTACATTTACAACTGCACATTTACATTGCTGTAAACTGACAGCTGGAACCTAAGACTAAAACTAAGTTTAATATTTTAATCACTTGGATTCTTTTTACCTACTTTTAACATATCTATAAAAAAATCTCTTTCTGTGCGTGTGTGTGTGTGTGTGTGTGTGTGTGTGTGTGTGTGTGGCAATCAGAAACATACATGTTAAATACATCCCTGTCCCATCAGGTAAGAGTCGGACAAAGAAAAATCAAGATAAAGAAAAAAAACTAACATAAAAATGTATATTTAAATACAGTATATGAATGTTAGACAACTGAAAATCCACACAATTACAATTATTAATACTAACCAACATGTAACTAATTATTTACTGCAACAGAAATTAAATCTGCCACTTTTATATTTGAGTTTTATGAATACCCAAAATAAAGAAACATTGAAAAACACATTATCATAAAAAAATAAAATGTATTTCAGCTCAGTGATTCTTTATTAATCCCATAAGAAAGAGTTTATTAAAAATAAAATAAAGAAATAAAAAAATAACAATTAAAAAAGTTTAGACAGGAAAAACAACAAAATAATAATAAAAAAATGCCAGTCTTTTAGAGAACGGTGTAAAGAATAATAGATTCTCGTGGCACAATAGAATTTTCTGAAAAAAAAAAAAAAAGCATATGAAATAATACAGTTCAGTCATATGCTGTTTGTGGTTACCCAGTGTTATTATCTGTAGCTCACGTTCTAAAGGCGACCAACAAAACCCAATCCATTCATAGTGATCTCTGGAGATTTAAACCATTATTCTCGCTCCACTACACTTACAGTTTTCCAACAGTTTGGGTGATATTGCAATAATTGAATGTAATTCAATCATATTGATAACTGTAGCCCATTTTAGCTCAGGTGGAACCAGAAATGTTCCACCTCTGATTTGGGCTCAAGCTAAAAGAAAGCTTGACAGAGTTAACTTCCAAGTAAAAGAAAAAATATAGAAAAAGAACAACATTTAATCTGAACTGTATAAATTTGAGAATTGTTAATCCAGAAGTTGATATATGGTACAATAAAACAAAAACTCCAGAGAACAAACCACACATGGACACCACGGTTACTATAGATAAACTAAAGTTTGATGCTAGAAAACTCAACTTTTACTATAAATTCATTATAGGCTTATTACTTATTCACCTTTCCCAGCACCGAGCATTACCATCATACACACACTGATGATTCCAGCCTCAGGGTTAGTTCATATCACATGCACATGCTCGTTTTTCATGTCTGCATCCGTGTTTCACCTGAATGAGCTTGTTTTAATGCACATGTTGACTTTTCACATGAATTTGACACTAAACACCCAATATCCAACGGGTTATTGAAACCTTAATTGGTGTCAAAAACATCACATTACAACTAATTTGATATGAGGAGAAATGTACAAAACACTTCTTAAGTCTCTGATCCAACAGGAGCTTCCATGTTACTGTTTTTCAGAGATGTTCATATCTAAAGCTACTTGCTCCCGACCACTCTAGACCTGTTTATAAAATCATTTTTTGTCTTAAACAGCTACTACTTTTGCTCTGAGGCTTGAAAGCAAAGCAGGTATTTTGTACAGGAGGGTTTAAAATGATGAATACTGGCTGTCACTTCCTGATCCTGTTTAATTAAACATTTGGAATCTGTTATCGTTTGTCTCCTGTCTCTGAAAAACACATGCACTAAATCTGATATCAGACTGATAAATGACTTTCACAAATAGCAACATGAATAATAATAATAGCCTCACCTCCTGTGTTATGTGGTGCTAAAAAGGTCTAAAGTTGCCTCAAGTCAATAAAGGAGGGCATATATCGGTGTTTCTAAAACCATTTTCTTTTGCACCGATCGAGGAACGCACGCTGATGAACTTTGAGGATCACATTTCAGGCTTTCCCAGATCTTATTTCCTGGATTTCTGCTGTATGGGCCTCAACTGTCAGGTTGTTCACTTGATTGTTTCAGACATTTCATGTCAGCACCGTGGCAAATCAAATAACCATAAAAACAACAGATTAATCGACTATCGACATAACCATTAGAGCCAGGACTCAGGAGTTGAGGAACCAAATGCAGGAGGATCAAATAATACTCCTTTATTTGAGCGAAGGAGGATAATGAAATCCCCAAAACAAACTGGACGCCAACGCAAGAAGTAACAAAAGCCTGAAGAACTGGGAGAGAGATGGGTCGAAGGACGGCCAGAGACGGGACGGATCAGCAGGGAAGGAAAGGAAAGCAGGACAATATGTGGACACACACACACACACACACACACACACACACACACACACACACACACACACACACACACACACACACACACACACACACACACACACACACACACACACACACACACAGGTGTCAAACAGAAAGCCACTCAAGAAAACCAACAGCAAAAACAGGGGAACGCAGAAACCTGTTATAAGTTCGGCAAGTCAAGGTTTATTTTTTAGAATTGTACTTTCTGTTTGTGTTTTGTTTATGCTTGTTTTTTTTTTTTTCTTTAGTTGATGTATCTATGCGTTTACGTTGGGTAGTTCCTCTTTTATTTTGTAGAGTCGTGTCTGTGGCTGCTTGTTTTCCCTTGTGTTGATCACCTTAAGTGTTCCCACCTGATCCTGATTAACCCTCATATGTATTTAAGGTCTGTTTCCGCTGCTGGTATGTGGTTCTGGTCGCAAGTGTTGTAGTTAGGTTGTGTTTGGAGTCTTGACTCGAGTTTTTGTTTGTAATGCTTTTTGATTGTTTGGCAGTTTCAGTTTTATCTTTGGATCCTGGACTGCAGTGATTTTTAGTTTCAATAAAGATTTCGCTTGGAATTCCTGCCGTCTCTTCTCCTGCGTTTGGGTCCTCTCCTCCCGCTCCACACAGAAAGCATCAAACAAGCCAAATGCGTGACAATTAATTGGAGTATTAACTTTTTTGGCCTTTCAAAGTTAGTTTTACCAAATTTATCTCTCATCTTCAAGCCAAGTCTGCTACTGCAGTTTGCTTAAACATTATAGTCAACAGATCTTTTATGAGCTTTCTTCTTTGCTGCGTCTAAATTTGAGAGAAAGTTAATTCGGTACACAGGCGAGGCAATCCAACAGTTCTGCAAGAACCTTTCTGCAGCTTTGTTTTTGTTAGAATGAAAGGGGATCACTCTGCTTTATGCTCGTGGAGGGATTACAGAGGGTACAAAATATTAGGAAACTGCACTTCAAAAAGGGTTACTGCGCAGTTTGAAACGGATGTGCAGTTTTATGAAAATGGCTTTTGTTTTTGTTGACTGCAATTTAAAACGAAATCAAAGCAAGAATTTCACAGGTATGAGCATCTTAGCGGCAGAAAGGGCTGAAGAAACAGCTTGTAGTGGGGGGGGGAGAAGGATCCAGATGCCTAAAAGTCCTGCAATGCTCCGGTTTTATCTGTTTGATGATCGGTGTTCGGTGTATTGTGTCTTAGTACAGCAGCCGGGTCTCCCATACTAGTGAGATAAAAGCATTGTGTTCTTGACAGTGCAGAGACGACTCTGTTCATGCCGAGTGCTACAGTGGTTGTTTATGTTTGCTTCTAATTTGTAAGTGGGACTGTCAGGGTGAGGCTATATTTATCAAAGCCAAGAGGAATTTGCTCTATCAAGAGCGTGAGAGCAACAGTAGTTTTCTACTTGCTGCTGCATAATTGACTACTAAACTGTTTCCCTCTAACAAAAACCACGATGTACATGGCCCGTTGCTGAGATGTATGCTAATAAAAATCCTTTCTGAGCATACTCGTCAATGTTGTTAAAGGTGTATTCTCTCCCCTGATGGCCTCTAATCAGCTCTAGTCAGGCCAGCCTACTCCACCTTGAGGACTGGCTACTGATTTTCTGTCAGTAGGAAAAGCAAACTATAATTATGCTGCCATTTGAAATTCCATCACTCTCCTTTTGCAGCAGAAATAAGATTCATCTCATTGAAATGTATGTGGAAGGCTGGAGGGATATGTTCTCGGGTAAACCTTGTTTTTTTTTTTTTTTTTTTTTTTAATTAAAAACACGGTGGCCTTGGCGGATTGCTTGTGACACAGGGAATGATCGGGGCACTTAGAGGGCTGCGGTTCAGGTAAATATGCCTTTAATGTCCCAGAGGGCAGCTGGAGGGGCCTGACTGGGCATGTTTATGGAGGTCTGGAGTTTGTGCGCTCTGAATATGCTTTCCAGAGTACAATAACAAAATGTTAACCTCTTCTCCCTCAAGTTAAACTAGAAAAACAGAGAAGAAATGAAAAATAAGGCAGATTTTAGTTTTTTTTTTTTTTTTCTCCCTAGAATTCATAACTTCAGCAGGACTATCCAAAAAAGCTGATCACACATATCCACTAGATATTAAATCCACGGGCCAGCCATGACACCCATTCTTTGTGAAATAGGCAGATTATAAAGACTGATACAAGATCACGTTCTTGCATGTTTCATTACTGGCATCCCACTAGCATTTCAAAATCCCACCTCCAACAGGGCGCGACTCCGCTGTCCCAGACTGTCTCACTTGTCTCTCGGAAGCAAAACACATACACATTCATAACTGAATGATTTTCTTAATCTTAGCTTTAATAATTACGGAGAGAGAGAGAGAGAGAGAGAGAGAGAGAGAGGGGGGGGGGGGCTTGCAGTTTCTTGCATGAGGTGAGAAAAAAAATGACATTGAGATCAGTAATTTTAGAAAGACAACGTTGACCTTGACATTTTACGTTGCAGAAATGCCAGAAGACTATTCAGTCAGTTGAAGAGCAAGAGAGGCAGATGGAAAAGAGAGAGGAAAAAAAAAGAGGGAATTACACTGAAGGGACTGAGCATTTGAATTTCCACTGATATTTTTAGCTGAATTTACTGACAGGTTCTGTTGCTGGGAGAAGCGACTGTATCATTCACTTTTCTTGTCTGTTTGCGTCTTAATGAGTGACTGACTGCAGTTCTGGGTCATGTTTAGAAATATAAACACGAATACAGTATGTGTATATTTGCTGAAAGGGCGTAGAGGGGTGTTGGGTTGGGTGGGTGTGGCGGTGCTGTGGGTTCTGTGAGTAAGGCCTTAACTCTCCACTCGGCTCTCGCTTCGCTGCCTCCTCACCTCTCACCTGCCCAGTGGCCTGTCGCCTGCAGACAGCCACCAGCTAATCTCACCCTCCTCCCCTCTACTCTCTCTCTCTCACAAAGAACACAACAAGCTCAGGACCACAAAGCTCACACTTTGGCCACATCATTCAAACATGTGACTAAATGTCAATCGATGGCATTAAATATCCTTGAACAAGCGTGTCCTTTTGTTTCCCCACGTTGCACGGACCGGGTTTAAAGTTAGGAATGCCCCTCCGCCCTAATCTCCGCTCATCGCTCCTGTCTCGTTTAATAAACACAGCGGGTGGTCCTGCCTCCATCCTGTCCACATTGTTGTGCCAGCAGTGCTCCGTCACTCCGACTCGCCTCCTGAAATGTGCATCTGCATCACCTGTCACTTACAGGGAGGCCTGCCATGCGCTGTTTGATTGACGTCTGGATCTGCTCGAGGAGAAGGGACTGTCTCTCACATGGTTCAATGCGCCAAAATATGTGTGAACAGAAACGAGGACATTTAGGGAGGTAAGAAACTGTGAAGACAGGGAGGAAAATATAACGATAAAATTACAGAGCCCGGTTCCTGTCAGGGGAGGAGGGTCTATTTGACGGAGTGTAAGTGGTATCTATCGCATGCATTCCTGAGTTATTTCCTCTATGTAAAGCTGTGTGAAGGCAAGGCTGTGAGACGTTTTTTCTCCTGTTGTGTTTTATCTAATGCTTCTGTGTCAGGACAAGCACCCCGGCAAAAAAAAGAAGAAAAGTTGACAGGTACACAGGTGTGGTCTGACAGGTCTCGTCTGCAGGCCTTACATGCAGTACGAGACCATAGGATTTCCACCCTCAGGTCCAACCGAGGAGATGCACATGTCTCTCTACAAAGGAGCTAGAATGTGTTGGGCTTTGATGTTCCTCAGCCCCTCAGACCCCCTCTTTGGTCACATTTACCTTGTTGTAGAGCAGTGGCTCTTGAAGCGCAGCACAAATCAAAGCCTTGACTGATGTTAGTGAAGGTCGGAGCAGCAATTTCTTAATAAAAATAGAAAAATCTAATTTTAGGATTGTGGATGCTGCTGGAGTATAAAAAGGGGGGAAAAAAAAAATCTCTTGTGATGTGAGTGATAAAGTTCCTTTTCTTATTTTGCAGCTATGATTCATTACCAGGTACTTTACACTGACATGTTAATCCTGATGGTTTGTGTTTTTAACTGCAGGATCGTTTTCACGAGTCACATTCTGCAGTGTAAGCCGCACAAAGCTTTGCAGGAAACCAACTGGCAAGTTAACAACGACCCAGCTGCTTATGAGTTTGCTTTATTTATTCAACAGTCGGCCTTTTCTTCGACACAGCGAGGCTTGTGTGTTTTGATAAAAGGATTCAAAAACTGGCTGAATTCACACAAAATGAAAGGTTCACCTTTGAAGGAAACAATGTGCCGTTTGAAAATGTGTCTCTGACAGTTGCAGAACACCCCCCACAAGATTTTTTTGAAAGAGTGGAAACTTGACAGTTTTGTGACTGTCTCCATGGAAACGGTGAGAGGGTCTCATTAGGGTAGTGCCAGAAAAATCTGTTTTGGAGGAACAAAACCCCTGATGCAAAAAAAAAGGAAAAAAAAAAGGAAGAAGAAAAAAAAAAAGGCTGAGATCGTCATGATTTTAAAGAAGTAAAACAACGACAACAACAACAAAAAAACAGAAAAGGAAAAACAAAGGCGTGATGCTTTTTGCTTGAAAATGTGAAAAAAGTCAAACTTCATGAACAGAAGACAGTTGAGAACTGCCTTTTTTTAAAGATATGGGTAAAAAAAAATGGGATTTGGCACAGGCTGAGTTTGCTGTTGCATTTGACAAAGCGACTCTTCAAGGGCAATCTCTCTTCCATATCTGATGCCAGCTATTTCACTGGCAACATCTACAGTATTCCTTCAAAAGGTCTCAGCTTTGCTGTGAAATTTCCCTCAATTAAACTTCACACTCATTATATTTTCACATCAACATACAGATGTAACATCGGCACACCCAGCTAACAGATTACACATTTGCTCAAACATTTAAAACATTTAAAAGTGTGGTGAAAGCTGTTGGGTTCACGTCCACATTCATCCCGCGACAAGCAGGATGGAGATATTAGGAAAAAAAAACAACAAATCTCATCTCCTAGTTTCACTGGCATTTGGTGGCTTAATTTACCTGATACCTGCATCTCAAATGCAGTCTCGTGCTTATTATATTTATATTAGCTGCTAAATAATGAACTAGTATTCAACTTGTGCAGCACATCTCTTTTTTTTTTCTTTTTTTTTTTAATTTTAGTGAAATGTCCCGAGGATGTAGCATAATGTAAAATACAGCCCTAACGACGCCGAAGGGGGGCCACTGAATGATTTAGCTTTTACACAGTTATGGAATATTAAACATAATTCATTTATTGAAGTCAAGGACATCCTTTTTCTACCAGAGCTGAGTTGACAGTAGTCTTAAAAGGAACTTTCCGGAGTTACAACAACCACATATCTATTATTAGATGGTAAGGAGTGCACGCTTTCATTACGGACCAAAACTGTGTGAATCTAAGAAGTTTTTGAGTTAGGATGAAATATGAGTTTGCAGCAAAATGGCTCGTAATGTTGGCAAAGGGAGCCACAGAGATGTGACAAAATGTATCTCTAGTCCTGACAAGACACAAAAAAGTGATGGTGTCCCTACAGACAAACCGAAGTAATTTAAATGTTCTATGTGCACAACAAAGTATAGAAAGTAAATAAAGGATTATTTGTACAAGCCTCTTCGCCTGCTGACTTTTAACTTGTAATAAGTCCATACAAGTCGAGTACCGATGTTGCACAAGCTGTTGCAAACAGAAGCAAAAAGGAGGGGAGCTCATGGCTTCTGCTTCTAAAACTATTTTCTCAAAGATATCAAGTACTGATCCAGTTCTATTAAAGCTGAGGCCTTAAACCCTCCTCCTTTTGTGTCCATTTACAGTTGTTTACGCAACATTGGTAGTCGACTTATACAGACTTGAAACAAGGTGGCAGGGACCAGTTGGAGATACCTGTAAAAAAAAAAAATCTTTTCACATAAAAGAACTTAAGATTACTCCAGTTTTATCTGTAGGGTCCTTGTCCACTCCATCACTTTAATTGAATGGCATTTCTGGTAGTTTTAGAGATTTAAAATAGCAGTTTATTTTGATGTAGATATTACTACAGGTGCAAGCGTTCATTGCCATTTTGCTACAAACGCTAATGTTTTAATTTAAAACCGGAAAGTTTACACCTCTTACCCTCTTATAATGAACGAGCTGTAAGTTTGTTTCAACTCGGGAAGGCTCTTTTGACAAATGCATTCAAATATCTGTGTGTTGTGGAAATGGTAAATATGAGTCAATTTAAAATAAAGGAATAAAAATAAAGGCTTTGCGTGTGTAGCTGACTTTTGGGGAAGTCTGTGTTCATTTCCTCGAAGCAAGAGGTTACACTTCTATGCAAATAACTATTAAATGCGCAGTTTGACTTGGCACCACCTCTGTTCACCCAATGAATACTAGTGATGGTATTTATAACTATTGCTATGTTTATGTCACATTATAAACAGTGATTACCAATTAAAATACAGTGACTGTGCCTTTTTTTTTTAATTTATAAAAAACAAGAACTAGAGAGCTACAAAACATAAGATCTTTCATCTGCATGCCTCTATGTAAAATAACATCATTAGTGTTGAATTGAAAGGCGGCATAAGGGTGAAACGCTCGCAGTTTTGCATCCGGCTCAGGAAGCGAACTACGGCTGAGTGTGGAGCCGATGAGATGGCCGCAGCATGCCTCGTGGATAACTGGGAATTAAGATGTATTATGCCAGGAAGAGAAGACTTTATTTATGGGTGCATCCGGAATAAGCAAAAGGAAATACGGCAGCAATACCTGGGGACAGTGCTAACTAGTGTGAGACCATTCCCAGGACAGGGATACCACAGAAAAACTAAGGGAAGAGCTGGATGTTGCTAATGAGAACAGCTCTGGATGCAACGCGTAGGGATTTAATGCAAAGGCAGCAAAACAAGTGACTAAAACAAATGGAAAGTTAATAGCTGCCATCGGCATTGTGACATGATGATTCACTTTTAAACTGGAGGAACAAAAAGCTCAGTGTGTGTGTGTATGTTTGATCTGGTGTGAATATGTAGATCTTGCATACTTGACAAAACTGCTGTTCATTTAAACGTATAAATGTCTACCACACGTGTGAAGGAAGTGGATGATGGAGCATTGAGTGTTTGACAGGTATCTACTGGCAGACTAACACAAAGAAAGAACGTGAACATTGAGCTGCAACGGAGGGAGGAGGGTTATGAATGACCTGAGGTGTGCTGCATCGCGACGGCAACAGAAGGGAAAGGTGACTGTGAGACAACAAGAAGAACAGCCCATCCCCCGATTTTGGAAAAATCTTTTCGTCTCCTCATCCATTTTTTTTCCCCCTTTTGTTCTTTTGATGCGCCATTCACCCCTGTGCGCCGGCTCTAAAGGGCTGCAGCATGCAGGGAGGAGGTGGGCTCGTTCTTCCCCACCCAGCCTCAGCCTCTCCTGAGAACACATGACAGAGCACCAGCTTTCCTCAGTCAAATTCCCCAGGCTGTCCGGGCCCACCAAACCAGCTTCCCATCATGTACAAGCAGCAGAGAGACAGGCAAAATATTTACTAGTATTCACAGCTGAATTATAAGGGGGGTGAGGGGTGGGGCGGGGTGGGGGGCTTTGTATGAGGCTTGACAGCAAATTAGTGCCCTGTCGTGACACATGCGGTGGCGAGGCTCGACAGGTCTGCTGTTTTTCCACTTTTATTATCATCCATGCTTCAATTATTCAGTGGCATCCATTAGCATAACAGCAGCCATTTTATATTTAGCTTCACTCCAGATATTCTGCTAACATCTCTGACGTGAGGGAGGAGGCAATGGCTCAGAACCAAGTGCAATTAGTGACCAAGAAGAGGAGCACACGCTGATCACCTTTGCTTGGACTTTCGTTTGGGAATTTATGAACTTTACAGAAATGATTCCTTTTGAGAAAACCAGAAAAACGAGTGCATTATATTGACTTCAGTAGGAATCATACAGATCCTAACGGCACATGTCAAAAAGAAACTGGCACACATTTATGGGTGTACCGTAGCTATCACCCTGCGCCATTTGTCACCATTAGCAATAATATTAAAGATCCCTCGACTCGTCTTGGAAGTCTCATTTTTTTCAGCCTGCTGGACTGAGAAGGCTGGAGTTACAATGATGAAGCCGCTGAAAGCTCTTCTGCCTCACTGAGTGTCAAATTAGAACCTTTGCACAGGCACTTAACATTGATCCTAATCACTGCAATAACATTTTTTTAAGTTTAATTAAGCAGTATTTAATTTTAGAGCATGACGTGTGTAGGATGAGGTCTCGCAGGGTCAGGAGACACTCGTTTATATCAGTGCGTATGTGCGAACGCCGATGTCTGGGTGTAACTGCATGTTCACAATATGCCTGTGCCTGGCATGGGATCCCATCTCTCTGCTGAGTTTTTTGCTCTCTTCATCCCCACCAGCTGTACACTTTGACCTCCTACTCATCTTTGATCCACTGTCAAAGAGCTTGCTTGCTGCCTGTCGCTCAGCTTCACTCTGCAAACCTTCATTTCTTGCTCCAGATTTGGGCCTGGAGTCACTCGGTGTGAGCTTCTGACAGCCTGTTTGAGGCAGCTCCCTGTTCAGCCCTTAGAAGGGAGAGGATCCATTTGGAAATCACTCAAACCAGAAAAACTGGCTCAGGCACACAACTACGGCATCACTATATATGCAGTTTGTTAAACTAATTAAACTGCCAAATGCTATGAAATCAAAGCGAAAGCCTTGCTGCTCCCAGAGCCTGAGCTGATAGCCGTGATGGTGTACACTAGTTAGCCTTTTTAACCGGCAGCTGTGGACAGAGGTCTTGAAGACCTGATTGAAACGTTGAACCTCCGCTGCTTCCCTCTGGTATTTTGACCAAAACGTATTCAATAACGCTAATAAAGCTAGCTGTTTAGAAATTATGCTTGAAGTTCTTATTTTTTCATTGTCTGACAGTTTCTGCAACTATTAATAAGTGAAAGTGTTTTTAAAGCCAAAAAGACATCAAATATATATATATTAAAAAAAAAACAAGCAGTAATTCCTTTTTTTGTGCCTAAAAAACTTTGACTTAACCCTTTTTTTTCAATTAGTAACATAAGCAAACTTAATGTATAGATACATTTGCAGTTATAAAAATAAATAAATGGCATAGTTGCTGTTTTTGTATCTAAACTCATCACATGGATGTGAGTGCTTTTAGAAACCTCGGAGCACACGGATCCACAGGGCAGGATGTTCAAATGGACACATCTATTTTCATGACCAGCCTTCCTAGGGTTACAATGTGACACTCTTCCATAAATAAATATGATTCCCTTTCGGTTGGTAAACTCTGTACAACACATCAGTATGGGTATTGCGCCCTCTGGCAAGACTTACCTGAAGAAGGTCTTTCAACCCCCCGCCCCCCCAGTGACATCACTTGAGACTTAAACCCAACAGATCCAACTGAAATGTTTTCAGTTGGATGTGGAATTAGCAGTATTTCTTTTTGACAGGTAATCACCTAATTTTTTTCTTGTCTCTGGTTCATTATTTGGCATTTAGGAGCAGACTAATGTGGCTTTTCCACTAGTACCTGCTCAGCTCAGCTTCCCTTGACTACTCTACGGGGTTCCAACTGAGATGAGTCGGGCTGAAAATGCAACGTCACAAGGCTGCAGACCGCTGTGTGCCTTGTGGCCGATGGCAACATCTAGAGGGAGCTCAATCGGGCAATGCGGAACGAGAACGAAGCCCGACCCACATTGAGTTGGTACTGAAATGTAATGGAAAATGATGGAGTCCAAGTCAGGTTTACCATAAGGCATACAAGGATGCCTGTACGTTGCAAATGACAAAGATTGCACCCTAAGCTCAAGTTAATTTTAGTTTTTTTATACTGAGAAGCTCAGTTAACTTGTATTTATTTATTTAAACCATAAAACATGATTTTATGTGTTGTATGGTTTCTGCTGGTAAACTAATATGATTGGAGTTGGTGGCCCTGAACTTCACGCCAAGTAAACGCTCACTAAGTGTGAGTAACATTAAAACTTATGTTATATAGTGGTACATTCAGATACTTATTAGTCATATAAAACATATTTACCTCCATTTGCTCCATTGTTGATTGATTTTAAGGTCTCAGTTCTCTGATGCCTCGAGTTTCCGTAAAAACGGAAGGACATAAACATTGCATGCCAGTTACTGGATATTTTGGGAAGTTCTCTTTGGGAAGTTCAAGTCAGTCCCTGGTAAAAAACCCAATAAAACCTACTTCCTAGTTGACAGTAAACAAGCTGCAGTGATGGAGCGGCTTCTCAAGGCCAATGAGACTCCTACAGTAGAAGAAGGCCTCGTGGGAGCACACAGCTCCCCAGTCTCAACTTTCTCAGCGTACGCTCGCACAACAGCGTTGAATTAACACTTGACGGTGACGCTTCTGACGCCATACCATCCTACCATAAACAGCAAATCAAACGTCTTTGTGCTTGCTACACAAATAAGTCGTACGTGTCTCCATGTACGATTTAACTCGCAAAGAAAAACACAGAAAAAGTTTAAGTTCACTCAACTTTTGACGGCCGCAACACTAGGGCTACAAGGGTTTAGTAGCTCCAACGATGGTAGCTCCAAACCTTTGCAAGGCCCACATCCTGTCAGAGGTCAGTGTTGCTTTGCATGTTTGTTCTGGGCTGTTCTGTTTACTACTGTGTCTGTTTGATGCATCTATGTGGTTTTTTTTTTGAGGATTGTCAAGCTTTATATGTGATTCTGAAAATGTAAAGAAATATGAATAAACTTAGCGACTTTAAGCCTTAAACAGAAAATCTGCTACTTGGATGCTAGAAGCACACAATTGCTTTTTAATGTAACTGTAAATGATCAATAAAGTCAAGCCCTCTTCTTCGTGAGCAGCAACTCAGCAAAAGGCTGTCACTGACATCTCAGTTCAAATCTGGACGGCACAGATACCACAGGATTTCACGCTGATCCCACCAAATATACTAGCAAGCGTTTTCTCGTCTTTTGTTTTTCGTTCTATCTTTCAAACTTTCCAGACTTGGTATCCTGTGCACTCGAAACATGTGCACGATCTGCTTTTTATTCCCTATCCTTCCTATCTGCATTAGCATAGAAAAGTATTGCATAAGGAATCTTGCTTCCTGCACTTCACTATGAAGTTTTACCAAAGTAAGAAAGCCTTAAACTTTTTAACAACTGCGTCATGCTGCTACAGGATCGTTCGCTCAGCATCTTACTCTGCAGATAGTGTGCAGCGCACATTTGTGTATTATAAAACACGCCGAACATGCAGCTTAATACTGGCAGTCACATCCTGAATGAAGTCTGATGAAATATCGCCTTTGCTGGAGATTGAGGAGATGCATGTCACTGTTCCTCAGACTGTGACACATTTCTAGTTGGGTCGACGAAGCTGCTCTCGTCTCCACCCTTTTCGCTATATTTCACAGCGCGGGGGAAAGGAACATGCTCCTTTTCTCTGCGCTCCACAGCCTCCTTGTTCTCTACTCTCACTGTAACACTGCAGTATTTCAGCATACCAATAACAATGACTGTGGGGGATCGTCTCCTCCTCAGTGTGCTGCCAACCACCCAGGTGTGACTACATGTCAGGGAACAATTTCACTATGACCACAATTATGCTCTCCCCTGACTTTCCAGTGCGAGGATCTCTTGCTAATACATGACCCATAGAATATGCTGTTGCAGCTGCTGCAACGTACTTAGCAGTACTGATCCTGTGAAGTGTCTCATTATTATCTGCATAAAAGTAGCAGAAATACTGTTTGGCTCTGCTGTCAATGATAAACTTAATGCACCAAGAACAAGAGGTTTCACTGGTGTTATGTCCAGTTTTGGGTCATATATAAGTTGCTCCTGCTATATGTTTCACCACAAATATAAAATGTCTTTTTTTTCAGCATCTTACTATTTATTAGCCATTTTATACAAACTTTACTCTCTTGGAACCATCTTTAAATAACCTGCTGACATCCTAAACAACGCAAGCTTAATATATGTTTTTCCTCCAGGTGGAGAGTTCAGCTCCTGCAAGTGGGCATCAAGTGATTGACAGCAGAGTTTAAAAAAATGTGCATACTAACAACACTAATCTCAGTGACAAAAGAGAACAAATACAAGATGGCACGCCATTTACAATCCCAAATTATGACTTCATACAAACTGTCATGGATTATCTCACCTGGGGAAATTTCAAAGTCTTTAGGACTTTGTTTCCTCAATGTACAAAAATGACTGGAAGTAAAATAGTGCATTCTATAATTAGGCAAGTCAGCCACGATGCCAAAATTTGAGGCAGGAGGGTAAGCTGGTTGACTGTGAGGCACAAACACACACAAGGTTACAACTCTTTGTTTGGTGACTTCAACTGGGTTTCTAAAAAAACAATGTACAAAAAACAAAATATCACAACATAAAATAAGTAGCCGAGTTGCCCAAGGAAAAACTAAACAAGTCAGCATTGCACCAAAGACAAAATCAAAATAAAATAAAATTTCATCTTCATTGTTCTTTTGCAGCCGGGTAGAAAAATTACTGTTGCTCAATGTTTATCAACTCCAGCTGACATCAGGCTGCTTATTTTCTCTGTTTCTACGTCTGAGCAACTCAAAAGAAGTAAACAAAAGGAAATTCAGCAACGCAAGCTAAAGAGCTGCGGAAAAAACGCCTGCCGTTTCGGTGAAAGTCTGCCCATCTTTACATCTGAGAGGCTCTGAAATGATCCTTTTTATACCCATGCATATTGCTGATCTGTTATCAATTAATCTCATTACTTCTCAAATGCTCTTCCATTTGTTTTGGATTTGTGCCAGTTATTTTACAGATTTTTGTTTCTCCTTTTTTGAGAGGTGCTACTGCCATTGAACTCAAAATTAACTAACATTTTCCATGAAAAGGCAAAATGTCTCAGTTTCAACATCTGATATTTTGTTAATGTTCTTTTGGGAATATTGATGTGGTTTTATGAGATTTGAAAATTATTGCATTCTAGTTTTGTTTACAGTTTGCACAGTGTTCCAACCTTTTTCGGGGTTGTAAATGTTGTGCCAGCATTAATATATCTGGGACATGATCACAAAAAGAGTCAGTGAGACACTGAAACTGAAAATTTAATCTGAAACTTTAAACATAAACTGCTTCGGCGCAGGTTATGGGTTAAAGCTGCAGCTGGAAAATACCCCCAAAAATTCCAGTCCCTTCCTAACCTAACCTCTCCGCTGGACTCCCAAACTTTCTCCCTCCCCCTTCCCTTGCTGTCGAGGAGTGCGCTGTGCTCACAAGAGCATCTGAGATGTGCACGTGAACAGCTAGTAACAATGTTACTATGGAAACCTGAGGCGTCAGAGAACAGATACCTGACAATTTATCAATAATGTACTGTAGCTAACAGAGGTAAATAAGTTTTACAAACATTAAACCTTGTACAATTGTTTCACATCCAGTTTTCCTAAAGTGGTGTTGTTTAAATGTTTAGCTGAGGCCTGGGGCTGGAGTGGAGGGGGTGGGGTTATCTGGCGCTTGTCTGAGACTGTAAACACACCCCTTAGCTCTGATTAGAGGAACTACGATGGGAGTGGTGGAAACCTGTAAACGTATTCCAAAGGAGGAGATTTTTTGTCTCAATTTACCAACTGTATGTAATAATTTCAGAAAATAGAGGTAATTTTAGCAATTATGACAAAAACACACTTAACAACTGCAGCTTCAAGCATAAGTTATCATAGTGATGTAGCCAGATTAAGAGAGAGCAAACTTAATGAAAGAATTACAAGCAAAAACAGTTGGATTTTAGTTGCTGCAGAATAATGAACCAAGCCAGTTTTCACTAGGTAAAACAAATCACTGCTTTATGCACAGTCATAAGTAGTCTATAATTAGTATATAACACCTTTACTGACAGCTCTTAACTGTGTTTGACCTGCAGGAGTTGTCCAAGCCCCCTCGTCCTCGACCCCCGTTCATTTCCACCAGGCCAACGTTGGTGTCGTTCAGCATCACAGGTCACCCGAGCAGCTCAATAGGTCAAAACTGACAAAGATTTACAGTGCAGAGCAAGCAAATGGGTTAGTTTTATACTCAGCAAGTGCAAGAATCGGTTAGAGCTCACCATATACACCACATTAATGTTTGAAATAACGTAATAATTTGGGGAGATTGGAACAGTGTAATGTGGTACAAGGTTGTTGCATTACAGGATAAATTGTTTGACTCAATTGGAAAGATTAAAGGGGGCTCTGGAGGATAAGCTGCTTCTATGACACTGTCCATCTTGTTTTTGTTTTTTTTTTGCTGTCACTGTGGTTTTATCTTCATTAATTACTTTCTTAATTTCTTCCTCTGCCACTGTAGATATGTAGATATCGTAAGACACGAGCAAGATAGAAGTTCTAAGTTATTTTTGCAGTTAATAGGGATGTGAGACTGACAGCTGGGTGACTCACCTAAAGTAATAAACACAGTATTCTTTTGAACGTAATTAAAGCATACATTTAATTAAAGAAAAAACAAAAACAAAAACAAAAAAACAAAACTCAACAACAACTCACTTGTGCAGCTTTAAACTGCCACTGCAACTTGCTGATTTTGCTGATTGGTGACATCCACGAAGACACATTTTTTCTTTTTCTTTCATTTTGTCATATAATGCAAATATTTTGCGAGAATGCGTATACTTTTGCAGTTTAAAACAAATGTTCCCTTATTTTTTTTTCCCCCACTGCATCCCCTAGAGGGCTTTGTATGTTTCCGTGTGTTTGGACCATCATCTTTATGATTGCTGTCCATTGTCTCTCTTATAACACCAAGCAAACAAATCCATCCCTCCAGTCGAGTTTCACTGATCGTAGAACAAATGCCAAAGTGCACCGAAGCCATTCTAGCAGATCCCGGTGGCACAATACCTCGTTGACATGCTCTTGTACTTGTAATACTAAAATCTACATTGTTCTCTGTTTTTTTTTCCACCCATCTGCAGGATCACCAGGATTTGTCAAGCAGCTGGTGAGGGTTATTAAAAACGCTTGACTTTTACCACAAGAATTAGGCTTCTGACTCCTTTTGAAGCATATCTCCTTTTCAGTAGGGTATAAATTATAACTGGTATTGCTCGTCTGAAGTCTTTGTGTGATGATGGGACAATAGCTGGAAGAGGAAAAAATAACAGTTGGAAAGGAGGTTAAAATGCATGTGATGAGGTAACAAGGAAGGGTGGAGGGAGGAGGGAGAAACAGGAGGGCTGCCTGCTGGTGGATGAGGAGGAAGGAGGTGAGGGTGTGGTGGTGGTGGGGTAGTAGGGTGTCTGACATCGCCCCTGTGGTCGTAACAGCAAGGTCTGCATATGGGAGCAGCTGCTGTGCCCTCTGCTTCCTCCCCGGAAAATATGCTTGGAATATTAATTGTGCTGCTAATTCTGCTTAACGCAGCTTTTCGTGACACTCCAGCGAGGTCCAGCGAGGCCCATTTTGTTGCCTGTTTGCAATCTTGATTGTCTCCCCTCAGCACAGTTTAGGCTACCTGTAAATCAAAGCTTTGTCTTTGGAAGAAAAATCATTTGGTTAATTGAAAAATAAAAAAAAAAAATAAAAAAAAGAGCAACAAAAACATGAGCTTGGGAAGTATTTAGCATTTTTATTTCACTCTGAGCTCATCCCTGAGCAGAATTTCTTTAAAAAGAACTGAAGAAAATGCTCCCCCTTTTTTTTTTTCTCCTTTGACACAGTCTTTTTTAGTTTCTACCTTTGGCATCACCACTGTGCCGGTCTCACATTGTCAGCTCATTGTCTGACATGACATCAGCTTAACTGGCTGCAATATACTTGTAGAAGAGTTGGGCTAATTTGAAGTAAACTCTGCACAAGTGGCTGAGTCGTTGTTTTGTGACGCTGTTTGTGTTGGATGAGCACACCGTGTCTCTCTTGGGAGCAGCCTACAGGCATCCCACAGATCTGATACGCAGCTCCGCACACTCAGAAAACAGTCAGAGAGAGAGAGCGAGAGAAAAAAGAAAAATCAGTTCCCGAGTATATTGGCAGAATACATTATTTTTTTTTTTTTCAAAAGGTGGGGTTCATATAAAAAAAGGTGAAATGCAATATATGCAAGGAGATACAAAGTTTCTGAGCCTGTAAATTTCATATTTCACATGATTTTCACATCTAGGAATTCTACAAAAAGGCGGAGCCTGTTCAAAATTGACAACCCAATGTTTTATGATAGTCTTTCATAAAATCTAAATTCCTTTTTTACTCACTGATGAGATGGATATTATTGTCAGATCAGAAAATAGTCAGGATCTTTGTGGATATACTCATGAGGGCCTGTGGGGATTTCTGGGCCCCCTACTTTCCAGTGAAGCACCTCAAATCTCAGCAGGGCTTCAGATGACAGAAGGAGTTGAAATGTCAGAGGAGGGATACAGGGAGAGGTGTTGGCGAAAATATGGAGAGGCGTGTGTGGAGCCCGAGGAACCCGGTGTGGGGTGGTACGTGGAGGGGAGGGGGCAGAGAGGTCGGCACCAGCGAGTGCCTTTTTCATCTGATATGAGCTCATCCATGTAGAGGAGCTGGAGAGCCGTGCAGAGAAGCAACAGTGATCTGCACAAATTATCCACCGGTGAAAGGAGAAGACAGACACGGGAGAATATCTGCATGCGTGTGCGTGGAATTTAGATGATTTGTGACAAGGAGGGAAGAATAAAGAAGCAAGGCTTCATGGAGAGCTTTGAGTTAGGTAAATGCATGTGGAACGTCTCTCTTGCTGAACAAAACTACACATTTTACATGTAGCAACAGTTTGTTATGTCAAAAGAGGGAAAATGGAAAATCATTCCAGAGTTATAAAGCCTACGATTTGATCCATAAAGGTGAACATGCAGTAAACTCCTCCTTCTCCCCTCACACTGAACAGCAAGGGTCACCCCTGCTTTCTTCTCTCCTTCCGCTCCACCACATCCCCTTGTCATGCACTGTAATTAAAACCACAGGTGGGGACCCGTAACACTGCCTGGCTGCTCCCAGCATGCAACAGGCACCATGTGGTTGAGAGGAGGAGTGTATTTTTTTTCTGTAAACAGCCAGAGGTTAAAACATCAAAGGCTCGGATCTTTGATCGGACCTCAGCGGGTTCCAGAGCAGAGGGAATAATATCCACTGTGTCTTGAATCATTCTGCAACACAAAGCGTGAAATGGGAATGTGAGCTTGAGCTTGTAAGCCACTGGGTCAGCTTCCTGCCATCCCGACACGGACTTTTTGTCACCTTTACTTCCTTTCCTGCTAATATGTCTTCCCAAAATGTCTGCGTCCAGACCTGTTGGAGAGGATTGTCCAAAGACTCCAGCAGAGCTGATTACTTCTGCTTCATTGCGTGCTCTGCTAAGGCGAACATGCTCACTACACCTTGAAACATAGCAGAAGTCATGAGAAACATGATCTGGGTCATAGCACATCAGAGAGCTTGGAATGTATTGACATCTTAAGTCTATTTGGATGTTTTGCAAAGTTTTTTAAAAAAAATGTATGAGCCCTTTTAGAGACATGACACAATGTAATCTGATTTTATTTCAAATAGAAGACTGTCTGCTAAGTGGATATTAAATGACTCTTGATCTGCAGTCAATATCCTATAAGAGGAATTACGGGGAAGTCTAAAATATCTCTCAGAACGGTCTCTCTGTTCAAGAGCTTTTCATAAAGTGCCCTTGTACTAAAAAAAAACACTTGAAGTTTCATCTCCGAGGAACATTAAAGACACCAAATAGAAAGCTTGCATTCTCCACCCACACCTCCTGGGTGACTAAATTAGATCTTCTCTCCTCTTTCAGTGATGCAATTTATATTTGCATGTTAGTTTAATGCACCAGGAGGTTTAGACTAACAAAAGTGCCAGCCTTCTGGGTGTGAATGTGTATGTAACATGTCTTTTATTCAGTTTTTTTTTTTTTTTTTATCTGCTTGAGATTTTCCATTTGTCTTTTTTGCTGTTAAAAGTGTGTTTTGCTTGTTCCAGTGCTGTGCTGCTAAAAAGGGTTTCTTCTGGGAATTCTGGCCCCTTTTAACATTTTTTTTTATGATGAGTTGCCATGGCAACAGGAAGTTGTTTACAGTACATGTGGGAGCAGCTGATTGAGCGAACTGAGTCTAGATCCCAAACCGAGCCAGGCTGAAAAGAAGTCCACGGTATCAGGCATACCGGGAAAATATTTGCAGCAAAAAATGACAAGCCTTTTAAACATATGTGAAGTGTTGGCAAGCCACACGCTCGGTTGTTGTCAGTGTTTCAAAAATGAACAGATATTAAGCTGACCGTTATGCTTTGGCCATGAAGTGAAGTTGGGATTTTTATAAATACGGAGCGAAACCGTGAGATTTCTGTTCTGAGAGTCTAAAAAGAGGAATCTGTTTTGTTCATAAATCTAACATTTGTATCGGACTGCCTTGGTAATGTTTTAGTTTTGCACGGCTGTAGATTTGGACATATAAGCAACACTTTTGGTCTTTTTTTAAATTACCAATATGATCATAACCATTATCATCAGATGGAGGATGAGATGACGCGCACATATCCTCATATTCACATCTGGACAAAAGCCTTCATACTTTTATAGATTCTTCAAGATCTTGTTCCAAATACTAAGAGAAACACAGATTAGTGCTTATTATCACCTGTATTACTGAGAAGATTTTAATTGATTTAAGTATTTGTAAAACTCAGCAAGATGCAAAGGCTCACTAATGGTACAAAAAAAGATTAAAACTAAAGATATGACTGATTTAAAGTGCAAAATAGTTTTCTTTTGGTGTACCTTAATATCTGCCAGAACGATAACACATCCTTGCAGAGACAAAGCTTTTTTCACATGAAAGTGAAATAAATTGTTAGGCCTAAAAAATGTATTTTATAAATTATGGAAAACAATCTACACCTTCAAAATGACTGGAAATTACTGAATAATAAGCTCTTACATGTGCCATTCGTATGAAAAGTGAGGCCACGGTTACCCATTATGAGATCACTGACCTTGATCCAGATCCCTTTGCAGTGCGAGACCCATCTCTGGGGCATCTCAGGGGACGAGCAAACGGGAGGCTTTCAGAGGCTCACTATCCATTAAGAGCAGCAGCAGCTGGGGCGTTTTTAACAAAATCTAGCATTTATTGACAGATTGAGATTCATGTCTTGCAGTTTAGATGTGATAACCTACGTTACTTGGCCTTCAATTCAGATCTCTATTTGCCTCACAATTCAGGCCCTCCCCTCTTTGCTTTCTCCCCCTCCACACTTTCATTCTCACTCCAGTATGCTCCATCTGTTTTTTTTATGCAGTGTGTCATATCTTCTTTTCCCCTACCCGCCAACTCTACAACCATCATCTCTTGCTATTCTTCTCTCCCTCCGTCTCCACCATTTCTTCACCTCTCCTTCTGCGCTCAGCAGGAAACCGTAGGAACTGGCAGCTCCAGAATCGTGATCAGCCACTTTGTGGGCTAAGGAGGCTCGCCAAACTACCTCTCCGATTAATCAATACCTCCACTGCCTGCAGTTAACACCTGTAACCTCTGCATTACATGGAGGGAAATGTTCAGTCCTGGAGCAGAATAGCAAACGTCTAACTTATCCTGGTCACAGCCAGAACTGAGTCATTGCGAAACATTTTGCAACTGAACAGATCATTTCTGCAGGATTAGCGACATGGAGCTGTCTATCTTCCCTCTTCCTCTCTTATTCTTATTCTGAGTCTGTGCATATGTGAACAGGTGAGTGAGTGAGTAAAGGCGAATTCAAAAAAGCAAAAAAAAAACCAACCCAAAACTAACTGCGTGCTGTTTTTGCATCCACTCTAGCCGCATGGATGCCATACGGATGCATAGGGAAAGAGAGGTAGGATTAGATGCCGTGATAAAGGTAAACGAAATTCATACTCAAGTATCTAGGTCATTTGTAAAGCCCAAAGCAACATCTCCTTCCCTGCCTGCCTGCCTTTCTGTGTGCTGCTTAAGTCTGGAACATCAAGGAGATGAAAACACTCTGCATCCTGTATGTGAAACGGCTCACACAAGAATACTGTCATCCAAGTATGCCAGCATGTTCCTTTCTTTATGAAAGACAGTAGATACAATATGCTGTTGTTCATCAGCGTGCTTTCTTTGATAATAAGAACAGAAAGGCAATCACACCTCTGACACAATTAGAGTTAAAGCTGTTTCATGAAGGAAATAAGAATCCTTTCTTTTGTTTTTAAATTATTAAAGGAAGCTACAGCTGCAGACTAAAGAAATGTATAAAAAGTGAGCCAAGTGGAAAAAAAAAGTTTACAAAAAAAAAGATGTGAAAAAAAAAAAGCTCGCTTAATTTAATTAATGTAGTTGCAAGGAAGGTCTAATTTTATTGGCCAAGAAACACTCATCAAACACATTTACATACAATTAACTTTGAATGCTGATATAGTAAACCTGTTAAAGCATGGCTTATTTACACATCCTCTATATTATGAAGCATTGTGCTTACGCGACTTGATGTGCAAGTGGACAGTTTTTATGTCCATCCTCTCCTGGGGGATACAATACATTTTGGAAGTCCACAACCAAGTGGTGGGGATGAGAAGTGGTACATCCACACCTGAAAGGATAGTTGGAAAAGGATGGAATGCCCAGTAATGGATGAGAGTGAGGGGTTGCCAAAAGTTGGTCTTGCTCATGAATGAAGGAAGAATGAAGCAGGAGACTGACAGGCGGATTTGCAGTTGCAGGTCTGGTGTTGGGAAGCGAGAGCTGAGCCTGAAGGCAAGGCTCTCTGAGTACTGGTCAGTCAAAGTCACAAAGCAGCTGAAATGAGCTTCTTCCACAGCGACGCTGGAGCCTGTGCTTGGAGATGGTGAGAGAAGTTCTGCCATTTGGGAGGGACTCCTCCACACCTGTTGAGATGGAGAGATTATGTCAGCTGGCCTCAGTAATATATATATATATATATATATATATATATATGTATGTGTGTGTGTGTGTGTGTGTGTGTGTGTGTGTGTGTGTGTGTGTGTGTGTGTGTTATATATAAAACCTATTCTCATGCTTAGGCAATCAGCACTGAGAACTTTGCAAAATCAGCTTTTCATTATTGCTTCCCATCTGTTCAGCAACTCTTTTGTGTTTCTTGTTAAAAGTATGTATGATTTTGCCCCTGTTCTGTGCTGCCTTTGATGTTTTCATAGTTTTAATGGCGATAAAGAGTTGGTAGCAGAATAATGTTTAAACAAACAAAAAAGGCTGGGTTTTTTTCTTAAGGATCCCAGTTTGTACCAGGTGTATGAACCAGCTCACTCTGTGATGCTGACCACCATTAACGTCACGGCAACAACGAGTTGCCCAACCAGATATCTTCAGGCTGTTTGCATTGATAACTGGTTGAAAACAAAATTTAATGCTGCGTTTAGTGAAATTTAATATTGGGAAGATTTTGAGCAATAAAATGAAAAACATTGCATTTTGACTGTCCTCCTCATCGCTGACCCGACCCTGAGGGGTTTGGAGGACAGACATCAACATGCCACGCTTTTTGTCTCTACTAACTCCACCGTTACTTGTCCTTTAGACATCTACAACAAGTTAATTCAGGTTTCTTTAATAAGTGACAGTGTGGGTAATTTGAACGCTTGCTGATGCAAGTATGGTACTTTATTGTAAAAAAACAAAACAAAAAAAAACTCTTAGTATTGTGAGCTGATGATGGATAGCGCAAGTGAAAGTGAGGGTGGAATACTCCTTTAATGTCAGCGGGATAAACACCGTGGCTCTCATCCATTTAACTGTATGTGGGATGTTTGTGGTGCTCACACATCACTGCTGCATTCTTGCACGGCTCCTCGGGTCCTCTGGCTGGTTGAATTCCTACCAGAATTAGAGGTATCACTCCTGCTCCCCAGCCTTCAACCATCCCTTCACATCTACCTACCCACATCCTCCGCCACTCCCGTTTTCATACGTTCCCTCTTGATTCTTACACACTTACCGCCAACGGCTAACACACATTAATAAAAACAAGCATCCAAACAAAAACTGAGCATGAACGTGAGTTGGATTCCGGTCACCATGCAAGTCTCAATCAAACATCAACAGCAGTTGGCCTAAGGGCTGTTTGTTTATGAAGCTGAGCTAAACGTTCATAAAGCGTTTAACATGAGAAACAATAAACAGGTAGTTCTACAATTTCTTTCTTTCAGTGTAAATATTACACATATTCCCACTAACTATGTAAAACACCACGACACCTCATACCAGGGGCTGAGGGTTTGGGCCGTGTTTGTACTGTTTCTCCTCCAGAAACTTTCGTTACACAGGAAAACTTCTGATCTTATTTTTATTTGCATTCTGTGAATAATGCAACACCCTGAAAATCACAAGCAAAACTTACTTCACAGTGTTTTTTTTTTTTTTTTTTTTTTTCCATTTCCCAAGCATACTTGACAATAGTTCAGTGGCAGAAAACTGAGACTGGAAGGCAGATTTCCAACTCAGACAGAGATGGTACCTGGAAAAAAAAAGCAGATTGTGGCAGTTGACAGGTGGAATAAAAAGGGTGTACTTTCCTTGATGTTAAAAAGAGTCAGAAAAGACCCAGATCAAAGTTAGAGGTGACTTTTAATAATAATCCAAGAAAACTATTTCAGAGAACATCAGTAGTTGTTTTTCTCCTTCTATTACAAGTGTTTGCTTTACTAAAAGGCCAAAAAAATGTACTATTTTAAAGGTTTCATTAATTAGCCGGAAACGGATCTATTTAGTTTTAAAAAGGAACAAAAAAAAAAAACATACAATTTAGGGAAAATGATGGTTGATTTTCATAAAAACTCTGTACAAAAAAAGGAAACACACACACACACACACACACACACACACACACACACACACACACACACACACACACACACACACACACACACACACACAGATTTTTTTACAGATATGATAAAAGTAGGTAAAAAGAATCCACTTAAACCCAAGTGATTAAAATATTAAACTTAGTCTTTAATAATTCAGTATTGCATATCAGGATAGTGAAATATACGGACCTCTAAGATTTTCACTTAACTTTAAGTTTAAAGTTGCATCCAAATATAGAAATTACTGTCTAACCTGCAGGGAGATGACACTAAACACACAGTTACCAATCAAATTCACTTCAGATGAACAACAACATATAACCTGTTTCATAGAGCCATGATTCTTTTTTATCAAAAATAAAACTAGAAAAAAAATCACTTAGGTTATTCTAAGCATAGTAAAGGTTTAAGTGGGTGAGGTGCAGTGACATGTGGCTAATCATCAGCCACAATGAACCCGATCAATAGGTATTCAAACCTTCACAAAAGTAGACAATTAGGAAGTTTCCTAGTCTGCAACATTGAGGCATGTGTTGACATAATGCTAAGAGGGAAAGATATAAGTCATGTTTTTTGAGAGGCAACTGGTGCTTCAAATCCACCTGGCAAAGGTTAAATAAACAATTTGGAGTCCAACTTTCTATGGCGAGAAAGATTATTTTTAAGTGGAAAGCTGGAAAGCATTCAAGACAGTTGCCAAATCCTCCCGGGAGTGGGCACTCAGAAACACTTTGTACCCACTGACAGGCATGGCGGTAGAGGGATGATTTAATTTTTATTTTTTATTGTTATTATTATTTGCAGTCACAAGACCATGGCAACTTCATGTCATTGAGATGACACTCCACTCCATTGTTTGAGTATTGTGGAGGCAAATGTGAGGGCATCTGTCCAACAGCTAAAGCTGGTGAGAAAGAAATTGGCTCATGCAACAGGACAATAAAAATAAACTTAGTGAAGAATAACTGAAAAAAAAGGATAATTGACATTTTGGAATAGTCTGTGTTATATATAAAGCATTTTTTAATCACCTTTTATGGCTACGTTTAGAAAATAACACTACACTTGTTAAATGATGGCTCATGTTTATTTTGTTTTTTCAGGAAATCTCATAAAATGTATATAAAATAAAGGACTTACAATTAAAACAAGTAAAAAAGAATTCCTGTAGACAGTTTATTGACTTTCTGAGGTTCGATTATGGGTGCGGTGGGGTTGAGAGGAAGGTGGAAGTGAAGTGAAACTTCATAACATTTACATTTTTCCCTCATTAGGCACACATTTTATCCAAACCTTGAGAATGAATTATGCTGCCAAATAAATCCCATTGATTTCCTCCCTTCGCCCTGAAATGATATAAATTGTATCACTCAGGCATAATGCAGGGCCATACAACTCTCTGCAGATGTGGATTCGCACTGCATATTTCAGAGCAGTGTATGCACACAGGTGGGGTGGAGTTGGGAGTTTGTGGGAGAAATCAATATTTTTGCTTGTCTGGGGTTCAGGTTCTGCCACTGCTAAATAAAACAAAATCCAAGCACTGCTTCTGAACAAATCATTAATCCTGCAAATTATGATTATTACAGTACATGTTTTAACAGGCTCCAGTTATCAGTTGATGATCCATCCCTAATCTGTGTAGGAAAATTGGAAAAACAATATTGTTCTATAGCATAATGTTTCTCTGTGGGATTTTGTGAAGAGGAAGCTAAAATACAGAGCAAATTTCAGGCCTAGGAGTGGACGTATTTTGTCCGGTATTTCCCCTTTTGCCGATTTCTGAAACCGCTTTCCATTTCAAGTTGCAGGTGATATTCCATCAGTCCCTGCTGGATTGTCATCAACTGTCATCAACTGCAGCGGACCTTGAACCAGATACAAGATGAGGGATTTTTCTGCCCTGCCTAAGTGTGTGCGTGGCAGATAGACTCAGACTCAGTCAGGGCTGAAGATGGGAAGCACAAAGCCCCAATGCCTGAGACCTACCAGGAGACCTCGAATAGGCAGCGCACCGTGTCTTAAATCTCTACCTCAATGTCATCTTCCCTCATGTTCTTACTTGCAGCATGACCCAAACAACAGCCTTTTCAGACACAGAAGGCCGAGAAACAGCCGGTGGGTTACAGCACGTTAAGGGTGGAACCATGTGGTTTATGCTTCACTGATGTCAGAGTTTTTCTCTAGCTGTTGTTCAGTTTGTTTCATTCTTATACATTTAAGATACTGTTGTTGTTATTTTTTTGTTAAAAACAATGAAAACGCTCCATTAAAAAAAAAAAGAAAAGAAAATCATATAAAATTACCATACTGTGTATGCAAATTTCTGGCATCTAATTTTAATGTTACTCCTGGATTAGTTTTGCACTCAGCATAAATCTAAAAGCCTGTAATTATTTCTGAATGACAAAGACCAAGAATCACAAGGATAAAGCTCTTCCTGAAAAATAGCTTAATTGATTTGGCTCAAGTGTTTTCTAAATGGTCAAATTCCTGGAGGATTTCGGATGGGCTTATGAATATGTACTGTATAAATGTCTGTATTTGTGTTTGTCTGTACATGGCCCTGTAAATAGGGGTAGATTTGGGAAGCGCAGTAAATTCCTGAGTGAGCCCGAAAACGAAAGCAAAGAAACGGAAATGCCAATGTTTTTGTCCCCGGCCTACTTTTGACTCCATAGGTGTTAACGAATGGAAGGATCTTCTTGTGTTAATCAGTAAAACTAGTCGCTTTTCACAGGATATGCACTGAATTCAGTAATTTTCTTCTCTTTCTGTTGCCAGTGTGAGATGAAGAGATTGGCACCTACGATCGCTGAATCTACAGTTTATGTACTAAAAGGCAGAAACTCGTCAACTGTTAAGTTACCGCTTGCAGTTCAGACTTGTTGACTTCTGGCAGCGGAACAGCATCAGGTTTCTGCATCTCCTTCATCAAAGGTTGTAATTTACACTGCCTGTCCAGAAAAAAACAAGTCACCCAGTCTAGTATTTCTTTGTGCCGCCTTTAGCTTTGAGTACGACACACATTTGCTGTGACATCGTTCCGATAAGCCTCCACAATGTCACAACATTGACTGAGTCTGACTGCTGCAAAAGATTCTCAGTGGGGTTAAGGTCTGGAGTCTGTGGTGGCCAATACATGTGTGGAAAAAGATGTCTCATGGTCCCTGAACCACTTTTTTACAATTTGAACCCGATGAATTCTGGTGTTGTCATCTTGGGATATACCCATTCTACCGGGGGAGAAACAACCCATCCATCCATTATCTATACCCGCTTTATCCGTTTCCGTGTTACGGGGGTCTGTCGGAGCCTATCCCGACGCATAGAAACAACCCATTGATGGATTAACCTGGTCATTCAGTATGTTCAGATAGTCAACTAAAGTCCTTCTTTGGATGCAAAAAGTTGCTGAACTTAGACCTGACTAACTGCTGTGACTCCAGATCATAGCACTGCCCCTGCAGGGTTGTATGGTAGGCACTAGCCATGGTGGGTGCACCACTTCATCCGCCTCTGTTCTTACCCTGAGAGGCCCTTCCGTCTGGAACGGGGTAATCTGGACTCATCAAACCACATGACCTTCTTCCATTGCTCCAGAGTCCAATCGTTACGCTCCCTAGCAAATTCAAACTTATCTTTCCAAATAACCTCACTAATAAGTGGTTTTTCTACACAGCTGTTGGTGGAAGTGCTCCTACTTTCACTATTGAACACTGTTGTTCTTTGTTACGGTTTGATTTCGCCAAACACTGTCGATCACGATCATTCTAGGCTTTATTACGACCACATTTTTCCTCAAAGATGACAGTTCTCCACTATCCCCCAACGGTTTTGATAATGTTTTGGAAAGTTCTTAAGCCAAGTTTCAGTTATCTCTTTAGATGTTTTCTTTAGTAGATGCAGCCAATAATTTGACCCTTCTGAAACAGATTAACAAAACAAAAACTGAAAAAATGGAGATATATACTATTATTATTATTATTATTATTATTATTATTATTATTATTATTATTATTATTATTATTATTATTATTATTATTATTACTATTATATATTACATGCTTTATATAGAGTATGCACTGCTTTGGTACAAAGCACTGAGCAAATATTGAATTAACTTAAATTCAGCAAATGTTAAATTACTGAGAATTTAACTTGTACTTTCCTCCTAACTAAATACAGACAAGCAGGAGCTCTCTTCAGTCAAGTGTCATGAAACTTGTCATGTCCTCCCATGGCTTGCTGGTGTATTACTCACCGGTTTCTACAGACTGATCGACTGTATCTTTAAAATACTGTCACTGTCACTCCCTTCACCTGTGCAGTCTGCTATGTGAACCCTGACTTCCTGTTGTGTCTTCGCTCGGCTACGTTTTTTCCTGCACCTTTGTGTTTTTAGGAGTTCTGAGTAATAATACATTTTCAATCATGGAAAAAAGGATTAAAACTTCAGGAATTTGACCTGGTTCAAATGTCTGCACGCTCTGGCTCACTTCAATGAGCCAATCATTATGAACAAAATCACACTCATCTACCGCTACCATTACTAGAGGGGATTTTAATATACCGTATTAAAGTGCCTTCAGGCAGTCAGTGTTTTCATAAAGAGCAGTACACACCTGAACATTTACACCAACAGAACTTGAACATAAATACTCCAACTCTGTCTTCTCTAAAACAGTGTTTACTTGGAGTTGAGACGCTGTCATAATCTGCAGTAGTTGCAGCATCAGCTTACCTAGAGCATCGGTGGTGCTCTCACCACTTGTCGTCTCTTTCTCCCTCCCTCACCAGAGTTGCAGCCATCGTCTGAGATCGTTTCACATTACCATGGCTGGACGTCGTTTGTCTGCTGGTGTCACTGCCTTTTCACATGTTTCTTCGTGAGCTCCTGTACAACCCACATCTGTCAACGGAGGCCTTTTTTTAAACTCAAACATGGTAGCCTAAAGCCTGATTAATGCTTCTCCGACGACACACAACCTCTGTGTCCATGTGAACATAAAAGCGGCTATTATGGAAAAAGCTTCTTCCTGTAGTTTTTAAATCCATGCCCATGATGCTTGTTTAGCATCCGTCTACCACTAGAGTGTTTTTAGAGGCCATCCCTATTTTTCCCCCCGCTTAAAGGCGAAAAGGTTAATATGTCATCCATCACACGTGTTAAAAAGTTTCTGTGAATGTCGCATTGCCAAATTTAGATCGTACACATGCGAAATCACAGCCATTTCAACATTCAAAGCAACATAGTTAAAACTGACATTGTACGATGTCAGTACAAGTTTTCAGGAGAGATTTGGACTTCAGATGTTCGTTAGTTTATCGATCCATCATACTAGTTCAATTCCAACTTCTTCCATGGGAACAGCACTAAATGTCAGTTGTTGCCAGACAACTAAAACAGCCCACTGCATTTGTGGTGATCTCTGGAAATTTCAACAACACTTCTCTTTCTGTTATAATTTTTTAAAGTTTCATGACTGATTTATTCTTTTACTGCAGTAATTTAGTTTCCCGGTGAGGATAAATAAGACATTTTTTAGTCAATTCAGTTCAATTAAAGCCTGGATTTCTTAGAGGAGCCAATGAAGAAGTTCCAAACTAGTCACAATAAAGTATTTAAAGCTCCCGGGTGACCTCTCAGGCAATAAGCATGAGGTGACATCATTTGTCCTGAAGGCATTGACAGGAGTCTTGGATGTTTTTGTCAGTGTCTGTGCTTTCACCATTTGCTTTCCCTGCATCTTGCAGCCCCTGTCGGTGCTCAGGCTTCTCCCCGAACGCTGCACATCTGTGGGTGTGGATGGTGACAGGTCAGCTAATTAGAGCAGTGCTATGTGTGTCCGAGGCTGATGCAGGGAGCTGCCGGGCACATGACTCCGTACTGACTCATTCCAGCCTCCGGCCCCCGTGGAGGCACCCGTGCATTTACACGCAGATGCACACACACTCCAGACAAAATGTTGACACAAGTATGTCTTAAATTTTAAAACAATGACACTGATTTTACAGCAATACTTTTCATAGCTGTTAAACATTTTCTGAAAATGGGCTCTTCCATACGTTCAAGGGGTTTTTTCTTTTTCTTTTTTAGTTTGTGTAAAAATTTCCCATCCCAAACTGTTGTTATCATATTAAAGATAAACCTTCTTGCTCTTTAAAGACGACTCACATCTTTACATATTCACATATCCCGTTGTCCATCTTCTGCCATTCTCCTGTATTTCTCCCAATTTCCCAGCCTGTATATCTCCACATACATATTCTTAACTGTAGACATTGATATTATTTGGGATTTAAAGTGTGTATCAGCCAGTATCAGCTGGTGCTTGCTCTTCAATGCAGATACGTCAGGCTCATTCATTTGTCTGATGGTCAGCAATTATGCTTTGATGCTGTTAAACAACAGAGTAAGAAATATAAGGAAAAGTAATTTCTCTTTCCACAGAAGTGAAACAATTCATGGAGGTGCAACATCAAAAAATGACCAACAGTCTGTTGAAACCTACTTTCTGCAAAATTGTAAAATTGATTCACCTCGTGTAAATGTAGCTTTAAATTTACATTTCCCCTAAGAATAATATTTTCAATTTTTACACCATTTTGATTGGCCTTTCACAGGAAAAACTAATAACATTTGAAAAAGAAAACCGTGGTACATTTTACATTGATTTTTTTTTTCTTTCCCTCCAAATGGTTGTTGTTTTAAAGCACAGAGAGAAAGAAAATGCAGAGGATACTAGACATCTTTGAAGAAGAAATCAAATTCAGAGGCTTTGCACTGTTTCCACGTAACAAAACACACATTCACATGTGACTGCCCTTGAAGGAGGCAACTTCATAAATAAAAAAAAAACTTGTTTTCTAGTGTGACCTTCAGGACAAAGCACTGCCCACCATCATAACCACCATGACCATTTCCATTTCTCGGAGCTCATCTGACCTCCCTGAACCATTACGCTTCGTCATAAGCTGACACCTCCCCCTGTCACACAGATTGACCCTTCGCCCCAAGCAGTGACCAGACTGTTGAAACAGATGGAGGCAATCACACTCTGACACAGCACTTTAACTTCTCACACACTTGAAACTTCCACTCCAGAGGCATTTAAGTGGACGCCAAAAGCAAAAAAAGTCATGCGCAGACACTGCTCTTCACTTCTTGCTGTATGAATATAAATTGTCAATGCCAAATTCAATTTCCAGAGAATGATAAACATTTAAGAGTTTTTAAAGATGGCCAGATTAAAAGTCTTGGACATGATGGTATTATGAAATATTTATAAGCTCTTTTTAGTGTGAACTATCACTTTAATACTGTTAAATATGCTGTTGAATGTGGCGCTTTTGACAGTGGCGTATCTTTATTGCTGCAGTATCCAGCTCTTTCTGAGTAACTGCCAAGGGAGGTCTTAGAGGTGAGGTTCCTTTCACATTGATAAATTGCTTATTTTTCGTCCTACCTTCCTCCATGAACTGGACCTTTTGCCCCGCTCGGCCCTTTGGTGGCACAGAGTCATCCACTTTCATTGCAGTTAATGCTCCTAGGCACAAAACCCTACTGATGCACAGGGAGTTTGTAGCCTTGGCAAATGCCAATCAATTTTTAATCACATATGAATCAATAGGCGCAACGTATTTTTAAATAAGAGAAAACACGCATGGAAATAGGAAAGTATGTATGAGGTGTGGTGCTTGGTCAATAATTGAATTTGATTTGTGATTATCTGCACAGGCCAGAAAACTAACCTCCAGTCGGTTGCTGGGATTCGGCATAAATTGGGCTTGTACGGAAAACAATGCCGAACACGTTTAATGGCCACCTTATGTGAAATAGTTAAATATTCATTTGCGCATTTTAATTTGATATATGCGGCAGCTATAAAGTAAGATTAAAAGGCCCATTTGAGCATTTTTTTTCTTTCACTTGCATTTAATGGTTGGAGAACTTTTAATGACTTGCACTTTGCTCCTATAGTAATAATAGCAATATCCTTTTTTTTTTTGGTGAATTTCCAGTTCATAAAAATTATGATTAAATGCATAATAAAATAAAGATTTAAAAGGGCCCTGGAACGCTGTTCATTTTACAAACATAAACATGCAATGTAGGGTACAAATGACATAAGCGTGAATCTACATCTCAACAGCATTAGTGCTTAAATGTTTTACCTTTCTAAGCCTGTCTCCACATCAGACTTACTCCTTCCTGCAAAGGTGTGTGGTATTGATATATGGACTGTTTGTCTTGCATGCAAATATGTAAATGACAGGGTAGCATCTAAGTGGCTGTGAAAAAAAAAATACTGCAATAAACGAGTGGCATATGGTTCCAGTCGTTTCTTTGTTGGCAATTCCAATACACAAGGCAATATATACAGGTGGAACTGCAGAGACAGCAGAACCTTAAGTGGACCCTTATGCTGCCTTCCTGTAATGACAAAATGAAGTTTGGAGTTTGAGTTTTGTTCTGGTGTGTTTCTTTGTTGACAAAAAAAAAAAAAAAACAAAAGAAAGGCTTTCTCTGTAAATCATTATAGTTTGTGTTGATATGCTGTACCGAGCTCTCTCAAGATCAAATTGATGAAATTCTTATTTTGTTTATCTACTTTACTGTATCTTGACTGTAACCTGAGAGACTGTAACCCAAGATGTAAAAGCTGTCCAAAGAGTCTCAGCAATATGCAAAGCTCCACTTTTAATAATTCATCTCTGAGTTTACAAATGGCACTGTTGCGCAGAGACGAATCAGTCGAGTCGTGGAAATGCTGTTTGGAGGAGATGAAAGTTTAATTCCTGTCCTAGATTACTCCTCCTCATATCTAAGCAGGCCCATTATTTCGCCTCCACCAATGTTTTCCCACCCGCTGTAATGAGAAATGAAGGGAGACGTAGGCTGCTGTTGTGGGACACGACCGGTTATGTACTCATCGAGGATCCTCCCTGATAGGTGACAGCTGGGGCAGCTATTTGCATCGCTGTTGGAGGGAGCGTCCTGTTAGGCCGCAATCTGCTGGAGGGAAAACATGGCCACTACTGTAAACGCGGCATGCTAATTCACGTGTGGGTGTGTGGTATGTACTGTATGTAAGATAACACATGCAGACAAAGGAGAAGAAATGAAGAGTTCTGCAACGAGGTGAGGACAGAGGAGTTAAGGGAACAGAGACGAATCAATTTGAGAAACCTTTGCTTCGGCGGTGTCACTTCAAAGTGATGTCAAGTTTTATGAAATCTGCATCTAACCACTGTGATGGTTCAGCATATAGTTTAGTTGGGTTTTTTTTTCCAAATGAACACTGAAAGGTGTTTGCATCTTTTTTTTTTGCAGTCACTGTATAACACCGCTTTCAGAGGTTGTGGGAACTGAAAAAAAAAGAAAAAAAAGAGCAAACGAAATGAGCCTAAAGACTTTTCAACTTTTCAAACTGCCAACTGAAAGAGTCTCCCATCCTGAAGTGTTTGTAACGTGCCTCTGCACCTGTGGACCTTTCCACAGCACAACCCTCGCAGTAACGACACCCACTGATGTCGATAGCTCGTCCTGGCAGGACAATGCTCAGCCCTAACTTGACAAATAGAAAAATAGCCTGTGGCATTGACCAGGCATCCATACTCACGGGATTCAAAGGATCTAGTTTTAGACACCACAGGACATCGCCAGAGGTCCGGCGCACAGATCTGACCTGCATAGCTCCCGCCGGTCAGACTTGATTTAACAATCCTGTAGGATGTTTATTTAGCTGCGGCGTTTAGTGTTGGTAATGATAAGTCTATATTCTCTCTTTGTTTTTTTATCTGTAGTTATAGGGCTAATGAGCTACGAGTGAACCTTGAGCAGCTGGGGAATACTATTATTGATCAGTCTGTATTCTGATGTATACATGGTTTACATGTTTTAGTCCCAGCTGGACACAGACTCCAAAAAAAGTCTTCTGTGCACCAGAAGTGGACAAAAACGCACACTAATACAGGAAAAAAAATCTTTAACATTATCTACCTTGAGTAGTACATAACCTTATGAATGAACATAACACAGAGCAAAATTTACACATTTGAACAATTATGTACGCTTTCAACCTTTCAGAGTTATGAACATTGTCTTCTCTTTTGTCTACTTACAACATTACTGTCGCCTTCACAATTATCTTTCAGTTATAATTCACAATTGCAGTTATTCTTAAAAACACGTGTTTGAAACATGAGAATAAATATGCATATTTAGGGTTCAGATTGCGTGAAAATGTCAGCGGTTTGTTAAATGTTAAATTGGTTTAAAACGCTGACAGGCATCCACGCAGAGACCCCGGCCGTTATGAAGCGGACAAATGGTGTCGTGAAGGTGAGCTGGTTGTACGTGGATGCAGGTGTTGGCACCCTGCTCTATAAACCAAAAAAGGTGTACAAGATGTAACCAGTTCATGACACCCCGAAGAAGCCTCCATCTGTTTCCATCAGGTGTTATTCCTAATAAAGAGGTCTGTCCAAATATAAAGGCAATGTGGCTGTCTGCAGCAGGGTTTTTGTCCATGTAGAGAAGTGGTTTTTGTTTTTGTTTTTTTAATTCTGTATGCATGTCATATCTAACTATTTTCACTTCACTTCTTGAATGCTTCCTTGGACAGGAGACAAGGAATTAACTGCATTAGTCACCTCTTTCCAGGCTTGTGCCTTGCCAGTCCCTGAATAGCTCTTAGCCCAATAAAAGAGCAAAATAAAATATTTTTTCCTTGCTCTACCTTAGTTAAAATTACATAAACTGCTGGGTCTGGAAAATGTATCTTCCTTTCTCTCTCTGTCTGCGTGCAATGTGTACAACATGCAGTAGGTAGACCTGCAGGTTGAGGATGCTCCTTTACACATCCGTATATGGTGGCCATCCACCAGAATTCATAAACTTATACATATTTGCACAATCAAATCCACGTTTTACACGGTTTAGTAATGATGCAATTTATGTCCAAATCTACTCATAGATTTGCAAAGATATGTCAGTTTAACTACAATTTTTTTTTAATATAAACCATTTTAATGTGAAATAAAATATACCGTAAAGTATAAACTAAGATACATTACACCAGAACATGGCATGGCAGTGTGAGTCTTTGCACTGTTGTCGTTGTACTGATTCGATCATTTTTAATTGAAACAGGTTTAGAAAGGTTCAAAGAAACTTTTGAACAAGTGAGCTACATCTGAAGCACTACTTCACACATGCAAGTGCAAACTCGACACATATGCTCGGCTGCACACTCACAGTGTACCATGCAAGTGACAATCTAATTTGGTGAATCACATAAATACCAGGATTGTGCATCAGACTCTAAACTCGGTCAGCAAATAACAAGTAACGAACCATTAACACATGGCATTATTTTTAGACAGATCTCATACGCCATCATTTAAAACTGTGCGTGCCAAATGATTAAACGCTACATTACCTTCAGCTAATTTCTTTATTTGTACTAAATTTGTGTGATAATGCATGTTTATAAGTATTTTTTTTTAAATTGTGTGCACGATTGTGTGAAACTGAAAGGAAAAACCTAAGCTGACGAAGTTTGAACACCTTTTTAGACAGAAAATACAACATTAACACCACAGCTGCTGAGTAACAAAACAACATTACATGCATTAAAGTGCTAACAGTTAGTGATGTGTGACTGTACAAACAAATAAATAACAGTTATCACCCCCACCATGAAATTCTTCTAGTTCATATTCCAAGTTGTTCTCTGCTCCCATTTGTGATGCATTTCTAAAGATTAACCCTTTCAAACTGAATACAGTTTGTGGTTCTCTGTAGCTTTAACGGTCTTCGGGTTAACATGAGAGAAAGAAAGAAACTGAATTCATGCAATATTATTAGTAATAATTCGTGTAATTGTGTAAGATTTTTAATGCATTAAGTGAGACAGGTTCAGCAGGTTCACAGGTGAGAAGGAAGAACTTAGAACTCCTGTGTTCTTTAATTTAAAATGACTAGGCTTTTTTTTTTTGCAAAGAAATGTAGGTGTTTTGAAGAGCGTAATGAAAAACCAACGAGATGTAGTGGTGCCCTTGATTCATGAATGGAGAGAAAAAAAATTGCCTGATGGAAATTGTGTTGGGATGAGTTTTAGCAGAAGCTGAAGGTTTTTCTTCGTCTAAAGATGAGCGAAGAACACTTAAGTTTTCATGGTACAGCAAAACCACCTGCTCTTAAATGCCAAAGAAGAGAAAAGAGATGGTGACGCAGGTCAGCCCTGCTAAACACATCCAAAAGTGGGATAATGAAACGATCGAAGAGGTGGTGGACAAGAGGACTTTAGCCAAAAGCACCTCCCACTCTCTTCATTACACTGTAATGGCCCTAAATAGCATCAACAGCACTAGATTTCTGCATCTATATTGCAGAAAGGTCAATCCTCCCTACGAGCTCCAGGCTGCAGAACAACGGCGCAACTAATGCAGTCCGTTTTTTGGTAATGTGCAACAAATAAGCATGTGCAATGGGATGCATTTCCAATATCATCTGCAATTCTATCCTTATAAAATTTTTGCTTTAACTGTGGAATTTTGCATTTGTGTATATATATATGTGTGAATTTGATTTAGTTTTAGATATTCATGTACATACAGTACAACGTTTATGTGCTTTTTGGATTTTATAGCCCAGACTAACTGATCAGCTCTCCACTGCATTTATATAACTGGAAAAGTGTTTTTTAAAAACACTTTTGTAACAATGTCTGTTACACAGAATCAAGTAACTGAAGACCTTAGACACGTGTCTTCAGTTGAAATACTGGGGCCAGAAAAAGTGTATAAACCCTGTGGAGTTAACTTGTTTTCAGTTTTGCCATAAAATGTGATTTGTTTAAGTCACATTAATCAACAAACATGGATGTGCTTCACCTGATATCACACAGTTATAGTTTGCCATTTTTATTGAAGATGGCCATTAAACATTTACAGAGCTAAAGGACCAAGTAGAGTGAAACCTTGACAATAGATAAGAGCTCGTCAAATCTCCTTTGGCAAGATTTCATGCCAGTGTGTTCAGTAGATCTGGGTCAGACCTCTTCAGTATTCAGAGAGATCTTTTACTTGTTCCTCTTTACAGAACTGAATCAGCTCAGACACATTTGTTCAGTTCTCATTACCCATTACTACTTCTCATTACAGAACTATTTATTTATGTATCTTTTCGTAGAGGAGTGGCTTCATGTGTGGTGTTCTGCCATAGATACTCTGCCTGCTCGATGACTTTTGTATAGTTGACTCAAGAACAGAGGTGTTTGCTTTTTCTGTGCTCCAGTCATGTTCTCAACCCTTTAGCTGTTACTCGTAGGTTGTCCTTTACCTTATTAAGGATTCTGCCTGGTGCCTTTGGACTCATCGTGTCTGGGGACCTGAGTATCAACTATACTAAAGTGTCTCTTGACTCACTGTGGACTGATAGATGTATAAACAGTTTGAGATTACTATGTAATCCCTTTCCCGACCATATGCAGATCAACTACTGTTGATCATTTGTCTTCACATATCTCTTTGCGAGGAATGGTTTACGTCAGCAGATGCTTCTTATGAAGAGTAAACATTAAATGTTTGAGGTCTTTTTTTTTAAATTCAAAGTACTTTCAAACCACACTCTTTTATTAAGTGGACTCCAGTTGTGCAAATTAGAATTTACTGCTATAATTATTGGATGGATTCACTTACTTTTTTTTCTGCCACCACTCTAAACGTGGATCGAGTTTGATCACCACGTATTGTCAGTTTAAGCACATCGTCTTTGTCTATTGAGTCTAAGATGAGGATTGGCTCATGTTAATACAGCAAACCAGTTACTTTTTCTCATTGTAGTTATAAATATGCCTATCTCGTAGCTACACTGTATAATAAACAATCCCTGTCTTCATACATACTGTTGCTATGTCTCTGTACTCCCGAGACAAAAGGAGTCGGGGGCAGCCGGCGCGACAAACATTGTTCCAGTCGGTCACTGACAGGGGGAGGGTTCATGCTTCTGTGGGGACAAACTATGGACAGTTGATCATGATGGGATGTGTCCACATATTCCTGACACTGCCTTTAATGCAGTAATATAACTAGTAATAGTATTATTATTAGTAACTGTATCTCATTAGTGTTTATAAAGTAATATACTTTATAAACACTAATGAGAAAACTATCTATATTCTAACTATGAAATGTAACTATATTCTGACATTTTCTTTTACATTACAAATTTAATGTCTTGTATTTATACCCAAAGCAGAAACTCCTTTTAGTGAGAACCAACAAGTTTCCTCATCTGAACTAACCACAGCTCATCCTAAGTTTACTTCCAGTAGACACTAGTATCAATTGTTAAATGAGCTAGACGGTGTTTTGGTTTTTTCACCTCCTTCATTTCAGATAGTCCCAGATGGTCTGCCGAGTCAAACTGGCATCACAGACAACCTTCCTCACAAACTTACAGGCCACAGCTGCCTTCCTTGTTGATGCGCAATTTCTTTCTGTTGAAAAATGTGATGCATCAAGGCACAAAGAGCACTCCAGATGTTTGAAGTGTCATAACATAACAATACAGGTGGTAGACTGACAGTAGGGTAGATTTCACTCGTTACCTTCGCCAGTGAATATCTTTTATCAAGTCTCCTACGCAAAAGAGACACTTTTTCTTCCAAATGGTCTTTGTTTTTAACTTTAAAATCTACAAGGAAAAGAAAATTATCAATGCATATATCAAATATCTGCAATTATACAACATTATAATTTCTAAAGCATCTAAACAGACAACACAGTCATTGTAGAGCTTTCTATATAATTGTACAAATATTTCAAAGAGGGTTCATGACTGACCACTAAAACAACAGAAACACTGACCAAACATAAGAGCACATAAAGCTCTTTTAAAACCATGGCTCTCCTCTCACCTCGCCCTTAACTGCTATTTGTTAAGACCATTTGTCAATATGTGCGATGTGTGTGATATTAACAATGCACACTTACTTTAAAGCAAATCAGCAGTCATGCACACCTAATGTTCAGTGCCAAGTGAGTGTAAGGGAGTTATCCGGGGGTGGGGGTAGGGGGGTGGTATAAGGTATTTATCTAAACTCTTTGCCAAGTCTCTCGCAGTTAAACAAAGGCTACCAGCCTGCGTCCATCTATCTCTCTGCAGAACATTAACCCCAGGACACTGGCAATTACTATAAAATTAAACCATCTAAATAGGCAAATTTGCTTTTATTGCCATCTGGCAAAGCTGGTAATGAACACAAGCAACTTACTAATTTATCATCACGTTTTGTTTGCATATGCACATCGTCACGTATTTGTGCTTGTGGAACTACCTTACACACCTCTTTTTCAAAAGATTTTATTTTACAAAATAAAGCTCATTGTTTTTTTTAGGGTGGTGTCACGGTGGAAAAATAACTTCTAATGACAAATACTCAGTTGTCGAAAACTAATGATTGTGCAGGGTGCAGGTGTTGAAGCAATAATTGGGGCTCTATTACAGAGCTCTCTTTCATCATAGCCAGATCAATAATCCTGTCGAGTAATCTCATGAAATTATCCCGGCGATCAGACCGTACAGTTCAGAGCTGATGAAGCCACAGGCGACCGCTGGAGAAACACGGCAGCCTTGAACTTAATGAAAAGCTTCACTCCAACTACAAATATCACCACGTCTTGGCATATAAACGAGCCCTGGAAAGACGGTGCGCCCTCTGTTTACCGGAGGTACACGCTGCTTTGTGTAGACATGTTGAGATTTTATGCCTCCAGATAAAATTCATGCTCTGCTCTGGGAATAAATGTTTTTCTTGTGTATTTCTTGAATGAGAGAGAGGAAGAAATAAAGAAAAAACTGGAGACTGTTTGACGGTGCTTTAGGAATAACTGCCAAGTCGTATAATTTTTACGATTTGTTTTTATCAATTTCCGCGTGGAAACATTACATTTATGGTTTGACAATGAAATGTAAACTCTAGAGGACACCGGAAAATAGACAATCTATATTCCTGTTTAAGTTATATTGTTTGCTATATGTATTCATGCAGTATTGGGGTTTGTTGCTTTTTAACAGTGTGTGCTGACATGTTAAAACAAAGTCAGTGACCGGTGGCTGTGGATTATTGTAAATCTCAAAGGTGGAAAAAAGTACTCGATCAAGGACTAAGCTTTATTTTCTTAAACGCGGCGTTTCAGATAAACACATCCCAAACATTGTGATGAAATGTGTTGGTTTGCCGTCGGATTGGAAGCACCTTGGGTCACCTCGCGCTAAAAAACAAAAAAAAAAACCCAACAACTTGTTTCTCATATTGTTTGTACCAGGGTGGCTTTATTTCTCGTCAGAACAATAAGCACACCTTTTATATAAAGTCTGGTGATTGATAACAGTTGAATTGGCAATGAAGTTATGTTTTCCTCACTCTTTTTTTCATGACAGAAATGGTTCTCCAATAAAAATCCTGCAAGGACCAAATTGTCGAGGGAAGTAATTTCATTGGTTCCGCTGGTAGAAATTGATATAGTCACACGATATGTGGATTCTAATCGAAGAAACTGGACATGACAAAACTGAAATTAAAAAAACTGGTAGATTGATGGAACAAAAGGACATGAAAAAAGGTCCCGTAACAGATGAGGACTGAGGCACTTGTTTGAGACACAAAGATGTTTGTCATTGATTTTAAGCAGGTGTATTGAGAATCTTATCAGAACTGAATATCCTGTCTTGAGGCTTTGCTGTAATTTTTTGCTAATTCAAGAAGTCATTTTTCATGTCTTTAGAGCATCAGTTTTTGTTGAAATTATTAAAATAGCAACATATCCACTGTAGCCTGTTTTTTTGTGTGTTTTTTTTTGGGGGGGGGTGGATATGTTGCAAATCAGTTTTGCAAACGAGAGACAGAAAAGCAGCAAAGTAATCTCGTCTTGAAGCGAAGCTGAAATGCTGACTATGATGCATGACTTGACAGTTTCCTCATCCCTCAAATCTATTGTTTTAAATCGACTGTGCTTTCACAGAATTCAATTATACAGTCAGTATTGCAGGGCTGGCTTTCTGCCGCAAAATATTTGACAATATGAGAATCTCGTGTGACCCATTTATTTTGATTTGGGAAAACAATTGTATCTTATCCCTAATGTCTGTCGTGGCAAGGGTCCATAAATCACTCCGCCTGCCGCACACAAATGCGTGATAGGTGCTGTAAATTCAGCAGTATCAAAAGAGAAGAATTAACATCGATTATGTCCTGTATCCATCAGCAGCTACACAGGCTGCTTCCATGTGCCACCACATATTGTTGTTTTTTTTTTTATATATGAATTTTTACCATTGATGAAGTTGAAAGTTGAGCTCTCCTTTACCAAATAGCGCTCTCTAATCAGAATAAATTCCTCGGCAGATCTTTGAAGTTATTTTCCTCTCTAAAGAGGCACCCGCCATGTCATTCAGCGTATATGTTTTATGCAAAACAGCAAAGAAAAAGGGCATGAGCTTTTAACACTGATGATAGATCAAACCTCTCACTGGTACCAATACACTGCTGAGTATTTCCTCGCTCTGTTGTCTTTTCCGCCCATGAAAGAGAATGATAAAAAAGATCTAAGCAAATGCAAGAGCGAAAGAGAAACTGAGTGCAGGGGAGACAGAGAGCGGGTGCGGGGAGATAGCGTTTATTGCTTGTGGGAGGTGAATGATGGCGCAGCATAAAAAGCCCACCAAAACTGAGCAGATGGAGCCTATGTGACTGTAAAACCCCAAACGTCCGCTGAAGGTTTTTACCAGTGACTTATGAAAGCTATCTGTCATAACAAAGGGACGACTGAGCGGGATGATATGCTAATGAAGCAGCCAAGCTCCGGTGACAAATTATGCTCAAAAAGTAAATTGTTTCTCATAAGATCTCCGTGCGTAAGCAAGGACAGCATTGAGTATGAGATTATAGGTCCAAGTGACAAGAGCCAAGTGTTGAGTGAAGTTCACGCTTAAAAGAAAAGCAGTAAATTCTTGCTATTTGAGTGATTTAAAAAAAACTGTTGTCGTATGGCGTTTATCAGTATGAAGGGGTTTATGTTATTAAAGTAGCACAATTATAAATTCTTATGTAGTGACTTCTAACTCTCAATGTCTCCTATCCCTACTATTGGCAAATAGCACACAAAGTAATTTTATGATTTTCGTCCTCATTATTCCCTCCAAGAATTAAACATCGCTCTATGTTGAAACTACCTCACAGAGCTACAGCGGACTTTGTGACAGAGGCAACTAAGGCTACATTCACTCTGCAGGGCTTAGTGCTCAATTCTGTTTTTATTTGTTTTTTTTTTAAATCTGATTTTTTTTTGTGTGGTTGTTTACATTAGTATTTTAGATGCATTTTATATCAGACTTCATTTTGAACAGGTGTTTCTTTTGAAGTGACCCACATGCGCAGGAAGATGAAGTGATGTCAAACCCAACACGTCGGGGTGTGAAAAGAGATGCAGCAGGGAGCCGGTATAATTTCTTTTTGAAGTTTTTCTTCCATGGTAGAAATTCATAAAATAATTAGTATTAGTAACTGGTATTAGTAGTGAAGACACCTTCAGAGAAGGAGAGCAACATTTAAAAGCATTGGCCATGTGTAGGGCGATGGCTTCAGCATCTGTACAGAGACGTGTGCGGATGAGGGAGCAGAGCCAGGAGTGAAGACCGTGATGTGACCGGCTTTCCTGAAGCAGATTTTACTCCAACAAGTCCCACCAATGCAGAGTATGACATTTATCACGTAACAGTGACGTCAAAGACGGATTAGATGCAACCTGACACATCGACAACAAAAAACACACAAAAAAACAAAAAAGACATGTACAACCCCAACACTTAAATGTTGAATTCGGATTTATGGATACATTAATAAGCAGAATATTTTAAGTTTAAAAAGTACTTTTTTTTCTTTTGTTTTTAATTTCAACAAAACCCCTAAAAGCCCTTTTCTTAAAAAAAAACAAACAAAACAAACATTTATTTATTGCATTAACCCGAGGTAACGTATGCACCACGTTGATGAGAATACATCTGAGGTATTACTTGGATAAAGTATGTGTATTAGTACAATATGTAAAATTGGAAATATGATCCATTTTCTATAAAGTGGCTGCTGTTTGATAAGACTACCTATGGCAATTTTCCTTCATCATAAACATTTAATTTCCTCTAGAAGAAAGTAAATGGTAAACCATGCCATCGGATGTGGAAAAACATCTGATGGGAACTTGTTATTAGATTTCAAAATTTTGTTGACAGTCCAAAAAGTTTTCTTTCTAACAAACTCAGATTGCTTCATGCAGATGATACCACGCCTGTCAATGTTAACGGTTTATGGTGTTTGCTTCAACTGCCCAGACCCCCCCCCCCCCCAAAAAAAGAAAAACAACTTACAAAGCTTTGAGAAAACTTTACAAAGTAGGCTACATAGGTACAGAACACAAGTTAAAGTAGATGCAGTTGAAGTTATCAAAAAAAGAAAAAAAAAAAAAAAAGGAACTGAACATCGGGACATAGTGCTCGCAGCCAAAGCCTATGAAGGTAAGAAAGGGCAAACCTGCAGGAGATTTTATGACAGAGTTATTGTCAATGTTTACATGCCAGGTGTCAAGAGTGTCACAGATTGCCATCCCAGTGCTCTCAGCAAGACTTCGGCTTGGTAAACAGACTTCAAAGGTGATGGCTCAGTGCTGAAACAGATACACACATGCACGAGCACTAAATGACATGCATAAAAGGGAAGGCGCGTTAGAAACACTGCACAAGCATGCATGTGGAGGCTGGTATATGCTGTAAGTGCAGTGCACTGTACTTCTCTAAAACCCAGATTAATATGGATCATCCAGCTGGAAGAACAAAACAAAACACTGAAGCTGCACGATTCTGAAGAAAAAGTGTCACATTGTGAAGTGAGCATGAGAATGACGAGGTGGATGACTTCATAAGTGCACAAGCGCTTTTCTGTGTGCCGTGCAAGGCAAATACGTGAGCGTGTGTACACAGATTGCAATATTTGTGAGTTTTACGCAAATGGATTGCAGGGGTTGTGTACCGTGCTGCATGCACTATTTAATTGGGATGAACTTTTCAAATAATCCATTATTAGCAAGTGTGGATCATAAAAGAAAAACAAAGACATGACCAAGCTTTGTTATTTTCCAGTTGCCTCACAGTTTTCAGCACAAAACTTCTATTTTAATATTGTTTACACTGAGAAGCTGCTTTTCTAAATAAGTAAAAGATCAAATAGGACAACATTACATGGCATTGCAACACTTTTTCTTAAATTATAAATAAGCTCAAATTACTTCCGATTCTCTGTTGTCGTTGTACATTATAGGCCAACTGCAATTCCACTTGGACGCAATGTTTTATGAATCATGAAGCCGATAGCTACTGTTGAAATATTTTCCACATCATAAAGAATATGTTCAAATATGCACAGCAGTTGTGGAGACAAAGCCGAGGAATTTAGTGCAGCTGTAAAGGCTTGATGTTTTAGGGGGTTTGAAGGTTTGCAAATGAAAAAAAAAGAAAAAAAAAAAAAGAAAGAATCTCTCATCTTTTATGCAGCCAGTGTGGATGTGCCCTGAGATATGCGTTTTGCTGAGCCACTGTGGAGTGTTTGATTTCAAACCAGTTTTTAGCTGATCATTATATTTTATTAAAAGCATCTGAGTTCATTATATAAAAGCCCTATTCGACGCTAAGGCGAGGAAAGAAAAAAATGAAAATCATAATAATAAAATAAAAGCCTTGTATCCAAAGCCACACACAGAACTGACTGGGGGGAATGTGATCCTTTAATAGGAATTAGCGTTTGCATGTTTATGAATAAACAAAAAATGCTACCACAAGAGCTGCTGTGCTCGTACGTATTATTGTTGCAGAATTACCCACACAGGGATTCATCTCTCTGCTCAGACATTAGATATTCTCCACTCCTGCTTTGGTACCTTGAGACCTCTTATAGTGATGGATAAAGTTGAAACATTGACTATTTATTATCTGTATAAATGATGTTTTTTTGTTTCCAAGAAACTCTTTAAAACATTTGTTTATTACCTCATAACCCTAAATTCAACTCCCAGCAAATCACATCAGAGGCAGTGCACGCTGGACCACATGGTTTGATCCAATAGCATGCACCTGTATTGCTATCAATTACAACTTTGACACCCAACTAATTTGTTCGAGGGCTGGACTAGTAATTTGATTCTGAGCTCACTCACTTGATTTCCCTTACCCATTAATTTCATTTGCACTTGCCCATCAGTGGCACCGGCACATGTTGAGTCACCCACATCCCAGAGCTCATCTTAGCTCTCTCTTATTCATAACGCCAGTTGTGGCAAGTGCCAGTCTGACACTCCTGTGGCTTGCAGACTGCCACTCTCATTCCAAGCCATCACAGGCTGCATCGCTCCTTCAGTCGCCTGGAACCTCTTAACCTGCCGGCTCCTCACCTCAGCACCTGGCTGAATATGAACTCAAAGCTTGTGCCACCCCTTTTATATAGTGTCTGGATAAAGACAGTTTTATAAGAACGTCTAATTTTGAAAATAAACTCATTATTGTGAGTATTTTAAGAATCGAAACAAAGAGCTATATTTGGTTAGGAATAACCAGGAGCACAGGAAAGACAGACAAACTAGACAAACAGACTGGCAAGACTGACTGATGAGAAACTAGGGGTGTAAGGATCCTTTGATCTATACTGATAAATAAATGTAATAGGATCCAATAGTATGATATGAATGGAAATGATTGCGTTCAATCTACATAATATATGGTCTCATATCGATCACTAGCTCTTGAAATAAAACCCATCAAAATCTTATCGTGGCAGATTTTGTGATATCGGTAAACCTAGAATCATAATAATCCAGGTAATTGTTGAATTATTGTATTTAGTGTGATAAACTTGTAATATACTCCACTATGAGACACAGGTGGTGACAATCAAGGAAGACTCAAGAAGACCATCCAGGTAAAGAAAGAAAAGAGGAGGAAGATTAAGAGAAGATAAAGAACAGAGAGAGGAGAGGCCCAGATATTTTGTCAATGGTGCCTAAGACAAAATATATCTGTAATCATTATCCTTAGCTGGAGAACTAAGAGCTTCTTGTACTTTATGAATGATACATGGTTTGTTGGACTACTACAGAGAAGACTGAATCCGCCTGAGGTCGGCATGTTAGAAGATGTCCTACACAGACATTGATATAGACGGGTGGAGGTGAACACTGAGATGGAAGCTCTGGCCATTTACAGAATAAAAGGTATATACAGAAAAATCACAATAGTCGAGACTAACACTCTAGTATGTTGGATTTCTAATTTTTTACCTCCCAAAGAGCTCAACTATAAATCAACCAATAGTACAGTTAGTCTGCCAGGGAATCTGCGATACACCATCATCTTTGTTACAGGCACACCTCAGAGTGGGGCTTTTGAATGCTTAGGCCATCAAAGTCATTTTTTTGTTTTTGTTTTTCATATATAAGAAAGGGACAAGTCGGGTATTTAGCTGGATGCAATCTGCAACTTTAATGCTACATGTCTCTAGAAACATGCTGTGGAGGCTTTACTCTGTTTATGGCCGCAAGCAAGAAAAAACAGATCAAAGAGATGAAAAGGAGATAATGTCATTATCATAATTAGTTTATATCCAGATCATTTAAAGGAAGAAGGTACTGTTTTTTTCATTTGTATTTTGAGAACACAAGTCATCCAATTAACCTTTTATGACAGCATGATCAGTGAACTTCTACCTTTAGCCAACAATATATACATATATATTGAATAAAAAAAGATTATATCTTGTAAATCAAGATTAAAAACCCACCCACACACACACACACACACACGCACACAGGAAAGTCTTTCCAATGAGTTATGGAATACTATAATATTCCCTGATGAGGAAAACACAACACTACAGTAGCTAACTCACACCAATCCCATTTGTATTGATGATCCCGCTGAAAAGTCTAATGTGCATGGGACTTGTGTTATTGAAATTTTAACAAGGATAAATGACAGAGACATAGTGAAAGCCACTGGGGAATCTCTCCCTCACTCATCGCTGGTGTTATAACAATGTCTGCTCTTGCAACGCTTAAATGAACTGGGCTGTAATTTGAGCGCTTCTCTATATTTCATATCTCATAACATGTCTTTGAGTGAGTGTAATTTCTTTTCCATACGGGCACTTAGTGGTAAAAGTGAGTAATAAAGAAAAGCCAAACAATTATATGGCTTTAGTCATGCATCGCCGGCCTTGGTAATGTCTTGGCCTTGTTCAGTCTTAGTTAGAAGCTCTGTCACCTCGGGCCTTTGGATTTCTGACTAAATTCTTGCTCCTGTGGTTTCTCTCTTCGTCTTTTTTTCCAGCTGACACGATGCAGCCGTTCTCTCATGGTATAAGTGCAACACATCTGTACTTGCCTAAGTATTGCTTTTCTTCCCTTCATTTTTTTTTTTTTTTTTAAATTTTGAAGCCAAACAGGGTTTTCAGTCTCTTTCCAGCCACGTGTACAATCCACCGCTGCTGCCAATTACCAAACTTCCCACGCCTCCTGGTAAATTATCAGGTCCTCTCTCATAAAAAGGAATGACACAAAATGCATTTGTGGAGTATAATAAGATGCAGTAATTAATGTCATCGATTCACATCTGTAAAAATACTGACTGGGAGAAATGTGATTACTTTTATCACATTTCAAAACTTGGAGTTAGTTTCAGAGGCCTGTAACTCAGTTAGCGTGCGACTGTGGAGAGTGCAAGAGGGCTGCTCTTGCTCTGTGATTGATGAAAGCACACCGGGCAGGCTATTAAAAAACGCCGCACTGTATTCCATAGACAATGGCAATAAACATATTCAGGGTGCTGAATTCAAAATGACTTATTTAGGGAAAGAAAATGCAATTTTTGCACCAACCATAACCATAAACCTTGGATTAATGGGTAATGTTGTGCACACATTTGAATGTGCTGCTACACAAACACACACACACACACACACACACACACACACACACACACACACACACACACACACACACACACACAAACAGGATGCACGTTCTTATCCTCTCTTGTGTAGAAAAGTGCATTCATCGCTCTCACAGTCTGTGTATATGACCACGAGTTAATCAGAATAATTGTGTTTATCACTGACATTTTACTTAGGTAACCTGACACATTTTTGAAGCATATTTATTTTATATGACGTATAAAATTATAAAGCTACACACAGTGGCTGATGAGCTTAGCGTGGTATTAAGACGGGAAACAAAAATGGAATGATTTCAACAACTCAGCTTTGGTTACAGGGTACACTTTGGTCGATAGATAGCAGTGCTGCAAGGGTTAACTCATTTTCATTGGGGTATTGCCAGATGTACGCTGGTCCTTCATTCCTGTGTTGCACACAAGTCACATTTCCAATAAAAAACAATGAACAAGAATATCTCAACTTTGAAGAAGATGGACCAAAACATGTTTAGTCTTATTGCGATTGCTGCTACTGCTGTTGCAAAAACAGTCAACAGAGGCAGAAGGCAGCAGATGATCATTCAAATGATTATTCAGAGGTAAAGCCCTTTTTGCGATATTTGATTTTTATAAGAGACAAGTTTTCTTTTGCGATTTTTGGGATTTGCGTAAATCCAGGAGTAATGGAAACAGGACTACAGACTTTGTTAAAAATGCATAAAGAGTGTGGGAATAAGTCAGTATTATAAAGTAATTGGTAAATATGTACATTTTTTGCTGGTATTATACTAGATTATGTAGAAGGCCTGTAAGTTTGGCTTGGGTCAGATACTGTTACATGCTTGAGCAGGAATGCCAGACAGTTGTGTCTAAAATGAACTGAACAAAACTAATTTCAAGTTTATTGGGTTTTTGACTTTAGATATTTTTCCTTGTGACGGTTGGCTCCTTAGCATTATTATGTATTACACATATGGGTTTTTATTCAATTCAATTTTATTTATATAGCATTTATTACAACACAAGTTGTCTCTAGGCGCTTTCCAGAGACCCAAAGCATGACCCCCGAGCAATTAATACATAAACAATGGCGGGTAAAAACTCCCCTAGTGGGAGAAAAACCTTAAACCAAACAGTGGCAGGAAAAACTCCCCTTTAAGAGGGAAGAAACATTGAGCAGAACCTGGATCATAAGAGGGGACCCTCCTGCTGAAGACCAGATGGGTAGAGCAGGAAAAGGGAGATCAGAAAGAGAAAATGAATAACAGAGAGAGGAGAGATACAGACACACTGCCAAATGTACAAAAGACAAGATACATAAGTATAACTATCTGTCAGCAGCAGAACTAAGTTCTATGTACATATGACTGATACGTGGTTAGTTGGTGGACTACAGAGACGACCACACAAACAGGTGTAGACACCAGACACTGAGGTGGTCAGAGGCTGGGACTGAAGGTCAGCATGCAGCTCCTGAGGCTCTGTGTGGTGGGGGGCACCACTCAGTGGATCATGTTGGTGTCCCCCTGCAGCAGGTCTACAGCAGCAGATCTAGGACGAAGCTGCGTTTAAGACCAGCTGCTCTGGTCTGGTCCTGCAGCTGCAGCTTTGACTACTGGCCCTAACTCACTAAAGTTTACACTAATTGTTCTATCAGGTCTTGGAAATATCGCAGCGTAGTTCTTAGACTATCGAGACTATCTGATAAACAGAAAAATTCAATCCACGTCTCTGTACTTAGATCATTTACTAATAGAGACTTGGAGCTTAAAGATCAAAAATTTAAAAGTCTGCATCTAACTTTTCGGCCTTTAATTTGCACTAAACACGTATTGGTTTTTATATTTATTATCTCTATCACGTCACGCTTGGTGAACTTTTGGAGGGCGGGGAATTGACACCGATTCTCTTTTCCTTGGCACCTCGTTAGAATCGCAAATTACATAATTTATTCCTATATTTCTTTTGGCAGGAGGTAATCCTAGAGAAGCAGCAGCTCTGCATCCTACTGGACCCTGGATTGTCAGGGGGAGGGTCTAATAATATCAGCCAGATTTCTAGAAATAAGAGCTGCACCATCCTGGGTGGGATGACTGCCGTCTCTTCTAATAAGACCAGGCTTTCCCTAAAACGCCTTCCATTTGTCAATAAAGGCCACGTCATTTTCTGAACACCACCGAGACGACCAGCGACGAAGCTATGACGTGTTTTTATGTTGAAGGCTCTCAGAACCAGTATCATACATATTTTGTGCTAAAGGGTATCTTTTGGATGTTTGTATTGTACATGTAGATGTTGTCTTCAGGTTGCCCCTCTTGTTTTTATGGTTTTTCTATTCTTGTGTTTCTTGCATGTTTCATAGCTCTCCTTATTTAACCTTGTTTTCTTCTATTCCTGGTTGCTTTACCGCTTGTTTGACTTTGAAAATCTGTTTCTTTGTGTGTTTAGTTCTGGTTTGACTCCCGTTGTTTCAGTCTCTCCTGATTGTTCACGCCTGCATCTTGTCAGCCCCTGTGAGCCTGTGTATACTGTCTTGTCTTTCCCCTTGTCTTTGCCAGTTTGTCTGATTTTGTGTTGATTTAAGGTGAAACAATTTGCAGCTGCAGGGGATTGAGAAACCAATGACTCACAATAAATGCGCTCACCATAGAAAGACTACCTGAACATAACGTTTTCTATGTATGTCCACATAAACGCTGCTCAGATGAAGAAGCCCATGCTCCACTCAAAGGTAATGAGAATGGTCATGGGTTTGAACGCTTTACCACTGCCCACCATCACCACCGAGCACTACTTAGTGGAGCAAGAATGCAGTGATGTATGAAACAAGGCATTTCTGTACTCTTCTGTTCATCCACACATGAAATTTGAAGAGTTATTCTTTCAACTTGCAGGCATGAGGGTCAGTAAAGATTGTCGGAACACCTGATTTGCCCGAATGCTGTCATTGTAAAACATTATTTATCAAGAGACATTTTGTAAATGTCACTGATTCTTCATGTTAACCTGATGGGAAAGTGGAGCAGCAGGGAGACTCCCCCCCCCCCCCCCCCCTCCTTATTAGATGGGAACAGCATGACCCACCAAAGACAAGGATGAGTAGGAAAAAACGGTCAAACTGTTCCATTAACAATAAATAAATAGTTCATATTGCGGTTCTCACTCAAAAGTGACCAAATATTATCTCAAGATTTCTTTAGAGTATTTAGGAGGTGAAGGTTTGTGCCTGCCTGGGAAAAAAGTTGAAAGCCCACCAGTCTTCAGTGGGAGAGGAAATAATAGTCTCCTCTTCAAAAAGAAATATCTTTAGGCAGATACAGCAGAGCAGGTGATTAGAAATAATGTAGATGATATGGAATGTGGGGGAGCTATTAGGTTGGGAGAGAAAGAGGCAGAGAGAAAGCCACACTATTACAAATGGATAATTCATAAATGCACTATTCTTGCAGATATCTCCAGAGATCCCAGAGTCCATACATCTGCAGATTGCAGAAGATAAAGTTTTAATATCTAAGTTACAAGTGTTTTGGCCTTACATAAGTAGCAGAAGCACAGAAGAAAAAACATCTAGCTAATAAAGTTATTTGTGTGTTTTTTGTTATATTGCTTCACTTACTGTGCGAAATGAACATATACGTAAGGAAGTGTGCATGTATGTGCACTGATTGGGCACAGGTGCTCCATTATTCAAAGTATCTCCTTGGGCTTTGGAGCTCTGACAGAGAAAGAACCAGACAAGACTTCTAGCTGTATGCTCCCCCTCCCCCACCCTGAAACACCCCTCCCAACAGCCAAAATATTACTGGAGCCTCCCTGGGGAACAGCAGAGGGGAAACGTGATCTGGATGAGAGGGGCGAATCCACCACAACAACAGCTGTTTCCAAATCACAACAACCTGGGGAAGCGTTGTGGGTTATATTTTATGGGTGGAGAGGGACCGCGGATGTTCATTTATTTATCTCCACAGTCAGCATTGAGGTGTGTGTGCATGTGGGTGCTTATGACAAGATATCTCCGAGCTCACTTTTTACTTTTACATGAATATGCCAAAGGTGAATACTCCCACTGTAGAAAGATGGGGTTAAGTTACAGCCTGCATTGTGCTCCTATGATGAATATGTATAAATAATCAATTTCTTGTGTCAAAATATTATAATGAATGTATGGAACATGGGAAATCTTATTGAGTTGGTGTGATGCCATTTACTTTCCTCTTTGCTGTCTTACATCGATGCCACTTCATCCATGGGTACAATTATGTTGAGAGCAATTTCATATTTCAAGTTATGCAAATATCTATGCTGTGCGGCCACAAACAGTTCATACGCAGAAAATATGTAGGCTGCAGCAGAGAGATCCGTTTGAAGTGCCGTGGTAGCTCAATATTTAAAATCTAAATTAGCTCGCATGTGCATTTGAACACATTCATGCTCTCACACACGTTCATCTCGGGACTTTAAGAAGTCCAATGGTTCTCAGTACACCTAACTCAAAAATACATATGCCTCTGGTGTGGTAAATGGCGGCGCATGTACAGTACTGTAGCAGAATACAAACAAAGTCATTAGGAGGTGGTGCAGGCTAATCACTGGTGATGACCTTGGATGTGTTGGTGTCTACTGTCTCCTTTGTTTCAAGCTGGTATTCATTTTACTTGCCTACTCTTCTAGATGCAGAACAATTGTTAATCTGCAAGTGTTTTCCCATGGTGACGCAAATAAGGAGCTGTGGCACATCATACGCAGTGTTAATACACAACCCTGCATCAGAAAATATGAAGAATTTGAAAGAAAACGTATAATACAAAGGTAACGCTTACATTTACTTAGAATTAGAGTTTTTTTTTTGGTCGCGGACAGGATGAACACAAGATATTTTCAACACAGGACTATTATTCACGAATAGCTTATATAACTACATGAGCAAACTACTGCCAACAGAAACGATTACTACTCAGCAAAAAAACAAAACAAACAAAGACATGAGTCAGTGTCAATATCTTTAAGTTTGGAGGCGACTGGGATGAACCATCCTACAGTGGAAATGAACACTGAAGTCACACAAAGCAGCACGCCAAATCTTTTTCTGCAAGCGATGGGTACTGAGTGCTCTGCTTTGGTGAAGCAGTCACAACACAGTTCTGTGGGTTATGTCACCATTCGTAGGAATGTAAGGCTTGGCATTTATTAGGTTAAGTAGCTGTCTTGATGCTGTAATTATGTTGACACCACTTTATGGGTTATTGATTAGTGGCTACTTAATAGTCAATGTTCCAAAGCTTTGTCATGATGCCCCTTCTACATTCATGACGGCCAAATCATTTGACTTAAATTGCATCTGTTCAGCAGCATATTAGGCCATAATTCCTTGGGAAAGGTTCTAGACTGGCCTGTGTGCAGCAGGAAAAGTAAGTGGCATGTACATCTTGTATACATATTACACGTATGGATAATATTGCCTCACAGCGGCAAGGTCCCCTCTCCATGTCCTCTTTGTGTCTATGTGGGCTTTCTCCGGCTTCCTACAGCCATCCATTATCTCTACACACTTCCTACTTAGGGTCATGGTGGAGCCTAGCTGGACATATCGTTGCAGGGCAAGTAATCACCCATCCTCACATTCACTTCTATTAGAAGCACCAACTACTCTTAACTCATTTTTTAATTTTTTTTTTTTGGACTGCGGGAGGAAACTGCAGTACCAGGAGAAAACCTAAGCAAGCATGGGGAGAACATATAAACTCCACACAGAAAGGCCCCTGCCAGGATTTGAATAATGAACTTTCTAGCTGTAAGGCAACAAGCCACAGTGCTGCCTCTCTGGCTTCTTTCCAAAGTCCAAGAAGATGGATATTAGGCAAAGTGGTGAATTTCTACAGGACTACAGAAAGTGATTGTGAGCAGACATGGTTGCTGTGTTGTGTCTTTTTTTCTCTCTCCTCTTTGGTCCTGTGATGGACTTGCAGTCTGACCTGACTATACCCTACCTGTCACCCAACAACAGCTGGGATAGGTGCCAACTTTTATCAACAAATCCTAAAGAAGGATGAACTGTAACAGAGTATTCCTACACTCTAGGATTATTATTCCTAATGATTTAAGGACTCCTCCCACCACTGTTTGCTCAAAGAAATTGGTTTTCATTTCATCAAGGATTCATTGATTGAAAATGAATGAATTGCTTGGTTTTTGGCTTCTGCTAGGAGCTCAGTTGCTTCCTCTGAGTTTATTAACAGACAGACACAATGCTTGAGATGATTGCTTTTTTCCAATTTGACCACTAGATGTTTTATTTTTACTTGGTATGTATCATTCTTTTAAGTCAATGTAATCATTAAGTCCAATTCCAATGGCAAAGACAATTTTATAAATATTAGGTAGGTTTAATTAGGCTAACAAAATAAAAAAAAAATAAAAAAACTTACATTTAATCAAATGTTTTTTTCCAATTTGATTGAAAAGGGTTTTTTTCATTTACACAAGAACTGATGCACAAAGGACGAAATAAAAACCATCCATGTTCTACACTTGCTTCATAATTTTTTTTTTTTTTTGGGGGGGGGGGGGGGGGGCACAGCTGAAGAGTATCACAAAGAACAATCAGCTGGTTCTGCTTTTGCAGAATTACAAAATTCCTGAGGATTTTTTTTCTTTTGAAAATGCCCAAGGTGATGATTCTTTTCAAGATTTTCTTTTCTTTTCATTTTAAATACTCAGTACAGGCAAGTGAATTGTAAACACCCCTGTTTCTAGATTATTCGTTCAAAAACTAGTAATATTAACAGACCTGATGCCCATGTTGTATTTTGCATCATTTCAAAAGGTTGCTTTAAATTTGTGTGGCAGTTGAATGAAGCATAGCTGCTGACAGTTCATTTGTCACATCCTTTATTAGCAGTAAGCATTCACATTTAAGAAGAAAGGATATAAACGTCCTGGCACTGCTGCAGCTTTGGTTTATTCCTTTAGTTTTTTTTGTAAGAGACATTTTGTGTTTTCCCCACTGGTTCATTTCATAACTTGCATTTTAATTGTGAAGCCTGTCAAGTCCCCAGGGCAGCCACAACATGCTGCCATCACAATAATGACAGTTCCCAACATTTGGAGACTGGCATTCGTTGCTATTCCTGCCATATTTGGAGATGTTTTTTGGATGAAAGACATGAGAAATGTGGGGCACAACAACTTTTCACCAGGGGGTTTCATCTGCCATTCCTCCCCTCTTGTTTTAGTATTCTCGTTCTTTTACCTTTACCTTTTCATTGTGTTTTTTTTTTTTATCTGTTTGTGTGTACTTTGGCTGTACCTTCTGTCTGTCCTGCATTTTTTTAATTCAGTGCGCCCCCTGCTTTGTCTTCACTCCTGGCACTATACAAAAACCACAGAAAGACATGCAAGTCTGAGTCAATCTACCCATTCTTGGACGTTTGTGAAACAGTACTAGAACAGCGTAATTTGTTCTGTGCACAAATTTCAAAACCCTCTTGGCATTGTTAAAGAAAAGCAGCAAAGGCTGAGACAAACGCAGAGAAAATATCCCATCAATCTACAGAATATTAGCTGCAAGGCATACTGCCAATGATGTAACCCTCTGTGCCAGAAAGAACGAATCGTACAATAATTTACTTCACATCATCCAGTATTTTTATGTGATGATAGTGCTCAGTGTGGATTGGGTGAATTCAAGCTTAGGATTTTGTAGTTGTGCCAACAGTAACATTATGTAAGGAGGAGGGGGAATCAAAAAGCAAAACAGTGTATACTGTCATCACTTATAATTTATGCAAAGGATAGCACTTAATACTTGGACCATGTGGCCTCTGGTCAATATTCTCCCAACTGCTGATGTTAAAATCATCCAGTTAATAATCTCAGACCTAAGTTGACCCAAATGGATGTGCTTATTACTTCAGTAAATTAATCTGCTTTATTTATTTGCTAAGGATCATTTTGCTTATATCAGCAAGAAAATGCTGTATTCATTAGAGTTGGCCCAGATACCACTGCATGAGCTCTAGAGCTTTGGCAGAAGATCACAACGAATCAAAGATGGAAATTACCACCCACCAAATGTGGGTTTTTCTGTGTATTGATGGGTCATTTTGTGTAGTCTACCAGCTATTGTGCCAGGCATGAACATTTTTAAATGAAATAAGGACTGACTCATTTTTTTACTTTCTACAAAGGAGATTACACCCTGAGCTCCTTTGAGATCTTACATGACACACAAAAGGTTACCACAACAATGTAGTAAAGAGCCACAACCTTTTGTGCTTTGAAAACCAAGCGATGTCTCTTTTCGTCTATGTCTTCATATAAAAATAATGTGGCGTTACAAACCAGCAATAAAAAAAATGTGCAGTGCTGGCGAAAATGCAGGAGACATATGACAATGCAGTGAAAACGAATAGTGGAGAACATCTGACAATAGCCAATCCCATGACTAATTGGTCTGTGATGAGATAAACCAGACTGTGCTGTGTCGCTGTGCTGCCGATACGCTTCAGAATCAAATAAAGCAGTTTTCTTGTTGAAGAACCTGAAACTGGAAACACTTGAAGATCATGAGTCATCCAAATCAAGCCAAATCCATGCTAAGAAAATCGTTCCCGGGAAGTCTACGGACCTGCTGGTAACCGCTATGAAGGCAGTTAAGATGGAGACGATGCAGCATTGCCAAATTATCAACTTAGTCACTACTTTTAGCAGATTAACATATCTATCTAGCGACTTTTTTTTTTTTTAAAGCGACCAGCAACAAACCTGGTGACTTTTTCAGGTCTTATTGGAGACAGCTCTAAGCTCTAATGTGACAGAAGTTTCGTTGTCCCTTGTTTCTCAGAGAGCAGCTGGTGCGTCCATGGGCCCCTCTCCAGTACCAAAGTACTCCCAACGCAGCCAAGTGCTTGGGCATCAGCCCCTCCCTGCTCCAGTCAGAGCTGCAGATGTTCACCCCTCCACGTCCTGCAAATGAAGTGCACATGATACTCGCCCAGCACTATTGAATAAGGATTTATTTATTTATACATACAGGTTAGTCAACTTGAGACACAGTGTCTCATTTTAAAGAGAGACCTGTTTTACACAATAAGAACTTTACAATCAATAAATAATATTAAAAAAACTGTCTACAAATATGCAAAGGTTCTCTGTGTCAAAAGTTGCATGGATATCATCGATATGATTATTAAAAAAGCAGAATTTATTATTATTAATATGTGATTATAGTTATCCTATAGTGAGATTAAAGGAAGAGGGTTGGAACTGTCACATTAAAAAAAGAAAAATCATCAAAAAGAAAGTTAATTAGAAGTTCTAAACATATGCTCTGTTGTTTTTACTCCCTTTTTATCTCTACCACCACGTTATTTCTTTCCTAATACAGCATTCATGACAATTACATACAACTCGCATGCAGGGTTGTCAGATCACGGGAGAAAAATAAACGAGAATCATATAGATGTTGTGGAAGTGTGGAAACATCATGGTTATATATCATAAAAAGAGTGTGGATCAGTAGGAATTAGTGGAGTTTCAAATTACTGCAAGAGTCGAGATGCATCGGGGTGACAGATCAGGGAGGTGCTGGCAGGAGTGAACTCGAAAAACAGCGATAATAATAATAATAATTTCTCACCCACTTTGAAAGGTCACATACCAGCAACTATTTAATGTCAAGTTGTATTTAAAGGTTTGTGTGGTGTGTAACATGTGTGTACAGTAGATACAATGCAGTGTGTGAGATTTAAACACCTCTACGTAATGAGCCAACAGGCTGCACTGACGCTTGCTGCTCCTATTTTTGGTTCCATTTTGTATTTTTGACACCACGCCTAAATCTTTTACACGGCGAAAAGAAGAGGCAGCAGATATGTTCATGCCTGAAACAAACCCTAGCTCTGAAAAACAAGCCCAAAAAATACCCTGCAACACTCAACTAGTATTTTAAAATAACTTCACGAAAAACAAGCCCAAAGTCCTTTATTGGCAACCCTGCACGCATACGTGTTTGTGAGACAAACAACAAATTAGTGACTAAATTAGTGATTAGTGATAGAGCTCCTTTGGACTGAGCTAAATAGTGCCAATGTGAAAAAAAAAAACCCTTTAACACATGGGCAGTTATACAGTGAAAGGTTTGAGAGGTTCAGAAAAACGGCGAAGTCCTGAACAATGTGGCTCAAGGTAGGGCGAGTCGGGATGAGCGACAAAAGACCTCTGTAAAAAACAAAAACAAAATGCCAGTAGTGTAAGAAAATGTTTAGTTGAGTGGAGGGCGTGTGGTTGTGTGGCTGAAATAAGAAATGAAGAGCTACAAAGTCAAAAGTCTCGGGAATCAGCAGAGTTAAAAACACCCAACACTGAATTCAGCTGGGGCGTAACAGACCATATTTACAGTGCAGGGGAAGTCTGGAGAGATGTCTTTTTTAGCATTGTGTGGTTTAACCTACAGAAAAAGCACTCGTATCTGGACTGAAAAAAAAAAAAGAATCGTTAACTAAGTTAAGAAAGGATGTGGGGTTTTTTTTGTTTTGTTTTTTTCCACAGGATGTGGGTCCTTCTATAAGTGGGGTAATTTTATATTCAGGTCTGTACGGTATTTTATTATTTGACTCTCTATGAAAGGAAAAAAAGTCCACCTAACAAAACTGGATGCAGAACTGGATATTATGACTATTTGTGTCCAGCCGCGGTGTTCGCAACAGTTACATTATGAGCATAGCTCTGAAACATCATCTCAATTCATTTTCTGCAAACTTTTTTTTCACAGCAATTTCCACTTACCTTGCCATCACAAACTCAAGCATGCTCTCCCCTCTTTACAAAAAGAGTTTGTCCTGGTTTACCTCTAGGCTTGTATTAGTGAGCAGCCGTTTCGCCTCATCCAAGCTGAGTTGGCGTTGGATAAGAGGAGCGTGTGGGAGGTGTGCACTGTGGCGTACCTGGGCAACCCATAAACTAGGAGGGCTTCCGGGTGACGGTGCCAGGCTGCAGACTTGATGATGTCATCTCACACAGGGTTTTGAGGCTAAGGTGAGATTCTCGAGGACAAACATTGGAAAACAAATCACTCATTTTATCTGGTTAAAATAAAAAATGCGTGGAAATAAAATGAGTAATAGTGAAAGATTGGAGTCAATATATTTCACATATATATATACGAACAAGTACATGTGGAAGAACAGTGAAAAACCATGCAGCACATCCATCTTCGTCCACATGCACATATCTGCAATCCTTCAGCTATGTTTATTCTTCCTAACCCATCAACTCACTGGCTATTAATTTTCTGTTGTCATGCCCCATTTGCCTTAAGTTTACCACTAATTTCATATTCCAAGCAGATTAATGTAAATACAGCACCACAAACAGATGCTGCACTAAATAATTTGATCACATACAAGCAATTACAGATTTGTTTGCTCGTGATATAACATCAATAAGACAGAGACAAGTAGATTATTGTGTTAAAGAGGAGATGGGACATTATTCTAAATCCATGATGGAAAAAAATAGTCAATTATTTAACTTAATCTTATTAAAATTACAGAGCATAATTGGAGGTCAGGAAAGGTAATCCCTTATTTGCATATACATGAGTCTACAAAAAAAACAACAACTGTGAAATACAACATTCAGGCCACTAAAGTACCGGACAAACGAGTGTGGGTTTCTTATTTGCTCATCCATAAGTTATGGAGCAAGATTTTGTTTGCCTGCAGAATGACATTGTGAAATTCACTTTTTATCCTCCCTGTAGCTAAATAATCTGCTTCTGTTTCTCTTCGTGGCAGGTTACTGCAAGGTAGTGAAAATTATACAATTCCTCTGTGGGGGTTGTTTTTTTTTTTCTGAGCATGGGCAGTTAAGTAAAAAGGATGGCAAAGACAACAGCCCTGACGTCACGGAAGTATTTGCTTTATTTTGAATTTGTGTTTGAAAAAGAACAGGACCTGGCAGATGCCTACATTCTGAAGAAGTACCTGCAAGCAAAGCTCCATAATACCAGCTGCAAGGCCAGAAACAGTTAAGGTCGAAGACAGACTTCTGAAGACTCATTTCCTCTAACGGTGTCATGCTGTTACCCCCTACTGACCCTCCTCTTTATAGGAAACAAGTGGCGGGTCCTGAGTGTATCTGTTCCAATGAGAGAAATAAATGTGAGCACAGATTCTCTCTGATTCTTTCACCCCATAGACTCAGAAAGAAATATTGGTCTCATTTTAGGCAGCTGCACATACCCCACCCTCCACCCCACTCCCATCCCCAAAGCTCTCTCTGTGTCTTAGCAGCATGTTCTTGTAAAATCTTTTGTCATAGGTTTAAAAAGAAAACAAAAAAAAACCTAATTAATACATAACCCTGAATCAATACATGTATGCAATTTATCTGAATTTTCTATTACCATACAAAACATGTTAATTGCACTTAAACCACAGTATTTTTTTATATTATCTATTATGTAATATATTATATATATTTATATATCTATATTTCACGTCTATTAATGCACCATCTTGTAAGTGCTTCTGCATTAGCAACATTACTGTCCATCATACCTCCCAACAGTTTATAATTACTTAAATAATTACTAAAGTGTTTTCTTATTTGTCCTAAGGGCTGCCTTATAAAGACACAACTCCTTTTGTCAGTCAGATAAACAAAGTTCCAAACAAATCTAAAGAAATAAAACTTTCAGAGATTAAATACGTTTTCAACAATAACAAGTCCAGAAATCCAGATTGCTTCGGCAGTCTAGGTCACCGTTTCCCATTGCGTGGGCTGGTGGAATAGCTGGATGAATAGTTGCCGTCCTCATGAAAGTGTCCTTCAGTCTACAGTGACTAATCAAGGCAAGTCTGTCAGACCATGTTTTTGTTTTTTCTATCTATTTATACCTGCTGATTCCTATTCAGGATCACAGGGATCTGCTGGTGCCTCTCCCAGCTCTCTTGGGGCAAAAAAGCAGGGGTACACCCTGAACAGTTTGAAAGTCCGTCACAGGGCCAAATATAGACAAAACTACTCAAAACAAAGCTGGTTATGTTTTTCGGATTAGTTGTATCCAATGGCGTCCGGAGGTAGGTCCTACGGCATCCTTTGATGCCGTCCCCTGGAAATCAACCTCAGGGCCAAAGGACCCAGATTAATTATCTGTATTGAAGAAAAATATGCAGTGTGGTGGCTGGCCCGGTTGCTTTTTTACTTGAAATCATGTTTAAATTTCACAAGTTTAAAAGTAGCATTGTAGTGACAAGAAAATACTCACTTTAAACATTTTTCACCTTGTAAGCCTTATTGCTTTGTTTCAAAGTGTAAACAATATTTCTGTAAGCAACCTAATGCAGCATGCAAAAGAAAACTAAAAGTAGTAACAGATTTGAAAACCAATGTGTATGGACTTTTAAATTGTACTCTTGCATTTATAAAGCGATGTCTTTTATGTTTGAGACCAAATCAATCCTCAAAGACCATAAAATTAAGTGCATGGAAAGAAAACCATACAGAGAGTTTCCAGACTGAACGCATGGATCATAAAAACTATATGTGCAGTTGATAAAAAAAAAAAAAGAAAAGAAAGAAAATACAGATTTCCACAGACCTGTGTTTTTGTCTGCAGCATTTTTGAATTAAATAAAATCAGTTTGATGGAAAAAGGCAGAGGAATTGATACTGTGCTCAAATATGTTTTGGGCCAAGATTGAATAGTTTTATTATAACAAATTCCAACCACATAATTGATAAAATGCAACATATTTTGCTTAAATATATTAAATATTAAATATATTAAAATATTCAGTTCTGTGGTGTAAAATATGTTGATATGTCATCATACTTTCAGGATTCAAATCAGATTAATAAAACTTGAATTTTCTTTTTTTTATATGTGTGTGTAAGCACAGTTGTCTCACAGCAAGAAGGTTCCTGGTTTGAATCCTGGGAGGAGTCTTCTGTGTGGAGTTTGTATGTTTTCCTCATGCTTGCGTGGGTTTTCTCTGGCATTCTGGCTTCCTCCCACAGTCCACAAACATATATGTCAGGTTAATATGCTCCAGCAGATCCCCATGACCCTGAATTGGAATAAGTGGGTATAAATGGATAGCTGGATGAATGAAAAATTGTGGGTCTGATAAAAATAAATATTTAAATAAGAATCCAGACTAATATTACAAAAAAAAAACGGTTAGGACCTGCAGCAACAAAATCAAGAATATGACTCCAGTTTTTTGGGTTTTTTTTTTTCTGGTTTCTTAATGTTATATTATAAATGTAACATAATAAACTTACTTGTACAACAACACTAGCTGGACATAATGAGCAGAAAGAAATCAAAATGTACATCAATTTTGCAATTTGTTTCCTGCATGCTGCTGTTTTATCTCCAGCAACATCATGTTTACTGACCTGGCAACATGTCATTTTGTGTCAAGTCCTCAGTCCTAAGAAGACTCGCTTGAACAGAAAGGTCAGAAAAGCATGCTCATAAAGGGATGTGGACAGCTTTTACCCTGTGGCATTGCTTTAATCAAAGCCAAATGCAGTTGCAGTCAGAAAACACTTCTGATTTACTTAAGCAACAGTGAACACTGGCTCTGAGTAAGACCTGTAGGATCTTAGGGCTTTGACTAAGATATTCTTAAATTTCCTAGGAGGTATGAGGACTGTATGTGTGGATGTGGGTACGTCTACATGTGTGCATGCTGTCCTTGTGGTGAGTCCATGCCCTGGGCTGTTTTTTCCCTGACTTTGTCGGAAACATGTTGCATGAAGCAATGCACCTGCAAGTCATGGTGTTAAGTCACTGGTGCTGTGCACTTCACAGCCCATGGTTAACCAGATTTAGTCCTTATCTTGCAGCGAACAGCTTCATGGACAGCAATTTACCTCCACTGAATTCTAGGACGCATTTTAAACATCTCACTTTACTCAAAATTTCTGCAAAAGCAAGTCAACAAGACGTATGAAGAGCAAGTATTATTATTATTATTAACTTTTGCCTAATTACACAGATGAGGAAATATTTCTGAAGCCCTGAAGTATAACCACATCCCTGCTCCTATGGCAACACCAATCTAGTAAGATTGCATGTTTTGAAGAATAAGATTATGGCATCTGAGCAGCAAGCGGCCCATTTGTGAAAGCTTCTCCATCATAATGAGAGAGAGCCCACACAGCTGCAAATTGCTGATGAGCTTATTTTTAGTTGAGGGATGGCCCCAGTGTCTGGTTTACATGCAGGACTGACAGAAAACGTAGAGCAGATTTCCCAGCTAATACTTGTACAGCAAGCCTTCCTGCTCTGTAATTAACCAATTAACAAGCAACACACCCCACCAACGCCACAGCTGATCCAGTTTGCAATCACAGGAATGCTCGTCTGCAAAGTTTTAATTGTGCCCGAGGCAATAACTTACTGTTTGTAATCACATTCCCTCCCTCCCTATATTGCACCATGGTGCGTTTGGGAGGGGAAAAAAAACTTACTGGCGCAAGCTAATTCCGCGAACCTCCATGTTGGAGGTGAGCGCGGTGCACATTAGCAGCGGTGCTTAGGGTTTTGCTGAACAACAGAATGAGAGTTAATATGATTCCCAATGCATTTACTCATTCTGCATTTAAAGCCTCACATGAGAGGTGAGTAGGGAGAAGGGGGGGGGCTTTTACCCCCTACCCCTACCACCAGCACCACCCCCACCCCCACCCCCACCCCACCCCCGGCAAGGTCGTGCTGCAAACAGAATGCAAACACATGCAAAGAAAAAAACATTCTTCTACATAATCCAATGTGTGATATTAGGTCAATAGTTGAGAACGGTGGAGGAGATGCAGGTTTTGAGTCAGGAACCTTCATGTCGTGGTTGCACGGCGGAGGCAAGCCCTGTGCCACAGCCAATCATCATTCAGCGGGCAGACATGGTGCATAGACTGGATGAATCACTAAGCTGTCATGTGTCTGTTCCACATTCTGACTGTCGGAATGAAAATTATAGGTGACTTAATGTTCCTTTTTTTTTTTTCCCCTCTACTTTCTGGTGCCCTGCCAGGCCATACACTGAGCTGAAAGGCAGAAATATGGTCTGTCAGATGGAGGCTGCCACTAATTGTTCAACTCAAATCCCTGCATTTTCTTTAAGATCCACGGCCACCCACCACTTTTAAAAATACATGGTTGATGCTGCTCGCCACAATAGAATTAAAGCAATTACAAGAGTCATGCATTCTAATATAACAGGCAGAAGAGCGACTGGGATTAGCGTTGCACTCTTGATGTCTTACACACACACACAAACACAGACATACACACCCTAACTGCAAAACACAAACAATCTAGGGCAGCTATTCCAAATCCAATTGTTGTGAACATGAAGCCAGCTAGTTGCAGGCAGTGGGGTGAGTTTGGCCCACACATACCAATTAGGCCCGTTTCCAAAGCAATACTGCACAATGCTGCCCAGAGGACTGCAGCAGAACAAGACTTTGATTTCCCTCAATGTGATAGTAATTTCATATTCCTCTGAAAAGTAACATGGCTGCTGAGGCTAGGGTCTCGAGATGAGCAATGAAGAGCAATTCACAAGAAGATGCTTGTCTGGTCATTTGCATGCAATTTCTCAAACAAATAAGCAGGTTTGTTGAGGAGGTATTAGAAGCCGCTTGCTTGTGTAAACACAACAGCCTCTGATACAGCTTCACACCAGAAGGAGACCTCCTTTTTATTGGACCCATGGCATCCCCTGGTAGCTTCGTTAACTGCTTGCTTTTGATCAGTTATTGTCTCTTGCGTCCCTCTCACAGCCCACAAGTCTGAGTGTAATACTTGCATCTGGGATAGAAAAAAAATTCAAGGCCTGAATTGAATACGCAGCCTGTGGTCTTCATGCCGACTAAACGCCGCTGAGTCCCACCACAGCGGATCAGACAGATTGAGGAATAGAGAGGGAGGAGGCATGTAATGAGAGCCAAGAGAATTACTCTATTTACAAGGAGCACAGGATTGTTTACCTTATTTCTTAGCTACTTGTTATGATTGGTGGTAGACTGCTAATGAGGGGAGGTATCCTTCCTTCGCCATATTGCGGTATCTTTCAGGTTTGTGCCATATGTTATAATAAAAGGCTTTTTTCATGATTCGTCTTTTAAAGTCTCTTGCAATCTTTTTTTTTTTCTGTTTTTCTGACTTGAGTAGCACCAGGACCAATAAGAAGGTCTATTCACATGGTGATACTTCCTGTATTTCAGTGTTAGATGGTGTGGAAGAGTCTATTGTTTGAAAAGAATCTTCACCCTTTCATTCGAATCCATGTGAACGGGCATTTGTCACAGGGGAGGAGAGGAAAACAACTACCCCAAAGAGAGCAGAGGTGTAACTGTATGGAGCAGAGATATTCCTCAGGATTATGTGCACCCTCAACCCAGGCCAGAAATTTGTCAGCAGAAGTGCAGATATGGCTCTATCAATAATCCATGGCATTGTGTATTTCCCAACTGATGCATTTATACAGCTGGGGGATGACAGCTCTCACCAACTCCATCATCTTATCCACAGGGACCAGGATCTCATAAAGCGCCCTCAACATAGACATCTCATATAACGGGTAATAACTCCAGCCAGTTAATACAGGGGAATTATCAGTGAGAGGAGCAGTGAGCACGGCACAAACCGGGGCAGCCACCGTTGTGTTACAGTCGCAGGGCGAAGAGCAGGAGTAGGGCTTGGGAGGGGGAGGCGCAAAAGAGAGAGGGAGGGCATCAAGGAGCATCCGAGATAAAATTAAAAAGGGGGGAGAACTGGTGGGAACTGAGAACCGGGAGATGGCAGACGGAAGAGGAGGAGAGAGGGAAAACAGTGTGAGGGAGAGGGGATGTCCCATTACACACATGAGCTGAGGAGGAATGGGTGGGGGAAGAGCACATGGTGATGCAATAATTTAAGAAAGTGTAACGCAAATGTTCATGGTTTAGGACATTTTAGAGCTACATGTGAATGAAAATGCTCATAGTTTGAGTATTCTTCTTTTGTACTACTGCATAGAAATGAAAGGTATCTTTACTAAAGACTCTGTAATGAAGAGAATAAACTAGTAATCCCTCTAATCCAATTTAAAGCTGTCTGTAATTGTTTTTGTTGCTGTATAATTTTTAAATTATTATACTCACTGTACCACAAGATAAGGGCAATTGGGTGGGGTGGGGGTGGGGGCCCACACACACGGATCATGATAATGTGTAGATATAGCATTACTAAAGCGATATATGAATAAAACTTACCCATTTATGAACAATGTAACAACTGGCCACACTGGACAGACCAGTAAAAAGCCATTCTGAAAGCTCACGTAAATGCACAGGGTTGTGTCAGGAAGGCCATCCATTGTCAAATCTATACCAAACTAAACACGCGAATCACAAGACCCATGAACCCAATACCAGATCTGCAGAAGTCCAGCTTAACAATGACCACTATCAGCTCTGTTGACCGGCAGGTTGCCGATGGAAACTGGGCTAGTGTTGGTCCAAGAAGGAGAGGTGGAAGGAGTGTCTGTAAGTAGAGAAGAAGAATAAAAGCATGAGACTAGGGCTGAGATTAGGGACTTTAGATGTTGGGGCTATACATGATGCAGAGGAAGAAGATGCCTGTGTGTTGAGGAGACCAGGTGAAAAGATAGCAAGGCTTGAAGTTTAGGAGGAGGGTTCAAGCAGCTTATCATGGTGTCGATGGGAAGAGAAATGGACTAGGAGTTATCTTGAACAAGCTTGTTCTAGAGGCGAAAAGAGTGCCAGATAAAGTGATGAGTATGAGTATATAAATTAAAGGTGTCCAATGTTTTTAGTGGTTATTCTCAAGAGGTGGGATGTGAGTTAGAAGAGAAGTGAGGCTGATGAAGTGATGGAGAATATCCCCAGAGATGAACAAGGGGTGACTGGTGGACTACGTCTTGCGTCGAAAAGGTAACCCAAAAGAGACCGTGACTGCAAACTAGTGGTAGGTGAGAGTGTAGCCAGACAGCATACGACGGTGATGTGTAGGATGACTCTGGTGGTGAGGAAGATGAAGGACAAAGCAAAAACAGAGGACTAAGTGGTGAATGCTGAAAAAGGAAGAGTGTTGTATGGTATTTGGAGAGGAGTTATGACAGGCTCTGGGGTAGTCACCAGGTGCTTCAAGATGATTGGACAACTACAGGTAATGTGATCAGGGAGACAGGTAAGACAGTACTTGGTGTGTCATCTGAGGAAAGAGGAAAATAGACAAGACTTGAGGGGGACGCTGCGTAAGGTTAAGGTAGAGGTGGCAAAAGCCAAACAAAGGGCGTACAATGTTTTGTATGCTAGGTTGGACAGCAAGGAGGGACAGGATGATTCACACAGGCTGGCGAGGCAGAGAAATAGAGATGGGAAAGAGATGCAACAGGCTAGGGTGATAGAGATGAAAACTAATTGACAGGTGCCAGATGTGTGATGGGAAGATGGGAAGAGTACTTTGAAGTTGATAGATGAAAAAAATGAAAGAATACAAATAGAAGAGTGACCAATTTGGAACAGGAGGCAGCAAAGATTACTAAGACTGAAGTGAGGAGGGCACTGAAGAGGATAGAGAGTAGTAAGGCAGTTGGTCCTGATAATACACCATTAACAGTATGGAAGTGTCTAGGAGAGGTGGCAGTTGGGTTTTTGACTACGACACTCAACAAGATCTTACAGAACGAGAGGATGTCTGAGGAATGAAGGAAAAGTGTGTTGGTGCTGACGAGAGAGACGTGCAGAGTTGTGGCAAATAGAGAGGGGGAAAAGTAAGCATTTGTGGACAGCAGTATGGTTTCATGACAAAAAAGACTTTGCTTTTAGGATGTTGATGGAGAAGTCAGAGGGAGCTTTATTGTGTCTTTGTAGACCTTGATGAGAGGGTATTGCTGTGGTATTGTATGAGGAAGTCTTGAGTAGCAGACAAGCATGTTAGAGTAGTGCAGGACATGTATGGGAGCTGTGAGACAGTGGTGGCGTGTGCTGTAGGAGTGACTGAGGAGTTCAAGGTGGAGGTGGGACTGCATCCAGGATTGGCACTTTTGCCATGGTGATGGACAGATTAGGTTAGACAGGAATCTTCATGAACAATGATGTTTGCAGATGATGTAATCTGTAGTGAGAGCAGGGAGCAGGTGGATGATGATCTAGAGAGGTGGAGGTATTCTCTGGAAAGGAGAGGAGTTAACTTTCAGTAAGGAATCAGTATGGTACTGCAAAAAATCTAGCAGGGAACAGGTAAAGGAAGATGTTTTGGCAAACTTTGGATTGTATAATGCTTAACAGAAAGAAATTTTCAAATGTAACATGTTTAAAATGGAAAGCTTGCAAACCTAAAGTCAAGTACTATGAAATCTCTAATGCTGCGGTTCACATAATCAGGCAATCATCCACTTTTGCAAAAATTTGAACAACCTAAACATTGATCAGCTGATCAACACAAATTGAGCTACATTATCAAACGTTCAGCAAATTCATAATGGGCAGAGAACAAAAAACATGCATTGCCTGTCTCATCCGGGCACCAGTGCACGTACAGCTGAGTTGGCAGTAAAGGTACAGATTTTAGAGCATTGCAGCAGAAATAAACATTAAATTTCGATGTAGTTTCGGTAGTGACATTGGAAATAAGGCTGTTTAAACATATTTGATCAGAATAAAAGTTAAGTCATTTGAATGAGCATCATAGGTTAGTATAAGCCAACGAAGAGACTAAACTAATGTGGGTGTGATCCAAACAGCTTCCAGGCCTATTCATTCATCCCATTTACAACAGGGAGCCTTGCAAAAGGAGGGGGAAACAGCTTTCAAAAGCACTCCTCAGAAAACCTATGGGTGACGTCCCAGGGTTCTTCACAGGCACAAGTTCTTCTAATAAAGTGTCAGAGAATCATCCAGCACTTCAAAGAAAAAAATGTCTCCATAGAAATACAATACGAGTAAAACTGAGGTCCCTCAGCATCTACAGTGCATAATTATTTTAAATGATTCAAAGAGTCCCGGGAAATTTTAGTACACAAAGGCCAAACCCTCAGACCAGTGTTTTTCTGTTTTACAACCCCTCTGGCAGCACTGCATAACTGATTATTGTTCCATGATAATCAATGCACTCAACGGTGCTTGGGAATACCTTGGAAGAATATTGTCTCTCTTAGCACAGTTCCTTATTGCATCCCAAAAGGTAACTGCAACGTTTATTACAGAACATAACGATGTGACTTCTCTCTGCAGAAACACCACTGACGTCTTTTGACATGAGCTCATCTTGAAAGAAAGTGGACACATGTTCTGTGGTCAGACGAGCCCACGATCCAGCTTGCTTCCAGGAAAAATGCCTGTAAGGTTCTGGACATCATGAGAAAAATCAGGCTGTTACTGAAAAGTTGAAATGCAAGTGTCTGTGATGGAATAGGTATGCAACACTGCACTTCACAAAGATGATTTTTAATGTTTGAGAATACCACTGATGTAGGGGCATGTTGCCATCAAAAAAAAAAAAAAAAAAAAAAATCTTTCCCAGGGGATCCATAGTTATTTCAGCAGAATGCTAGACCTCATTCTGCACAACTTAGAAACAGCACAAAGTGCATGTGCTTGACTGGCCCACTTGCATTCCAGATCTGTGGCCTGCTGAAAATGTATGGCGCAACATGAAGAGGAGAATGAACTAACGGCTACTGCAGACTGTTGAGGAGCTGAAGTACTGTGTTCAGCAAGAATAGAGACAGATTATTCTGGCAGACCTGCAACAATTAGTTTGCTCAGCTGTAGTTAAAAGGAAGGCTTATGTAACACTGCGTGGCATCCACCTCCAGATTCGTATAAATATTTTAAACACAATAAAATTAAGTCACAAAACTTAAAGGTCCCATAGAATTCAATTTTGATCCCTATTCACGTTGATCAACCACCACAATAATCGTGTTTGCTATAGCCTAAGTTTTCTACTTCTCTGTTTGCTGTGTGTGCACCTTGTTAGACCTTTGCATTGAGGTTTTTGCAAATTCTGCATGTCAGAGCAAAAAGTCATTTATTAAAAAGAAAATAATAACAACACTGGAGCGTCTTCTCTGTGTGGTCTTTAAAAAACTTTACTGCTTAATCACTCACGCAGCTCTAAAAATGACATGATGGCTTGACTCTGAATATATAACAGTTTAATTCAATTTTGAAACTGTGAACGTCAGGAAAAGCGCACTTTGGGACCTTAAAAACTTACTTTTGTATTTATAAATGTAATTTATGAGAACAAATGAATCAATTTAAGATTTTAAGATTTTTTTTTTCTTTTTACCTTTTAGAAGACTTGCTGAACATTTTTGGAAATGGGGTTTGTATAGCACCACAAAGTTTGTATATCGCTTTCGTTTTTTGGCTTGAAAATGATGAAAGGCAGTACCCAGCTACACCAAGGGCTTCATATTCAACAACAGTATGTGCTGATTTGGTTGTGAGAATTCATTTGGAAGTATGTTGTTCACAGGGAGACTGTTAAATTCCACAAATATTGTCATTATCCTAATTTTCTATATAAATGAGCTTAACCCAGGCAGCATTGCCTCTGTATGGATGACCGATTTGCTGTTGTGAATAGTATTCTAGTATTCTGATAACACAATTTCAACTAGATGGGGTTAAGATTTCTGAAGAGAATGAACCTTGCTGCATTGAGAACTCATCCAAATCGTCTCAGTAAACCTGAGGGGGTGAACATTCTCTTTGAAAGTGTGAAAACTGAACATACACTGAGTTTTGATCATCCAGGAAGCATTGGTAGTATTGGATAAAGGCTAGCGTAGCTGCAAAGTTACTCTCAAGACAGTAGTGCCTTTGGGCTTAGTAGGCTTGTTGTGAGTTCATCCATGTGATGAGAAGTACAGGAACAAGAAAAGGTCAGTCATTTTTATCATGAAAACAAAAAGAATCATTGGACAAAATTACAAAACGCAACCGAAACATCTCTGTTGTTGCTCCCTTATTCACAGTTTGGGTGAATACAGCGTGATTTATTTAATGGTGAGTGAATTAAGGATGCGCTCACACTAGCAATCTGTACTGGGCTCAAGTACAATTGACCCCTAAAGTCTCGTTCTTTTGGCTGGTGTGAGTGTCTATCCTGTGCTCAAGCACATCACAGTTCCCGATCATGCCACCAGTTCCTGATGGACGGCGGCATGTGCACAATGCATAAGCGTGTAGATGTTCCAGTTTTGTGTGACAATCATTTAACAACATAGTGGCATAATCCAGAAATTACCAAAAAAAAAGGGTAGAGTTGTATGTGACTAGTAAAACTTAAAATAAGCCACAAAGTAGTGTCATACAGGTGTATCATGTGACAACATCATGACATATGTATGACTCGGAAGCGCCATGACTGGGACTGGAATAATGTGAGAGCATGCCCGCAGGGGAATCAGGAGGAAAGGTCACTCGTGCTCAGGCACCACACTGCACAACCTGGCTACTGTGAGAGGACCCTAGGAGTTATGTGGCACCAGCAATACGGTAAAATATCAAAATTACTAAAACAGGCAAATTGGGTGTGGCCACATATTGTAAAAAGCAACAATGCCAGTGTCCAGCCCATTTGGATAATTGCTATAATGTACAAACAATGGTGTAGCAAATTACTTCAAAAGTACTTAGTTCATGGGCAGCTCTATGGGCTGGGTCACAGGGACGCTTGTCCAAATGTCCAAGAATGATGATTAGATGTTATGTAGACCCAACAGTTGGTAGCACTACTGCACCACCATACCGTGTCCCGTCTCAATAAAGCTCAAAGAGGAAGGTTTTAACAGAAACTTTGTGAAAGGACAAGTGCCTACATCAGACTAATATTTAATGGAAAACCCATTTATGTTAGTCAGCGTTTTGTGGAGTTTGGTGGTGAGTCACAAATCCCTGTGGTGGTTGTCATTAACCGGAGAACAATCATTCACTGCTGTCACTCAGCTCAAGGTTGATAAACATTACATTAAGAAGCATCAGCAGGAACTAACTGTTAATTAACAGTAACTTGCTTGTGTTTCAATTTGAACATTAGTGTTTCATTGTCATTAATAAACCTAATGGTAATCCATGTACTGCTTCTATGTTTGAAAGTATTTGTCTACTCACAATAAAAAGAAGTTTTTTCTTTTTTAAATAATGAAATGGATATACAACATACTTAAAGAGAGGACTGCGTGCATCAGGAGAAATGGTAGCTCTGTCACTGCATTAATGGGGGTAAGAGAATAAAATACCTGAGTAGAGTTAGTTGATAAAAATAAAAATAATACATTTTATTCATAAAGCATCTTTCAAAACACTCAAAGATACAACACAGAGATGGGAAAATAAATGAAGCAACAAAAAAAATAGCTACAGAATAAAACAGGACAGTGTAATTACAGATAGTATATGCAATCTCGAATGTGTGACTTTTTAGTCGGGATTTAAAAAGAAGGAGAGATTTGGTGTTGGTTTGGGTGAGTTTTCCTAACCTGCAGGTTCCACAGAAACAGCCACTGGGTTTTGCCTGGTGGCCGAGATCCTGGGTTTGTTTTTATTTCGAAAATTTACATATAATACCTAATTGTGGTTTCAATCGATGTAAATGACTACACAGTGCTCAGGAAACTGGGCTGTGTCCATGCTGTGATATTGTATTCCTGTGTGTTTTGAAAACTGATGCATACTGCTTGGACATTTGCTCCTCCTTTGTACTTACTTGTCATCTTTGTTCCGTGTCATTGCCCATTATATCCCAAGCATTCAATAATAAGCATCTGGTTCCAACCCTTTATCGGCCCTTTTAGTCTTAAATGTGCTTGGGTGCCAGCCACCAGTGCTATTAGTAGTGAGAGGGACAGGAGGGAGAAAATAAATATATAATAGTGCCACCCAGGAAGCAAAGATATTCAGTGTTTGCATTTCAGGGGACAATAAAGAAGGCCATCTGTTCCTGTCATTCTTGCTTTATTGTTTTCCTCAGCGGGCCACTCTCTTTGGAACACCGTGCCCCCCTCGCTGTGCCACACCTAACATCTTCCACAGTCCAGAACCCCTTGATATACGTTAACTACAGTTGGTCCGTGTGTGCACAAGCGTGGTGACAGATAATCACACATGACACATATGTACTGCCTGGCATTAGCCTGTTATAGCTGCAAGACGAAGATGGGGCACAAAAGGGCTTTTACATGTTGGATATTTAGAAAAATCACGACTATAAAACAATAAGTTGAAAAGATGCTGAAGGGGCTTTGAATAAATTCTCTGGCCTTGTCTTTCATCTTGGCATCAATGGTAGTATGACTAACAGTGCCAAATGTTTTCCTTTCATTTATCTGAGAGAGAGAGAGAGAGAGAGAGAGAGAGAGAGAGAGAGAGAGAGAGAGAGAGAGAGAGAGACTTTAACAGAGAAAAGGTATACAATATTGGCTGCAGAAATGGATGGCTTCTGGGGGTACACATCTGCTAAAGTTTCCAGTTTCTCTTCTTATCGTAGCAGTTCTGGTTGGCAGCTATTATCTGATTAGTTAGTATGTAATAACACAAGTAGTTTTCATTCAACTAAAAAGTGTGTGTGTGTATGAAGTGTGTCAAGTATATATATATATATATATATATATATATATATATATATATATATATATATATAGCTGTGCTACTTGCTCCTAAGTCTGTGTTATAAAGATTTGGGAGAGCAGCCAGTTAACTTATGGCTCAGTTTATTATGCATAAGTCTAAAGGGTTTATTGTATGTGAGGTCTGTTCATAGTTGGCTGTATGAAAACAAACTCTGTAGACAGACCAGATTCAACACTGGTGTACTTAAGAAATACAAGAAAGACCGAAAGAAACAAAGATAATTACCTTTAAATTACTCGTAATAGAGATAGGTTGGGGAAAATTACATTTTGTAGCAGCAGTTAACATAAATTTCATACACATCTGCATGAATCAGATGTGAGTTTAGCCCATTTGAGAATATGTGGGACTGATAAAGTTGTACAGCAAATGATTACTTCAAATATTCGCTGCTACAGATGGATCTACAAACTAAAGAATCATGGGGGAACTCTGTATTGGCCACTTTTTATTCTTCTTTTTTTAAGTTATTTGTGGTTGTTTATCTTACATTTGCCTTATTCTAAGATCCACTCTGATCATATTATTTTTATTATGTTTTTATACACACACACACACACACTCACACAAAATAATAGTAATTTAAAAAAAGGTTTGAAGTAGGGGTAATACCATAGAATGCTAAACAATGGACAAAGCATCAGACAAGCTACCCATTGGTTCCTGAAGAGCAGTTTTGAAGAAATAGCTGCAGAGCTGCCAGGACACATTTAGTGAAATATTCTGGTTCATATGTTGATTTCATGGCAAAGTTTAACAATTACTGCGGTGTTTAACCGACACTGGGTTAATACAAACTGCCATTTGCGTCTCTATGCTTGGTAGTTTGATGATTATGTTTGAGGAAGTGTAGCCATTGGCTGAGCAAGCTGTCAATCAATCATATTAGAAATAAATGTAATACTTAATACAATTAAGTTCTCCTGATGTCGTACAAAAATATTCACCAACCTCAGATTTGTCATGTATGTGAAATCAAACGATTGCTCTAAAGTTGGACATTTTAACGTGGGACTCAGTGGAGATTGACTTAGTTTGCAGTCAGTCTCTAGTGGTCAGTGGAGGAACTGCAACAAATCTTAGTTCTGCACGAGCCTGAAACTGGATGTTGGATAGTTGGTGCTTGGGTAATACCTTTTGCACCTGACTATACTTTGGATTTGTCAGCCAGAAGACACGTAGACAAGCCATCAGTGTACAAACAGAATGAGAGCTAAATAAATACACATATACCTTAATGATATAAAATATGCAGAAATCATTAACATGTTCTTTGCATTTAAGATAATAGCATTACACTTTGAGTAAATGAGTCTAGCACATGCATATGTCTCAGAGATTACAAAGAAAACAATAGTCACAAGCAGAGTTTTCTCACTGGTGATCGAAGTGAATACATGATTTGCAGGTGCATTTCCATCACAGTCAGCAAGGTTAAACTCCAGAGAAATTAAACAAATTGCTCCTCTAATGCAGAGTAAAACAAATGGAGAACTTTACTGCACATGTGGAAGCCTCTTGGGTTCTAATTATGTAAAACTATAGACATCAGAAGGCAGTGAATTCTTTAATGAGCACTTGAGAGAACAAAGGGAATTTAAGTGCATGTTAATAAGAGAGGCGAGACAACAGGCGGAGGAGGCAAAATGCCACAGAAAGAATTGTTACACATTAAATGGGGGCATTTGCTATCTTACCACCGCCAGAAGCATCCGACAGTAACAAAGGGTGCCACTGAATATTTGAGGGGAGTCTATTCTCGCTGGGATTTGTGGCAGTTAGAATGAGCACACTGCTAAAGTGTTAATACAAAGGTCAAGGATACAACATAGAATAAATTGAGATGAATGGAGTGTCAGGGATTTTTCTTTTAGTGCACTAGAAGAAGAACTGGTTGGAAATATGTCTCTACAACCTGCAATCAGTGAACTGAAACAGACCGGTGTCCTGAAGGTACGTAAAATTACAGGTTAAAGGTCACAGGGGTGACGGTGGCTTGCACAGGACCACAAGAGCAATATCATTCGGCTTCACTTAGTAACAAAAAGGCATGTCGTGCAGTCATCGCCCAAATTACACATTTCCTTTTAGGAGCTGAAATAGATCACAGTGGCGAGGGTGCTTTGATTCCTTCGAATTCACTGAATAAAATGTTATATCAAAACCCAGTAATGCTAGATCAAGCCCTTTATTATATGCTTCATTTTTGTATAACTAGATCACTATATCTGCATTTGCTTCTAAACATCTTTCATTTCCTTTTTAATTAAGACTCAGACGATCATATTCTGTGATCGATTGTTGTCATGCATGGACGTGTTGGTGGGCAAATGTTTAGTTTAACAGTCAAAACATACATCAGTAGAAATTGTCAAGTATGAAGATTAACTGGGTGCCAGAAGACTTCATTTTTAAGGTTAAAGTAAACATATTATGCCAGTTTTTTTTGCCCCTCGGATTGAGACAATTAACTGTAGTCTCTCGGGCAGTAATTAAACCCTGACAAACGGATGTTTTTCTAGAAATTTTACATTTAAAGTTTTTGCCTCAAAATCTTGCATGAATATGAATATGACATGTAAAAAATGGTAATACCTCGGTTTATTTTTTGGCACACACATGTAACATGAGCAAGCAAGAGCAGATTTGAATGTATATCTAATTTCACCGTTTCCACTCCCAGACTATCTCTTTACTTCTTAGTCGCTCCCACCAGAGAAACAAGCAGCACCAGTGTGGACACGCATGAGGACAGTGGAGTTTTAACAAAATTAAATACAGAATCCACCTCAGAGTCGGCTGTTAAACATCCATCCAGTTTTTATGTATGTCCACTTCAGTCGTACGGATGGTCTTCGGGGTCTACTCGAGGCTATTCCAGCTGTAAACAGATGAAAGTTGCACAACTCATTTTAAATGTAAATGTAAATTGAAACACAACATTTAACACAACTGCCTCATTTAACCATGGTCTTCTGCAGCATAGAACTGTATTTTCTTATTTTTCTCAGATTAATATTAAATGTGTGTATCATAGCACATGTAATTATTAACCTGAGTATAAATTTCTAACTCACTTTACAATAGGGATCTGCCATGTCTATGGGGGCCATGAAAAGTTATCAGGGCCCCCTTAGACACAGCAGATGCTAGAAAATAAATAAAATAAAATGAACACTTCTCCACTGGTGTATTCTCAAGCAAGCAAGCATCCTTCGTCCTCACTCTTCTCTCCTCCAGGTGCATTTTATTAATTGAGACATCCTTCAAAATATTTTGCTGAGATCGATTCCAAGATTACAGGAAGAACAGAGGAGGGAGGAGAAGAGGAAGTGCAAATTGGACAAATGAGATGAGCTTGTTGTCTGTGCCAAGAAGCGCCAATGTCTAGCAACACAAATGAAAGCAAAGCAGAAAGTACAGATGGACCAGATCAGATTCCAAGCATCTTAAGTTATTTCTTAGCTGTAGTCTTATTTAAGATAAGATCGGACTTTATTGATCCCACAAGGGGACATTTGTGTGTTACCATTATTTGTGTGTTATTTGAGTGAACTGTTTGAAGTTGTTGACTGCAAGAATAAATGAAAGGAAGGCATGGCAAGCTTTGCTATTCAAAATCTCATTCAAATAAGACGTTCCAACAGGACATTTGCTTTAGAGTGAAGCTCCGTTATTTAGACGCAAGCATGATGTCCAGCCAATTTCATGGGCTGTCCAGTTAGGAGCCCAATAGTTTGTGCTCCCCACTGCCTAGCACTTCCTGTCCAGGAGGATAGCACATGGTAACCATTCAGATAAAGTATAATGACAAATTTTCTGCTGGCTGAGAGAAACAGAAAAACAATTTGCATTCAGTGAAACATGATTCTCTCACAACAAAAAAAAATATTTTTTTGGAAAAATATCTTGTCAACAAAACTAATTTGGAAGATAAATTTACAGATCCACCAAAGCCAAAGAATACCAAAGGAGTGAGAGAAGATGCCTCATAAAATGACGAAGATCATCAACAACCCTGATCATCTTCATCACAACGTAGAAATTCAGCAACAGTCTTCAGATCAGCTGCAATAAACAGCAATAAACCTCTACAGAAAGTCTCTAAAGAGAATGAAATCATGAAAGCAATCATTATTTTTCATTTTGGGGATTAATAAAGGATTTTTTTTAACTGAATTGCATTGAACTTTTGCCCTCTGTGATGTCATAGAGAGCCAACATTAAGAAGAAAATTCTACAGAAGGAAATATTCTCAGCTCCCTGAAAAACAAATATTTTGTAATTTTTGTGCTAAAATAAAAATATACCTTGTTTTATGAGCCTCTGGTCATATAGAAGATGATAATCCATTTTTACAACACTATAGATAAGTTGGAAAACTTGGAAAAAGATGAACACTTTAACACAGGAAACTCTTCTCATTCACCAAAATTGAATTTTGTTTACTTTTACATATCCCACACATGTATTGCTAAATCGTCACTTCAAAATGCTCTGAGATTATTTTTTTTAACCTCACCTCCAATAGCAGAAACTGGACCAGCAAAAAAAGCATTGTGAGTATTTCATCCATCTCAATTTAAATTTCTCAGCAGCGTCTTTGATTTCTGTGGCCAAAAGTAAGGTAAGCCTCAGGGCGGTAACGGACTGTCATCCTTCCCCTGGGGGCAGGAGCTGCACTCATCAGCTCCCCTAATGATGTGCCTGTCTTTTTACGGAAAAGCCCGAGCCACTGCCTATCACTTTGCGGGCTTAACTATGCAGGGAGAGGTAGACAGAAGAAGAAGCACAGACAGAAACAGAGGGAGGCAGGGGTGGGATGCTGTAGTTTTTGCTTCTAGCAGATGACAGCTGCCTCTTTCAGAATGTCAAGCAGAAATAAGGCAGGTTTAAAGCAGGATTCTCTTGACAAATACAGCATTTAACAGTGACTTTCTGTAGCATTAAAACGTACAGGTTAATTAGTTTGTTTTTTAGGGAAAACGAGTCAAACCAAAAAAGAACATCATGAATACCAACAATAATCCTGATAAAGCCTGAAATCTGTTAGCTTCTGCAGTAACAATTCGCGGTGTGAAGCTCTTTTTAATAATCAGGCAGTCCAAAACACTTTGCAATAAAAAAACATATTGCATAAATGACAGGCAGTGATGCAGCTGTTGTTGTCCCACTGTCAGTCTGTAAATAAGAACATTCTCAATCTGGAGGGCTCAGCATAATCACTTTTTATCTATTACTCCCTCCTCCACCCTCCTGAATGGCAGCACACATGGTCACACTGCCTCTCAGTCATTCAGTAATTGATGCTGTAGCATCTCATGCTGGTATTACCCAAAACACCCCTCGTTCACTCGTCTCTCCTCTCCTCTGCCGGGAGACTCCACCCCCTCCATCTTCCCTGTATCTCCAAATATCCCAGGGCTTCTTTCCCTGCAGTTGTAACTTTAGATTGATTTTAACTCTCCTGGAAGCCAATTTGGTCATTTTGAATGTTCTCATAATCTCCTCATTTGATTCACGAGGGGATTGTTGTTAGCTGAACAGAGCAGCCTGTGCAGCGGAGAAGTAAAGAGGAGCATCACACACGTGGCGGAGCAAAGGGAGTACAGTCTGCGATAAAAGAAGAGTGTGTAGGGAGTGGCCACATCTTCTTCTGCATCTTTTTTTTCTATATATATATATATATATATTCTATTCTATATATATATATATATATATATGTATATATATATTCTATTCTATATATATATATATATATATATATATAATTTATTACTACACTTTTCTCATGCTTAATATTTTGAAGCACTTCCCTAAAAAACCTGCACTTTTGAAAATTAGAAATGATCTGTAGCGAGGAGCTTTATTTTTGTTCTGCCCACTGATAACTTTTGGGGCATTTCTGAGAATCTGGGGGTTCCACGCAGAGCTGAGCAGGTAGATGTTTTCATGTCGGACACGTTTTAATGTTCATGTGAGGTGCGTTGTCACACGTCATCCCTCACTTCTTCAGCATATAAGAAGAAAAGAGGCTAGAAGCAACTAAAGGACAGCATTATTTTGTTTTGAATTTATAAAAACAGAAGCAAAGAATGCCAGAAATATACCATTCCAGAGGTATTCTGTCTTTCTTTGCATACATGTGTCTTGTGAGTCCATGGGTTTGGTTGGTGTTTGACAGCTGCACATTGTGCATCTTTTTTTAAAGACATGTTTATTCTGAGAGCCTGACTGTTTCCTCCATTCGTACATTTACATTAAAGACAGGAAAGGCAGAGCCACTTGCCTATAAACCTCTTTGAAGTAAAATCAGAACCAAATAATTATGTGTGCCAACAAGGGTGTGAGTCAGGGAAGAAAGGCACGTTGAGGCTGTGGTATCGTCTGGTAAAACTGTTGGAGACAGAAAAAGTGAAGGGTGGAGGAGTGGTGGGGTGGTGGGTTGGGTGTTGGGAAGCACTTGGGGAGTGGGAAATATAAAACATCACCTATGCCTTTAAAAACATTACAAATCTTCAAAAATAAAGGGGGGGGGGGAGTAGGGAGGAAGGGCACAAAAGAATATTCACAATACTGCTGATAAAAAAAAGCTTTTCTTTTGCTTCCTCGCTTCTCAGCCTGGGTAAAGTTTCTCCACGTTGATCACGATTTATCGTCTGAAGATGCATTGGCAGTTGTTGACAGAGACAGAGTTTGTGATGGTAGGCTCAGTTATTCCATAGAGATGGGCAAAGGAGGGGTGATGAGGGGGAGTCGACTCCCCTCTTTTGTTTTCTTGCTGATTCTCTTAACTGTGTTTACTCTTTCAACACTGACATCCAAAGGTATGCAGAGCTGATGAAACTTTCTTCCCGGATGAAAATTTACCACTGTTTTTGCAGCACTGACTTAATTTAGCATTAAATTTAGACAAAGCTGAATAAGCAAAATGAACTGCAGAAAATGTTGGGGCAGCAACATCAGAGCCAGAGATTCAAAATAAATGAACAACCAGATAAAAAGGGCTATCAGGGCGCCAGATTGTGACCAAATGCTCCACACATTAAGCACCATTCCCCACAATTCCTGTTTTGTGTTTTCCTGTGCAGCAATGGTTGCCAAGTTGAACTATGGCAGGTTCAAAGTGCAGCTTGCGATAAAAAATAGAGCGGTATGTTTGGTTACTTGATAAAAAACCGACCAAAACGGACCAGTGGGGACTTTAGCACAGGACCTGGTGTTGCATGCCGGTTCAGACAAGAAGCAGAAAAAAAGGCTGACATTGTGAACACTGCACATATTACTGCATTGTTAGTTTGTTGCATGTCACCATGGCGGTGATTTAATGTGTTTCTTTCTATTGACAAATTTCCATAAGAAATGGTGCAGTACAGTGCAGTTAATAATCAACAAGGGAGCAGACAGCTAGTAGCAACAAATGGAAGGAAGAAGGAACGACAGACAAAACGAAAGAAACAAGGGGAAGAATACATAGTGTTAGAGGTTCTCTGTATGTTTAAGACTCTACCACAATGACTACAATGGAAAGTGTTCTATAATATTAGATGATACTATTATTAATGCATCTGTATTACAAATAAAATAGGAGAAATATGTGTATTTAAGATTCATGTCAATTTAAGGTGTCACAAAATTTGTTTGGTTGTGCCCTTAAAAAAAATGTTTTTGGCTGAACATAGTTCCTAGTAAAACATTCCAGACTGGAACCCTGTTTTAAGAACTGTTTTGGGATCACTAGGCTCACTTTAGAAAGACGAAGTTTGTGCAGACATTTCAATATAACAAGGCCAACAATACAAATCCTCTAAATGACGTGATTTAAATACAACTGTCTTCAGTCATTCGTTATGCCCATACAAGTCCATATTCACTCCAAATCCCAGTTTCCAAACTAAATGAATCAGAATCCACACCAGCATTTTAGTTCCATGTTAGAAAAGGTCTCCACCAACATTACTGGCTGCTCAACCCGAGGGAGGCTGCTGGACCTGAAGTGTTGCACAGCAAAGTATGCCAGGCATGTGCCAACCCAACCAAGCCTTCATTCCACCCTCCCTGAAGTCAGTGATCATCAACAAGGCTGGTTTTTTGTACCCCGAAAACCAGCCTCGTTGTAACCTGAATGACTGCAGACCGGTCACACTCACACCTGTAATAATGAAGTGTTTTGAGAAACTGCTCCTCCAGCACATCAAAGCCAACCTCCCACTGTCCTTTGACCTGTATCAGTTTGCCTATAGGGCAAATAAGTCACCCGAGGATGCATTAGCCATCACTATTCACACCACTTTGAGTCACTTGGAACATCAAAAGAGCTGTGTGAGGATGTTCTTCATCGACTACAGTTCGGCATTTAATACAATCCTCCCAGACATCCTGGTGGGTGAACTACTGAACCTTCGCTTTCCTTTCTCCATCTGCTCCTGGATCTTACAAATTGTTCACAGAGAGTCAAGATTGGTCCTCATATTTCCTCCACCATCGCTCTCAGCCCAGAGGCTCTACAAAGCGCTTTACAATAACCAAGGACAATTTCTCTACAGTCTTTGTGCAGAAGCATTACAGTTTTTACACCCATATCCCAATGAGCACATTGTGAGGTAATACGGTATTCAGTGTCCTGCCCAAGGACACATCAACACGGCATTCGCCGACTTTTCCACTGATCATAGCTGGCACTGTTTATGTTTTTTCATGGTTAAGTACACTAAGTTTGGTCTTGTGTACTTGGTAGTTCATGCTTAGCAAGTTTGGAAAATGTATCAAAGAGGATAAGAATACACAGGTTGGTCTTTCAGCTACTGGAGTAGCAGCGTATCTGATGACATCACGGTTCTGCCAGTGGTGGCCGGTTCTGCCGGGCCACACATCTCTGAAAACATTTTTATGTAGGAAATGTTCATATAGGCTCTGTTTTGACATATCTATCCTTTATCTATACCCACTTATTTATTTTCATGTCATAGTCATGGGGGGGTGTGCAGGAGCCTATCCCAGCTGTCTCCAGGCAAAAGGTGGGGTGCACCCTGAACAGGTCAGCAGTCCATCATTAGGCTTTAGGAAGCTATATACAACCCAGAAGAGAAAATCATGACCAAAACATTGCGGCAATGTCATTGTTTCCAAATGTTTTGTGTCAATTCACATTACACAGAAACTGGTGTGTGCAAACCAAACTGGGGTCTGTTTTCTCATTTATGAGACTTAATTCGCTTCAGTAGTGTGAACCAGGTGTAACCGCAACAAAATTTCAATATTTCAATATCAAAGCCTATCAAAGTGCGGTAGCGTCAGGTTTTTTTTAAAGCCTTAATGTGATAAAGAATACCTTACATGATGATAATACTCTGTAATTTAATTTAGTTTTTCCCCTTTTTGTTAAATAATGGTATCAATATCAATTAATTTATCTAGTGTTTTTAACTTTTTTTTCAGATTATCATTATTAGTTCCCCTTTGTTTCCAGCTATTCTTACAAAGTGAGAAAAATCAAGTTTTAAAACCGTTTTTAAGCCTCTTTTTTACAATGACAAAGACCCCTAAATCTCTTTCAAGAATCTCAAAGTACTGTTTTATGTGAAAATTATGGAATCCTGTGTTTTGAGGACTGTTTGAGCAAAGTTGAGATGATGGTGTTTGATGGTGGAAGGACTGTGATCATGACCAGCTTTTATTTGAAGCCTCTGAACCCTAATAGCAGTAAAGCTTCAAGTAAAAAAAAAAAAAAAACAAGAGCAGGGAGTGAAGATGAGAGGAATTAAAAAAAAACGATTTCCATCAAAACAGATTGTCAAACCAGATGGGGACTTCACGAAGAAATGAGGCAGCATGGACGAGGGGTGGGTGAGGGGTAGTCTCATTGCGTAAATCCCAACACAAAACCAGACAGTAGTATTCAAATATAATGGATGTCCTATGCTTTAAACTGACACAAATAGTTCAGAGTAAAAATTTTATCAACGATACTAAATATTTAAGTATTCCAAATGATGTAATTGTCTACTTTGTCGACAGAACACCTGTTTTTGTGTTTTTAGGGGTGCACTCAGCCTGCATGGGGAGTTGAACTCATAGGGTCAGTCCCGTTGGCTGTGTTTAATTTCCTGGACGGAGGAAGTGTCTCCGACCTCTCACCTTTGTGTACGATGTCTCTTCGTTACAGATGATGACCCTTAACACAGAATGAGTCTGTGGTTCGCCGTGTACATAATTAATTCCTCCTGAGCCATCAGTGCTCCTAGAGCGATTCTGCATGCTCTGACTATTATCATGGTGCCTCTGGCAACACCTGAGCAGAGCTCATCAGCATGCCAGTTTTGATTCTATACAAGGTCTCCTCCAAAGTGGATTGGCTTGATCACATCCTTTAAACATGTTATCTGAGCCAACACACGCCTGTGCCTCCAACAAGAGCCTCTTTTTGTCTGCTACAAACCACATGGCATAAACACATAGGTTTGTTTCCAGGCCAAAGGAAGATTGGATTTATATTACTGAATAATACTGCTCAAAACAACAAAAATGTGATCTTTAATCAGTTGCAGTGAAAAAAAGCAGGACTCTGACTCAAGAAACATGTTATATAGCAGAGGCCAGCAGCTCATTTAATCTGGTTGGTTTCAGTTAGTCTTTTTTGCACTGTTTAAATTTCTGTCCTGGATTGTACATATAATATTGATAACATGCCAGTATCTGAGTAGCAAATTGAAAACAGTCCCTTCAACTTGCATTCTGTTTTGTGAACAGCAAGGGGTGACTCCTGTTGCAAAAAATAATTTTAGTTGTGGTGAAGTATCTTGATTTCATTTAATACTTATTTAAAGACTTTCTTTAAATTATTATACTTGCAGATGCTAGTTTTATGCTGCATATAGTGTCCTTAGGCTCTCCATCACACCCAAAACCCAAGAGGAACTTGGCCAAGTGGGCAACTTCTGGTTTACTCTTTCGAAGTGAGCCAAGAAGTGCAGTTCCTCGGCTGACCACTTGGGGGCCGGCTTCAAAAGTGAGTCAATATCCTGTGGAGCCCCAAGTTAAAATGCCCAACTTTATACAAGTTACACAAGTACTCGAATGTCCGGGTGTTGGTTTGCCATGTATACATCCATATTTATTTTTGGTTGTCCAGATTTCTTTTTTTTTTGTTGTTGTTGTTGCAAACAACTGGCTGCAGCGTTGCACGCTCTAACTCACTGTTAGACGTGAACGTCACCTGCAGTAATGCATCTGTTCATTTTAGCTGTTAAACAAAACAATACTACACACCTCAGCTGTGTAGGACACTTTCAACTGTGTGTAAACAAGTTGGTAAATTAACTCCCTCCCAGTCCTTTTTACTCATAGAAAAGAAGATTTCTTTTAATTTTCTAACATATATGTTATTGTCCATCTAGCACACTTCATGCACATTGGTCTTTTGTCTTAGAGGTGGGCCATGTAGTCAAAAGTTTTTATCTTGGTAATGTTATAGACACACAAAGTAATGCATTGGAATATGTGTTTTTTTGGGTTTTTTTTTTTTTTTTTTTTTTTTGGGGGGGGGGGGGGGGGTTGATACAGATAATAATATAAAACACTAAGTATTTGCATTCAGTCTACTATCAGCCAGAGTCAGCCATAAACATCTGTTTTGTTCTCTTCTGTTCTCATGTACTGAATGTTAATACATCTGAATTCCCAATAAAGCTGTTCTCATTTACATGACTCCCTGTTATCAGACAACACAAGTCAAAAACAGTAACTAAATTACTGTCTATTAAGACTGCACATTAACCAGCAGTTTCTGATGTCAGCACAAGCCATTGTCTGATAAAACTGCGACGAACAGTCTGTGTTCTATTTACACACAAAATGACAATGAGGATGTCATTTCACATGCGCGGCTCACAGAAATAAGCAGACACTCTGCAGGGAAAACAGGGGTGATGGAGGACAAGTGAGCCCTTGTTCACACAAGCATCTTCTGGCCACTTTCTTTCAAGGGGGCGTCTTATGAAAGAAAGACGTTGTCAGTGCATGAGACCACATACAGTGTGTAAGTGTCTAAATGGCTACCAGCCTGAAAACAAAACCCTCTTAAATGTTTAGGGATCTGTGAGTTTGAAATACGGGCCTTTAGTGAGTTGTTCAGATTTGCAGACTAATGCTACATCACAGACCCAGCTAAGAGAAAGAGCTTCCTGTTACTCATCTCATTTACTTTAAATTTACATTTGCTGTACCTATGAAGCAGGAAGTTTATTTCATAAACACTTTGTATCAGCTTGACAAAAAGAACAAATTGACATTTCTTTCATTAAAGAAAACGGGACACTGGATTTGATAATGTTTTTATTTAAAAAGAAATGACTACGAACAAATTGCTATGTTGTCAGCGATGAAGCTATGAGTCTGCAGCCTGTTGTCGTGCCCGGATGTATAAGCAGTACTTCACTTTAGGGACCGTATGCACTGAAGGGCGGAAACTACTAAGGTGTGCCAGTTGTGAAAGTCAAACCTTTTTCTTGCCTTTATTGAAAAAAAGAATAGATTTACACTGGGACATAAAAGTAGATCAGGGCATATGTCTGAGTAAATAACAGAAAATGAAAAGAACAAGTGAAGAAATCTTTAAAAAAATAATTCATACAAATTTCTAAATAAAACACAAAGTAATTTAGAGGTCGCTGTGAATCAGTGAGTCGACTGGTACGGCTTCTTCATTTAACACTTTAGAAACACAGGAGGGAGGAGTACATTTGAAAATGTCCAGCTTTGTTATGCCTGGATGAAGAGAAGCTGCGTCAGAAACCTTTCCTTTCCTCCGAAGATAACCCGATGAATTGCTGGCCATTGCTGCCAGTTAACATCAGTCTGAACACCCAGCAGAATGCAGTGAGTGCAATGCAAGTGAAGAGAAGGCACTTTTAATCCATTAGGAGTAAATGAAGGAAATAAAACAGTTCTTAATGTTCTAACTTTACTTATTACTCCAAGACAAAAGTAATTAGTTATGTCATGTTGTTATATTACTTTCCATTGCATCCCTTAAAAGCTGTATTTAGCTCTTGTATCCTAAGAATTATGAAATGGCTATAGGTATGTAAAAATGCATCCATGTAAATCAACCTTTAGGGCCAAAACTACCGTTAAGGTGACCAAAAGTATGTGAAGCACATCTGTGGTGACGTAGGAGTAGAAAGGAGACATTGACACGTTTATCTGAGATGGCATCAGCAAGACCATGAAGGTTGGCTCCTCGTCAGTGCAGCATCTTCCCTAGAATCAGCAGGCTAGTCCATTTGAAACACTTTTACAAAATTTAATCTACCATCAGCAACAGTGACCAACATTTGATTAGAAATGTACATATGTGTTTGATCTCCACACCGACACCATCATACGTGTGCTTTCCTCTGATGTGTTCCCACTCCACATCAGCTTTTTCATGGTCTGATTTGACCCATAAGTTTAATGAGCTGTCATGTTGCTGGCAGTTTAGATTTCAACAGACATACAGACATCGTCCTGGAAAGAGTCTGAAAGGGACACAATTTACAGTACATAAATAACAAAATAATGTCCCCATCATTCTCCGTCCCGGCAAATTCAAAGCAATAGACATATTTCCAAGTCTTGAGTGTTTCAGTCTCAAGCAAACTATGCACTACTGCTGTGTGTGCCTACACACTTCGCCACCACGTCATTATCTTATTATTATTTATTTTATTTTTTATTTTTTTGAAGAGTTTAAGTACCTCATGGCCTCTTTCATAAATGTACCATTCTGTAATGCTGAAGAGGAGCTGAGCCACATGGAATTGCTCTCTGTTAAATGTTTGAGCCACGTTCCTAAACTCACCTGTGGTTATTATGTAGGTAATGAAGACAACATAAGGTTGAAGATATAAGTGGCCAAAAAGAGTTTCCTCTCCAGGGTGGCTGCAACCTCCCGTTCAGATAAGGTGACAAGGTCAATCATTTGAGCGGGACTGAGTAGATTTGCTGCTCCCTCACATTAAAAGGAGCCAATTGAGGTGGTTTGGATGACTTCTGGACACCTTTCTTGGGGAGGTGTTCAGCTGGGAGGAGGAGTCCCAAGAAAAAACTGGAGGGATAATATCACTGGCTGGCCTGGGAACGCTGTGGTGTCCTCCCAGAAGGGTTAAAGGAATTGGCCAAGGACAGGGAGGTCTGGTCTTCACTGCCTAGGTTGTTGTATCCACAACAGGAACATGGATGGACAGAGATTTATTTTCTTACCTTATCTTGGGTTAGTTGTTCCAATGGCCCTAAATAGGATTTCAGTGAGAATTTCAATGAATGAATAACTTTTTTTAGTTGCTGGTTGCTGTTGTAGTTTTAACTGGTACTGTCCTCTGGAAATCAAGGTGGAGTCCAAAGCAACCAGACTAAGCCTTTGTTGAGGTCCGGTGATCTGCTATTTGTAGAGATAGCTGTTCAAATTAGACGAAAGCCAAAACCTACATTTAAAAAGTCCAATTTGCAATGGGTAAAGGTTGTTATAGGGTCTACCCTATTTCTTTTCACTTTGTCATGCAATGAATAGCCTTCACAACCTGGAAAAAAGGGACACATTTGTTGTTTGCCACTGAATGAGTTACTGATATGGAACATCCTTTGTTGTTACTTATGTGATGCACTTCCCCTGCAACTGATGAACTCTTGAAGGGGCATCTACAGAGGGGCAGTGAGGGACAGGGCTCCAAAAACAAATGATTTTGATTATAATAAAAAATGTCTTTTAATGTCATTTGAAGGAATATTTGTTTATTTTTACAAAGTCATATTTTCCATGTTGGACAACTGAATTTTGCTGACGATACTGTGTCATACATCTGCAATGAAACCAGCTTACAGGGCTACTGCGGACATGCACTAAAGTAAAAAAAAAATAGTAAAAAAATGAATTGTATTTGTTTATAAGACATTTTTACAAGGATTATTGAATTTGATGACAAACGTGTAATACCAATCACAACCCTTCTCTGGCTCCAGCTGATCCTCATTCCATCAATTTCTCTCATACAATACAAAGTCAATAAGCTAAATGAATTCCTTTTAATTATTGTGCTGGTGTTTTTTATTTTGTTTTCATTATTTTTTTCTTTCTTTTCAATCATTCCTGAATTTAAAAAAATACTTGGCCCGTGACAAAGGTGTTTTTCCTAAATAAAAATAAAAAAAATAATAATTCTAGCTCCAGGCTATCATCCCTATGGCATCAAAAAATAAATCTCAGATGGTAGTAGATAACTACCAAACAAAGCTTTAAACCTGAGGTCTTTCAAGCTATGAATGAATATCTACTTCCATACAGCATTTGCAGTAGAGCTGCTTGTGGGAAGATTTTTTTAATGAATTTAGCCAAGTTAGCTGATTTTTTTTTCCATCTTTATGCAAAGTCATTTTCCTTTTTTTTGGCTGGAACTTGAGCTACTTAGTACAAAAATGAATGGATTTTATAGATTGATTCTATTAAAGATAAATGGGAGAAGAGAGATGAATGCGTTTATAACTGTTATATCTTAAAAAGGGGTTCGGGTTAAGGTAGGTGAACCTGACTGTCACTTCCGTCAGCTGCCTGTTCCTTTCTTGAGCCTCTCAGCTCAGGTGGGGGGAAATGAGGGTGATTATTGACAGTGAGATAAATTTCCATCTTCTCCACATTGGACTGATCACTGATTGACCTCCCCTTTCCAGCCCACCGATTCCGTCCTCGTTTTTCGCCTTTAAACATGCCTGTAGCATTTCTCAAGGTCCCCCGCGACGCCTGAGGCTGTGGAGAAACGCCGATGAACACAGGCTCAATTCAATCCCTCAGCCAAGCCTCTTCATCCATATGTTTACGCTGAGATGAGTTTGACATGCTCAAGCTTTTATTCCCTTTTTCCATAGAGACATTGATCTAACCTGCATCAGCATGCTTTTTGTCAATACTGGAATTTTAAAGGTGTATAGGTAAGAAATAATTGCATGAAGTCCAATTCATTTGAGGAGACATGATGCTTACCCTTTTGAAATCTGTGTTCCCCTATAAAACATTTATGGACAGACACGTTAAGTCCAGGTTATCTGGACTTTTTGTTGCCATTTACAATTCCTTTGAGTATTGTGAAACCTTTTCTACTATGAAGCTGGAATTTCTGGTCAGGCCCTAAAATCTCTGTCTCTAAAAGAACTTTTAAAATTTTATTTTATCTTTTTAGTTTATATTTAATCTCTATGCTTGAAGTACTACACATAGATGTGACTGTCACTGTGATCAAAACAATTTTCCAAACATTTTTCTAGAGGCAGTGTTAAATAAAAAGAAAAAGAAAAATGTGAGCCGCTACTGTTTTGTCATGAAACACCAGCCGGACTCCAGGACAACGGCTTATTAAGAAGAGGAATAACGATGGATAAGGGTTTTCCACATATTTTAGGTTCTCTTTTTTTCTAGTAAAGCTCCTGGTTGCAATACTGCTGCATTACAATGTCCATGCAATTACGAAATATTTTGTAGCCCACTCAGTTTTCTTGCTCTGACTAACAAACAAAGCAGGGTTTATACATTCCTTTGGCAGTTGCTGAGCAGTCCAGTCCAATGTGTTGCAGTCTTTTTCAACTTTCATCATTCTGATTGTTTTACTTTTTCTGCCAGTATGAGAGAGACCAGTTCTGCTTAATGTGAGGAATAAAATCCTTAATTTCTCCGCTCTTCTCTGAGGATTGCTTGCCCTGGTGTTGGATATTTAAGGTTACTTAAGCATTCGCATTGCCTTTCTCTTCATTATTTTTTATAAATAATTATAGAAGGTTTTTTGTTTTTGTTTTTTTATGGGGGGGGGGGGGCTTTTTTGGATGCTACTAGTGAATTTAAAGCTTTGATGTGGAAAGAAAGAGACTTCAGTCTATGATCTTTTAAATGATTTTTGATACCTTATGTTATGAGCGTGGCAAAAATAAGCAGATTATAAGCATAATAACTTCTCAATTTGGGCAAGCAGGTGCAAAATGTGTATGTAGCAGAGTGAGATGTTCATTAACTGCATTAGATACAGCTGTAGCTCAACTCATGTCTGACACTGGGTAATATCCTGTTGTGAGCATCAGCCTCTAAAAGGTGAGAAATCGCCTTTTTCACAGATTGATCAACTGATCTAAATTTGGATCCTCATGAACACTTCTTATGGGAGTAATGCTTTCTTTCTTTGCTTAAATATATATAACTTTGAGAGTCTTTAACTTAGTGGAGAAACATTTGCAGTTCAGCTAATTTTCATGAAGAAATTACACACAGTAGCTCTTGTGACATCAAATGTGAAAAGACAGCCAACTCTTTCCAAAGGGCAGCCTACTCCCCGAGAGATGTAATCAGCAGCAGCCTCACGCTGTGTGAACTTGTAATGCTAAGACTCTAAAGGCTTATTATCACTTGTTTAATCAGAATGCATATCTTTTTGAGTGGGTTATAACATGCAGTCACGATAGATGGTATCTTGGCAGTATACCTTTCAGTGGAGATGTGGGTAAAGAGCTCATGCTGATGCTGGTGTAGAGGGGAACAACAGGTCACATGTGTTTGTGTGATACACATGTCACCGTAGGGGAGGGCATATCCACTGATAAACAGGAGCGTGTCATATTAAAGGACACATATCCTTTGTACCCAATATCCAAGTACAAATGAAATGTCTGTGACTTTTATGGGCAAAAATACAATCACAATACAGTACAAAGGCTCCTTTTTAGATTGTGTCTTTACAGCTGTCCTCATAGCAGTTGGCTTTATTCAAGTGGCTACATCCGGCTCACTAAACTGACTTGATCACAGAAATACATAAAAAGTGCGATTCCTCAAATGACTGTAGGCTCAGTCGCACCCAGCGACTGAAGGTGCCTATTCTGAGTGACCTGCCATGCCTACAAGGGCTATAGGTCCTAAGTGGTAAAGGCCTTTAAAAAAGATTGTTCTATATTAATTTAATTGTGGTAGAGTCTGAAGTCGTTGTCCAAATACTTCTGGACCTTACTGAATCTGAAACACTGAGGAGCAGCATCTAGAAGTTTCACTTAGATCCTCTGTTTTCTGGTAAGAACATGTAATCCTGTTAAACCTGGTGCTATGTTGCAATCTTTCCAAACGATCTATAAAATACCCATAACCAGAATCCACACCGACACCTGTAAAAATATTTTTGCTGCTGCTGCAGAGTTTTCCCATTTGTGAACTTAACCATGAGTGTGACGTGTGTGTATTTCTGCATGTATGCCCCCTGATCCAGAGGATCCACAACCCAGCAGTGTGTCTTTTGCTTCCTTACTGCAGCTGGTTGTGTTCAGGCAGATTTTTTTTCCAATTCTAATGAAGGCAGTTAAACTTAGGTGCTGGCTCCAGGATGCTACCTCTCAGTTGTGCTCTATATGAATGTAATGTGTAGACAAATGATGTATTGGAAGCATCACTTCATAGGGGTAGCTCATGTACGTCGGGGCTGCCTTGTTCTGTGTTGCCTACCTTCTATGTGTGCTGGTGGGGTGCTCGGTGGAGGTACGGGTGGGGGTTTGTTGAAGGGTATGCTTGGAAGAGGTTGTATTTTCTTTGGGGACTTGCGTGTTTCAGCAATATGGATATCGCAGGCAGTGGCAGAAGGGATAAACAGACTTTCTCTGCCTTTTCTTTAGGGAAGGGCCTGTTCACAGAGGCGGCTCTGTGACTGATGTTTGTCAGTGTTATGCGTCTATTTATTTGTTTGGCAAACAAATGCATTATTAACAAGCCACTGCCACATGTTATCCTCTCAGCGTATTCTTCGTTTGCATCAGTGTCTTTCCATTCAAGTGCAAATTAGTTAGGTCACTGCACGACTAATACCAGAACCTAAGGTGCAATTCCTGACTCAACGGCAAAACTAACCAACCATATATTCATACACACACACACACACACACACACACACACACACACACACACACACACACACACACACATATATATATATATATATATATATATATATATAAAACCATGCATGAAAACAACTCAGTAGAAGAGGGAAGTAGTGGTTTTATGTCTCGTGCATTCTGCTGACTAAAAGAAGTGACAAAAAGAAGTGGCCTTTACTGTGGCCTGTGAAATTAGCAGAGTGCATTTGGGATTATATCTATGCAAAGAAGAAGATCCGCACCATTGAAACTGGTGCTAAATCTCAACATTCAGTGAAATTCCTTTTAACTCGCAGTCACATTAGATACGAGATTGAGTGGGCCCTTAAGCAAAAGTTCAGACCCAGAAGGAATTGCCTGTGGGTCTGCCTGGGAACAGCTTGAATAAAAAATAATGCTGTGAAAGACTTATTCACACTCACAATCACACTTGGAGCAATTTCACCTATAGAAAGGACAAGGACTGGGAGAAAATGAGTCAATGGCAAAAAAGCACCTTTTTTTCTTTTCTTTTCGTGCATATTGATGTAGTGAGCTCGTCTGCAATCACAAGGAAAGATTGAAAATCTTGTTAGAGTCTCATGGTAAGTTACAGTGAGTGTCAATACACCGGCCACCAGCAGATGGAAAAGATGAAGGAGATACAGAAACTCACAATTTCATTACTTTTGGGCTTAAGGTTTGTGTCTTTGTACTACAGAGGAAGTTTTTGTGTTATTTAATTTAATTTCCCATATTTCACAGAAAGGATGTTGAGAAAGTACACAGCTCTGCTGCTGTTAAAGCATGAACTGGGATTGAAGATGGGTCAGGATGCCATCTATTCAGGGTTTCACAGTATGTCATATGCAGCAATAGCTTCTCCTGACCTTGTCTTCCTGAAATGAGAAAGTACTTTTGAATGTAAAGAAGAGGACAGCAGTTTACTAACAGGGCAAAGAGACGGCTTCAGTTGAGGTAAAACCTCGCCGTGTGCTCCTATTAGAATCTGTAAAGCCTGAACTCCACAGAAAAGTGAAGGGATAGTTCAAGGTTAAAGCACCAATTTATATACACAATTATGTGATGAAAATATAGATTCAGAAAACTCAACAAATTAAACTCTTCTTTTTTAGCATATTCTACACTAATTGTCAGTTTAAACAGTGTGTTGTATTTTGCATGTTTATGCACAAGGAGGAAATTTAAATGGCATGAAGTTAAATGAAAAAAAACAATATATGCATAACAGTTATAACCCAAATGGTGCTTAAAATCAGAGCAGGAGACAAGCAGCAACTGGCTTTGTGCTAAAAGCAAGGTTAGAGCAAAGATTCTGCACTTAACCAAGGCATTTCTTTTTCTTTTTTAAAGCCATCTAAAAGGAAGAATTTGGGGGGGGTTCTGATGCAACCAGGATCAGAACTTTTTTTTTTTTACAAATGTTGCATTCATTTTTTTCTTGTTAATATGAAAAAAAAAACAAACAGGAAAGATGGCATGTGACATGGCAACTATTGTCCTTGTTAACACCGCACAATAAAACCACTGAAGGGACAATGTAATGAAATGTTTAGAGACTACAAGAGAAGCTGACATGAATACAGAAGCTGTCACGATCTTCAGAGGACAGCTCTCGAATCAACTGCAGACAACTTTCATTCTTCTATTTTCTAAGAGAGTTTTGATGTTATTTTCACAGTGGATTAAAGATATGTTTAGATGTTACAAAATAGCAGGCACTTTGTTCAGGAATGAAAGAGCATTAATTAAACCCAGTGGTGTGTGTGTGTGTGTGTGTGTGTGTGTGTGTGTGTGTGTGTGTGTGTGTGTGTGTGTGTGTGTGTGTGTGTGTGTGTGTGTGGTGTGTGTGTGTGTGAGTGTGTGTGTTTGCATACATGCTACAAATGTGTGCATGTGTATATATATATATATATATAATTTATTTATTCTTTTTGGTGTGAATGTCTACTCACCAAAACAACCTCATTAAGGAGTAATTGACATGAATCAATTACATATTTAAATTTAAATGCGCCTTCCTACTGGGAGGCTGCATGCAGCCGATGTATGATCTCATTGCGTTTGCATGTGTCTTGCAAAGCAAAGGAGCAGTCTTGCAAATTAGCAAATCAAATCAGAAGGCTAATACTATCAGAATGTGTGTCAAGAGGACATTTTTAAAGGGACCATAGACTACATGTTCGGGGCTTTTTGATGGCATCTGTATTTGTCCTGCAGAGCGCAGTAAAATGCCATCTGTGCTTCTATAGAATGAGACCCAAGTCTGCTGTACAATGCATAAGGACACCTGCACACTGTTTAATAATGGGGTGAGTCTGTTTTAAACTATTCAGCAGCAGGAAAAAAAAATCATGTTGGGATGAGAACAGTTTTGCAAAATCTTAGCATAAAGGTGTAATTTATACAATACTTTGGGTGCAATGTGCATAGACAGGTGTTTCAACAAATATACCCAGACTTAATCTAATCTGTCATTTGCATGAAAAGGTAATCAGACTTATCTAGGAGTGTACATTGTCTAAAACTTTCCTTTTTTCATTTTTTATTTGTTCTGAGTTTAGTTTCACAGCCATGTCAATCACCTAAGGAGATCATTTGGACACAGACTTCCCATTCCAGTTATCTCTTTATCAGCCAGTTTAACACACTGTCCAAAATAAAATCATTTTCTGGCAGCCCATTTCTGGCATCAGCAGCCAACCAGCAGTTCTCCCTTCCTCTTTGTTTTCCGCTGTTGTGTTCCCTTATACACAAGACAAAGGTAAAGTTTAGGGAGAAAAGCAGAAGCCAGACATTCTTGTTGCTGAGTCAACCAAGTAAATTCAACTTTCCAGCTGTTCATTTCTAAAAGATTTTCAGATGGTCCAGCAGTCCAGCAGCTGTTGGTGTTTATTCAAATTCCCAGTTGAGCAAACTGTTTTCTTCTGTTTGTGTTTGGCACAGAACAGTGAAAGTGCGTTAATGTTTTTCAACAAGCCAAGGATTATAAGTAAGTACTGAATAAACTCAGTATGTTTTCATGAGGCCAACACTGTTTTATGCAGCATTTCTGGGGAGCAGATTTCTTGTGCTTGACCAATTCTGTCCACTTAATGATCATGATAATTTTAAAAGACATTTAATTCAAAATCTGAAATAATTTGAACAGCACAAGATAAACATAGTTATTATATTTTTCAATTAATTTTTATTTTTCTTAAGAGATCCGCACACTCATAAAGGGTTGTTTAGTGGAACAATCGGATTTTCCTACATGTATGCATCACAAAATGTAAAGAATGTCTGCAAGGATAAATCAACCCAACTACTGTATCTTAAATAGTAAAAATTTAAACAAATCTAAGTGACTGAATTGTGATACTGTAGATCACTGTTAGTTATGTTTTCCGTCACCAGTAGTTGTTCTACAGGACAAATGTTTAAAACACTCGCACCTGTTTCAGTGTGATGCATCTCAGCTCACCAAACCCCAGCTTTCATCCAGGATTTTACCATTCTCGAATTTTTACCTCTATTGTTTCAACAGTCTAAACAACAGCATTTTAATACGTTTACGGCCCTCACCAGTAAAAAAATACGGTCCTATGAATTTTATTTTATTTTTTTCCAAACGAGCTGAAGCACAGGTAAACACAGTAAACAGACTTTTACCCGGCGCACAAACATCAGAGAGATCACTTATCTTCACTGGCAAAATTAGAGATTTGAGGCAACTTCTCGTTCAAAGCAGTGGGAAAACTGTTTTATATTTAGCCTTTCGCTTTGGCTCAGTCCACATTTACAGGTACCCCTGTTGTTTATAAATTGCCTGTGATTGGCATCAACTTAACAAAAGAACTGATAAAGGATAGTTGTTTTTCTCAGAATCTCATAAAAACCAGCCATTTCTTTTGTTTTATGTTTCTTTGAAACATTTTTAACTTTTTGTTTGGGACTGCTAATATATTAAATGTTGTGGGACTTGTAATATGCCAGTAAAACATATGGCTACTGGTAAATCATTGACCTATAAGGGAGAAACAGGTCTTTTTCTTCACCTACACAGTCTGACTATGTTTATTAAGATACATAAATAAAGACGTTAAAAATACAGAGCAAGATTCTTGCACAAGTCAGGCATTTGTTTTAAGTGGCCTGAGTGACCCGAATCATCTGGAGTCCAATGTGTCCCTGAACATAATTTGGGAATGGAGGGGAAGGTCATGCAAAACAAAACAAAAATAAGGGATATAATTTGTGAGGAGGGAGGTGTATGAGTGTCTGTGTGTGTGTAGGGGGCAGGGCAGTGGTTGGTGGGAGATGGATTCCAATTATGTAATAAAAAGAACAAACTTGTGCCATGCCGGAGATTTTGGCTTTAGAAGACAAATTAGACCTTTTTAAAATTTCATTTTAATAGATTTCAGTAGTCTATCACGCCACAGTGTGTCCATTTTTGGTAGGATAGTTCTATGCTCTAAGACAAAGAGACCCTCCGACCTAGCCTCGTGCTGTGCTCTAAGTTGCTGTTCGGGAGTGCCTTGAAATTCACAACTATTAAGACTAATTAATTCATATGTACAGCAATAAAATCATCTAGCTACAAGAAGCAATATAATAGGAAGCTAAATCCTTTAAAACTGAACTTATTTATCAATGCTTCTTCTTTCTCCGTTCACGTTTCCAGATTACGGTTTAATCTTGGCTTTGTATGAGCAGCTGCGCTGTCCGAGGTGCTGAAATGTACCAGCTGGTGTATTTCAGCACCTCGGACAGAGACTGGAGAGGCCTGCTGTCCCTCATGTCCTGAGTGAGGCCTTTGACTTCTGTCTCCTCTGTGTGTGCACATAAATAACAAGTGATAGCCTATACAATACAATATCTTTTATTAAGCGGGACATATAGGGATTCTTCTATTATCTTCACAATGTACAATTGGTGAGCAACGTCACTGAACATTAAATCAGTCAAAGCTATATGCAGATTCCGAAATGTAGAACATACAATAATGTGAATATGTTTTTTTTAATATATATAAATTAGATGTTGGTTGTTATTGTTTTTTTTTTGTTTTTTTTTTTTATTTTGTTTTTTTTTTTTTTGTTGTTTTTTTTTTTAATAAAAGGGGACTAAGTCATCTCTGGTGGCTGAAATATGTCGCCTTTTTTCTGTTTTAATAAACTCATCGGGGGCCTACATTTGGCTTATTTTCAATATGTTTGGCATCCAAACGCAACACCATTGACAGCACAACAAAACATGAAAAGAACACTTCCGTTCGTGCAAAAGAAATCGCCTTGGTCGTGAAAGCACTTCTTCTCTGGTTGTCCATAATTCCATATACTTCACATGGACGGAAACCATATATTCTTTAAGGCTATACAAACTTAAAATAGAGCATAATACACTCGGCCTGTCCAGGACATCAGTTCATTTACTCCTCATCCACTCCCTTGGCCGTGTTGCCCAGATACACCCTTTTCTCTGTCGGCAAAGTTTGTTTTCCAGGCAAGGAAAAGGAAATAAAAATGAAAAAAGAAGAAGGAGGAAAGAAAATCCACATACTCGACAAGCACATGCCAATCACTGGCCGATCAATACGTTTAGTCATCCAGATTGCGTTAAAGTTGGTTGATGGATTTGAATATATGAAACTCCAAGGAAACGTTCATATTTGAATAGATAGAGGACGAGAGTACAGATATTCGTCGGCTTCCTTGGCTGACAGTTTTTAAAGTTGAAAATAAATGGCATGTTTTTTTTTCTTTTTTTCTTTAATTTTAGTTCCCCAGCTTCAACAGAGTCGTGTGCGACAAGAATAATCGCAGATTAGATTATAGAGGAAAGACTAGAAAGCCTGAGAAGGTGGAGTATTTCCATCCGCCCATAAGGGTGCCCCGTTCCAGCTTCAAATAGACCCGGTCCTCTCGTTCAACCATCAGCAGTACTCCGTTGCTGGCAGCCTCTCTTGTAACGTCCTGGTCACCGGCGAATGCTGATATAACAGGGTAATCGTTCTGCATTAGGTTCACCTGGAGGGAGGAGCAGAAACATATTAAAGTGCGCTGAATTGTATGTTTTAGATGTCCAACTCGGACATTTTCATCATTGCTCACCTGTATGGTTTGTCTGTTGTAGACTTTCACAACATGAAAGCTGAAACTATAGATCCCCCTTCTTGGAGCCTGGAAAACACTTGCTTTAAGATCGAAATGGTTGCCGATGTTCACTAAAACCTGTGAGCAGAAAAGGCGCACAATGAGACAGTGCTTAATTTTCATAGTTTTCCCTCCCTTCCACCAGCTTCAACCAGCACAAGAGATGATTTGCAGCCCCGTATTTCTGTGCGGTTATGGAAAAGAGGCGCATCAGAGAGCCTACATGATTTGCCAAGTGTTTGAGGCTGGGCTTCACTGGCAGTTTGGGAGGGTTCCCAGTTTGATGCATATAACAGGCCGCTGTCCAAAGACCTCAGCTGTGAAGACATCTAATCAAAGGCTACAAAACCGAAATGAAAAAAGTGAAAATGTGGCCGCTTACGCCATAAATGGGTCTGCGTGGATGATCGGGGTTTTTAGGAGCGCAACTCCACACCAGCAATTACGCACAATGTTAACTGAAACCTTTTCAAGGGAAAACCAACACCTGGTTTAGTAGTTTAGGGATGAGATTCCACCGAGCGTTAGAAGTAACAAAAAATCAACAAAACATGGCCAATAAAAAGTTCTATACAACCACAAAATACAGCAGCACCTGCGCTATTAGACCAACATCTGATTTATAGATCGTAAGGTAATTTGTGTTAGTGTGAAATAGAATGCACAGCTCACCTGGTCAAAATAGATGGTCATTGACGTGTTGCTCATCTCTGACGGCTCGTGATTGGTGCCGCGCACGGCGGAAAAAGCCACCTTTGCCCCAGCGGAGCGGACTGATATGCCAAGTGAGGAGGTCACCGCTCCGTCAGAAGAAGGGTTAGAGTCGCACACCACGAGACACTTCCCCTCAAGTACGATGGGTTCCGTGTCGTTCTGACCGAGGCAGAGAACCACGCCGCACCCCAAGAGGAGAGCCAGTGCCAGGACGGCACAAGGTCCCGGGCAGCGCGCTGGCACCATGGTGGGATCACTGATGCCGTGTATGCAATGATACAACCCGGCAGACCCTTGGAGGTTTGTCGATCACCTGGTCCACACTTAGTCCTTCTTCTCTCTTCCTCCTCTTTCTCTATCTGCGATGCTCCCTCACTCTCTGAAACACTCTGACACAGACGCACTTAGACTCTCTCCGGCTGAGACTCCCCTCCCTCCTGTGCGCCTTAGTTGGTTTTGGGAGAGTATTTAAACAGCTGTTGTTGTAAATTCTGATGACATGGGAGGAAAAGTGAAAATCCTTAAACGAAGAAACTGTAGGAATACATTTTAAACATCTTAGTCGCGAAACTAGACAGATGGTTCATGCGTAAAATGATGGTCGTGCTTAATAATGCACATCAGAATATCTTTGTCATTCCCTAATCTGAGTTTTAATGAATCAACAAGCATATGAATTCGACTGCAGAGAACTTTGGTCAAAATCTAAATGACTAATATTATCTTTTCTGCACCTGTCTTCGTTCATAATAGAGTACAGCCGGCACTTTTTCAAGGTATTCCGTATACAATAGAAATTGTAAAGCTCGACTTACCTGTGCTCTCCATCCTGCTGTCGTGTTCTCCGTGTCTCTTGAAGTGAACTGCGCACTCAGATCATTGGTACAAAAACGCACGAGTCTCAGAGCTCCCTTTCGAGGGACAACTCACGCCCATTCTTTGCATGAAACCACCACACTGCTCAGAAGAAGCATACAATTAAGCGCACATGTGTTAACTAAAGGCTTTGTTTACATATTAATCAGCACAACGCTGAACTCAAGAGGCCCCGAGGACGCACGATCACTTTCTCTCGATGTCTGTCGTTGTATGCTGTGATTTGCTCATGTCTCTCCCCGATTAACCCAAACTGCAAAGGGCTGCAGTGGATAACCCCCTTGTTGTTTGGTACATTCAGCATTCATGTATATGCCACTAATTTGACACTTAAACAAGTCGTTTTAGGACTCTAATGAAGATACTTGCGCGCCATCCAGTGGCCGAATTTTATTGTGCATAGTGGGCTTCTGCTTTATCAGTCGGCAGATTAGTTGAAATACTAACATGACTACAATTATCGACCTGTGCATTGCCTTGTATGTATTTTTTTTACCTTTTTTTAAATTAAAATTTTGTATTTATGTGACTATCAGAAGATTTTTTTACTTTCTACATTGAAACTCAACAAAGATCTAATAAGGAGGTTGAAGGTAGCATTAAAAAGTAAAAAATATAAAGCTCAGTTCTTAGAGAAAGACTGGCACCCCTCTGCTGCACCCTTAACCTTTTCCTTTTAAGTTCTGACATGTCATCTTCCTTTGAAGAGTGGCGTAGAGAGTCCCTATCAGTTCTTCAGAGCTCTGACTGGTCTGAGACTGGACTTCACAAGTGGGGGACCTTCACTTTAGACCATTAATGAGCTGTCATTTTACTAGTTAAAGATATGCAAACTGTCTACATTGTACAGGTACATGGGATCCACATTCACACAGTGAAGTACTTTTATAGACTGTCTTCAGCTTTATCCATGAGGCAACATAGTTGAAGGGAAAAACTCCATTTATATATATTGTATATACACACATACATACATATATATATAGTAGCTTGATGTTGATGCTGCATTTTTAATTACTGACGTCACACCCATGTCAAGTGCAGGTCAGTTGCAGTCCACTTAAAAAAGTCATTTTCACACAAAGAAATCACACTATATAATCATACTATAAATCTCCTCTTCATTCCGCCTTAACTCTCCAGCTGTGCATTCCCAATAATCACACAAAGCTGCAACACTCTCCCCCCAGTGTGTGCTTTCTCTGATCATTATGGTGTTCCCCAGTCTAAAGATGGGCACTTTCCTCTATCTCGTGGACTGCAGTCAGCAACAGGTTCCCAGTGTCTCTTGTCAGTGACTGCTTAAAACACAGCGCTGCCAAGAAAAAAAAGAAAGGGTTTCTACCTAGTACTTTTTGTACACACGTTACACGCAGCTGTGCCATCCTTGGTTTCTGTGTCGCTGCTGGAGTTTTCACTGCTGCTTGAAGGAGGCAGCTTCAGCAGGAGTCACAGGCCTGGCTTCATCCAGGTTACTAAGCATGGCCAGTCGCACCGAGTAGCTAGAGCTCCAAGTTGAGCGACAAAGTTTGAAATAGAAGCTTTCCAGTCCACTGTGGTTGAAAATCTGGAGGTGATATGTATATTTTTTTTACAGGATCTTACAGGAGCTAGTACAAGCATTCTGAGAGTGGACCTGACTGGACTGTCAGGCAGCACGTGGAGCCATCTCTCACCATCCCTGTGATGGACTGATTTGACTCTGCGTGCTTCAGTATGCGGCCATCCTCCTGATTAGATACTCCTTTTTTGTGTTGTCAAATTACACAGAACTCATTTCACCCAGTCACGGGGCACTGTAACTACCTCCCAGGGTTTAACGAGGGCCGTAACAATGTCAGAACAAATATTTCGCCTTTTCACAACTGTGCAATTCACACGGCATGTGGAGTGAAATAAAGGCAACAGAGAGATGGAACAAACTGGCAGTGCGAATGGGGCTAAAGTTGGAAAATTAATTTTTCCAAACAATGCAACAAGCCTCTGCCACTGCCAGCATTATTGGCAATACTAATTCACAACAACACTGGATGCAGCGTTGGCATATAAAGTGTATTCTCATATATTTTGTATACGAGTAGTTTAGCAGCGCATCCACTGATTAAAAGCAAACTTACAGTATGTGTATGACTGACTAAATGTGAATAAAAAAGACAGAACTGTTATAAACAGTAACACTAGCTGAGTTTTTACTTTGGTGGGATTTTGAAGTAGGGATAGTTGAGCTTTGTCTGATTTTTCCGAGTTGGAGTTCCCTACCATAAGTGTATTTACGCTGCAGATGTTGGTCTTATCTACAGGTAGCAGATTAAACCAATCTAAAGGTACAGAATGTCACTGTGGATGAGCATGAAAAGCTCTGACAAAAATGTGAATCTGCGACATGTGAAACATCTACCAGATGCTGTCTCACATTCAAAGTCTTCTACTAAATAGGAACGATGTAATTTTAGACTTAATCGTGGTTAATCCTCCTCTTTCTCTTCAGTTCCGTTAGATAATCATTGCACTGTCAGAGCTTAGTGACAAATCATGCAGAAGTGTGACATCAGGTATCCAAGAGCCACAACTGTTCCTGGGCCTTCAGAGGGACACACAACTACAGAAAAAATATATCAAATGTCAAGTACGGGGGACATGTAAGGAGAAGAGATGTGGCCTACATAGGATTACTATACCAGGGGCTGCTGTTGCCCTGAAAAAGACTTCATTTCCATCATGCAAGCTGATCAGCCAGACTGACAACAGCGTTATGGTTATTTTCCCTGACAGCGAGCAGAGCCTACTGGCTTCTAGGAACAGGGAGGTCGGTTATATGATGGGTCATAAAGCAAGCCATCTGCTTCAGAGAAACAAAGGATTTATCTTAAATCTGACTGGCTCCGTGCTTTAATGCACACCTCAGATATGCTCTCACATTAGCATAAGTCTCCTAATGACTTAGATTTAAGTCTAATTGTAGAGGAGGGATTTCTTCTGTGAGTTTGCTGTCTTGAGAAAGAATAAATGCCTCTTCTACAAATGCGCATAAAACAAATCCACCAAAAGCAGGCTGACTCTTTGCTCACACCACCATGTTTAAATAGCCAGTTTAAAATGAATTAATGCTTGTCCATCTGTCTAGTTATCCATCTGTCTCTGTGCAGCTATAAATGACACTGTATGTTAATATTCGAAATGGGGTCAGACTCTCAAACTGCTTCATTTGCATGATCTGTCTCAGTCCAGATAGTAAGAGCGAGCAGGAGAGCAGAAGAGGCAGATTGTGTGATGTCTCTCTTGTCTTACATCAGGAGGATGTGACCTCTATCTAAGCATGTGTGACGAGACAAATGGCATCAATCTTGTTGTTTCCTCCCCTGCTGGTTTCGGGCTAACAGGATGATGAGGAGTTACATTGACAGCCCACAGGAAAAGTTAAAAAAGGCAGCTTTCTTCAAGGTAGTTGGATTCAGAGTTAGTAGTCAGACTTAAAGAAAAATACCCATATTTAACCCAAAGCAATACAAGGGCAACATATCAAACATTGAGACAAAAAAAACGTTAGTTTGAAAAACATAGGCCAACATGCTTATTTTAAAATCAATGCTACAGGAAAATAGGCACATTTTGGGGGGTGTAGTGGAGTTAGGGTGCACCAGGAAAAGTGGATATTATAAACAGAGCAAGACGTGTTTGAAAAGGGTACCTCTATATTGTACCTCTGTGGTATTTTGGCAAAACAATGCTGCATTGTCTTTCTCAGAAAAGAAAGGCGTTTCACGAAAAAGAAGCCGTCTATGTTAGAATGTGTCTTCAGAGATAAGAGAGAGCGAGCAGGAGAGCCAAAGAGGCAGAAGTGTGGTAAGTGCTCACTTGTCTAGCACATCAAAAGCATTAACACATGCAACACAGTTCCAAATAAAAATATTCAATCCAAAAGTTCTCATTTTGTGATTTTTACGAAGCTTAAAAAGTCAGAATTCAAATGACCTTGTTACAGAAAAACTGAGACTGATGCTCTCACACGAAAGACGTCCGCCTGGCTCCCATTTTATATACTTTTACGTAAAATTCAGCAACCAATTAAAATGGACCTAGTAAAAAGGCTGAATTAAAATGCACTTTCATGTTATCAATTTCTTCTTAAAACACATGTACAAAATACAATTTATCATCAATTTTAAGGAAATAATTCAAACAAAATAAGTAAAATTTCAAGTAAGATTATTAATTAAGCCACATAAGTGGCTTTAACGATAAACTTATAAGTTACTATGCAATGTGGACTTATACACAAGCACATCATTGTGGTGACTTATAAAATAAAAAAAAAAATTTTATTTTCATTTGTTGATGCAGTAAGAAACTGTTTTTCCTGACACCAGTTCACTGGTTTTAGACGTGTTTTAGAGCCCGTGCATTGATTTCCTCTAGAATGATGCTCTCATGCTCACTTTTAAAGCAGCGCCACCTGAGAGCCTGAAAATTAGTATCATTTAATACTGGCTTCCAGCCTTTTCCCTTTGAGACAGTTTTGAGGATTCTCGGAATCTTGAATGTTATGTAATAGACATGATGGGATTCTTTTTTTTGTAGTAGTAGTAGTTTTAATGAGTAGTTTTATTTCATAGTTCACTTTGATTGTTGGATTATTTGCCCATTTAGTATTTTACACTGTAATTAACTGCTGCCCCCTGAATTTGATATCTAACCTTCCTATTGCTAGTTGTTTGTTTATTTGTTTCTTTGCTTCTTCTTAACTTAACATCTTGTTTTAATTTTCAGTTTTTCACATTGTTAAAAATTGTGTTGCCCTTGTCTCAACATTTTGAGCTTTTGATTATTTAGATCATTTTGATTATATTTGTAGTGTATTTAGTTGTTATATTCTTTGTGTCCATAGGTGTCACTACTGAGTTGTTATTGTGGTGTTGCTGTGTTGTAAGAGACTACAGAATAAAAGAGACACGCGGGGTGCACGTCGTATATTACAATATTCAATTATGATTAATATCAATTTGCTATGTTTTTATCACTTTTATTGAATAGTTCATGAATTAATTCACTTCTATTCTACCTTAAATGTACCTTAATGGAGGTACAGTACAATGACTACCTGATACAGAAATCTAGAAGAGAAATATCCACATTAAGCAGTAAATTATAAGACTGGAAGGTGTCAAATATTGATTCTTTTTCTTTCTATTTAAATATCATCTTCTTACTTAATTCAGTCTAGATTTGAAAATACAAACTGCTTTTATTTTGAAAGCACGCTGGCCTCAGCGGACCGGAAGGTTTCTTCTAAGTACGTCTAGCCCGCAGACTAGACCCGTCTGCCCCCAGCAGACGTCTCCATGGCGACAGGCACACTTGTGTGCCCCAACGACGGCTGTAAAGAAAAAGAAAACGCCTTTTTTATCAAACTAAGTTAGGTGGTTTCTGCATCGTTCAGATTCCCATTATAATACTCCGCTGCCTATGAACAAAAACGTCAAGCAGACGTAACTTCGTTGCGTGACCTTAAAACGTCCCGCTGGTTGTAAATGACCTGGTATCTTTCACAAAGTTGTCAAGAGCAGTGAAACAAATGGACGCTCCGAAAGCAGCGGTTTCCAGTCAGCGGGCAATGAGGACGTCCAAAAGAGCTGACAAATCATGTCCAGCGTCCACTCAGAGCTTCATGGAAAGGTAATCTGTCAAAATAAATAAAAATACAACGTTTTGGTTTAGTTTTTTTTAAAGAAACTTGCTTAGCGTTCAGCACGTCAGTCAGGTTGTTTTCAGAAACTGTGGCAGGCCAAGGTTGGATTTTCCATCTAACTACGGTAAAAAGATTTATAGTTGAAAAAAAAACTCAGAAAATTAATAAATAACCCAAGTAACGTTTTTTTTTCTTTTTTCTTTTTGTAGTACTGACTTCAAACATCAAACTTTTTTGATCCTATTATCTCTTACTTTTTATATACTAACCATAGTTTTGCTGGAGGAATTGATCCAAACTCACCTACAGGACACATTAATACAAACACAAAAATTAGGTTGAATTCATTTTAGTTTTCAACTTAACAGACAAATTCACTTCACCGACCAAAGAAAGGCCCAAATTGTATTTACAATTTTGTAGTTTTCCAAAAAGAAAAAAAAAAAAACCAAATTGATTATTACTTAGATGCTGGGGCTAGTGTGCATTGGAGTAATTATTATTATTATTATAGTGTGTATTGTTGTAGCTGTGCTTGTGACCTGGCTCCGGAGGCTACCATGTCTAGTCATCACTCCTCTTTCTTCGACGTTTTCGGACTAAGTGCATGCAAAAGTGGTTTAAAGTTTCCCTGAGTCTCAGCTATAGTTTATGGAAACAGCCATTCAAAACACTTGTTGATAAAATGAGCGTGTCGCTGCGTGCTGTCTCATAAAGCTGCTGCCATGACTATACTCATGATTTATTTCATAATTCTCAGTAAGTCAAATGCAAAAAATTTAAATGTATTTGTTAGACAAATGGCTGTTTAAAATAAATTAGAAATAACACGCACACACACTCATACTGGGAACGACTCTGGTTGGCGAATCAAACGGCACATGAAAAATAAATAGAAAGGACACAAATTACATTTGTGAAGAGAGCAGTTTTGATATATCACTGCAGATGGTGATAGGTTATACTGCAACACAGAATTAGATTTATTCTCAGTGGCTGTGGACTTACTGAGAACCAACATTACAGCAGTTACTACAGTCAGTGGATGCTCAGTACATTGATTTTGCGTAGAGACATCTTAAAGGAGAACAACATGCATCATTTTTCACTTGGTACTTTTACAGACTTTTGCCAGAGAAATCTGGAATAAACATTTGCACTACCTTCAGTTTGTTATAGTATATCTTTTTTTCACAAACTGACAGAATTTCCTGAGCTGTTAAGCAAATTCTTATGTCATATTTCAGACAAACGAACAGACAATCAAACGAACAGACAATCAGACAAAAAAATAAACACAGGGGGTCGGTACAAAAGCACCATCTTCAACCATGTTTCTACACCTCTATTCATAGCAGCTGGTTTTAGTAAATCACTCTGCTTTACTACAACTCCTTCCTCCACAGGGTGTATCTGTAAATAAATTGGTCTAACAGTTTCACACTACCCAGAAAATGCTGCATGATATAAAATTGGTTGAATTCATTTATCATATAGGTTAAACTAGTTGGGATACAAATAATTTCTATCAAATGTGTCTTATTTCATGCAAATTTAGCTTATCACTTATTATCACCACTTCTAGCTATCATTTACTCTTTCCATACCAACAAAAGGACTCCACCTCTGTATGATCACAGCTAAAGGTGTTAGTTTGAGGTTAACTAGTTGACAAGGTAGACTTATTAGTAGCAGACCTCTTGTGTATTTTCATTTCATAAAAGACCAGCAACTATGATTTATACATATGCAGAAGCATCCTTGAAGTAGTTTCATGTGATATTTAGTATGTAGAGAAGTGTCAGTTACTAACTGTGCAGGTAATAGAAGCACAAATATGTTCTTCATGCAAGTGCTGTAATTGGAAAGCTTGACATTGTTGAGTGGGACAGGTTTTCCTTGACAAACCTGATCAATATTTCTCAACAAAAGATATGGACACTTATCCCTAAATCAGATAGCCAAATTCACACATTTATAAAAACTGAGTCATGCTCATGCGTTGCTTAATCACTGCTCCTGAATGGCTGGAAACATGGTCTCAGTGTCACTTCCTTGTACTGATGTCTCACTGCCTTTCCTGTAGACTGCCCTCAGATGTTCTGACAAAGATTTTGTCATACCTGGACGCCTCAGCACTTTTCAGCATCAGCCACACCAATAAGCTCTTCTATCAGCTTGCCAGTGATGAGTAAGTATCATGCAGGGCTTGTCAGGGTAGAAAGCACATTTTACACAAAAATACAGTTTACACATAAACCACAAAAAGAAGAGAAGCAAAATGAAAACGTATTATGTAATGCATCTGAATGGTGTAGATATTCAGATTTAGATGTATAAAAAAACAACAACAAAAAAACTGCAATATGAAAGAACATATACGTTTATGATTTTGATTGTAACAATATATGGAGGACGCTTTACAGTAGCTGGTCTAGAATTATTATTATCTTAATTATTTGGTGGTGTCATCTGAATAGCGTTTACAGGATAAGTAACTGCGTCGAGAGCCCAGACGTCCTCTGTACTCCCAAACAAGAATAATATAACACAACATAGTTTTAGATTTTTGAGCTACTGGATATGAAAGCTGTCGACCTTTTTCTGTCAAATGATCTACACATACACCTCTTTGCAATATATATATTTCTACTTTTCAGAAGAGAATTAAAGGTGACATATTAAAGTCCCTTTTATAATGTTCACACAATTTCCTGAGGTCTTAATGAAACATCTTTAACATGTTTTGGTCAAAATGCCACAGAGATGCAGTACCAAAGCACCATTTTACAAACAAACACTTCTGCTTAAAGCATTTTTAGGGGGCGGAGTCACATGCTACTGTGTTTTGGATCTGTGATGAAACAGAACCCATCCAGTTGCAATAACTTATTGAAGAACAATATAATGTTTTTGTGCACCTTTTACTAGTATTTGTAACAAAATAGCAATGCATATCCACTTAATACAATTTGCTTACTTGTTAATCAATTGTTTCAGTTTTCTTCAATAACTTTTTTTTTTCTCTACCTTCCACAATCATCTGTTTAGTGTTCTGTGGAACAAGATATACATGTCTGAGTTTTGCAACAATAAAAAGCAGATACCGAAGGATGCGTTGAAGATGGAAATCGAGGATCAAGTTACAGGCTACTGGAAGTCCCAGTATTTCAAGACCATCGTGACCCGTGATTTGAAAAAGTGGAAACGACTTCTTGGGCCCATCAGCTTTCACACGGGTCTACCCACCCAAACGGAGCAAGTCCTCAGGTGCAGTTATAGATAGAGTGAAGTTAAAACAAACAAACCACAAAAAAATCAATATGGTAAAGCTATTAAAAGGAAGTAGGTGAGGTGGTCGCTTGATTTCACCCTCCCGCAACATGAGTATCCTGAAGTTTTGCTTGAAAGATATATTAATAAATTACCATGCATCAGTATTAGGCATTTCAAAAACATATCCGATGAGAAAAGTGAGGAAAAAGTCTTATTGCTCCAGGAAACCTTACGTGAATTTGTTTTATATTTTTCTTAGTCTAATCCCACTTTTTTTTTTTAAAAGGGCCATTGATCAGACTATATACTATACTATACTATACTATACTATACTATACTATACTATACTATACTATACTATACTATACTATACTATACTATACTATACTATGACAGTCTGATTTTGTCATCTTTTTAGCGTCTAGATGTGCACGGATGCTCTATCAGGCATCCCTGCACATAGTAATACTTTGGAGATCTACCCTTGCTGTCGAGAAAGTTCATGGGCAGAGGCATGAAACAAGCTGCTTGCAATCAAAAACAGAGTATGGTTTGTTTTTCATATTACACTTAATGACACTTTCTTATTAAAGGTGAGAAAGGAGGTCTGTGTCTGAATCTGATGGCTGCTCAGGGGGATGCCAGCACGCAGGGGGGAAAACTCCTTCGCCACCTCCACTGCGGTTTCTGCTGTGTTTTTATAACCTCTGATTAGAGGCTGTGCAGTACTCAATTTTGAGTTCTCTAGCAGTCGCTGTGCTACAGAAGGAAAGTAGAAATAATTGTGTTCTTTGCAGAGGCTGTCTGAATTGTTGAAATAAATTACTCCCCCCCCTCAAAAAAAAAAACAACAAAAAAACCCTCATCCACCAACACACACATGCACCCACACCTCCCCCTCCCACAAGCTGAGACAATTCCCAACGGGGGTTTTCTCAGTTAGAGACAACGGGAAGCATGCTATTTACCTTGGTAATAATCATTTCACAAGGCGCCACACATACAGACGGTATATAGTGAAATCACTTGGGTCATCTGTGGCCTCCTGGGCTGCTCCAGTTTTTAGCTTTGTTCCTCCACTTAATTGATATTGGATGGTGCCTCGGCAAGACACCGGCTGCATCACAGTAGGGGCAGCCGCGAATCACAGTTTAGACGGAATTGGATCAAGAGATTTATCACAACAGCTGCAGTCTCATTTCATTTGTTGCATATCATTTCATTAGCAGGAGCAGCTTAAAAGGAGCCATGCTACTGCTGACAAAAGAAATGTGAAAGCCATTAAGTTAATAATTTTGATGATTTAAAAAGCAAGAGTCAGCTTGGCCAGATACAGTCGATATATTTGCACTGCATTAACATAAATGGATAGGAGTATAGATTTTTTTCTGTTCAGGAACATAAAGTTAGCCCTTTATCATTTTGTAAAGCAGAAAACCTGCTAATTTTAGCTTTGTTTAGTTCCCTCTTAATTCCTTTATCATTTATTTCAACATTGTGTTATCTTTGTCTAGAAACTTGCGTGTCACCTGGGAGCTGACAGTCACTTCTACGTCAGGACACGAGAGCCCTTTGGAGCTGAGGTGGTCCCACTTCTTAGAGACGTCTGTGACTCTGTGCTGGAGTGCAGGATGCTACGTGCCCAACTATGAGCAGATTTCCACCCTTCAGCTCCACGGCGTCAGGAGGATCACACTCAACGGCCCCGGCCCTAAGAAGTAAAGACAGCCAGCATCCATTTCAACACTGTGCGTGTTCCTCGCCTCGTAACATCTCTGTTAAACCAGGTGTGTTCTTTGCAGGAGGTCTCTCATGTTAAAGCTGGACGTGCACTCTCTAAATAAAAACACGCAGGCCCTTGGCCAGGACAGTCTGGTGCAGATGAAGTTGCTTCAGCCCGGAGTCATCGTTGGTGTCTGGAGGGTGATTACTTAACTGGCAGCAATGCCATTCTTTAATTACTTCATCAGCTTATTGCAGCTGAACCAGTGCGATGGGTGTTTACGTAGCTGAAAGTGACTGATTTAGTACGAAGAATTACAATGAAATGATGAGACTTTTGACTCCTTTTTGCAGGACCAGTGCTCTGTCGCCTTCATCATGTTCACCCTCCACATCCACAGGCTGGTTGAGAGAAGCAGTCAGGGATCCTCCGTTTGGTATGTTTCACTGCAACAGGCCCCTCTTTTTTGACATTTTTCATAGTGTGTTGTGTTTCACTATCAGATGGATACGGCTTATAATCAAAGGATATGATAACTGATGTGACTCATTTAATACTCCTCGCATGACTCATCTATGAAGCACTGCGGCATCAGCTTAGTGGCACGGGAATTTCACCAGAGACGGGAATAATAATCCCATGATTTTATAGAGGAGATCTTTTTCTTGTCATGTATCAGGATGACCTCTGTTCCAAACCATACAGTATTTAATTTTCCAATCTAAAAATAAAACCTCATCAACGTTAGATATTTAATCTGGAAGCTGCTGTGTGGTGTTAAATGTTCTCCACTGATCATACAAGAGCCAGGCGCTCATAGCAGTCATGATACTGCTTTTTCTCTTGAGGATCTTGGACTTCATTATTGTGAGGACGTAGCTCCCTCTAATGGAGGCTTGTGAGAGCACATTACAGTGTACAACAATATGAATGGACTTCACTAGAGTAAATAAACCTCTCCGTCTTTATCATGCTTACAGATGCAGTTTGTGTCCTACAAAGTGCTCTCGTAATGAAATGGCCTTTTCATAGTGTTTTCCTCTCTCATTTTCACCTTTTACGTTTTTATTGCCCAGTCCCTACGTGGAAGCAATCGTCAAACCTCCTTTGGATGACACAGACCCTGAATACGGTCTTCACGGTTACCAACTACACGTTGTTCTTCACAACACCGTCTGCAAACTCATGTCTGAAAGCTTCTCCCAGCTTTTCTGCCGCAGAGGTGATACATTTATGCTGGTACTCACAAAGTCAAACTGTCTAATTTACATGGAAAATACATTCTGCATGAATAGTGATAAGGGGGGGAAAAAAAAAAAAAAAAAAACGTATTCTGCTCTCATTCTTTTATGTTTCATACTCCAAATGTATGACAATAAAGTTTCTGTAGCCAAATGTCCAACAAACAGAGACAAATGATAGGGAAAATTATGTTTGTGACAAATAATATGGCCATTATACAATAAAAGATTGCACTGTCAACCTGCACATTTTATAATTTTAAACTATTTTTGTGTACATTTATCAATTTACTTTTGCTCTAAAGTGTATTTTTCCTAACCTTGATTCTAAATGGCATCGTGTCCATCCTAGTCTTAAATCTTTAACATTTTAAATACCCTCTTTTATCTGTTCTGTTTGAATGTCGTTAGATTTCACAGTTTTACATTCAGCTGAGTCTAAAACAATTTTAGACATTTATTCAGAAACTTGAAAATACCGCAATGCTTCCAGATATCACTTTATACAGGCAGGATATACAAACTCTAAAACACTTGTTTTTCATAGTTAAAAGATTTGTTATGTGGTTGTCTGGCCAGCTCAGATCTCTGATGGACTCGTCCAGTTCGCTGCCGTTAACAGGACCAACTTGTTGCAGCACATCCCTCTGTCTGGCACCATCACTCTGCCCTGGCAGTGTGAGGCCCTGCAGGGCACCGTGGAGGTACAGCACACGCTTATAACCGTCCTAGTTTCTGTGTCTTATAGGTGTATGTTCTGCTTTTGTGGGTAAGTTGTATGAATCTGTGCAAAGCAGATTTCCACACCCATTGTAAGTCATTTTTGGGTGAATGCAAAAGTTCGAATTCCACATAACCCAAATATGCATTTTGGAAAATAGACCATAAATACTGTGAGCACAGGGTCAGGTTAAACCAAACTAATCTACATTAATTATTATTATACAGTATATATTATGTTACATTAGAAATATATATTACAATGAAACCGGCTGTTTTATCTCACCTTTTCATGTTTAAATTTGTTAATTAATCTTGCCTACAAAGGGTTTAATACTTTTTTGTTATATTTTATTAGCAGAACCACAGTGACATAAAAAAAAAAAAAAAGATAATCTACAAAGTGAAGACACGTACTGACACTATGACTCCCGATGTCTTGCAGAATTGCTGCACCATGAGTCTCACTCTGCTAGATGAATTCAGAAAACCGTTCAGATGTGCCACTTCTCCCGTTTCCATGGAGCTGGATGACACTTCTGTTTGTTATGACTATGATGGAGACCAGTACCTGATCTACTATCAGGACGCAGACATGCAGGTGAAAATGCAGCTCGTACAGATGAAGGACCAGAAGCAGGTTATCCTCATCAGTTTAGTAGTCTCTCTCAGTGTTGGTGATGTCAACAAGCATTTCAGTACAGATTACTGATCTTGGTCTACTTCCACTGTTTTACGTCACAGAATAGACTTTACATTCATTTGTTTTATTTTTCACCACAACTGGCCAACTTCTGGAAAATGTCAGGTGAAAGGTTAGGCAGGGCTGTTGTTTCTTCAGTTCCATTGGATTGTAAGATTAGTCATTTTGTGTACAAAACAACCATAGTTCATATCTGCTGGATTTCTCACCATTGTACTTTCTCATCATTTAAACTATAAATGATTAACAAATATGCATTTTTGGCTTCGTGCTTTCATTGTTACATCACTTCAAAGGCGGTGTAGTGCATGTTAGTCATCCAGCTTCTTTTGCCTTATGCTTTACTTTACGCCTCACATTTTGCAACTCTTACCAGGTCTCACAATTTAAAGCTTAGTGTATGGTGCTAAAAATGTCCCTCATAAAATAGCTTTCATTAAATATTTTGGCCATTTGTAACCGAGCTTATAAAGCAGTAAATGTTTTTTGTGCCTACCCATCACAGAAGCAGGTCAGTTGATATAAAATACATTTTGTTGAAGCAGCGCAGGGTTCGTATTCGTCAAATTAAATACCAAAATGAAATCTGTAGCACATTACACCTGAAGCATGTAACAACTAACAGAAATTGTTTCTAAGATTTCTACCGTCAGGTTTTGTTGTTTGTTTTCATTATCGCTTCCTTTACGTTGTTATGTCTCAGCTGTGACATTTAGTGACTCCGAAAACACCGACTATTTTTTAACATGGAAAGAGACTGGATGCTAAAGGTTTTAGACTGTTTTCATATTTGAGTAAAAAAATGCTTGTAGTTAATTATATCCTTCTCATAGCTTCTTTCAGCCCTTTTAGGTTCACTCAAATATCCACATTACTGCATTTCATTTGCATTTCAGTGTTTCTCAGTTGTCAGTGATTCTTGTAAAACAAGTGGAAATATTTAAAACATTTTCCATACCCACTGATGCTGGAGAATACTGAGAGTTCAGCTTACCTTTACTCAACAGTTTTTTGTCTTTGTGTCCTTTACGCAAATCAAGTTTTGTCCCCTCTTAATGTGACATTTGTTCTCTCCCCACCACATTTCCTCAAATGCAGTGTTAGACATTGTGCAATCACTTTTAGATGAAAACAGAGGCTGCTGTCCACACCCCGGGCATGTGTGGCCTCACCAATAGAATTAGTGCGAGAGCAGTAAATGGAAACTGTTGCCATGCTACTGATGGGCCAGCGTCGCTGATGGCAATAAAATAAGCCAGGCCTCTGGATAATAGGATTTGAGAGCCTTCCCTTCCATTTCACAGGGAGGGCATCATCACCTTGAAAATATGCTTATTTTTTTTTAAACACATCACCAACATCTTTGGTTGTGGATTTGTAAATCCTTTGGGGGAAAGAGACGCAACTGTTTTTGTCACAGGCATCAAACCGGTATTCAGGGAAAAGCTCTGATGGGGACGGACTCGCTGTGAATCACAGGAACTCCTTGTACTGTCATATACACTCGGAGAGAGCACATACAGGGACCGTACTGTCAGATATTTAGACAAACATGGGGCCGCTGACTTGGACGTGTAATACGCTGACAGATTACGCGATATTGTTCTTTCTTTCAGGTCTTTCAGGTCATGTGTTGCGAGAGACATCACCGTGACCTTCATGCTACTGTTTGCCGTCAGGTGATCTGTTACAAACTGACAGTCCTTCATGCATGTTTTATGTGAAAAACAATGAGTCAAGGGTAATGTGCACCAGTAATGGACTGGCAAGAATAGAAAGTCTGTTGTGCAGTTGTTTTAATCACATAAGGGATAAAAAGGCTTATAGATGCATATGTAGGGCATGAACTGTGCAGCCTTTACCAAAATCACAAATAACTTATCTGATGACAGATTTTTTTCTAGCTAAATTAAAATAAATAGCAGTGCAAGCATGCAATTTGCATATATTTGAACATAGATTACTTTTGTTTGTTCTCCAGTAGAGGGCTCTCTTTTGTAAAAAATGAGCAAACACCATGCCGGTGTTTTTTTTTTTTTATTGTGTCTCTGATATCGGTCAGTACAACAAATCTTTCAGAGAAACATACAGCACACGCAACTGATTTATAGAAATCTATTAACATTAAACAGTACTGGAGCTTATGTTCCCGCCTTTTTGTTGCTGTTATTCTTTTCTGATATGTCTATTTTTAATATTTTTTTAATTTTGCAAAGTACATTCTGTACAAGTCTTTGAGGATAATCAAACTTCAACTCCAAATAACAATTCTGGGGGGAAGATCCAGCTGCAAACCTTTGAATGGGTAAATTTGATGACACAAAGCTTCATTAAGCTCATCTTTTTTACTTTCCTCACAAGCTAATCTTGGAAGAAAATTGCTTCCATTTTTAGCCTTTAATTCTCTCCCTTGTGAGTGACAAGCTGGACCCACAAACTATTCAGCCCCAAAAGCCGTTGACACAATCCCCATTTAGGCCTCTCATTGGACAAATTGGTCATCTAATGAAATTCGTGGTGGGGGAGGGGGAATGGTTGCGTGTTTGCCAACATACCTGTCTTTTTTTATTTAGATTTGGATTTAGATTGAGACCTTTTGTCTGAAATTGCTGTCTTATGAGAATATTTGAAAAACAGTTTTGTCTTGCGGATGTCTGAGAATAATTCTCTTATATGCATGAATGCCTTGTCCTCACAAATGCCAACTTCTAATACTCCGTATTTATTACCTCCTTGGGTTGGTTTATGATGTCAGAGAAGCTAATTATGCATTAAATGATCAGAACAATATTATCCCCATAGCCCAAAAATGTCATTAACAAAAATCTCCCATTAAAATTTCCAATTATCATGTAAAAAGGGATTTGTAGATAGCACAAAATAACTGATGGCCCGGTATGCCCACTGCTGTCTTCTTCATCTTCTTTATCCGTCTTTAATTCTGACATTCTTGTCATTTCTGCTGAAAGAAAGCTTTATGTTGTAGAAAGCTTAACGACACCCCAATTAATAAGACTTAAGGGCTTAATCTGCCCCCACCACTGCCCCTACCTAAAATAATTAGTTTAAAAAACATTAAATATATATATATATACACATACATACATACATACATAAATGTAAGTTTGAAATACAGAAGCCACCACCAATAATTCACATGCACAGTGATTGCAGTGTAATTGATGATGTAATATGCCCAGAATCAACAGTCATCACTTCAACAGTTTTTCCTTGCGAGCAGTGACGATATCGGTTCAGTGCAAAGTAATTATGTTTTTGATTGTAGTTTCTTGGCAAAAGGCAACAAGGGAAGCAAAGCAAGTTTTTTACAGCTTTTCCCGTTGAAAACTTCCCAAAAACCCCACGGCTGTCTTTTTTTTTTGGCGTATCTTCTCTGATCCTTTTGAAACCTTTGTCAACCGGAGCCAAAAAGAAACAGCTCACATGTGTTGCTTGTAGTTCTTGTAGGTACCTATGTCATTGTGTTGTTGTTTATATTATGTTCCACTCTGTTTCTAAATACCACCAGACAAGCAAGCCCTGTTTATTCTATATTAATTTAATAAAGGATCAGCAGCACTATAATTCCACATTTTATCGTACTAAAAGGGGCTCCCAGGTTCTTCTTAGACATGCCCACATCCACTGTTGTTTTTTTAGTTTAGTTTTTTTTAGACTTCTTTTAATGGCTTGTTCAACTAAGCACATTTTCATTGACACCATAAAAAAACAGAAGTGTACAAACACAACAAAACAGGTGAAAACATGGTAAAAATGTAGACATGTGCCAGTTGTGACAATGTGAGAGTCTTTGACAAAGACGAGATTTAAAGATCGGGATGAACCCCTGCATGAGCGGGGTTTTCTAGAGTGGCATCAGTATCCCTGCATTGAGATACGGGTGCTTGTGTTTGGAGCTCACCTTGTTGACATACGTCTCTGCAAGACACTGTGTTTATTAGTGTTTATTATTGAGAGTTTATTCTGAAGCAAATAGCAGCCAGGATTTATATGTAGGGCCCATCTTTGATATAAAAGGGCTGAAAAATGATGTCTCGTATGGGATTGTCCATGTTGGCCCCATGAGACTTGCTTTCAGTGGTTATGTTCAAGCACATAGACGATGAATGAGCATGCGTCCAAGATGCGTGTCTGATCTGGGTCCCACTTTGGAAGACCACAGAAGGAAACCCAAGTGGGCAATTCACATGGGGCCAATGTGGAACTAGAGGACAATCTCATATGGGGGTCCATTTTTCACTCCATTTATACCTCAGATAGACCCCACATGCCAATGTTGCCTTGGAATGATTACATACTGTACTTCTCACATAGTTCTCAGTAGCATTGTGTTCTCTTCTTTACATTAATTTTTAATTCACATCAGCTGGATGGACCTTCAAAACAAAGAACTCGTCACCGCTTTTAATCTCACTTCCTCTCAGAAGTTACACTGTCTCTGCCATGAAGGGAAAGGGATGGCATGAGTCAGCACATTATCCGTATCCATTATCCACACACTGTAGAAGCACTTATTGCAATTTTAAGGTTGACTAGTTTGTATTATCCTCACAGTAACGTCCCGTGTCTGTCTGGTCCCACAGGAGGTGTTTGGTTGGTGGGTATGGTCCAACTATTTTTTTTTTCGATCATGATTACTGAATTGAGGTTAAAATAAGGTTAACTTTTCATCCATACAGCAGAGGATTAAACAGTAACATTCACTTGGATGTAAGGAGTTGGTGGCATTGAGTTTTTTAACAACAGCAGCATCAATTTTGTGCTGTGATGCCAGCAGTTGTTAGCTCAGATCGGCATAAAGACTGGAGTATTAAAATATAATGTAATGTGAAGTATTGGCACCTACCTTATGTTAATCTACCTGCTCTTTGTGGACAACCTGCTGTTGCTAACTTGTCTATCTATTACAAGACTGTGACACTAAGCAAAATAAACATGTCTTCTAACCTAAATCAAATGTTAAATGGCACACCTTTTTAGCAAAAAAAAAAAAAAAAAAAAAACCAACAAAAAAACAGACAGGCTTCGAAGAAAACAGTCTGGGCTCAGCTGTTACAGAGTTCCTGGAACAATTGGCTCAGTGCAAAGGTCTGTGCTGGAGGCAAACTATTGATCCGAACCCCTGTTCAGAGAGAAGGCGAGAGAGAAGCAGAGATTAAAACGCAGAGGCAGAGTTTTGAGCACACAGATGAATCTTCCATTATTGGTGATGAGAAAACATGTGAATTTGGTGCGCAAGCGCTCCAGTATTAAAGGAATGCATATGCACATAGGTAGGAAGTGATAGTTTTGGTTTACGTCCAACCCAACTACAGCCAACTGCGGTCTGTGAACTCTCTCTACAGCACATGTATTATTGACTGTCGTGTCTTTGTCATTGTAAATTGGCACTTAGACTTTGACAGCAGGAAATTCCCAGGGGACCTCTAAGCACTGGTTGTGTTTGATTTGTAACTCAGAGGCAGCACGTTAAGTTCTCCATCTTCTGCATGCAGCTTTGACTGGGGATTAAAAGTGAACAGATGTTTTAGAGTCCTAGATAGCCTCTGTTTCTGCTCAGGAAGCTGTTTGATGATAATATAAATGCTGCACTTTTAATGAGTCAGTTGGAAAGCTACAGTTACACGTTCGTAGATGAGACTTTGTTTTTTAATACCCGTTTGTACTGCTTTTTCAGCATCTCATATTATGTAAAATACTCATACTCATTTCTCTGTTAGGGATCAATAAAGGTCCTCTGTTGAACGCATTAAAACGCAACCCAGTCTTGTGTTGGATGATTATCTTTTAATCACATATCTGCTGTACGGCCACCTGTATGTGACACCCATTAAAGTTGATGGCGGTCACTGTGGCCTGGATAACGTTTCCACGTACTTGCAGCTGTCACAAAAGCAAATTAAGATATACGTCGGGCAGTCTGCCATGTTGATGCCCAGCCTTTTCCATGGAAACCTTTCAAATCATCCAAACACTGCTGAGTCATACCATTTTGATTTAGTTTAACTGCTGTACCAAATAAGCTACAAGCCATTTCACTGTTGAGAGTATGACATTTTCAGCACATCACATGATACCATAAAACAGTGTATTTGCTCTTGGTACTGCCAGGGTCTGGTTTTATGGAGGATATTAAATTGACGAGATTCTGCTATTACTACGGCAGTGACCCTCGACTCAATCTGACCTCTTTGACTATTAGCTGTTACACAAAGAGCAAGACTGAAAATACACGTAAGCGGTGATGTTTGTTCTATACGAGAAATGCATTTGAGGACCGAAGAGAGCCAGAGAGCTGCATAAACTCTCACCTGTGATACATCTTGTGCTGGATATCTCACTTCTCACTGCTGGTGTGTTGGAGTGCTGCTGACCTGCAGAAAGAGTGAATGAAAAGGCTGTGAGATGTGAGAGCAAAACGGGTTACGATTTCTTGATTGAAGGACATACTGTGAGAAAAGTGTGATTCTAGGAAGGCTGTAGAGATGGAAAATCGCTTTGTATCAATGGCACATATCCTGCCCCGCTGCAAGGTTGACTCTTCTCAGTCTCTTTTTGGGATGGATTTCATTCTTTGTGGAAAAATCTTGATAATTTAAGAGCCAAGAGTTGTCCTCTAGCTTAACATAAGGACCCTTTTTTTTAGACGTAGACTTTTTATCATGGCAACATGCTAAACCAGTGTGATACACTTGCAACGATTACTGTTTATTAGCAGACTGATATTTACATTTCGTTCAAAGCACAGGTGTGGACAAAAGCTGTTGCGCACACCAGTCTTTTTTTCTCAGTACCAAGTATGCAGAGTTCTGGCAGGTTCAGTTCTTGAGAATGTTCTTTGGAGGACTGGAGGATGCAGGTTAGTCCTTTTGCTATTAAAACTGCAGCGTGTTTGACAGATTGATGGCTCAGCTGTTGGGGTAACATAATTATGTCTGCAGTTAAATTGAACGGAAAAAAAAAGATTCTGAACATTAAAAGGGACTCAAAATGAATTATGAGCTACTCTTGCAGAAATGTGTGTGCCAATAATTTGCTTGATGTGTAATTTATTTATGATTTTGTGTTTCAGCTGTATAAAGAAGTTCTGCTGAGAAAAAAAAAATAATTTCCAGAAACATCAGAGGGAATTTTCTTCTCAATAAAACAACTAAGTTAGAAGAACTACACTTATGGCATGAAAACATCTTAAAAGTGCATATTGTTACACAACAGTAACAGAAACAAAGTTTCTACAGGCAGCTTTCTCTCCGCCTGCTTGTTGATGCCAAATCTTTTTTTCTCTCACTTTTTTTCTCACATTTATATAATTCGACGCGTCTTTGATAAAATGGGAGGAGCATGAATAGATCCAGGGATTTCAACCATTGGACAAGTGTGCGAGAGAAAACGGAAGAGTATATTTCAGAAACGGCCCACGTCAGGCGCCGTGGTCTGAGATCCTGCAATCTGTAATTAGTAATTTAAATGGCACTTTGAATCATTCAGTCTTCTACCGAATTGAAATGAATTTCAAAAGGCGGGGTATGGTGCATCTTACATCATCAAGCTACAATCTTAACTTGCTCAAATGCACTTCTTTTACTTCCCCACCCCCCACCATGATTGAGTGTCCAATCTGTATGGGACTGATGGATGCTGTTTTCCCACCAGCAACAATCCCGGAGGCTCTTAGTTAAATAATGACCAACACAACTGACTAATGAGAGCATGCTGTAAAAGTTGAGGTGAACGCTTTTATGTGATGTGCGATGAGATATCTTCATTTACAACCACGGTTATGACTGATCCTATTACAGCCGCGCAGTTTCTCTAAAGTATCCACTCTTTATGATCACCACCTCTGGTATGAGAGAGACAAATGGTCCTCCATAATCCGGAAACGGAGTCATAAATTCCTCACACAGCCACGTTAGAGCATCTGTAAGAAAGTACACGGGGACAAAATATGATGCCGAAAAGAAAAAAAATACAGATAGCGATTATTGAAAATCATAGGGATCATTTTTCATGTTTGCATAAGTTATTCTGCAGATATCCTCTGTAACTCTCGGAGCTCAGCATTGAGATAAGAGGTATTATCTTTGATCTCTAAGTAAATCGGCATCAGAGGAAAACCCTCGGATTTGCCGGTTCTCCACAGACTAACCTTTTGCGGTAGGTTAGTTGCAGCAGGGACGTTGAAGATGGATGACATGGAGAGTGGCCACAAGAAGGCACTGAAACACCTTATGAGCCATTTTGAGAACAACCAGAGAAGGATGGTCACACATCGTTTCAACAACTGACTGTTCAAGAATTTATTTGTCTCCTGCCAGTCACCGTTTCATACCCATATTTTAAATCCTTGAGTGTTTGCTCGATGTTGTAGTTGTTGTTATCCCAGAGCACTTTAATGATAATAATTAATAAATCATCGACTCAGATTTTCATAGCTCATATTTAAAGCTGTACTAAACAGTTAAGATATAAGCAACTTTGATTTGTTGCTCAAGTCTATTAAAAGACAGACTGTTAAATGATCTCCCAGAGAACCGGTCTGGGTTTTTTTTTTTCCATCTCTGATGATGTCCAGTTGTTCTCATCTCTGCTCTCGCGGTTCCGTCCTCCTCCTGTGGCCTTGCTGTACTGGCTCCCACACCCTGATGTCATCACTTTTTGCCATACCCACAACCTTGTGTGCCAGAGCACACATTGCAACTCATCCGAGAATATCACCTAACACTCAGAGAACAGCATTCATCAACGTCCCTGCGCTCTTGCCAGCAGTGCATTTCTTTCTGTGAATGCGAGTCCATGACGGTTGTTCCAGCAGCACTGCAGGTACCTCGAGCGACCTGTGATGCTTCTGCTGCTCACGCAACGCATCTCTTCCAAACTTCTTCACGCCTGCTGATGTGAAACCAATATCTATCAATTCATCCATATCATGGTGTTTGTGTTACTTTGCTTTGCCCCCAGATAGATTTAATTAAACCGTTAAAAAAAAGGTGATGAATCTTTTTTTTTTCTTTTTTATAACTCTAGGCTTTAACTTCTTAAAGAATGAAATAAAAATAATGTATGATACATGCATATTTACATGATTTTTAACCTCCTTCTAACAAATGAGTTTAGTTCACAGAAGACGACTTGTGTGGCAAAAATGATGTCCTGCTGCTGTTCCAACAAGACGCCATCAACTTAGAAGATAAACGATTATGGTAATGTCATGTTTAAAAATAAAACTGTACTTAATTCCCTTTAATATAAGAATGTTTTAGAAAATTAGAGCCATCTTCTTTTCTAAACTGTCCTTCTCAGTTGTGCTTTTTTTTTTGCTATTGCAACTCTAAAACAAGTAAATCAGCGCTGTGACAATCCACCGCGGGCGGGCGGGACACAGGTGAGACTACTTGATATCATAATGTTGTACTAGGCCACTATGTTGCTCGCTACTGACACTCATGGCAGAAACTGGGATTACGAGAGCGAAGCTCCTTACTTAACTCGGTAGACACAGTATCTCAGCAGCCAAATACACAGTCATCGTTCTTGTGACAAGACTACACTTATATTTTCCTCATTCTTTTGCTGTTTCAAGGTGATTTTGGGATATTTTAACATTCTTACACATTGCTGCTTTAACTCCAGCATACGATCGATCGTTAAATGGCTATGCTCTTACATTTATAGGTTATTTTTCACTGATCTCAGTCCATGTCCAACTGTTATCTTTTTTGTCTATCGGACGTACACTATATTTCATGATGCATGGTGGGATATATTGAGTGTTTTATATAATGATTAACCGTTATCGCTATATGTTTAGGTACTCCTTCAAAACAGAATGCAGTGAACTAAAATAAGTGCTGACGGGATAATGCCGGACACAGCAATTGCTTTGAATAAACATCCACAGTACATATTTCAACAGGCTTCATTAGGAAGAGGTTCAAATATTTCAGCGTGCTCGATTGTTTCATCCATTTACTTTGAACCATTCAGGAAAATCCATTATGCTTAAACAGTTGTCTTTCACAATAAAAGCCATACTCAAAACATTTTACCACAAAATGGCAAATAATGTTGCCTTCTGTCAATATTTGAAGAAATAAAGTAAGAAACACAGTATATGTTGCCACCCACATTGTAACATCACTATAAAATACCAGTGCCCACTTAGTTAAACACTAACTTAGTTTACAGGCCTTTTACTTTTTCTTGCATTACTGTAGTATGTAGACAGACATGGTAAAAGCACTGCCGCGGGCGCACAAAATTTTAAGAGCTCCTTTAAGAGCAACAGTCATCCAAAAACACCCTTGGGAATTTACAGTGATCCCACTTTGTGAGAGTCACGTAAGAGCTGCAGCCAACACACAAATGCAGGGTAAATCACATTAGCGCCCAGAAAGCCTTTTGATTTAAGAAGCCCAAACACGCAAGCCTTGCTGTGGAGGATGACATGCATGCACACATCGTAGCTTCTGATTTATTCGTTGAATCTCAGCTACTGAGCTCTGTCCTTGGCATTTGGTGATCTGTAGGTGTAAAGGAAAGGAAAGACTGGCTGCGATAAAGAGAGACTAAGATATTTAACAGAAGCTTTCAGCTCATGCAAATTAGTTACATGGGGATTCAATTGAAGAAAAGATGACGAGAGATTGCAGGACATGTATGAGGAGAATCATACAAATGAATACAGTTGTTCCGCTAGTCTATTCTTTTTTGAGGATTATTATCCCCTCTGTCCATTTCATAAATTCTGCTCTTGTTAAAAGGTTAAAAAAAAATTACATAAATGATCAACATCTCTTTGTTGTGAAACACTTCGAAAAAGCCTTTTTTCTTTGTTTTTTTGTTTTTCACCTCAAATTTCTCTCCCTTTCTGCCCCTTTTTCTCGATGATCAGGCAACTAAAGGTCAACGTGAATCCCGATGTTGATGCGCAGGTAGACCAAAGCCAATTTCAGATGTGTCAGTGGAACTGGTGCTGCCAGCTTCCTGTGACAGCTTGAGTGGAACAGCCTCAGCTCTCATCTCAAAATCACCCCTGCTTACTGAGCGGAAACCGTTTGTCACATACGCTTGAAATGTGCTGTCAAGTCCTGTCAGCATGCATCCGTTATATTTATTACATCATTGTTATTATTACTAATATGACTGTAATTATACAAAAGATCATTTCACTTTCAGATATTCATTTACTAATCCCAGCACCCACTATTTCTGTACCTGGTGTTGGTTATTTATAATATATATAATATATAGTTATAATGTCTCCCAGATGATGATCCTTTTGTAACTTTCTGCCATCATGTGCACATTGCTCCTTTTCTATACATCTCATGTAAAGTTTTTTTCTTTATTCACAGACTACCATTGTAATAATAACTAATGAGGATTAATTTAAAATTTCAAGCAGAATTACGCTGTTATGTAAAAGCAGGGTTTCTTAGTTATAGATGAGAGCAATGAATAGGGAACAGTTTTTATTTAACAAAAAGTGTTGCACACAGCAGGATATCAAAATAAAATAAAATAAGATTGAAAAAAAAGTCATTGAAGAGAGCAGGCAGGAGGTGATGGAGCAACATGAGGAACATGACAGGACTGGAGGGGAAGGAGGAAAGACAGGACAATATGTAATCAAAAGACCCGTGACACAATCTTGAAGACAACAAGACACGTGTGACAATCATCAGAGGAGACACCAACAGAGAAGGACCAAACTGACCTGAATATAAAAAAAAAAGAAAGGACAGCAAAGGCACGAAATGTGTTTGTGATGCCCTTTTATTACTTCAGGTATGAGTGCTTTTTCCCCTAAGTTAATTAGCTGGATAGATCCGACCCACATCTAGAAAGATGTAGGATCTAAAAACAATCCATCCAAGGCGGGGCAGCACCAACAGCTGCTCTTCAAACTGCCTTTGCATGCCAATCAGAGCAACGAACAGAGCGATGTGTTCAGAGCAACGGAAATGAGTCAACGGGAGAGTGAGTTATGTAGAAGAGTAAATTAACCAGCATGTTGGCAAGACAGCAAATACATCTATGTTGCAAAGGAATGATTTCAGTGCCGTTTTCTGGATGGCTTCTGTTCAATTTTCGAAGAAAACGTCTGACTCTTTATCTGTTGACGCCAAAGCGGCTGTTATTCCTTAGCTGCAGCCATCTACACTGTTTACATCCGGATTACGTCACCTCTCTCTGGTCATCATCTTAAACCCGTCCAAAAACTCGCTCTACAAGGACAGTCTGAGTTGATTGGCTCCCCATGACTTTTGAGCTTATGTAATGAACTCTATGAACTAGATTTACCTGTAAGGAGAATTTAGATTTGCCAGCAGGACATTTAGATTTTTAGGCTATAAGTAAACTGTATCATGCTGAAAAGCCAGAAACGTAGCTCTGAATATTTAATTGATGTTTTGTTTCAAATTTCAACATACGTGACATCATACGGAAATCCCTCAACCTACCTTTTGAAGGGTATATTTATTCTAGAGTATATAGGCTGTATATAAACTATTTAATCAATTATGTGACAGCTGTTTTTTTTAATAGGAGGGGTTAGACTGCTTTTACTACTCTGCCAATGCTTGAGAACCTCTTAATGATAATTTTACTGATGTCATGTCATGTTTCTTGAGCATTTACATTGTTTCAAGTTAATTGCAGCCTAACACTCTTCAGACTTCAGTTTGAGTTTATAAATCCAATCCTCTGACAGTAAAACAAGCGCAGAGTCAACTCTAAACCTTGAAGTGAAGCGTAATAAAGCCCACCTCATCATATTTGATGCAGCCATGCTGCATAAGGACCCATCCTTCGATTCCCATTTTATTTTGTTGATGTGAAATTTTCCTGCGACAGAGGCTGCTGCTGAGTATGCTGGGTGACACTGTGGAGTCGTGATCACACAGTCGCACTGCAGAAACACTTCGTTCCCCCCTGGAGGAAGTCATTCAGCGCATTCCTGTATAATTACCTCAGAGTGATTACAGAAATCAATGGCGTTCTGCCACTGCTGAGGGCACTTTACCAAAGCTTTGAATTATCACAATATACCTACATATCCATCCAGAATATTTGCATTAAAGTTTGTAAACACTCAGCAATATATTCAGCACACTACAAATAACATACACATCTGTTTGCCTGCAGCCTGTTACCCTGAGCACAAGGTGTGAGTCATATGGGTTTTGGAAGTGACTGGGAGTGTTTGAAACATTTTATAAAGCCCTGGAGATGAGTGTCGGGATGTATCCCGCCACGAAACTAACAGCATTTATATGAGATTTGGTACTAGAGATAGTGACTAAGAGGAGAGAGTCTACTCAATCATTTATCCTGGGGCTCACTTGTGTTACTTGATTTTTTAAGAAGCACAAACACAGCGCCTCAGCAAACACATAACACCTGATAGTACTAAAAAAAATATTTCCAGGGTGTTGTGTAGAATGTAAAATGCATTAAACCAAGGAGCAAAGTGACCTTAGATTAAGCATATTAATGTAATGAGTATTTAAGAATTCAAGAATGCCCATAAGCGTGAAGATGCATTAAAAAAATGACTTGCTTTAATTGTGAACTCAGGGGCATGTGACATAACGACCCAGAAAACTGCTCAGCTTCAAAGTAAAAGAGCTGGACGATGGAAGGTAATCAGACATCACAAAATGCATCTAATGTACCAGTCTTGTGTTTATTCTACCATAAATTCACCCATTTTATTCCTCCAAGACGTCTATGCTGATGCTAGACATATCGATTTAGAAAGAGAATCCTTTTTAATGAGCAGTTAAGGGAAGACTTTGAAAATGCTTTTGTTATTGTATCTGATCCCTCTGGAAAATACATAAAGCGGGAAAAGATAAACTAATATGTGCAGAATGATTGCTGTTTTTCCAATGTGTCAGTTTGTTTATAACACTTAGACACGTTTACTTCTTCAACCTATTGGTGTCCTTGAAAATGTTTGTCATTGCTTGGTACAATGAATCAGGATGATGAAAATCCCTGGCAAGGATTTCAATAAATACCCACAAATCCATCAGCTATGCAGGTATACACACACAAGGTCATAAGAAATCTCTTCTATTTCAGTGTCAACACACATCTGATTTTGATGGATATTAATGATGTTATAAATTGATTTTATCTATACAAAAATTACTAGCTCTTCAGATGATAACAGGAAAAAAACATATTTATTAATACTGAAATGTGTTACCACACTTGTGGCCTTTCATCAGCCTGGACAAAAGTATCTTGGCTGCAAAACCCTTTTAAGTATGCAGTAAGAAAACTTCACAATAGTACTATTAACTTTTACAGCTGTTCAAGGCTTGGAAGGTGTGGACATTTTAAGAAAATGATGACTGATAGACAGATGCTGCCACAAATAAGAGCCAGAAAGGTGACATCTCTGAATGCAATAGTCTAACTTAAAAAAAACAAAAACAAATCAGGAATTATTCTTGTAAATTATAAAACATTATGACATAAGTAACTGAAATTCAACACATGAACTCCCTAGTTATATACTGTTCCCATGTGGTCACGAGTGAAACTACATAGAGTGTCTTTAACCATCATTTTGTAATTAAAATTCCAATATACATCAATAAACGTCTTATTTTTCTTTTAAGGCTTACCAAAGCAGATCTCTCTTTTCCATTTTGCCATGTCTTCTGCATCTTCCTCTGCCTCATCAACCACCTGCATGTCCTCTTTCACCACATCCAGAAAAGTTCTCTTTGGTTCCCACCTGGTTCTCCAACCTGAGAGCTCCATGTCTGGCATCCGTCTACCAGTCCTCTACCAGCAGCATCCGTCTACCAGTCCTCTACCAGCAGCATCAGTCCCCACCACTGGTGACACAGAAAATTACAACGTTAAGCAACAGACTGAACAAAGATTAATTGAATGTGCAAGCTACAAACTGCAAACGAATGGGTATGTTGACTCAAATTATAAACTAATGTACTTAAACTAATAACGCTTAATAACGCTTACTGTTCCTATGAGCTTGTTAGTTGTGTCCATCCTCCAGAACCTCCAGAACCTCCAGCAGAGTCCATTGGAATAAGGTTTAAACTATCTACTGCCTTGTGAGCAGCGATCTGTTTGCATGCGAGTCACTTTTTTTCTTTAGCCTGCTCTCACTGTCTGTCACTTGCTCAGAAACCCCAGACATCTCTTTTGAATGCAATCCTTTTTCTTTTAAGCTTTTAACTACTTGGGAAATTTTGACAAGATTGACATTTTGTTTGTCTAAACCTGACCAAGTAAGTCGTAATACTTTAACCGAACCGAGCAACTGAAACAAGAGGGGGAACAAAAAACGTTTCTGCTGTGCAGTTACAATCTGGACTCTTGTGGCAGGAGGTATGAGCGTGGAAAAGACGCTGGACTTTTTGCAGTTTCGCCTTTTATTGCCATTATTGTTTGTCAACTAAACTCTTTACATTAGGGTTACAGAAGGTACCGAAACTACTTTTTTTAGGGACCATGAAAAGGTTGATAATTTTTGTTTTAATTACATCATCCCTTGCGCTAACCCTCAAACTCAAACACAGACGATTTAAGCCCTGGTTTTGAATGAAACAAAAGCTTGAAGCCAAAGAAGCACCATGCTGGTAGATCAGTCTAGAGAAGTATGGAGTGAAGACGTGAATGTAAAAGGAAACAGTTTTCACTCACAGATTGTCAAGCCTTCGACACGGTCTAATCACTGTCTGCTTGTACTACAGCCTACTAGTGGTAATAGAAAGGCTTACATATTAAGTGCCTTCTACTGGGGAATTACCCAGACCCACATCATCCAGACAGATGGGAATTTAAAATAATGAATTCAATGTTCCAAGATCAAAAACAAGCTTAAGACAGATCCAATTTTGAATGTATATGTAACAATTTCTAAAAATACTGAAATTTCAATAGCAAATGCATGCAAGACAATTCAAAGAGCTCTGCAGTGCTTCTCCCGCTGGCATCTTACTCTGTACCCCTTAAATTAAACCAGACAGCAGGTGAAACCACTGCCTCCAGCCCAGTGGACCAATCACAGACCTGCATGAAAGAGACAAGAATATGGATAATACGAACAAGCCATAGCCCACTGAGAGCTGTACAGAGTGTCTTAGCGCTGATTTTGGTACTTATATTCTTATCAAATAATACTATAGCAACATATTTCCAAATGCCTATTACTTGGCGGTTATGACTAACATTATAGTCCAAAATAATGTGACACTTGTGAAGACAACTGTTCATAAAAAGGTTTTGCCTGAGGCACTAATGTTCGCACTAATGCTGCAATTTGTATGATATATTTTTATATCGGGGGGGGGGGGTCAGTCGAGCAGTTTTCACAAAATGCTTAGAGAACAGGTCATGACCAAAAGGAAACTTTAGAAAATGACTTATAATGCACTATTATACTCAAGTGCATTCCTACTTCTTTTGAGCAGCCAAGGAGGTTTTTTGACTCCAGCTGCAATCTGCAGTGATAGAAATGTGATATTCAAGTGGACACAACTTTTGTTTGGCTGGTTTTGATGTACTTGGGACTGCATGCGTGAGTACAACACGGAAACAGGCTTTAGAAGACATGTTTATTGACCAAAGTATCCCACAAGGATCCTCTGAAACTCACCGGAGCACTAACCCAGGGGATACAAATCTATAACCGTTTTCTTCCTATTCAAAGTCATGGAGGTCTGCTGGACCCTGTTCAAACGGCTCAACCACACGTGCTTACAGTCACTTCTATGGGTAGTTAGGAATCACCAGTAAGACTGATCTACCTGCTCTTGGACTTTAGGATGATGCATTACTTATTACTTAGAATATTTGAGAATTAAGTTATGAAAATACATTTCATTTATTTAATTTACACCTGTAATATAGCCTGCAACACGGAGGTCTTGTTTATACAAAAGATTTTCGAGGCTTAAATCATCTCTTGGCAGCCCATTTCATGCGTCACTATTCATTCTCTTCAACTTCTTTCCTTTTACCAGTAAATGCACAAAATAGATGATGACAGAATTTGAGAAACAGCCTTCTCCAAAAGCACACACTTTACGCGACACCTTACAAATGTTCTTTGTGTCACTTCCTCCTATGACAGAGCTACATCATTTTAACTTGCTGTTAATGTAATTTATAGAATGTTTTACTTTCAAATGTAGATCACATTGTGTCTGAGCTTTCCCCTGAGCTTAATTATTAAAATGATTTAATGTAAGTCTATTTTTTTCATCTTGTACTTCCTCTCCTCTCCTGTTTGGGGAGTGTTGGGACTGTGTCATGCTCGGGGGGATGCTATTACTCTCCCTCTATCTTACACGAGCAGAACAGGAATTTATGATGAAGCTCTTTAACCTTTAGTCATAAAGAACATTAGTCAAATGCACACACTTTGTCTCTAATGATGAATCCATCCCATAAAAAACTATAATCCATATAACAAAAATACATAAATATAGAATCTGACGGTATCGAAGAAGAATGGCATAGTGACACGAGACCTTAGGTGAAAAAGTGCAGCAACATGTGTCAGATGAGCTTTCGAAGGTTTAAAACCTTTGGAACTGGACGACCATCCAGTGAAATAATGTCGTAGTTGACTGGAGATGATGGATATGAAAAAAAAAACAAAAAAAAAAACACTAAATAAAAATATTGTCTTTCTAATCCTTGGGATTAATTCATTTTGCAGTAACTGCAACAGAGACGGATGTTTTAAAGCATCTAATATCACTATAGATTTACCAATTATAAACATAAGATTTCCTCATGTTTCCTTATTTCAGCGTGCTATTGCAGGCCATTGTTCTTCTTTACTGTATTTGTCCCATATTTGAACCCATTTCATAATCCCCCCTGAGTAATAGAACTGAGAATTTCCCTTCATGGGTCAATAAAAGAACAAAAGACGGGGAAGTTATTTTTTAATGCACCAAAATAGCAAGATGATCTTTTGCAACAAAAAATATTTATTTGAATATTTGCTAAGCCCTGGGGTAAGAGAAGAGACTTTTAATCCTCTATTAGGATTTACCTTCAGTTTGTTTTGTGTAGGTATGATTTTAAGTTTTTAAACCAGTTTTGTTTGGTGAACTCTTTATGAACACGTACCTGGGTTTAGATATGCTGAATCTAAAAAGAAGTGACATGATTTTGGCTTCTGAAGCCTGTCTGAGGTAGAAACCATTGACTGAGTTAACAAATCAAAGGTTATGGGCTCATATTTTGAGTTTATGGTTATTTAGAACTTCTATATATAAGAATGATACTTTTAAACCCCAAATAAATCCAAATATAGCAGAAAAAACAATCGTTTTGATGTCAATTTCAATTTTTACTGTGTAGATGAAAGTCCTACTGTAAATACTGCACCGAAGAGCATGAACAGACCATCAACCTTTTTAATTCTACTTTGTTCCACTTGATGTGGTATAAATCAGTGTACCATTTGTTCTATCTTTGTACATTTAAATGTATAAAAGAAAGTTGTGTCGTTAGAGACTTCCAGTCATGTTGATACTACTTCAGTAAAAAGTCATTTATTTTGTTGACCAATCCATCGACACCAACCTCCTCCTTCCACAGACATTGGAGCAGTTTATCTCTGTTAACTTACTTCTTCCCCTTAGCTGCCTTATAACTGCTTTAGCTGAGTGTCGAAATGAAAATGAACTGCCCCCCCCCCCCCCCCCCCCCCCCCCCCCCCCCCCTCCAATAAAAGTACAGTCCTGCCGTTGTGTGTGCTGAGCATAAACATGCTTTACTGCCTGTCAGAGATGTTTTTGTGAGTCGAAACAAAATCTAAAAGAAAGGTGGAAAAGTGTGAGTATCGCTATTCCTGGAAGAGTCAGTCTGCAGATCTGCTAGATGATCACAACATTCAAAGGGCAAAGACGGTGAAGGTGAGATCCGTTTAAAACAACATATGCTCAGCAAAGTCCTGAGACAAGCACTTCTTACAAGCGTAGGATTGGCTATGGCGGCATGAAATCTGTCCAAGTTTGTTTGTATCAGAAGAGCTGCTGCTTGACTTAGTGATTATCTTTAACACCTGAGTAAGCTTTATAACCTCCTCCTGCAGGCCTCAACATTTTCTTAACAGCTCTGGAGTGCTGTTTGAATTTTAGACGGCTGACAGGGAAATTGAACTGTTTGAAACATGGACAGGATTTGAACACTTTTCTGTTGCTGGTTTAGCAGCGATAAAATGCTATCAGTATTGACCTTTGAATTATTTATTGATGTTTCTCTGCTGGTTTAACAGCGTGCAAGAGTGCAGTTCACATGCTTTGAAAGAAATGTATATAAACCCAGTATTCATTTTCTAAACCCCAAATCAATTTAGGCTTGAGCATTTAATTTATATATATTTCCATATGATTTCCATTTTTTTTAACATTGTTTTCATTCCTTTAGATGTAGACAGGCTATTTAGCCAACAATAAAGTGATGCCAGATTTGTGATAACTTCTGCTCATAGGGATAAGGGTGAATCAGACAAACACAGACAGCACTGGAAAACCAAACCTTTTCCTGAGTCACTGGCGTTAAATCTCCAATTGGAAAGATGCTTCTTTCAAAGAATTGTGGACACATCCTTTAAATGTAATTTAACGTCACGCTGAAGGAATTTGTGTTTTTTGTGTGCGTTAATTGTGATTTATTCATCATTCAGTAACTAAACATGTCCTAAGACTTTCGGTTTCTATCATTTTTGCCGGTTCAACATTAAAGCGCTCACTAAAAACAATGGAAAATCGTTTCCCTCTGCACATCCTTTTTCTAAAGCAACACAGGGTTTGTTTTGAAAGTTAGTTTTAATATAATGATTTTTGCCGTTATGACTTTGAACTTTTTATCCACATAAAATACATGACAATACAAGCAAGAAAAAAAAAGACATAAGCATTGGCATGAATGATATGATTATAATCCTTGAACTCCTGATAAAATTCAAATCAGTTTTTGATGGAAAGCTATTCTCAATTCTGATAAAGCGCTATGTTCATTATAGTCTATTAAAGTACCAACTTTCCTGGTGCTTCAACAATCTCAATATTTTATTACTATGGAAACCCAAAGAGACATGTAGCAAAACAACTTCTCCGGAAAGAAAAAAAAATTATTTGATTTATAAAAATGTTATAATGATATTTTAGTTTCAAATCTTTTGTTTTCCCTATAGCCTTTTGTTTTCCCGATAGCCTTAAAGGCACAGTATGTAGCAACATCACTCCGGACCAAATGTCATGATATTGTATCAGCCCCCTGAGATTAGGACACATGAGGCCCCTTTTCTTTAAATGGGGTGGGAGGACGTTTCAGTGGTCTAAATTGCTGATGCATGTCTTCATGTAACAAGAATTTCTGGGAATTTCAATGAGGGCTGAAACACGTCCTTTCTCTGAGTGAGGTACTTATGGAGCGCCCCAAAACAACTGCTGCTTTGGAGACCTGTGTTTTGACTTGGTGCTGATTGGATACTAGATTGGATAAACACTGTTCAGCTGTCTTCACGTCCTCTTGGAATACATGTGACGTATGCAAACAGCAACCACCTGAGTTTGTTTTTCTTCTTCTCCTTTGCAGTCTGTCATCTTGTTTTCTTTATTTGGATTTATCAAAGAGCTAAAATAGAGAACCACTCCCACCAGGTGATATGGAATTTCCCCTTAGAGATTAATAAAGTATTATAGAGTTTCATTCAATGCAGTGGTAGTTTGCTAGGTCAGTAGATCCTATCAGGCCTGTCACAGTAAAGGAGAAACAATGCCCTAATACAGTCGTACCCTCCTAGGTTTTACTCTGACTAAAAGAAACACAGCAAAAGAAGAGTCTGTGATGTTAATCCATTCCATGCAATCTCATCTGCTGTAGCTTGGATTGTGTTTCCCCTGACAGCTCCACATATTTGGCATGCAAAGATATCTATTGACATTACATCAGTATTGTCAGCAACTGCACACCAACCTGCCCCCCTGTGAGCTTGACCTAAATGGTCCATCTCAACTTGGTTGACAAGTACTAAACTTTAAACTAGCGTGACTTCTTCTTTTTCATTAGAATGTATACAGGAGACCGACTAGTACGATGATTTACAGCCCCTTTAGTGGAACAAACTGGTGTTACAACATCGTGTCAGACCGTCCCTACTTGTCACCATAATATTTTCAGGGGCTCTTTCATAAAACAGCGGACCAATGCATTTTTAATATGTTGTCAATACTTTATACTTAGATTCATTTGATTGATTTTATTGAAGATTTAATGTGTAAATCTTACAGCTTGCGGCTTTAAAAAAATAAAAATAAAAAGGAATACAGAAAAGATTGACTTGCATCTTTTGGCCTGGTTAAAATTCAAGAATGCCCTTTCTCTCTTTATTTTCCTCTCAAGATTTTCCTTTTTCTGGATGCAACCTTAAGCGATAAGTTCACTTGTTTTGTATGCAGAGAATTGGAATTAAAAACTGAGTTGATATTTTCTGATTCTTTGCTGCTATCAGTCAAAAATACAAGAATATGCGATAATTGGAATATGAATGCTCATATATATTAAGGAAATTCTTGGCCCAATTCTTGGCTCAGAAAAAGTAAGAATGAGAATGAGAAGAATACAGAGATAAAAAAGGACTGGATACTAAAAGAAAATGTTTGCATATGTGCCGTTGGCTAAGCCGGATTTTAAGTGATCACTGTACACATTTCAAATTCCTAATTGATTGTTATAGTTGTCACTAATATAGTGATTAATCGTTTCAGACCATTTTGGAGCATTTTCAAAATGGATTTTCCAACCGCAGTGTGTTGAAGCTTTGGCATTTCACGTTCTATTTCTCTTTCATAATAAAACTGTCCAAAAAAAGGTTAAAAAAAACTAATCTGTGTAGATCAGTGCAGATTTGGCAACTATACATAGAATCAAAAAAATTTGCTCAAAACAAGAAATGAAAATTATTGTGTTCGTCTATACATATTCTAAAGTGTTCACACTTGCAGGAAAATCTGGGAACACATGACTTCTCTTTCTGAAAATCTATGCAATGCGGAATTACATTTAACACATGCAAATAAAGTTGGAACCACAATATTTAATTCTTGTTACACTGATCACCGTGAACTAAATTTGATCCACTGAGTGGAAACCGGCTGTGTTTTAATTTACATGTCATGTTTAATCATGAAACCTATTTTATTCATCCCTTTGCTTGTGGGGTATTTATGTGGCATGTGTGCATCCATGAGTCCATGCAAAGCGACAATCCACAGAAGTAATCAAAGCTAATCTTGAACCAAAAAACGGTTTTGTGGTTTTTACTTAATCCCCTTCCTTTAAAGATCAACAAAATCTTTACTGTTCTTCATGAATGAGCATATCTGCAGACAGCTGTGGAAATATCTGGAATATATAAAACTTCTAAAGATACTGTAGACAGTGTCTGATGTGCGTTGCTATTTTTGTAATACTGTTCATTTTTCTCCTGGAATGTGAAATCCACCCAGTTCTTCTATCATTTATCAATTCGTCCAATAACCTGACTGCTGTGCTCAACTTTTTCTCAAAGTCATAAATTTAATGATCTGTCAGATCAAAAGGTTAAATCCATGCAGCCTCCTTATTCTTACAAATTGCCTGCTTGTTGATGCACAAATAAATCAAAGAGAGCGATAATGTCAAAGTGATGTAGACCATGTGCTGCTTTATAGCTTTTAAACTTCATTATTCAGCATCAGATTAGTAAAGGACACAAACAATAATGTGACATTTATCTTAGACTAAATGGACATTTCTTTATTTCAGGTAAGATGTTTTTACATGCAACAAAGTAAAAAAGAAAAAAAAACGAAGTACACCTTTCATCAATTTCTATCTGTCATTTATCAGTGCATTGATTAAAAAAAAAGAAAAAAAAAGTGTATTCTGTGAATACAATCTCAGAAAAGCCACAACACATGACTTATAACACAAACTGAGCTAAAGTGGAGAAACGGTGTGTGGGAAACCAAATTACATCCATACTGCTTTTACTGGAATTAAACGTAAGGTAAGGAATCTATTTAGTTCCTTAGTCCAACTTTTGTTCTGCACCGAACTGGTACTTGGATGATAAGTAGTTTGTAGCCTGCTAGAAAGCTGCTGTTGATGGCACTGGTTCAGACTTCAGTCGTCATGAGGCGCCTTTTCTCTTCATGCGAGATGGTGGCATCAAACAGCATTGAAGATAGCGGCTGCCACCTTGTGGAAGACATGCAAATTGCAAAACTTTTCCCGAAACGCTGATTTGGTCTCGAGAATCGTTTAGTTTGTACAGATGAGAACAGCACATCCAGGCCTGTTGTGTAACTTTACCACCCTGTTTTGGTGAAAACAACTCATAGAGTTTGAAAGGCTATCAAAACACATCTGAGGTGTTTGTTGGTATAAAACGTGTTAAATTAAGACTTCAGTGTGGCTTTGTCTATATTTGGACTTCATAGTATAAGGAATGTCATTTCAACAAAATATAATGTCATTGCTGAGCCACAGTTGCCAGTGTTTTTTTTTTTTCTTTTAGATTTGTTGTGATGGAGAAATGCCTGTTCAGTCCATTTTCATCATAGTGGAGGAGTGATGCCACCAAGTGGTGGGAGGTCCGGAGTTGCTGAATTTCCAGATGATGGATTTTAGGCACTGTCCTCAATGAATGATCAATTTTGACCACTGATTACTGAGCTTTTTTTTTTTTACCTGTGGTGAAGTGATTGCCACAAACATATTTGTAACAGTAACAACATCCCAAGCTTTCTTGTTTATGGCCTCTCAAGAGGTAACCTGAAGCTAAAAAAGTCTCCTTTTATTGTCCCTCTGGCTTCAAGGCAGTAATGTTTCCACACTGCATAGCTGCTGGTTTTTCTTGTGCAGCAAAGAAAGATAAAAAATACAAAATCACAATAGATTTGTGAGTGAACTGACATGTTACATACAAACGGAACAGCAAAAGTCCAGCTTTGAGTCAGTCATGAGGAAAATGAGAATACATTTAATAAAAGACCACTAGTTGTTTTAATGCAGTATATCACAGAAACCTTAGTGTAAACCTGTTCTTCTCCAGCTGCACAGATAAACCGGTATGCATGTGAATATGATGGGAACACAAGTTGTGTTTTCTTCACTCCGACTTGTCATTTCTCAGCTTTTTATTTGTTTGCATATTTCGTGGTTGTTTTTTCCAGTTGTTAAACTGTGAAGATGACTTAGTGAGTACTGACAACAACAACCTTCAGACTTAACACACTTTAATTAGATTTAATTATCCAAATCACATTAGGATGTGTTATGAGGTTGTTAAATTGTTGACCAAAATGTGTTCATTGTTAAATTCCCTGCAACCTCCAACCATTTATTCCACAAAATACTTGAGTTATAAATAATTTATAATATAACAATCCTTTTTAAAAGAAAAGAAATAAACCTGGTAGTATATTTACCAGATTTAAAACATTGCTAATTTTTGTGGCAACCAAAATGACTTTTGGCCTTTTTTGTTCAAAAGTAACAGAATATTTTCTATAAATTAAAAACATGAAGTCATTTTTTTTGGTATTTCTTTGATGCGTACGTATTGCTTATGTTGGAAACAGCCAAGCTCGCTTGTGCCCTGATTCCTGTATGAAAGAAGGTAGGTTGAATCCTTAAACATCTCAAACATGTATCTTTAGGTGGATAATAGAAAGATAATGCTTCAAGATATTTTCAGCTCTGTCTCTAAAGAAAAACGCATTTTGCAAACATATTAAGGTAGTATAACATGATACTTCTTGTAACTTTCCTAGTACGTACTGCCTACTATTTGTTACTGGCCAACCCACATTCAACTCCAGGCAAGCCATTGTTAGATAACCATGATCTCTTATTATAGTTGCTTGTCACTTCCACTTATCTTGTTCTTGTTGCTATTACAAAAGCAGCACAAATAGGCTGTTTTGTTCCAGATTTTTGCTACACAGGGATGATGAATGACAGTAGACTCACTTAGTCTTGGCCAGGTCAGATCATTGGAGAGACCTTATTTAATCGCCATTCTTATTTGGTGAAAGAATAATTTTTTTCTACAAAAGAAACAACACATTATTCTAGATATGGGCCTTCTTTACAATGTTTTCTCTGCCTTACATATTCTGGGTTTTCTGTTTCTTTCTGAAATGAAAATTGTATCCCACAAGCATTTCCAATATTACATCCACTGTGGAAAGTCTGGAATGCTTGGCATTCTTTGCTGCTTCTTTGGTTAATTTATATATTTTTTTATGTTTATTTAATTAAATAGTAAGGGTTGATTAAAAGAATACAGACAGTTGTTTTTGCCAGGAGAAAAAAATTAAGGTGCATTAGATGGAGTAGAATACTTTTTCAACATTTCTCTAAATTAGCAAGTGAAGTTTTTTCAGTAAAATTCAATTTCAGTTCAATCCAGTTTATTAGTGTAGCACTTATTCACAACAAAAGTCATCTCAAGGCACTTTACTCAGTAAGTAATCATGCCCACTGAAATACAGTACAATCTAATTATAATCAAACTCATTGACACATAAATCAAATTTGTAATTATCCATTTACAATACATGTCAATGCAATTCAATCCAAATACTTCCAAATAGCCTAACTAATGAAACCAACTAACTTCAACAAAAATTGAACTTAAATGCATTATTTTGAGTATGCAAGAGGAAATAACATAAAGCAAAACTACCTACTAATGAGAAGAAAGCTCCAGTAGAAGATGGCTAACGGCTGGAAGCAGTTGAGGGTGTGAGGACAAATAAGAGGCATCAACACAGAGTGATAGAGAGGGAGGGAGAAAGAGTGAGAGAGAGAAGGAGAGAGATTAAATAACAATAATAATAGCATATGAAGATTAAAGGAAACAAAGTGTGGAAAATGCCCAGTGTGTCATGAATATTCCCGTAGCAACCCAAAGCTATATCAGCGTAACTAAAGAGGTTTAGGGTCACCCAAGCCACTATAACTCAAAAGCCTTAAAGGTTATCTTAATGGTAGGAAAAGTGTCTGGATCCTAAACATATACTGGGAGCTGGTTTCACAAGTATGACTGATAACCAAGGGCTTTTCTTCCCATTCTCCATTTGAAAACTCCAGGTCTCAACTGACCGGTCTCATCTGTATGCATGGATAGGAATATCTAAGTATCATCTGCATAATAATTAAAAAGGCAGCCATGCTGCCTAATAATATTACATAATGGAAGCATATATGGATTCAAAGTGTTGGTTCAAGCATATAACCATGTGGAACACCATGATAAATGCTAGTGTATTCATATAAGAATAGATTCCATCTAGTAAATGAACTTAAACCCTTACATTTCATTTAGCAGACACTTTTATCCAAAACGGAAGGATACAATCACGCCACAGTAACAAATTCAATGCAGTGAAGTCAGCATTCAAATTAGAGCAGCTGTGACGACATGCAAGTGCAGTTTAGGAAGTTAAAGAGAGAGCGCAGTTCACGACAGAAGGTGAAAAGTTTTCAAGAGCTTCCTGAATATGGAGAGGGACGACTGTGCTTTTGTTTTGTTCCACCAGTGTGGAACCACATGAGAGAACAGTCTCCACTGAGATTGTCTTGTGTGAGGAGAGGGAAAAGCCAGTTCGTGTTCATGAAGTGTAAGTCTTTATTGTTAAGTTCAAATAACAGACACTGACTCCAAGATTACCAGTTGTTAAAGACTTTATTTAAGCTGAAAAAAACGTAACCGGTGTAGCTCAGTAAACAACATGTCTCAACATCTGGGTTGATTAATGACTAAACGGGATGCCACACTCTGGACCTTTAGTAGTGGTTTGATTTCACAACCTGGAACGCTTGTATGAACGGTTTCAGTCAGGATTCAGATGTAGCCCTTGCAAGGCACTAATGGTTAGGCGAGCCCTCTACGGGGACTAAGAGCCTTCGCTCCAGCTTGGGTCCTTTTGACCCGAGCCTTAGTGCCCTGCAAGGTCTAGTCAAGGGCTAGTTTGCAATAGTTTATGCAAGAATTTTAGAAATAAAAAGGGATTGTTGGCAATATATAGTATATGCCTGCCTTTTCAATCCAGTCTCTGTCTAGTTATCTCTCCAGTTTTCTCTATAGAACCCTAAATTCTACCTCAGACCTGCAAGAACTTCTTGAAACATCTAAATGTAGATTGGACTGATCATACATCATCGTCGTTAGTGTTTAGAGACAAACTCTTCTTTTTCTTTGATGGCCAGTAGTTTTCAGGAGTCGCTCTGAGAGTGTGTCTCAAAAGGCAAAATCAATAGCCAGTTTTTACACAACATTCATCTTGGTGCTTGCCTGAAAAAAAAAAAACTGACACTCTTCAGCTGTTAGGTTACTGAGTAATAATGCTAGGTGCTAATGCTCATCTGCTGTCGTGTGTGCTCCAGTATTTCCTACTGCTCAGACCCTGTTGGTTGCGCTGACCTGGCATTTACTTATTGAAGTCAGAACTTCTTCACATCTTCAACTGACACTGATCAATTAAAATATTCTGTTATCATTTGTAAGTACAATATACTGATTGAAATCCAATTATTAAAAACGATATTCAACAAGTATACATTCCACATTCTCCCCTGCTACCATCTCATAGGCTGATGTTTACAGGAAAAACTGCGACGTACAAGTTTACTGGTGATCTTCATTTGCTCCTGGGTGCTTCTTCCACAGCAGTCGGCTTCAGCTCACATTTTAAATGGAAATGTTAGAGATCATCCTCCCCAGGACTTGTTGACAATAGATGAAATTGAACAAGGTAAAAAACATGACTGGAAGCATCAATATTTCAAACAAACACAAAAAGTATTAATTTAGTAAGATACAGTGGGACCATGAATGGAAAACATTGGGAAATCTAATTTGATCACACTTAATTGAACTGCACTGAGAAGGCTCAACCTGCACAATACCTCAGTAGTGTCAGTGTCTACGTGTTAATACGTTTGGATCTTTGCAACTTAAAATAAGCATCAGTCTTTTTCACAAATGTCATCACAAAAAGGCAGTAGCATTCAGTTTCCAAGCGGTCGTTTATCGTCAGGGCTAGCAATGGATCAGTGATAAATTTCCTCAAGCATTTACAATATATTCCATGGTCACAGAGCCACGCACGATCGATGCCTTCCGCTCTGTTCCTGTCGCACAGACTGAGCAAAGGAAATAACTAGACCATAACCCTCTCAGAGATGTTTTCCTTTATCTTAAACACCTAATCCTGTGAATATGGAGTCCCCAGTTGCCATGCAAACAATAAAACATGGTAGTAATCATGGCATTCACAAACATACACCCATGTCCTCTAGGAAATTAGAGCTGCGAGTTAGCTTTTGGAAATGTGGCAACTGAGCCAAACACTTGACATGCAGGCATCTGCTTTGTGGCTTATCTCCACTGCTCAACTGTGCAGAGCAATTGCTGCTTGGCTGCCCTGGAAAAAAGCTTTCTCTTTTGTTTTCCCCTCCTTCCCTCCTTTCCCTATACACCTTCTCTCTGAGCACGGTTTTCCCCAGTTGCTTGTGGCTTCACTGCTTTTAACTGTTTCCAATTTCAGCACCTGTGATCAAATAGATGACGCAACCGTAATGTGATTGATCTTCCAGTGTCACTCGGAATGATATGAGCGTCATTGACAAGTCAAGAAGGCTATGAAGGAGGAAGGGAGAACTTCTTATTCTGCTGTACAACATGAAGGCTGACACTAAAAGAAATGTGAAATCAAATATCAATTCCAAATGAATCCTAACTGATCCTCATGTACTCACCTCCACTAAACGTCACCTGGTCACTTTGAGGTTCTAATAAGATCATTGTATTTGATCTGATCAAGTTGTCGAGCTGTCTTTGTGACATCTTTTTACAGATCTTTTTTCCAAAAGAAGATGCAATCATTTTCATGTTGCCTTGCTTAAAGGCTTAAAGGCAATCGTGGCACTATTCAACATCTGTTACGATGAATAACCATGACAACGGGATGTTTGTTAACATGTAAGAGCAGCTGACTGAGTTCTCCAAATCCAAATGCAGAGAATACGACCCATAATCCAAACTAGCTGAAGACAAGGTGTTGAGAAGGTGAGAAAGGAGTAAAAGAGCAAACAAGGAGGAGGACGTTTAAACCATATCTTCTTCATTCATCACAGAGAGATGTGAGATCACTGGCACATAAAATGGAAAATATTGGAGCATTGATGAATGCAAATCTGAACTGTCAAGTTTTAAGTACTATGTTTTTTTTTCTTACCAAGATGTGGCTGCGGGGATATATTTTGGACTCTACATGGTTTTGAAGCAGTCCAGATTGCAAACGCTGCAGTGAAGATGTTCACTTCCTATCCTGTAAAAGGGTGTCCAAAATGATAAAACTGAAAAAAAAAAAACTGCAATTGCAACACTGTTGGAGACAAAAAAAAAGCTTTCAGCCCACTTTGTTTTAGATTATGTAGCTAATTTACAAATACTGCAAAAGCATGCACAAGGAGAACCACAATATTAAACTTCTACCACAAATTTTTACTTTCGTTTTGTAATGTTAGTAATGGTGTCTGCAACTTTTAAAGGCAGTCCTTATCCTTGTCTTTGAAGACAATTACACTCAAAGTATTGGTGTGGAAAAGTGCACAGAGTAGTAAAAATAATGCTTTAAAAGCAAACAAAAAGAGCACATAGCGTATTGAGTACATTTTATTAAAGTAAAAAGGTTTCCTGGCGTCTACTAAATATAATTTGTTAGCAGAAAAAAATGTCACTTGTACAGAGAATGTTCAGCAGCATCTGCTCTCATCGGTTCTTTAAAGACAGGAGTTTGAGCAGCTTTTGACACAGTCAAGTAATCTAGTAAAAAACCCCAGCTGTGTTGATGATTGATAAATGACCAGAGGAGAGCAAATACTATCAAAACCAGGGCCGCTAAAACTGATCTTTAATGGTTCAACTAAGACTTTAACTCAGTATCTCGCACGTTGCATTTGATCCACTCTACGTATCAATGACACATCAATGACACCAATGAGAAATAGTAGGATTATAAGACATGTTGGACCAGCCATCTTTTGTCAACAAAGCAAATCTATATGACCCCATGTGGTGAGAAGTGGTATTGTTACACAACGGGGCTTTAAATTCTATATTTGTATTAGAGTGTAGTTGAAAAGCTGTTAGACACAGTGAACTAGAGATACCTGAAACCTTTGTCTGAGTACACAAACAAACAGATTTACTTTGTTAATACCAACCTAATGGAAAGGATTCTGATTGAAAACACAGTTGAATGTAGAATTAAAATGCAAAATTGCTGAGATCTCTATATATAACAACAGCCTGCAAATATGCATTTTCTTTAGATCTAAATTCTCATGTTTTGCACATGGGGACCAGAATAGTTATTACATGGTTTCTCTGTCATTCTGGACAGAGAGATAATAAGATAAATAATCTTTTTTTTTTTTTTTTTTTAAGTTGGTTAGCCATTACATTTGAGTAATCGAAAAGCTTTTGCTCATTACAATGTCATAATGAAGTAAGTACCATAAGACTTCGTGTTGAGCTGGCAGGCTCTCCATCTTTAATGGGACAGGCATTAGAGCAGCTGTTCTTTTGTCCCTTTGTGCTAGGAGCAGATCAGAAATGTCAGTGGGAGTGTAAGAAATGATCCAGCAGACGCATTGCCACAAATGAGAGATTAAAATATTAAAGTCAAAGAAATAGGTTAAGGTGTCTTGGTGCATGGAAGAGAAATGTTAAATATTCAGAATCGGTGGGAATGTTCAGCAGCTTTGTGTTGTGCTCGATTTTCCAGGTTTGGTAAATTACTATTACATGTTGTGAGAGACTAAAAAAAAAAAAAAGGACAAATGACACCTGTGAGGACACAGGGGGGGGGGGGTTCCTGTCCTGTTTGATCCTTATGTCGTCTCTCATGCCAAATCAGCTGTCGCTCAGTGGAATCAAACTGTTGAGTTCAAATGACTGAAATGAAATCAGCCATGGCGCTAATATCGTAATAAATGTACTTGACAGAATCAAAGGAAACCACAGTTTTCATGACTGCTCTTAGCTGTGAAGTAGTAAAGGTCCATCCATCCATTATCTGTACCCGCTTTATCCGTTTCCGGGTCACGGGGGTCTGTCGGAGCCTATCCCGACGCATATCAGGCGAAAGGCAGGGGTACACCCTGGACAGGTCGCCAGTCTATCCAGGGCCACATACAAACAACCAATCACACTCACATTCACACCTAGGGAGAATTTAGGAAGATCAATTAACCTACGCTGCATGTTTTTGGACTGTGGGAGGAAGCCGGAGTACCCGGAGGAAACCCACGCAAGCACGGGGAGAACATGCAAACTCCACACAGAAAGACCCACCGGGCCGGGAATTGAACCGGGAACCTTCTTGCTGTGAGGCAACAGTGCTAACCACTAAGCCACCGTGCTGCCCAGTAGTAAAGGTAATTAATTAAATTTCTGTGAAGTCTTGGCTTCACAGAGTTGAAGGTGGGTTTTATATATACAGAAAAACACAAATGCTCATCATTATCTTCAATTAGCACCACTGAGTTATTTTGTTGCTGATTTTCTTAGCAAACTTTCCAACTGCCAAAGGCACGTCTTTCCCCAGGAACACTGAGTGGATGAATTTATCTAGCCCGGGTTCGTTTTCCGTGAAACCCTTTTCACTTTTATTCCCAGGCTTGTGCAACGTAGAGAAAGCAGGACTACGTGTCAGTTATTCCCAGTTCACACCCATCCCACTTCGTTTTGCGCGAGAGCTTCTGACTTGTTTCTTTGTGCACACATCTGTCACCTTAATGTTCCTTATTCCTCCAGCAGGAATCATGCAGCTTGCATTGTTTATAGATAGTTGGGTCAATGTTGTGTGAAGACAGGTAGAGGCATCCGTAGTGTAAAGTGAAAACGGTGGTTAAAACCGGTGTCTGTAATGTTCCTCTTAAAATACACTGTAATAGCTTGCAAGAGCCATTCACGGGTTCATAATAGAGTACAAATTGTGCTTTTAATTCCATCTATGAATGTGATTTATGATCTGTCCTACTCTTGTTGGATGACAGGTACGCTGTTACACATTTTCTCTGCTGCCTCCGACTGCTCGTTCTGCTTTCATTATGTATGTTTAATGGCAATGGCAACGTTTATTTGTACAGCACGATTCAGCAGCAAGGTGATTCAAAGTGCTTTACAGAGACATTAAAACATCACATAAATAAAACGCCTGATTTAAAATGTAAACAAAGGAAAGAAGAAAAAAGATCAAATCAGCAGTTAAAATATAATCAAATAAGTTTTGAAACTGAAGCTTAAAAGTAAAACAAAAGTGGATTTGTGTCTTTATTCAGATGCAGCTGAGAACAGGTGAGTCTTCAACCTGGATTTAAATGAACTGACTGTTTCAGCTGATCTGAGGCTGAAGAAAAGACTCACAGAGACCATTAACTTCTCATGTGCACCTAAATGCAACTCTGCTCATGGAAATGCGGCTCAAATTAGATTATTTTTAACCACAATCTGGCCTAAAGTATAGTCCCCATTTTACTGTTCATAGTATAATATTGTTTTCCACTAACCATTGCACTTATTGTGACAGATGGTTTAAGAAGACGACTGATATCGATTAGCTCTCTGAAGTTAGAAACAGAGCCTTGAAGATACTTGTAAGTGCAGGTTTTAGCGTAATGGCCGGCTGAAAGATTGTAATGTGATAACTGATGCTGTCAGACTGAATGGATCACGTGTGTCATTTGTTGACAATAACTAATTTTTTTAATAAAAGTAGGAATCCCTAGGATTTACTTAAGGATGGGTTAGACAATACGATTTTTACGGCGTATAAATCCACCTGGGGGACATCCATTCTGTTTGACAATGGTGACATGAAAAACGAGTGCGGCCCAGGAGCGTGTGATTGATAATTGCTGTACTGTAGCTGCCTGCCTGCCTGCCTTCTCCACTGTGGCCTGCCAATTCATCAGCCATCAGAGGCAGATTGGCCTGATGACTAATGTCTGCGTCTGTCTGGGACAAACCTCGGCTACGGTATATGCTTTCAGCTGCACCCAGACAGCACCCTGCTTTGCAAATCTGGCTTATTAGAGATCTGACAGTCCAATTCTTGAACCTGGCATCAAATGTTGATATAAGAAGAAGGAAACTGTTTGAAGTGTCAAACCCATCTGACACTTCTAAAGTAAAAAGTAGCCCAAATGATGTTTGCTTTTTTCTACGTTTCAGGCATATTTTGCGATCCATTCCTTGTGCTACTGAAGTGAGGATCTGCTCACTCTCTGATTGACTTCCTATCTCCATTAGTCAATCATAGATAAGGTCTGTTATTAAGCAAATGAGTTGCTGCTCCAGTGGGCTTTGCCATCAGATTGTTGTGACTGAAGGTTAGTACAGTGTTGTTGAATAGTAAAGCAGAGTTCGGTGGTGAACTTCACCTACGGTGACGCTCGGCCTGAAGCATGGGTTCTCTGACCCGCTGCTACCCGTCTACACGCCGCGTCCTGACTCTCCAGACGGCTCCGTCTATGAGAGCACATGAACCTGGATACCTAACAGAGACAGCTTCATTAATCAGGAGTTGTTAATTAGTCCTCAGTTTACCTTTCATTGTATTCTCTTTTATTCCAATGTGCACTAAGGAGCCAGGCCAGGCGGTGAATTAGCTCGCTGTCAAGGCTATTTAAAGGACCCTGGGAAGCAGACGTTGACTCAAAGCCACCCAGGGTTGTTTTAAATTGAACATTATGGACAGAAAGTGTCACACCACGCAGTGGGTCCCAAGATTGTAGGTATAATCCCCTTATATTAAAGATTTTTGTAAGACGCTTTGCTATCAGCAGCATGGTCATTAAGTTATTTATATATTTTATATATATATATATTATATATATATATATATAATATAACATATATATATATATATATATATATATATATATATATATATATATATATATATATATATATATATATATATGCCTGACCTGAGAAGTGCACTTTAAGTATTTCACATAGTTCTCAGTAATTACAGTAATTATCCCCACATTTTCCCCTCTTCTTCTAATGTGCTGCAAGTTCTCTGCATTGGTAAAGCCATTTTCCTCTATTTTAAATTAAGTTTTCTTCTTTTCACGGACAAAGGAAGTCACCCTGCATTTGAAGAGTTTAGCTTCTCTTTTTGAGAAGAGAAAAAGAAAGAAAATCTTTTGCCACATTTGAAAAGCTGACCTTTTTTTTTTTTTGTTGTTGATCTTTTGTTTGTCTTCTGCATGTCAAATATACAATTTTGGAAAATAAATAGCTAGAATCCTCAAATGCTGCCACAGTCGAAAGATACTCTGCTTGGTTTGGTGCCTGGTTTCAAGAGAAGATGCTTGAACTTGTAAGACTCTGCGGGAAATAAAGGGGGATGGGGATTTGACTGTAATGCTTCTGAAAGTCACTTTTTTTTTGTTGCTTTTTCCTCGAAGATGGAATTTGATAATAATAATTCTCAGATCAACAGCTTGTTACACGTTATATTTTGTTTGGGAACTTTGGTAACCACACTGCTGAGTGTCAATGTCCTGTAACCGGTGCCAAGCGGTCTTTAGACGCTGTCAGCCTCATATGGATTTCAGTGACCAAAAGATGCTGTTTCTTTTCTTTTTGCATAGAAGAAAAAAGAAATTGTAAAATGATTGCTTCATCAAATTTTACAAAGATAAGAGCAACTCCAAATCTTTTTTATGCATTCGTTTCCATGTATGAGCACCAGTTTGGTGATTATCGTCAAAGACGACACCAGCAACGATGCTTTGATGCTTTTTTATGTGGAATTCTTAGCCCGCGTCAATATGTTAATTGAATTTTCAATAAGCGCCAGCCCGCGGCAAAGACTGATTGATTTCATAGGACATGTGTTTTGTGCACATGAAAGTCAAAAAACACTGATTAAGTGGGTTACATGAGGTATATATCTTTGTTTTTCTTTAAAGGAGATGAATGATATGATTTAAAGAGTGTGAAGCACATCTTTGTCCTTGTTAATACTTCAGCACCAGAGACATGATCCTGGTGTATTTTGAACATCAGTTTCTTTCTTGTTCATCCAATCACATCAAAAGTGATCCTAACTATAGCGCCTACCACTGCTGTTGCAGTTTTGGTGTGACGTTTGTCATCAACAGTATTCAGAATCATGTTTTTATATGGCTATGGACAGGCCTTGAACCCCGACTCCACTGCTTTCAGAGCCTTGACTCTCGCACATTTCTAATGTTTATTTGCTTCTTTCTGGACAAACCCCCTGTGACATCAGTCATAGGCTTTCAAAAGAGTGCTTTTGAAGCCTCAATCTGCCTCGTACTGTGTCATATCATGTTGCAAATGTCAACAGGACAACAAAGCATATTCTCTTTAAAATATGAATGCGTATGCTCCGTTAGGTTTTTATTCACTGCTCAGAAGCTATGCTCTTAACCCGTACAAACCCAGACCTATTTTTACTTGAAGAAAAAATGCGGGGTGCATAACAACGATGAAGTGGGCTATATATGTAAGGAACTTTCCAGGACATTTAAAGGCAGTGTGACACCTGTGTCACCGTGGGCCTGTATAGGCTAAGTAAGGATGGTGATAAACGTAAAATAGCAGCAGTGTTTTCTGGTGCAGAGTTGGACATTTTAACATGGGAGGGTCAGTGCAGATACTGCCCCTAGTGGTCAATCAAGTAACTGTAGAGTAAAACCAGCTCCTCAAATTAATAAAGACCATTAGGAAAATGAATAAAATGCCTCTTTTTTGGAGCCAAAGGTGTGAACCATCTGTGAAAGTCAATTAATTGTAAGATATGACTGCAGTCATTCATCTTTATCATACAAATATAATGCAAATAACTTATTGAAATAAAATAGATCTCAGAAGCATGTATTCTGAAAATGACTAAATCTTTACCAACTCATATTGTAATCATACTTGGTTTTTCCATCTATTTTGTATTTATGGCAAAAGCATGACACAGAAGGGATGGTGGTTTCAATCCTATTCAACTATTTCAGTGTGAAATGAATTATTTAGCAAGCTGCCTCTGATAACTGCTGCACCCAGAGATACTAATGTCTTTCATTGCCCATTTGATTAGTGGCTAGGGGTTCATTGGCTTGATATCATTAAACAGACACACAAATACACACACACACACACACACTTAGCTGAGTCTGCCATTCAGAAATGAGCCCAAAAGTGCCAACATACTGATTATGTCACTAGTTCTGTTTTTTCTTCTTTTATGTGCTTTTCTTCAGAGTTTTTCAAGCTAAATTCAGTTTTTCTACCACAACAAGCACAGTGTCAGTGCTTTTGGCCATGAGTTCAATAATTTCATCTCCCAGTGAAGAAGAGGGGCAAACGATTATAAACATAAATAAGAGAAAAACCAAAACTAAAGACAGCCAGGAAAGCTTAGTTTACAATAAGATAGGTCTATGTTACATATACTATGTTATGTATACTATGTTGTTATGGTCCATTAAAGTGTCAGTATTTAGATTAAATCCTGAAACACTATTAGAGGACACATGCCAGTTTCCAAATTTTAAAGATCGATAGTTAACATAGAGGAATCTGGCTGTTGGTGTTGACATATTTCTCATGCCCACTAAAAATGGTAAATGATGTCCTGAATTAATAAAACTATATTCTAACAACAGTTGTTTGCCACAGTATCTCACAATGTTTGTAAAGCATCATCTGTTCTGCTGCATACAAAAAAAGCAAACTAAACAGTTTAAATTATGGGCCCACATGCTCCACGTAGACATGTCGAACTCGAGGCCGGCGCCATGTCATTTTATCTGGACAAGATGCAACGATAATGATGTGCTTACAACACAATTCTATACTGTTGTAAAGAAAACATCTACAATAATAACATGTCCAAAAATACATCTTGATATCTAGCAAAAACATCTTTCTGCCTAATGGAGACGAACCAGTATTCTGTCAGTGGCCTGAAGGCAGATTTGTCTGTCAAGTGCCTGCCACACTTCTACAAAAGTAATGAGTTCATATCCATTATTAATAGTTAAAGTATATTCAATTATGTAATATTATTTAAAAAAATAGATACATGTAAGTCATCTTCAGGCCTCTGTTGTTGCTTCTTTTGTGGTCCTACTAAGTCAAATGCACCATCCATCCATTAACTTCTGCTTATTCATGTTCAGAAAATACACACTTTTTGGGGTGGGGGAATTAAACTGCATTTTTAAACGCATCCTTTACATGCTGATTAGACACCTCTTGAATGTCTATCATACTGCAGAAAATAAGCTTTTTGAGAATAGTTATAATTGAAAGTTTTATTTTTATTCACCTGAGGCTAAAAAAGAATTTTAAAAAATCATGACTTATCAATTTCAAGAAAAAAAATTAAGTTCTTTTGTATGATCAGCAAATAAAACATACATTTCCTTGTAAGCTGGTTATCATAAAGATGGATTAAAGCCCAGTATGTTATAATGCAAAGAAACATACAGCAACATCAAACTTTACAGAAGATTGACATGTCCACTGCCCATACAGCATCTGCGTAAAAAATGACAATTTGCACCTGGTTCTCCATCAGTTCTGCATTGGTGCTTCACAACCTCACTACATATTGCTGCTGCCAAGTGGGGGCAGCATGTGGAGCAGCCAAAAACATGGGCAGTTTTTGGTTCATTCGCTTTGCCCTGGTGTACAAAAGGGATGCGTCACAGTGGACAAAGATTTTCTGTACGTTTGAATGAACTTATGTGTTTTATAATACATTTCCTATTAATGTTCAAAAAACAACGCATGCACCATGAGGCACTTGATTAATCAAAAGCAAGATGGGCTGTGAAGTTTTAAATGTGTTCAAGGAAGCGTAGCTGCGCACCGTTGTATGTGCTGAGGTATGATATCTATTAGTTAGCAATTATGAGAACATCTAAATGAATGGCGTAACTATAAAATAAGCTTTTTATCATTCAGAGGTGCAACAGCTCTGTAAGTAATGAGGTTAAAACACATTCATCTAGAAACGTACTGAGGAATCACAAGACAGCCTATGTAGCTCAGTCTATTGTCAGCTCTGATTTAAAAGGTGGCCTTCATGAGGATTATAAGTTAAATGACTGAGTTGGGTATTATTAAAATTTCGATGCCATGCAATATTGGATTGGACTTTGAATCTTTATTAATTATTGACTTTATGCACCTCTTCTGCCCCTTTCTTCAGTAGCTCCTGTGTTTCAGTGAAACCCATTTATTCTATTGATTTTCCATTAGAAATGAAATTATAGTGCTTCCACATATTTTTTTCCCATTTGTTTCTCTATAAGAAGTTTGATGTTTTTTCTTCTTTCTTTCTTTCTTTGTTCAGGATTTACTTTGTAAAAAGTTCAAGGTAAAATGATGACTCACAAAGAAAACTTTACATTTTCACAGTGAATCAGTTTCATTGCTGAATTGTTTTTAATTTTTTTTAGTTTTATAATGTGTGTATGTATGCGTATGTGTGTGTGTTTGCATGCATCCATCCATCCATTATCAGTACCCGCTTTATCCGTTTCCGGGTCACGGGGGTCTGTCGGAGCCTATCCCGACGCATATCAGGCGAAAGGCAGGGGTACACCCTGGACAGGTCGCCAGTCTATCCAGGGCCACATACAAACAACCAATCACACTCACATTCACACCTAGGGAGAATTTAGAAAGATCAATTAACCTACTCTGCATGTTTTTGGACTGTGGGAGGAAGCCGGAGTACCCGGAGGAAACCCACGCAAGCACAGGGAGAACATGCAAACTCCACACAGAAAGACCCACCGGGCCGGGAATTGAACCGGGAACCTTCTTGCTGTGAGGCAACAGTGCTAACCACTAAGCCACCGTGCTGTTTGCATGCATTGAGGTGGAAATATTTAGTGGAAGCAGTATGACAGAAAAATGATGGAAAGGTAACCTAAAAAGTATATTATTAGCAGAGACATTGGGTCCTGTGGTTTGCAACAGCAGACAGTTATGAGTCAGCTGTCATAATGACTACTGACCTTCAAAGCTCCACAGCGCAGAGACATTTGTGTTTGTAACCTAGTTTTCAACAGGCCACAGCCATTTGTCTAATACCGCCAGTCAAAATGACTTATTTTAGGGGGATGACATAGCTGTCAAACAGCTGTCATGTCTTATCTCAAATTCAAGCCACCTCTGAGTTGTAACTTCCTTTCACTCCTGAATCACATGTACTGCAGGGTACAGAAGGAATGTCATTTTACCAGAAATGTGGAGGTCAGTGACAATTTTCACCAAAATACTACTATACGCAATGATACTAAAATATGAAAAATCAATGAAGTTATTCAAATAGACGGTATTATCATTTTGGAATTTTATTTGTTATTGTAGAGACAAGAAAAAAAATGAGGAAAAAAATGCAGACAGACATGGTGTAGTTATGTTGTATTTACTTTAATCATTAGGCTTTTATCATCCCAACACACTAATATTTATGGAATAAGAGTCTTGTTAACTACATTATTACAGAAAATGAAGGAATCTGGTCATTTCACCAATGAAAAACCTATAAAACCGGCTTGCATATCACTTATAGTTTACTTTTGACATAGTGTGTTACTTCACACATGTGTCATAACCAAACAATTACTCTTTACCTGGGTTCTTTTAGTTTTTTGCCCCTCCTGTATTTACTTTACTTTTCTTTGTACCTGGCCAGATCTATAGTCACTATAATCTAGCACCCCTGGGATTTATTTTCTTGACTTATACCTGTCATTGTCCTTCATTTGGGTCCCACTGCAATTGTTGGCAAATTGTTTGGCCATTATTTCCATTATTTCCTCTCATGGTGTTGGTCTGAGGAAAAATGAATCCAATCTGACAAAACCACTCTGCTGTATCACAGTGTTTAATTGCAGAGAAAACCCAAACGCTAGCCCACAGGAGAGGCAGGGAAGTTCAGAACAGCCAGGCCAGCCATACACATTCAGCTGATGAAAAATCTCTCTTGTGAAATGGGTCTGGTGCTGTCCATATCGTGCCAACCCAAGCACAATGGATCACGAACAGGCTTTATACAAAGACTCATACAGGAACATCAAAGAGCCACTATTCAAAACAATCAAAGTGGCTGCAGATTAATAATAACTGAGGATTTTTTTTTTCTGCAAAGCCAACAACATTCATTCATGACTCCCATTGCCAGTTAATGCAAACCGTTTTGGATGGCTGTTGTTAATACTAGTCTTGTTGTTGCTTTTTCAACATCACATACGTAATTTCTCCATCCAGTGGCATCCAGAGGCAGTTTTCTCTTTGTTTGTTGCCTCCTGGAAGAATTACTAATACTAATTACTAAATACTCGTCAAATACTAACCAAAATGTGCTTGAAAACAGAAATCCAAAATATAAAGAAATGCAAAGCTGGGTTGGAACAAGACTTTATATGGGGAAAATAATAAACATGCGATAAAGATAAGGATCTAAATAAAGGGCAAAGAACACCAAGATATGCATATAAACCGAAAGAAGAAAAAACTCACAAATAAACAATTGGTGTGGTGGAAAAAAAGCCAAGGAAATATAATTATATTTAAAAAAAAACAAGCTCCACAGTATTTGTACGACATTGTTTTAGTGCTGACTTTGTGTTTTGAGTTTTTGGTTTTAACACACATAGCTAATATACCTTGTAGGGAGTCCCAATAAATAGCCGTTAATCGATCCATAGTCACTAAAATAAACACCAAGCATTACATATAAACACAAATACAAATTTTAAGAATAAAGAAACGCACCCACACACATACACACCTATATTTACATACAGCCTATAGACCAAGACTCCAGTAGAGCTTTGTCAGGGTCTTTTTTTTTTCTTTTTTTTTTGCCAGAAGCTCAGCCTTTAATAGGATCATCCCAAATATCAGTAAAGGGTCTGACACAGACCTCCTCAAGCTCCTCTGCCACACACCTTTGCCTTGATATTGAACATTCTCCACATGCTCTTAGACAGTGAAACTCACAACCACTTCTGCTCTGAGTGCTCGCCACTGCTGCTTGCTCTCTACACCCATGAAATGGATTGGCCCACCATCATCAAATATGCTGATGATATTATGGTGGTTGGACTGGTCCCAGACCGGGACTGTTATGGTAAAATTAATGGAAGACGTAATTTAGTACTTTTTAACCACAGATGGCGCAATCCTGGACATGTCACGGTGAAGACGCAGATGTGAACCCTGAGTATACAGCTGTTGACTGTCAGATTCTGTCTGCATTGACTGCCAAGAGAGTTCACTGGAGTTACTTGTCATGACTGCAGGGGATCATCAGCTTAATTGTTGTAAACTCCTCAATGCATTCATGAAGATTCCTGGTTACGTCAGCTTCACCTCTTTCTTTTTACTATATCTCACTTGATTTTTATGCATTTTTGATTAAGTTATTCATTTTACCTCAATACTGCAATGTAATTTCCCTTTAGCGATTTATTTGTATAATTAGGTATGATTTAATTAAATTCTCTTTTCCCCTACACGGCCTGTATTGGATGCTTCCTTTCATGTGTTTGTGTGACCAGAGCCTGAGGTATCATAAGACACCCTGCTTTTAGTTTAATCGTGGATTTTATTTGAGCAAATATGATATTCAACATCATACAGACTGGCAAAAGGAAAGAAAAGTACTGCTTATGTTAGCGTCATGCTCGAGAGTGATATATGCAACCTTCTGGTTATCAACGGTGACTTATGAGCTCTAAGTGACTGGAGAGTGTTATTCAAAGCTGTCAGGGTTGGAGAAGCAGGGTGCTGTTTAATATGCATAGATTCACTAATTACAGCCTTCATACTCTAATGATGTGGCCTTGAGACTGGTATGCAGAGGAGTGGGCTCATGTGTTGGCACATTTGCTCTCTTTGACATATGGAAGCCACTAAAATACACAAGACAACATCCGGTTTAGATCAATCTGAGGAACCCCTTGGGCAAATCAGTACACAAGTGGAAATTTGAAATAGTGGGTGGTATGTAGGTTGGTACAGCACATATGTCACAACTGATAATACACAACATCAAATCCCTTAATAGGAATCATTTGTCACACAAGGCTAAAATTGATGAGAGAAGAAATTTGAATGTCTATGGGAAGATCATATGGTTGATTTTGCTTTGAGAGCAAGATGTTAGCCTGCTGTGAAAGCTGGCAGTAAGAAACAGACCAGGGAGGCTGCCTTGCATGCTGTCACCAATCATCAGTGAATAATCCAACGTATTCCCTCCTGCGTCCAGAATCCATTATGCTGCTGTCTGCAGATCTCCATTAAAAACACTGCCACAGCTCACATATTTACTCCCTCTGCACACACACAATCATTAATCTGCACAATGTCATCATTCCCTCTAAGACGTTTCCATTCACATACTAGCCCATGCACTAAAGTTGAAGTCTTAATGCACTTGGAAACTGAGATTCCTGGTTGACTCAGGGCAGACTGGCACAACACCACAGTGAAACTATTTTCAGGAATGTTGAGATGACTTGTACAAACAAAAATATATCAGAAAAAACCTCCACATTCAGAAACTGCCCAAGGTTGTGGGTGTTGATTGCATTATTTTTGTGAAATCCTGGTTAATCCCAATCAGTCTTTTTATTTTTTTACACACACACACACACACACACACACACACACACACACACACACACACACACACACACACACACACACACACACACATATATATATATATATATATATATATATATATATATATATATATATATATATATATATATATATATATATATATATAATTGTATTGAAAAAATGCCATGGTTGCCTTGGAAGAGCTTTGACTGAAATTGAAAGCACAGTATTCAAATTATTCCTCAGCAGGAATTCTGCTACTGAAATTGCACGGCTCAATGAGCAGCATATTCGGAGATTGCAGGATTGTGAATGCTTTGTGCTATCTCCACCCTGCTCTGCAGGTGGTTTTCACACCAACAAAATGGATCAATTATCCAGTCACCAACACCCGTCCACATCACTCTCACACAATTAATGCAGCTAGACACATGACAAGAGCACTGGGTGATTGGGAAACAGTTCCCTCGGTGACAAAATTGATCTAAATTCATATCCTTTCTTCCTTCTTTTTTTACTCTAGCTCCTCCTTCATTCATAGCAGAGCCCATCTATGGTTGTTTGAGTAGTAGAGGCGATACTCTCTTAACTCTGGCAAATGTAAGATGTCCAAACAGGTTGGACGTAATTAGACCCATGTAAAGCTGCAAGACTGACACACATAGATGTTTGAACAGTCGACAGCCCTAACCCAGTTGGCAAGTCATAGTCATAATAAAGCGATATGCCCTGGATGTGGAAGCCCCCTGTGGTTGCTGTCATGTGGCTGACATAAAACATGACGTTGCTTTAATTGCTGTTTGTTCTGTGCTGAGATGAAAAAAAACATGGAGGCAGGGAGAGTTTCATTCACCAATGCTTAGACAGAATAATGATGTTCGCTTAACTTGTACTGCACTGCCTGCATTAAAGAAAGAAAAAAATAGGAAAAAAGCCTGGAATTGATCTGTAAATAATTACAGACATGTTACAATTAATGGACTCTTAAATGTACCTAGATCTTAGAGCGATACTCAAGGGTCAGTGGCTCTGCACTTGCAATGCAAAGAGGTTTTTGGCTCAGCCTACGAGGATCAGCTGGCCTAAAGATGTCCCAAGCTTGAATTTCAAAGTTGAAAAACAAAGTTGTCTGGCTGCAAAACCAGCACAAATGAACTGTTCCATTCAGCTGGTAAAAGGTGTTTGTGCTAAAGTGTTGTGTTTGGTTTTCACCAAACCTGCGCTGTAATGGCAAAATATGAACAATTATCTTTTTGGGGCAGCGTGGACTATTGCCTCGCAGCAAGAAGGTTGCTGGTTCAATTCCCAGGCCTGGCGGGAGCCTTTCTGTGTGGAGATTGCATGTTCTCCTCGTGCTTGCGTGGGTTCTCTTTGGGTACTTCCTCCCACGGTCCAAACACATGCATGTTAGGTTGATTGGTGACTCTAAACTTAGTTGTTTGTCTTTGTATGCGGCCCTGTGGCGACCTGTCCAGGGTGGACCCCTGCCTCTCACCTGTAATGAGTCGGGATAGGCTCCAGCATGTCCAAAGGACATTGCTGGCTTGGTGATGTCACCTATTAATAATCTAGAAACACTTTTCCCAAAGTTAGAGGATGTTTCAACCCCAGAGCTTAACTTTTGCTGACATTCACACTGAGATCGTGGTAAAGACAGGCTGGAGAGAACCCCTTCATTAGGCCTTAAATCTCCAACTTCACCAACACAGTGACCCCACCAAACCGCAGTAAAGCCTCCCCTTGTGTATTCTTTTACAAAGCGTTGCAGCATTCTGCAATTTGAAGACGCTCCCTTTCCTCAACTTCACCGTCCATGGCCAGCAACTAACATCCCCTGTTACTAAATGATTTATTTGGATGTGTTTATTCACAATAAACATCTACAATATATTAAAGTTTCTACCTTGTTCCAGCAGTGCTGGCCCGAGTTTGGCCATTGCAGGTAGCGGCTCCACCAGGATGCCAAGCACGGCAACAGGGTTTGGAGAATAGCTAGTTCATGATTCAGTCGGCCTAGTCCAGTTCTGCCTTACGGCCAGAAGTAAGTATTGTATTGAAGCTTTTTTGTTATACAATGACTAAGAACATATGACTACTTTTATGAAATAACTAATACTTAAATATGTATAATGACTTCTAAACACTTGGAGAGATATACACAAACTCGACACCTGACAAACACACACCTCTTATAGACCATTTCACCTTTCTACCATGCTTTTGCAGGCAAAGGTAATTGGCGTGCAGTCATCCGCCGTGGATCCAATCATGAACTTGTTTGTGCTTGTGTGTTTGTGGTTGTGTAAGGGTAATGAAAAAAACGAGATGTACCGGAAGAGAGGGAACGAGAGTGGAAGAAAAAGAACACTCACACTAAAGGACAAAGCTGTCTCAGCACTCTGCGACTCCTACAAACTCACACAGGTAAACTCATCACACTTTGGGTGATCATCATACTGCACAAACAAGAATAACAATATCAGCTTCACTTGATTCAATGATCCTTAACATGGCTTCTAAAATGACATAGTCACACTGTGACAGCTACTTTGGGACAAACTTTTCAGCACAACTCACATCTCCATTAACATATGTTCAACCAGACATTTTATGGCCTCCCTCAATTTTTTTTCTTTTTTTTTTTTATTGCTTGAGCAGATGTTCTTGTGACTATCATCAAAGAGATTTATGCAAGCTGATTACAGCCAAAGAGTCCCCAGAAGTGAGTAAATATATTCAGGTCGAAAATGGGCCCTGGTTCCTTCTGTAAGGTCTGCTCTCCTTTGGTCTGTAGTTAAACCTCCATGCGGGGAGAGGCTGGGTGATGTCTGGCATGAGGGAACTGAACATATCATCAGTCCTTTAAAAGTAAGGCTGAAATTAAATAGAAAAAACATCTAAAACATAAGCTAAACTGCATATAAAGTCAAACTTTTTCTCTCACTCAGCTTCCCTGCAATTTGACCTCTCCTCATCCTGATTCTTCCAGTGATTAGTCAATATTGTCAATTTCTGCATTTCTTGGTTAGATTCAAGATTTTCTAGATTCTAACGGTGGCATTTTATACCTCATACTACTAATTTTTAAAAGACGGCTCAATCTCTCTGCAGCAGGAATTGCTTTTGCAAAACAGTGAATGAAAATAGGAGTTTACTAAAAACTGCCAGGTTAAGTCAGTTGTAAATGGGCATCATTTAGAAGGCTTCACTCATCCTATCACTGCTCACTAAAACCTGAGGATAAAACTGGAGCTGGAAACTGATTAATTTAAGCCATATAATGGGAGAATTGAATGAAAAAAAGTGTTATAATATACACTAGTCTGTACCTGTAGCTACTTTTTACGTTAAATTGCGTTGTGGTGTAGCTGCTGCCAGTTTTGGAGTCAATAACTGGACTGTCAGGGCCAAGTCGCAACCGCCACTGCAAGATACACTCACTCTCTATACATTTACTGCTGAAAAGAAGAAGTTACCCCATGTCTCCAAATAGAAATACAGTCCCACATGGCCTGTGAGGCTGCTTGTTGAGTTCTGATTGACAGGCGTGACCTGTCAATCAGAATTCAAGAGCTTGAAACAATCGGGTCTCAAATGACACCAAAGGCTACTGCCGTCTGTATGACAGATAGAGAGGCTTCCCAAACACTAATTAACAATTACAAATAATCTTGAAAATCTTAACTCATGCTGGAAGAATAAATGCCAAACGCTCTATTGTTCTGATGAGTGTAAAAGTTCTTGCTACATGTACCATTGCGGTGCCAATTTAATGCATTCTGCTTAAAAACTGAAGGACTTACTGAAATATGATAATCAGTGAGAACGGGAAGGGCGTTGTTGAAGTCATACTTTTAATTCCCTCACATGTACAATGCTGAATACATAATTAAAAGACAACCTTTAGGACAAGCAACTATAACTTAAAGAGCGCTTTAAATTTCCTCCTCAGCTAAAGAACAGGGTATGTGAGGAAAGTTAAGTAAGGACGAGGTTAAGACGAGGAGGTGTGTTTCACCTCCTCGTCAACGCTGCCATTCTGGTCACCTACAAAGCATTCAAGTGTGATCAAACTGCGTTAAATCTGCTAATCTTACACATTTCATTTATTTGTGTCTTAGAATCAAATCCTTTTGAAACGAAATTAGGATTGTATTATTTTAATTTAGTGTTTTAATGTAATCAATCACATCTGACCTCCACAGTAAAACACTTGAAGAGGGACATTTCTGCTTTATTCAGAAATCTTTTTTTTTTTTTTTAAATGTTTTACACTTTTGTGGGCTGTGACTGTGTCTTAGGCCTGGAATGGTCCAAAGACAAAGCTTAGGTAAACACAAGGAAACTCGTGCCTTCATTGCATCTGCTAAAAGACTTGCACGTCCCTGGGGGAACTACATAGCGACCCAACTGTGGTGAAGCCATCGTGACTCCAAGGCTGCATCATTTCTAAAACAACAAATTACAAATGATAGGTCTGCAACGGGACTCCCACCTCCTGGTCTGCGGTGGGACTGTGGACAACTCGACACAGCAGTGACTTCTGATGTTGCTACGGAAACATCTGAAAAGGGAATTCCTGCTGCGGACCTCCGTGGGCAGTTCCTTTACACCGGCACAGAAGGAGTTGGGAGCCGGCTGAGACGAAACTCCAACACACTGAATGGCCTGTGATGTAGCTTTGGTACCAGGGCCCTGGATTTTCTACTAAACTTCATTGTGTTTTGCCATACAATGACAATAGATTAAACTTAACTTTAAATCTTAATCTAAATGTCTTTGCAAGATACAGTATTATATTCTACTTCTATGGGATTTAGCTGTTTACACAATAAGCAACAAATGGATTTGCATGACCGTTACACCAGAGGTGGGACATGACCCAACTTTGAAATGATGAACTTTTTATATTGATCTAATTCTGAATCCAGAATTTTGTATTTTATTGCTATTATTCAGACTTGGCAGAGGTATGCAGTATCAGTCTGTTCTTGTTTTTGTTGACAGAAGCTTGAAACTTGGCCCGTGTTGGCTGAGAGATGAAGTCAGCCAACACGGTTTCCAGTTTCCAGTTTTCCCCTCGAACCATTTCCAAGCTGCCGCTCTGCACTACTGAAATAATGACTTCATGACGTCTATTCCGTCTGAAAGAAATCATCAAACACAAGCTTTCAACAACAGCTTTGTTGTGATTTTAGCTTTATGTATTTGTTAACTGCTCAGAAGAAATTTGAAGCAAGAGAATTACCTTTTTTATTATGAATATTATTATTATTATTAGTGTGCAATCTGTTAAATTAAAACTATAAGCAGGTTGCAGTGGCAACTGTTTTTTCCCGAAAGTTGCCACACCTGCATCTAGACACTTTCCTGATGACAAGACTATCTGTGGGGCCAAAACATTTTTAAATATATTGAGGGGAAAAAAAGTAGCCACAGTAGCCTAAAAGATAAATTGCCTAAATTTAATGGATTGGCGACCTGTCCAGGGTGCACCTCGGAAAACGGCAGCTGGGATAGACTCCAGCAGACCCCTGCGACCCTGACTGGGATTAAAGTGGGGCATAGAAAAAGATGCTAAATAGGCACCTACACAAAGAATCAAAAATGTCAAATAAAAAGTTGAATAAAACAAGACATTAAAGAGATTTATGTTTAAGTTTCTCCCTTTCATTCTGAGGGTGTCAAAACATGTTTTGTGCATGTTTCAAGGCTTAAAGTCAAAACCAAAGGCAGTTAATCTTTGTCACGTTAAACATCACACCTCAAAACACTTTGCTGACAGTTCGGGCTCTTCTTCTTTTACTTCAGCACCGCCGTAAAACACATTTGCATGATAAGATGACCAAATTAAGGTTTCAAAAAGGGGTTTTTAAACAGAAATGCTGTCTCACAAACGCTACAGCAAGGTTTTTTGGATTTTTTTTCTTTCATTTTTTAAACATTACTACATATAAATGTATTCTAGTGGCTCTATGAAACGTTTACGGATTTGATAGCAGATGGAGCTGTATTATGCACCTCCCATTTAATGCACAGCAGATCCTGAGCCTTCTTTGGTTGAATTCACGTGCACTTGGCTATTGGATTTTTGCTCCAACCAGTTATATATTTTCAACTGAACTATAATCTAAAAACTGGATAATTGACATTGTATTAAGATTAAATTGAAATTGTGACACTGACCACCAGTGGTGATAAACATCATCACTGTAAATTCCATCATTTGTGATCCAACATTTTAAAGTATTTCTTTAGTATTTTTTTCATTGCAGTGGTACACATGTATTATTTTGCAACCACAGGTCCACACGCAAGCTGGGTCTGCGCCGGTACGAGCCAAGCTGCCTCCTCTACTCCCTATGGTCGGCTGCTGGCTAAGGCTCTGTTAATTTCACAGACCACCTTGGCCATCTTCCCTACAGTCGTCATTAATCATTTCTCTGTTCTCCATCCTTTTCCTGCTCACTCCTCCACCCGACTCTTTACTCTCCCCACCACATCCCTGCTTTCATTCTCCTGCTCCAGACTATCTCTGCTCTTCTGCTGCCCGAGTACTCCACCATTTGTGTAAAAGCTGTAGTGATGAGATAAGACCAACAGGCCTCATAACAGGAATGCAATAAAGTTTACAAAGAATCTACTACAGACAATTACCTAGATAATGCACTGCAGCACTGTTGTGGCACACCGTTCACAAGAAATTGCTATAAACCATCTACACCAGGAATATAACATTTGAGCTTTGTGATTTAAATCTTAATTGGGTTGCAGATTTTGAAGATATCACTAGACATTACAAACAATTTATCTTCTCCTACAAAACAAATCAGCAGTAGTACAGAAAATGTAAAGTAAATCTAAACGTAATAATAACTCTTATTAATATCTCATGAAGTTCACATGACTTGATAGTTGGGCAATATGGCAAGAGAAGCATGCTGAGATTAATTATTAAACTGCCATATTGCAACATTTGGACAGGTCCATGATTCACTCAAAGATCCATATGCTGTCATGTACTTCTGTATTTTGTTAAAGGAGACAGAAAAAAAAAAGAAATGCTGTGAAACTGCCGAATTTTTTTAGAAACTGTTATTTATCTTTTTCAAGCCCACACAAAGACCCCCAGACACTACCATCATTTACATCAAACCATGACTCATGAAACATTACTTATTTTGGAAAATAACATCTGTGTCTTTGGCCTTAAATGACAACGATGACTCAGGATTGTGAGCGTGGAGCGCATACATAGTTCAAGCAGTAATAGTCCGAGCCCACTACGACACTTTACATCTGTAACCTAATTTAATCCCGGTTCAAGTTTCCTGTAACTGCTTTGGAAACTTCAGCGAGAAAAACTTCATAAACATTGTTATGAAAAATGTTATTAGCCCTCTTACATGGATGCTGGATTTAGTTGAATGTTTGTTAATGTAATCCAGTGAGCCACAGACAGGTTATGCTGTTGTAAAAAGGCAAAGCACAGTTATATATTTTATGTATAACCTGTTATATATTTGCTGAAATGTGAAACAGGCTTTGTGTCATCTGCTTTATTTTCGGACAAATTTTGGTGTTTTTTTTCTTGTTCAAAGGCCCGTTCTGGACTTCTGAATATGTTAAACCTGAACCCAGGGAAACTCTGAGTTTGGTGTTTCACAAAGTGAGGTCACTTAATCCCCAAAAAAAGAGGGTTCAGTTACGACAGTTTCAGAAACCAAGGTACTCTGAATATGTTACCATGGTAACTGGCTGGGCAGTAACATACTGGTTGACGTGAGATAATCTAAGTTACATATTCATACAGACAAAATATACTGTATATGCTTAAGAATACCAAGCAAATAAATAAAGAGCCAGTATCATCAGTTCCTACACTGATGAGTAATCCGTACTTTAAGTACTTTTAGTACAATTCTCAGACTTTGGAGAGATTCTTGTCAGAAACGAAAAACAGCACATCTCAGTTTCAACTTGTATTTCCAACTTTAATTATCAAAATAATTTTTTGATGTGTTTAAAAGTTATTCATTCAAAATTGACATCTCAGAAATGGAACTGGCACTTGACATAACCTGAAGTCATTTTATCTACCGAATTTACACTTTCTAGATGGCTGTTTTTTATGTTACCAGGGAGGTCAGGTGGTGTAAAAATGCTGAACTTTTCTTTCTGAAAGGAATCACGAACACCATGCATCTAAAGCTTCTGCTAAAATAAACACCCAGATGTGATTAAAATCAACATGATTTGATTATTTTAACATCATAAAACATGTCTTCTTGGCCAGAAAGAACAAGCAGAGCCCATCTGTTACAAATACGATCTTTTTTGTTTTGGGTTTTTTTCTGGATGTTTGTCCTGTATCACATTGCAGCTGTTTAGCAGATTGCGGTCAAAGCATCCTTACACAGAACTGACTATATTTTTGTGGTATTACCTTTACTTTGTGAAGGTTTTACTTTGTAGTGCCTCATATTTGATTTTAGAGATCTGTAAGATCTCTCCTTTGGCTGGCCAGGGCATTATGGGCCATTCACCCTTGAACCTTAACCACAACCACATTTGAACTGTTTTTACTGCTGGCTCTCTGGTTATATGATTACGATTGTTGGTGTAGTAAGATTGAATTTTTATTTCTGATTTAACCTGCTGTTTATTCATAAGAGCCAGAGTCTTCTATTTCATCCTGACCTACTACCCCAAGGAAAATATACACATCCCTGTGACATTTTCATCTGCAACAGCTCTCAGTGCCGTGTCATTGTGTGAAATATACCATGCACAACCCGTGCAGTATTTCACAACGTGGAACTGGAGCGAGGGTGTTTAAGGGCAAGAGGATCTCTGCAGCCATGCTGTATCTTCACACAGTAGAGCTAATGTAAAAGGTCAGGACTCCAATCCACAGAGTCCAGCTGGCATTTCAGCAGAAATGAGCCTTCTCTGTGGCATCTTCTGATGGAGCTCCAAAAACACATGTTGTAAATGAATGTAGTTTTTTTCTTTTTTTTTTTTTGCTAACAATAGAGACATAAATAAACAAAAAATGAAAAAAGTCAACATACCTATTACTAACACCTCTAACAGACTGAACTGAATATATTTAGATGACACAAAAATCTTGCAAAGTTTATTTATTGTTAAAATGTATGGCTTCACCTCAAACATCATCTGATTTCATAAGTTAGTATTTTTAATTAATATAATTAATATATATGATTGCTTTTGTCAGTTTCAAGTTATTTCAGTGACTATTGTAGGTCATTGTAGGTGCTGCGACGGTAGTGCTGGAGGATTGCTAAAATGCTGAAACTCACAAACTTGGTCTAAAACTCCAAGTTTTAATGTTAATGTCAGTAGCACACTCTCTTTAGATTTGGGCACAAATATTCTCAGCTAAAGAAAATATAATTAAATGAAGAAAAAACATTTAGTTATTACCTTACTTTCCTCTGCAAGATCTTCTTTCCATTTACACAACATTCACATTAATGGAACTGTGTCCATGTAAGAGACCGGGTATTTATACCATTTTGAAAAAATTAATACAGTTTAAAAATGTTAATGAAGAGGATCCTGTTATTGTCAACCCATTAGGAGTGTCTGCTTTAGTTTGCATCATTCTTGGTCAGATCAAACACTCGTTTGCCAATTCCAGTGTCTAATGACCTTATTCAGGACAATATAAATAGCGCTTAAATCTTCAACTCTCAGTCAACAGTCAAAAACTGCGAGACAATAAGTGAAAACACATTGGCTACATCCACATATTTTATACAGTAACAATGCAGCATAACACATTTTCCTGTTGTTTTTAATTCTGGCTTGTTTAAGGATTCTCTCTCCAACGCAACACCCAGCGAAAGGGTCAATGAGATGTTCCATGCCCTTGGTTATAATGCTGGGTAACTGTAAACAACCCAACTGCAACAGCTTTTCCAATATTTATATAAATCTAATTTCCCCTTTGTATGTATGTGCACGGCATCATTCCATAGTGCCCAAACTGTGTAATCCTAAAGTGGTTAATGAGGTCAAAACTGTGAATTACATGGTCAGTACAACCAAGGAGCTTGAAACTTCCTACATAGATTGCAATGAGTATGAAATCCAAATGCTGTGGAAAATCATAGCTTCTGTTTTGTGAAACAGTACGGAAAGGATGCTGTAAGGAGGTAATAAAATAGTACACATATACAAACATTCTTCCAAGTACTACGCAGCGCAGAAATCTGCAGACCAGGCGCAGCGATTTAGCAGACATGTAAGTTCAAAGACAGTGCAGCTGCCCCTCTTGGGCTGAGATAATTGCTGGATGGGTAAAGCTGCAATGATTGACAGATGAGTTGCTCACCGAAGGGAGATGTGAGAGCAATGAATGTGGAGCAACTTGAAGGGAAATGAGCATTGAGTGCTTTCAACACCTCAAAAGGAAGCCTGTTGGAACCAGACATTTGGAGTTGAATCTGATCCACCCAAGATTACGAACTGCAGGTGAATTTTAGGAATCAGCTGTTGCCCAGACCTCTTTTTCATTGTTTTTTTTTTTTAAACTGATATTAAAATTAACTTCAGTGATAAAGACCTAGATGTTTTCCTGGTAAGGTCAAAGATGTTCTTACTGTACACTTGTGCAGTCTAGGATAAATTGTATGTGAAAAAATAATAAAGTCTTGTTATCGCCTCCTATAAATGTGTCAAGGCATGTTTGGAAAGACAAGTGAAATAATACAAACATAAGCACTCAATTTTTACCTCATGCCCATGTATACAAATGAAAAAAATGTATGTTTTGATGCGATTTCATGAACTAGTTTTTGTTTGTTTTAATTAGAAAATAATTAAATAGATAATTTTGTTTTTAATTGTTAATCATTTGAATAAATTGAGTTGTGCTCAAAAAGAGTAATTAACAACATTGTGTTTAGCTTCTGATTAACGTTTTAATAATTTATCAATTATTACAGAAAAACATATCAGACCTATGAATAATGAAAATACTTTTTGTTTTCTCTGATTTGCTATTTTTTTTTCTTTTTCCATAAACGCTGCACAAGTAGGGGGTCCACAGTAGTTTTCTCCATATCTTTGGTGTCAAATATGATTTCAGCTGTGCTTCCTTATTTTTTTTTTGTTTTTAGACATATTTCCTTACCAATCTACAATTCAAACGGGGTCTAACACTTATTTGAGAATATGAGAGCAAGCGAGCGCAGGCTTTAAAATAGCATGCCGTGTTGCAAACTAACAAAAAGCACCTGAGCAAAAATATAGCCACAGGTAGTTTATAGGCTATCATCTGATGGAATTGCATTCCTGCTGGCTCCAGGTGCAGGGCCGGGATAAAGGCAGTCTATCACAGCCCCAGACAGCTAATGTAGCATAAAGAGTGGCACAGAGGTTTTTTTTTTTGTTTTTTTGTTTTTTTCTTTCTTTTTATGCGCTGGGTGAACATATCTTGCCTAATGAACTACAAGGCACCTCGAATGACAAATGTGTTTTTTGAAGTTTTACTTATTTTATTAGTGATGCTGAGTGCATCATTAATAAGGTTAATTGGAGCCCCAGTGGGCAAGAGGAATTAGCCTAAGAATTTATCCTCTTTAGTGCTGTCTCCAGACTGACAGAAACATACAGTACCTGCAGTGTCATTAGAATAAAACAGAATGTGAATGCTTATTTATTCATCAGGTCTAAGCCTTATGATTAGGATGCAACTATTAATAATTTGGCATTTTGCAAATCTAAGATAATCATCTCTAACACTTTGTGATGGTTAGTTGTTAGTGAAGGTCACGAGTTTTTATCTTTGATGCACCAAGGACATGCAGAAGTTCTTGCATCTGGACCATAGAAATTATCAATCTGACAAGGAGATGAAACAGCTAAAAGACCGTCAACATAAAGTCTGCATCAACTTGCACAAGTTATGTGTGTGCTGCAAGTAAAAAATACACTATATTGCCAAAAGTATTTGCTCACCCATCCAAATAATAGGAATCAGGTGTTCCAATCACTTCCATGGCCACGACATGGAAGAAACGACAGCAACTCAGCCACGAAGGGTAAGACCACGTAAACTGACAGAGCGGAGTCAGTGGATGCTGAGGTGCATAGTGCAAAGAGGTCGCCAACTTTCTGCAGAGTCAATCGCTACAAACCTCCAAACTTCATGTGAATTCCAGTGAAACGAACTCTGAATGCTTCAGCATACCAAGACATATTAGACAATTCCATGCTTCCAACTTTGTGGGAACAGTTTGGAGCTGGCCCCTTCTGGTGTGTCTGGTGCAGATGAACTTGACTGGCCCGCACAGAGTCCTGACCTCAACCCGACACCTTTGGGATGAATTAGAGCAGAGACTGAGAGCCAGACCTTCTGGTCCAACATCAGTTTGTGACCTCACAAATGTGCTTCTGGAAGAATGGTAAAAAAATTCCCATAAACACACTCCTAAACCTTGTGGACAGCCTTTCCAGAAGTGTTGAAGCTGTTATAGCTGCAAAGGGTGGATCGACATCGTATTGAATCCTATGGATTAAGAATGGGATGTCACTTAAATTCATATGCGAGTCAAGGCAGGTAAGGGAATACTTATGGACATCTAATGTATGTTTCCATACCTGGATGTCCAGTCATAGATAACATAACAGTTATCTATGGCCAGATGATGGACTTCCTTAATTAAAAATTGCAGATAACTTTGAATGTGCTGCTGAATGAATTATCTCTGTGAGATTCATCCGCTGCCTCGGTGCTATTCAGTCAAAGAGACAGTTTACACAGCTGAACTGGGGGCTGCTGTTAAATTCACCAGCGCCACTCTTGCATACAGCAGACCAGATAAGCCTTATTTGAATAATTCCCATACAGCACTGCTTTTTTATCGAGGCGTTTACCCATCAGAGGGATTTGGTGCTGTGCTTATGAAGTTGTCAGACAACACAGAAGCACTTTAAATCAACAACAAGCTTTGGGTCCTATAGTGTATCTTAGCTCTGACATTACAGCCCAGTTTAACAAGTAAAGTTTAATGGATATGCTTGTAGAAGTCTCCAAACTGATAATAAGATTTTTTTAAAGGTTTAAAAAAAAAAAAACCTTCACGACTTCACAACACTTCAAACTTTTCTACATCAATATAGAAAAGTGAGATGTTGCTGGAACTGAGGAATTTTTGCTCATTTTATATTCCTTTTTTTTTTTGTATTAAGTGCAAAATGTAGATGACCAGAATAACTTTTACATATTGAGATAGTGTTGGGTATTTTCTACATCCTTAGAGAACAAAAGATATAAAATAGACCCTGATTTTCCAGAGAAACTGACATTTCAAAGTATTTTAGCTTCACAATTTCGCTGTGAAACTTTGGAGAAAGCAGACATAGCTGGACAGAGGGTTTCTGGCTTCATCGGAGTTCATAGTACTGAGCGTGGAGGTGGTGTTTGTGTGTGTGTGTGTTTGTGTGTGTGGTGGTGGTGGGGGGGGTCTATAAATTGCAAGCCTATTGAATCACTTTACAATACAGATCAACAGGACTAACAGCTGAAAAGGCCTCAGAGGTTCCACACCGTCAAAGTCAATTTGGTACCTTTACACACTTAGTAAGTAACAGACCAATCTCCAGGTCAGGATGTAATTAGGAAGAGGTCATTAGAGATGCTAGTCTTCATTTTAGAAGTTTCTGGAGAGTTTGCATGAAGTTGTTTATCTTCCTAAAGATTAAGCACAAGTATCCACTGTCACTAACAGTTTAATCGAGGCTGATCCAAACTGGAGAGCATATGCCAACTGATAATGTTAACATACAGTAAAGACAGAGGGACTGAGTCCAAGACTCTGTACCTGGAGTATCAGAAGATTGATATTGTCTCCTGGGTGCCAAGACTATTTTTGGAGCCTGAAACCCTGAGTTGTCCCTGGACACCTCTGATCAGCTTTGTCATCAGGTGTGAGAACAACTCTGCACTTAGTTTAAGAGTGTGCATACATCCTGACACACCACAGGAATGTAATTTCACACTTTAGAGAGAGAAAATGGCATTCATTGTGTTGCGGATGCAGTTTGTTTGTACATGCTTACAATGCAACTACACTCACTTATGTACCAGATGCACCTAATGAAGTGGTGAGTGTATGCACATACAATACATTACTTTTACTTTCTAGAAAAGACTTTGCTGAATGAGTGAGAATAAGAGATACAAATTGGACAATAAAGTTATGACTTGACCGTTTGTATATGGACAATATTCCTGCAATGTATTTCATTTCACAAGTAATCCTTGTTTAATTGAGCTGACAGAACATGTGTAAGATTTGGGTCCAGTTCAAATTTGATTGGCCCCTTAAGTGCCCCCGTCCTGTCACTCAATAGTCTTTTGTTCAAGAACAATGTTCACATTACAGGCGGACGCAACTCCATGTCCATCTGGTTAAATGGCACTATTGGGCCAAATAGGAATGTTTACCATCATTAAAACATACAAAAGGAGAGGAAGGTTTGAATCACACTGCTGCAATAGGAGGAGTACAACAGTTACTCAAAGCAACATTTCGAGAAGTTTGGTAAGTCACAAATGGCTCACATTGATTGTCATTACTTTCTGAAAGAACATTCACTGAACTGATATCCCTCTAGCCTCCAGCCAATCCCTTTAGGAGAATTCTCTGTTGTGAAATGGATCTGGCACCGCTCCCATTCACGACTATTTCTACTGGTACAGAGCGTACCGAGCCAATTCCAACGGAAAAGGGTGGGCTCATCTAGGGACAATAAACTGCATTCTTTAGAGAAATTTCTCTCATTTCTGCAATGCAAACTCCAAAGTTTGCTGCTGTGGTATGTCCCTTGTTGCCCCGCTGAAAGTCTGAGAAACAATCAAATATGTTATCATAATTATGCAGATGTAACACCAATCTGCATAACCACCTCACCAGGAGACTACAGTCCAATTCAAACACTGATCAGATAAAAGTTTGGATGCGCGAGAACTTTCTTCAGTTAAACAAAGACACGACTGAAATAATAGATTTTGGAGCCAAGGGAGGACGACTGAAGCTCAGCACTCAACTTCAAACAGTGATGCTAAAAACCAACAACTGATCTAGAAATCTGGGAGTTGTCATGACGCCTGACCCGACTTTCAACGGTCACATTAAGACCGTTGTGAGGTCAGCCTATTATCACCTAAGGAACATAACAAGGAGTTATTTTTAGTGTAACGCTGTCCTTCCAGTGTAATGTGTAATAAGCATATTGCATTTTTCCTTCTGGGATTTTACATCTTAAAAGAACGACATGTTGCCGAAATAATGCTAGAAACCTGGCTCGGTCCAGCAACTCAAATCAGGACATTTCAAGGCAGTTTTGCTTAACTTCCTGTGCTGTTGTTTTAGAGGGACAAAGGTTATGTTTCTAATCATTACATGATATTGGATGGTGAGTAGTAACTGCTGGTTTTTTTTCTTGTGTTTTCCTGTGTTTTTTCTAAGTTCCACTTGTCTTTTGTGTAATAGTCTTTGTTGCCTTGTTTTCTGTTTTATTTTTAAAGACTGTTTCTTGGTTTGTTAATGTCAAGGCTTCAGTTGTCTTTTCTTTTGTTTCTTGAGGTTCTATTAGTTTTCCTGATTTAATCTTGGTTACTGGTATTCCTGTGGGTTATACTCTGCCTCTTTACTTTGAAAGTCTGTTTCTTGGTCTGTTTTGTTTTGGCTTGACTTTGCTTCTTCTGTCTCGACTAACACCAGTGTTCATCAGTTCTTGTGAGTAAATATTGTCTCGCCTTCCCCTTTCCCCTTCCGGTTTGTCCCTGCTACCCTCACATGCTCTTCTGTGCTCTTTCACTATTTTTGTTTTCTTCTCTTCCTTCCCCAGTGGTTAGTTTTATTTGTCTATTAGACTTCCTATTCCTGCAGGTAATCCCTTTTTGTTAATTATTAAAGGAATTTCTTTGTCTACCCCCCTCTCTAACCCTCTTCGCAACAGATATTCACTTACATCCTTGTGTTGGCGAGTTTTTCCGCCATTGACGTCAGTATTAAAAACAAATTCATAACAATCCAAATAGTTGGAAAATTACTAATAACAGATTGAATCAACATGCTTTTATTGCAAAAACTAGGGACGTGACCAGATCTCACACCACGAGATCCCACAATGTTGAAAAGAAAAGGTTTTGCATGAAAAGCTGTATCCCGAACGAGTCTGTAGGAGGAACCAGACATCCTTACTACTTCTAGTCTGCCAGAAAACCACAAAATAAAGAATGGCAGTCTATACCTCAACAGCCAAGCAGCGTTGGCGACTTAGTGACTTTGCTGCCGTATTTAGTGAGTTGTCAGTAGTTTTCAGCGAGCAGTATTCCTCTCTTCAACAGCATCCATTACTATTACATAGGAATAGCAAATCATGCAAATGATGTAATGATGTCATGTGTAGACTTCTGGTGACATTTAGGACAACCGGTAGCTACTCTCCTTACTGAGGAGTTGGCAACGCTGCAGCCAGCTGGATGTCAAAGTGAGACAACATTAACATAGAAGATGATGTCCCCGCCTTTAAATCGTTTGTGTGGCAGCATTTTTGATATCTGGTGGAAATAAAAACAAAAATATAAAATGGTGGAGGAGATAGGAGACATAGTTACTGTCCAAGGTCTCCACCGCTGCCTGAAAATGTAGACACGCTCACATTCTTGAAAAAGAACAGGATCCTGTCTTAGGCTGGATTCTGAGGCAGCAGACTGTAACGGAAAAAGTTTTCCAGTAACTGCAATATTTCTGCATTCTGTATTGGCTTGAGTTGTGCTTTGTTTGCATTTTATAGAAGAAAAAGATGCTTTCATGTTGTGGAAACTAGATAAATTGCTAGTTAATGCATAAGTATTAATATATTTGCAAGCATAAAACATTTATAAATCAATTTGAATTGTTTTGAAAACCTTAAAATTAAAAAAAAAGCTTTTTTTGCCACACATTTCTTTCCTCTGAAGATTTTTTCAAGGTAATGGAAAAATGTTGGTTCGTCTCGTTCTTGTGAACCCAATGTCGTGTATCATCATCTCCTGAGTTAAATATATCGTCACCCCCAGCAAAAACTGACCACGGCGTTCCGACTGCCTGCTATTTTGAATATCACATGTTGTTACTGGTCTGGTTGGAGCTCTGTGTAGCTGGCTTTATTGATTCTGCATTTGTTGAAGCAGAGACAGTTTCTTCTCCATCCGCTGGTACTGAACCCTTAATATAAAAATCCAATCCAGAGAAAACTGAGTCTTGCTGCCAGGAGCAAATGAATTAGGGTGTTTGCCAGCTCCAGTCTAATAAAAGTTCAAACTGAGCAGCTGCAACTAGCAATTAACAGTTATTTACTAGTGTGTTTAAGCATAAATATTGTTGTTTTTCCTTTGTCAGGAGTTACTGGCATGCTGTGCATTTAGTTTGCGTGGATTAAAAATAAATGTAAAATTGTTAAGGAGTTTGACTGTCTCCTGTCTGAAGAGTTTGATGATTTACATCTAACCAAAAACGGGATGCACGCACGGATGCTGCACAAATACTTGGCTCATCTGTGAGAACCGTGGCCCCATATTTAGTCAAACCCTGCACCCACCACTGTGACAGAACATCTGTGCGCTTCACGTCACGAACCGTCTCGTTACATATGCTTACCTTTCTTTTTCTTTCGTGGTACATCCACGAGTTGAGATGAATTGTGCAGCTCGCGCTTTTGGTAGAGGGGAGATGGTTGTTGCATTGAAGCAATAACGCCTGCCACTTTGCCACTCTTAACGGCGCGTCTTCATGAAGGCGTGCAGACGTGTTGGAGAAGTTTTTCAACGCGTGCGTGGAGATCGTGGCGCATTGACGACTGTGGCCGCTGCCGGATGAACGCATAGAGGGGGGAGACCACGCTTTAACTCCCACTGGCTGCGGGGACTCATCATTTCACAGGCGCCAAGACAGAGGGGGCACACTTAGACCACCAATTTGAGGAAACCCATGCGAAATTCTGCAAAGAAAAAGAGGATCACATATTGTTTTTTCTTTTCTTTTAAACCGCGTCTTTTCTTTGGAATCTTTACGCACTGCAAAAGAGTACACAGAAACGCCGCAGAGATGAGTGTTTCACGGTCTTGCGTGCTGCTAGAGGATCCCCGCTCCTGATAGAGGGACCAAAGAGGACAAAACAAGGCTGTCCATGATATTTTCCAAGAGAAAATCGCAAAGGTGGAGCGATTAGAGAAGGGCTGATGAAGGGACTATTAATCCTTTCAGTGCATCAAAAGCACCAAAGGGTATTAGAAACGTTTGGATGGAAATCGAGCGAGTGTTTGGAATTGTTATTGGCTTTGTATGAAACTGGTGACTAGTTGAAACACATCAGCCAGGATTTATTTATTTTTTCCTTTTTTTTTTGTCTCCACTTCACATCTTAAGTGTATTTCTTCCCCCAACGGAAAGGTTGTACAGCATGAACGTGTGAATTTTCAAAAACTCTCATCTCTGCCTTTTTTTCCTCTTCAAGTATTCCTGAATCTAAATGGAATTAGTTGAGTCTGAAGCCGTTTGTGAAAGGAACAGACATGGTACATGGACGCAGCTTCCATCACGGTAAGAGACGACCTCAAGCCACCTCAAGAGCAAGAAGCTCTTACTTCTTGCTTTACCCTGTCGTGAAAGGAGCCCAATAATCAGTTTAATATTTAATCAGTTCAGATGGCGGATCAAACTTGAGACTGAGGTAGATTAGTCAGTTTTTTGGGAAAACAAAGGTAAATAGGTGGTCAATGCAATCACTGTATTGCAACCTGTAAACTCATCGTTAAAGGTCACAATGTGAATTCTTTCGAGCTTTTTTTTTTTCATATTTGATGTTGGCAGAACTTTGTGTGATTTGTAATAACACACATTAACACATTTCAGCAGAAAAACATCAGGTAGAGTAATGTGTTTGTTCTGTGTTGGTTTTGCTTTACCTCCCTATTAGTTTTAAGACATTTCTTTTCTTTGCAAAGAAGGAGGAATGTGGGCTTTGCTGGATTAAGCCTTTAAAAAAAGAAAGAATAGAAGAACTAAGTCATACATTGTATATCTGTCTTTCTGATGTTACAGTTGTTGCAGGTCTGCTCATATTTGGGTTGTCTGGAGCAACAAAAAAGGATACAAGTCCAGGTAACCTTCCTTCGTTTCCCCACACATATCCGCCCCTCAAAGCTTCACGCTCTGACTTTTCTCCTCATTTTACTGTCTCTTGTTTTCAGAGAAAAACAATTCTGGAGTGAAGCCTGCAGGTCAGTGTGGAACATGGGTGAAAGAACCAGAAGGAGGGCTCTTCACTTCTCCCAATTACCCAAACAAATACCCCCCGAACACAGAGTGTGTTTACATCCTTGAAGGTGAATGTTACGTTTACACCCAGCAGGAAGAAATGAAAGGAAATAGATAAAAGGAGGCAACAAAAACATTCCTGTGGATTTCCTGATGCCGAGTTCAACAATTGATTAGATGCATTGCTTATTAGAACCCAGAGGGGCTTTTAGAAAGATATTGTCTGATTGCACATAATCTGATTAAAATATTAGCTAAGAGAATGTGGAACTAACAGCTCTGGTGTCTTTGAAATGAATTGACTAACAGGCGTGATTGGAGGTTTATCTTGAATATGTGGGCATGCTGCTAATGAAACAGGGTGAACATTCAATAATGAAAGCGTGACCGATATTTTACTCCATGCTTGGTGCTGATCCTGTTCACTGTCTTCCAGCTCCCCCGAGGCAGTGTATCGACCTGCACTTTGAGGAGAATTATTCAATTGAGTCCTCTTGGGAATGTAAATTCGACAACATCGAGGTCCGGGATGGACCGTTTGCCTTCTCCCCGATGCTTGGGCGATACTGTGGCCAGCAAAGCCCCCCAGATATCAGGAGTAGCGGCCGATATCTGTGGATAAAATTTGTTTCAGACGGAGAACTGGAAGGGGTGGGATTTTCAGCAAGTTACAACTTCACTGCAGGTAGGTCTTCATTGCACCAGCTTTGTTACACAGCTTGTGGTGCTTCATTTTCTCTTTTGCAAGCAGATCCACTGTTTATAGCTCTAACAGCAAGACTGGTAATGAATAGCAAACATCACCCAGGCATCTTGACCTTTTGGGGTGCCTCTTGTGGTTTTATTGATTGTTTGTCAAAACACAGCCAATTATACCGTTGAGGATATACTTTCAGTGTCTGGCTCATGATAGCCTTTGCCGTTGCTTCTTTTCTGTTTTTATGCGGAATGACATGGAGAAGTGTCACTGACACTAACCTTTGCTGCTGAACACGACCTTTGCTATTATGACTGCATGTAAAACTGTGGCTTTTTTTTTTTTTTTTTTTTTATTTGTTTCATCTTCATCGGAAATCTCATTACTGAGGCAGTGAAGACTGCTGACAAAGTGTTAGAGCATAAGCGTGATTTTGTATTCCTTCACCCGTACTTCACTGGGTTTTATAATATTATCAACAGTTTTAGTGCGGCTGAGACTTGAAAGGTGCAGTGCCAGGAAAACAAGACTTTGTCTCCAAAACCACATGCCGCACTTTTAGGTCTATGTTGCCACTGGGTTATTGAGTTTGCAATCGTTTCATCCAATACTAAAATCCATGTGAGCTACTGAGATGAAAGCTGCACACATGAACTCGGCCTATAGTTTAATCTCTAATAAATGCGTCGTGATTGAGAAATGAAAATGTCTGATCTCTTCATGGGAAATTACTGTGGAGAAGTGCAGCTAGCAGCAATAAAATCTGGCACAATTGAAATCCATCTCGAAGTAAACGGCACAGTGTTACACTGTTAGGTGTTTGTTTTCTTCTATTTTCAGTTCGGAGGAACGCTTCAAAGGAATGAAAAATAAAAGATATCAAAGTTCACGAAAGGCTAAATCTCTTCCCCTCTAACAAGCCTTCACACATCCGTTGCTGTTTAAGTTTTACTCCTCAGAATTAATTGTGATAATAATGTGTTTGTGATCTCCACCGGCAAGGCCAGCTGAGTAGTGTAAAGCTTTATTTCTCACTTCAGTTTAACTTATATAATCATAGCTGTTATTAAGTTAATAAGTTCAAGAGTTTGCAAAAAGCTCTTGCAGCAGAATTAAACTGAGCAACACTTGGGACATTTCATAGAGCGGTTAAGGTGACACGTGATTAGACAACTACTCACCTGCATGTGAAGAAACGTATACAATGTTTTTACGTGGCTTCTTTTTCACACATTTGACTTTTGAACCTTTTGCATAACTGATGTTGACTCACCCCGATGGTCCATCAAAAACTTCTGAGTGAAGCTTATGTTAATTTCAACCTCTTTCTCTCTTCTTCTTAATTTTTTTTTTTTTTTTTTTTTTTTGAGATTCCACCAGAGGAGCTCTCCATGGTTCTTAAACAGTTTTTAGTTTATGCTGGACTTTTTTGGAGTGGCTGAGTTCGTCCTTTGTCTCAATCAAGCTGTTAAACAAGCTTCAACTGAGCAGTTGGATGTTTAAAGGACGTTTAATAGATTTTTATTTTATTTATATTCATGTTTAGATGTAAAGTGTGGACATTTAAGTAAAACTGCAGTAGCTGTGACGTCTTAGCAAAAGTATAAATACACAATCTTCAGCATCTTTATTTTGATCAGTGCAACAAATATCGCTCCAAGCAAGGATTTTACAACTCCGTTCATCCATTCATATCCATTCGTATCGATATACACTTCACTTTATTCAGGGGTCTGCTGGTGTCTCTCGCAGCTGTTACCCAATGAGAAGTGGTGTACATCCTGGACCGGTCCCTGGTCCATCACAGGGCCACACAGACAAATGAAGCAGACTTTGCACACTCAAAGCTTGTATTGCTTCTACTTGAAAGACAGAAAGAAACAGTAAACTATTAAGTAACCCTTTACATATCAACATGTATACATAGATAACATTAGTAATAGATAGTAGATAATATTAGTACAATAATCTGGACGTTTGACCCTTCCACCGCCCCACCACAGAAATGAAAATGTCAAAAAATAGGATAGATAGAAAATGGTAAGCTTCAGCACTCTGGCTCACTGCAGACCGTGAATGTCACATGCAGTAAAGCGTCAGTTCATTTTAGCTTTTCAGCTGTTAAATAGATGACAGCGCGGTAGAGACCTCCGCTGTGTGGCATGTTTTAAATTGATGATAAATTGAGCAATTAACTCCTGTTCTATCAATATTTCGTTTCAGAATATAAATAACTCACACACACGTAGTCCCCGCTACTCCGAAAAGTTTTAGCCATCTCACTTCTTGGAGACGCTTGTGCACCCCTCTCGCTCGGTCACATTCATTATTTGATCATGTGTACATTGGTCACATTGTCTTGTGTACTTGTTTGGTATGCCATACAAAAAAAAAAAACCCTCAAAGCTGGGATCATTAATTGTAATCTCCAGTGTTTAGAACAGTCTGAAGCTTAAGATTTTGGATTCCTGAACTACAGTAACCTCCGTTTTCCTCCTCATTTGAAACTCCTGTGTTTAAAATGAACAACAGACATTTGATAATAGTTTACTAATAGCTGAACAGCAACATTTATTTCTTAGCATCTAAAAAAAATCTCCTGGATGTGAGCACATTTAGTTAATGTCGTTGCTATCACTATGGAAACAGCCACACTCAAAAAAAAACGTTAAGTGAAATTGCACATGACATTCGCTTGGCCCTTGTTAGTTAAGGATTGATAACGCGCAGGGTCATAACTACTGAAGACAAGCTTTTGTATTTCACCTCAAACAGGAAAAGAGGCACGAGTTGAATTTGGTGCACTTAGTTTTATTTTGCACTTGCTTTTATGTCATCTATAAATGTATACTAGAAATACTGGAATTTATTTAGTTGGAGTTAAATAATCCAAACCACTTTTTAAGTAATTCAAGGATTGTTTCTTCCTCCTGCTTCTCTTGGGAGTCTCATTGAAAATTTGCTGAGGGGAAAGAAAAAAGCTTTGCCTCTCGACTTGATAGGAAATATCTGTGGCATATTATTAACATAATTAAAGAAGATAAAAGTCTTGAATTCACTCAACTTGATACTCTGAAATCTGGCAATATGAGTAGTGTCTTACATCTGCAGCTGCTCTAGTCATGCTAATTTACATGGTCCTCTTCTGATGAATGGAAGCGGGAAAAAAAGTGGTAACAAAGGTGAATGGATCTCACTCGCTTTCATCAGACATTTTAGGATCACAGCAATATTAAAGTAAAAAAAAAAAAAAAAAAAAAAGAAGCTCCTCATGTACTTCCCTTCTCACATTCTCCTTTTCAGAGCTTCATGCTCTTGATGATAAATGCAGTTAGTAGCACTGGCTGAGAATGAGGTGCCAGAGACTGGAATCTCACAATCCAGTATCAAATAAAGCAATTTATTTATTTAAAAAAGAAATGTCCAAAGCCTTATTTAACAACAACCAAAAGAAATGAATCACCCTTATTTCCACCTTGGTTTTGCACACCTCAGACCAGCGATGTGCTTTCATGTGTGGTGCTTATGACGGTCAGTCTCACTGCAAGTGCTGCTGGGTAGACGGCCTGTTACCAGTTTTCATTTTTATTGTCACAGAGGTGCTGAAGGCTGTTTCTGACCGCTGTAGCATTGAATGGATGAATAACCTGAAAGTGCATGTTTGGGCCAGTCTGGGCATTTTCACAAGCCAAAACATTTTGATTTACTCTCTTGGAAATCTTTGACACAGAATAAGCTGGAACAGTGTAAATTGTTTTATGTAAAAAAAAAAAAAAGTTCAGTTTTCAGTATGATGGAAGTTCAAGTGGCTTTCCAAGGAACGAGAAAGATAACTTTGCAACCATGGGTCAGTGTTGTTCCTTTTCGTTTGTTGCAGAGTTAAGAGAGGTGCTTTTTCGGACAATTTTGTGTAGGCATGAGTATGTCAGCTTGTAGCACATCTTTCCTTAGTGGATCTCAGGATGAGAATGTTATAGATTAAATCCTGTGTTTTAATCCCTGGATGACCAGTTGAGGGAGATTCTACCATTCATTGTTAAAAAAATAAATGAGAATTTAAATTCTTGTATTTTCTGGATAAAGAGAGAAGAGTACTTTCAGTGGTGATGCAGAGTAAGTGAACATGACTGATGTTCATGAAGGGATCAGAAAACCACATCTTCAAATGATTTTAATTGAGGCCCATTGGCGATTGGGATCTCTAATTGATGACTGGTTCACTTCACAAACTAGAGATGCCCCAAGGCACTTGCTCTAATTCAGACATAGTCACAGCTACCAATACTGTCAAGGACAAGGTTGCTGGTTTTGAGGTTTGTAGTTTTCAGATTTAAAGCTGTATAAAAACTAAGCATGTACATTAGCTCTTCAAGCAAGTTAAAAACAACAATGCTGAACATAATAAACCAACAGCAAACACTTAATGTAATATATATATATATATATATATATATATATATATATATATATATATATATATATATATATATATATATATATATATATATATATATATATATAATATATAATATATAAAATATTATATATGGAAATATTATATATTCTCACCTAAATACTTTACACCATCTCCAAAGCAAGCTAGATGTAATTATTGCACTTAAACTCATTAATTTGTTCTATGCATCTACTCAACGCTTGTATGGGCTCATTGTCACCTGGTGACAATGTGTTATCTGCATAGGCATGGTAACTTATCATGTTGTTTATTGTTATTTGAGCTAGTGGAAGCATGTAGACATTGAATAGGAGGGCTCCTAGGATAGAACCTTGGGGAACTCCACATGGATTGTTCTGATTTTATGTTGATTGTGATGTTACCTATTGACACAAAGTAGTCCCTGTCCACACAAAATAGTCCCTGTCCATTTTACTGAAGAAAATAGATCAGTTGGTTCATTTTCAATTTTATTTATTTATTTTGTATTTTAACTTGATCATTGCATTGAGCTTGAAAACCACTGCTTGGCTAAATCAGCAACATCTCAACCTGACTCTGAGAAGTCAACAGTTGTCGGTCTCTGCACAAAGCTAACAGGCTGTGGGCGGTAACAGCAGGAGATTCATTCTCAAAGAGTGGCATCAATCTTCTCTTCTAACTCCTCGCAAGAGAGAGATAGAGTAAATGTATTTCTCAAAATGTCAAGTTGCTTTTGTAAGTGTACACTGAGAGTTTCTTAAATGCAAAAATTCAGAGCCACTGTATGTGTAGAAACCCTCTCATTCTACTGCACAGCTATCAAGTCCACTTCTAAGAAAGGCTGTTCAGTCAAAACAGAGAAGACTGTTAACCTCAAAAACTATATCTGCTTTTACAGAAACAAATTCAGTGAATGTGAATGTGTAATATTGACCATTTATCATTGTGCTACTTTCTGCTACGAAGTGATACTAATGCAGTCACAGTGAAATGTCTGTAGTCTGTTCTGAAAGCCTGTAGCACAATAACGTTTTCATTTTTCAAATTATATGTGGAGTTACACACCCCGAGATTTGCATCATGTCTGGAGGTGATCGACATGTCTTACAGTCTGACAGGCATCCTTGTGCTGTACAAGACTTCAATTAGAAGAAGTGACTACATGTGCAGAAAAATACCAAATGGAGGGACGTTGTCACATTTACGTAGGTGTGTATGTGTGGGTTCCAGGCTGACGAGGGATTTGACCAGCTTTCTGCTATTCAGGGTGCTCTTTAGCACCGTGACCATAGACCCCTTTGGCCAAACTGAGAACAAATACAGCACCCCCTTCTTCCTGCTCTCTCATCTTCGAGTTGCTACGGGGAGAATCAGGGAGGATTTGTGATGATGTATAAAGGTCCAGATGTAGTGCTGTATAAAATATGTCACATAATGTGTAACGTGAGTAAATTAATACTAATCATTAAGGCAGACCTACCAGAGCAGCATTACGGAAACTGGTAGCAGATTTTTACTATTTATAATTCAGACCATGACTAATAATCAGGGTGACACTGATTGATCAAAGCACCTTAAAGTCCATCCAAGCTGAAACTGGACAGAGACTCATTTCCGAACAAAATGAGTCAAGTGGCATTTAGAATTATAGCTGGAATAGGATATATGGGCCCATCATCAAGGAGGCTGGGTCATGAGATTGAACCTAAATGGGCTCAAACTGCAAAATTGGAAATTGAACTTTAGAGATGGACTCGTGGAAGGACCTGAGTGCAGCAGCGACATTGCTGTGGCTGGACAGAATGGTTATTTTCAATTTTCACATGTGTTTCCAAAGCCATTTGCTGATGGCAATATCCGACATTTTAATTGCATTCACTCAACTGCCAGAATATTAAATACAATTGAATACACTACAGCTGACAAAGAGAGGCGCATCAAAGTTCATGGGTGTTATTTATGGTATTTTAAGTTAAATTTGAATGTGCTGCAGTGATGGCACAGGTTCTTTTGGGTCTTAGCCAAAGTATGCGCTTCAGTTTTAAAAGCAGCACTTTACCTTTTGATAGATATAAAAGCTAAAACCGTTCTGTTGTATAAGTTATTATCTTTTTCTTGCTTTTGACTAGATCAAATGAGTTGTTCCTCTTCATTGCCTGTGTACCAAAAAGAAAAAAAAAAAGATGATGGCATTTTCTGAGGGAAACATCTCATCCATTTGCTGAATGGTAATGGATTTAATTTGGTATGTGAACAGTGTTTTTGTTTTTGAGACGTGGTCTGGCTTTTCTGTTTTTTCTGCCTTTCTTGATAAATTCAGTAGAAATATTTTCAACATGTTTGGCCTCAATGGTACAAGACCTAAGGCAGTGGGACTAAGATTTCATTTCTGCGGCCAAGCACTGGTGGAGTTTCAGTTTAACAGAAGAGCATGGTGTTAGATGAAATCGAGACAGAAATCTCTTGTGGTGCATTTTCTGGAGTTCTCACAGGGTCTCAGTGTGCTTGCTTGTTTGAATGAGCTTGCATGTGGTCACTTTCGATATATATCACAAAACCAAAGAAACTGAGAGAACTAGAAGATTGTTCCAATGTTTTGCTCCAGTGCCTATTTTTATTAGTGCGTCTTACAGTGAGAGCTGCATTTAGGAGATTTCTCCCTGACTGTTAAGGGCTGCATTCTAGCTCTCTGATTGCTATGGATCCATCTTTCCAGGTGTGCAGTACTCACGTGGTTTCTAAGGTGATGACGTTCCCCCAAAGCGATGCTACCAAATAAAGAGTTTGGGCCAAGTGTAAATACAGAGGCTGTGTTTGGAGAATCGACAGTGTTTTATTTTACCCCGTAGGGTCTTTTGGTGCTTTACGTTGAGCTACGTCTTTCAACAAAAGTCTCATTTTTAAGATACATTTCCAAAAGTAGTGAGGAGAAATGACGAGAGGTGCATTTGAACTCTCCCTTCTCCCCCTGCTGTTTTAGCCAAATGAGCTGGATGATGTGAGTTAGCATTGCAGACACATCTCCTGCAGCTGTGGAGGACGTCGGCAGCTCCCCCACTCTCCTCACTCCTGCCTCTGTGTTGCTCAGCTAACACTACATCCTTTCTTCTCCCACTGCCATGCATGGTTCTTTTTTTTTTTTTAGTCTGATTCACATCAAATCTGTGTAAAGGAAGAAGTGCCATCCACCAGCCTGAACGGATGCTCTCTGTGGTGCTTTTAGATAATATATGGAAACAAAAAAAAAAAAAAAGTTCTGCATTAGTCAGTTTTATTGTTGTGAAAAAGCCAGTAGACCATTCCCTCCACTTCAAAAATATCTTTACTCTATTTCCATTTGCTGCCACTCTTGTGCAGCTGAAACTCAGGTTAAAGTGTCGTGTTCACCAGCGGATGTGTTTGTTACCACAACTGATTGGATCTGGAGCAGATAAATCATATGAAAGCCTGAAAAGTTATTTGATTCTGGACTGATTGCCAGTTGTACCCTTTTCAATTGAAAACAAAATCAAATGTGAAATGACATTTTTCTTAGACGACACTGATTCAGTGAAAGGGTGGCAGCACAGAAATGTACAGCACGGTAAAATATGAAGACGTAAAGAAACAAAAGAATTACCAGCATGGGCTCATGCCTCTGCAGGAACAAAATACATTTCCTTACACGTCTTTGTGTTACGGTTGGCGAATGTGGTGAGGGCCCAAATGCAGAAGATCTCCAGGAGGCAGGAGTTGCAAACAGAAAAGTCCTTTATTCAACTGCTGCGAGGCAGGTTATCCACAAACGCAACACAAACAGGTTCCACATGAAAACAAAGAAATTCAATGAAAAAAAACAAAAAGCTTGACAACTGGTTGATCAGGCGGTTTTTACAAAAGGAGGAGGAGAAGCCAATCGAAACCTTAACACAAAGACCGTAAAACATGACACGCTGGCTCTTATTATACACAGCTAAGAGGAATAACTGTGGTCTGCTGTCTTCTTTTTTTTATTCTTTGTCTTTTATGAGCTGGTTCCTTTTACTGTGACAGTCACAGGGATAATCAAAAAAGACGGCCAACCTAAACAGCTCTAGGTTGGCCGTTTCAGCACTGGTAACTTAGTTTAGATCCCTTATCGGTTCGCCAGCTACGACTCACTCCACATCACAGAGCTTGTTAAACTACATACATTGCAGAGGCGGGCAAATCTTCTCTTGCCACTTTCTGTTGACTTGGACTTAATTGTGATCTTCAGCTTCACTCCACTCCTCACTCATCCTTTGCTTCAGTCTGTGCTCCTCCCAGCTCGCCAGAAGCGGTTTACCAGCTTTGTCAAACGGCAAGTCTTCACTCGGGGGACAACCAAGTCAGTTTATCGCTTTGGTGGAACTTAACTCACTATCCAGAAAGACTGCTGATATTTGTGTCCTCTGGCTGTCTCAGCCGCTCCCAGCCAATTACCCTGAAGATCAGTCAGTGTCCTCAGTGCCTCCTGCTTTGGTCCACTGTGGCAGTTTGTTAGCCAGGCCTGCTGAGCATCTGCACATCCTGTAAGGGTCAGTGCAGCACTCTGTTTGCTGGAAATCTGCTGAAATGTGAACTAATAGTGGTAGGAAGCCTGGAGTGGAGGGCTGTGTGTACATATGTTGCCTACACACACACACACCGTACCAAAGGTAGCAATGCCCTTGTGTACATGGTGAAACATATGTTTCCGTGTGTTTTGTTTTCTGCACCTTGCATAACCCCTTCCCATATTGGCTGTTTTCCTGTGCTACATCCACAGCAATGTGATCTAATGTGTACTCACCTAGTGTTATCTACCTTTTACATGATGCAAATGGTCTTTGCTCTCAGACCTTGTTCAAACATTACCTAAATTGCTGTAAGTCTGGGTTTTTTTTCCTTTTGTTTTTTTCTCCACTCCATCCCTCTGCAGGGATAATAGTTTGCCAAAGGCTCTTTACTTCATTAGCTTGTCACTGTGGTGGATCCTCGGCTGTCATGCTGCGACCCCAACTTTCACCATTATGCTGTATTAGGCATGAATGAGACAGAGCTGTGTTTTATCTCTACGCACATTAAGGCCTCAACCCATCAAAAACATCTTAGGTTTTTTTCTCCTCAGAGCAGATTGAAAAAGGTCATTTCCCATTTAAATGGTGAAGGTTTTTGGTGCCTGATTTGTACCTCTGATTTCAGAGCACATCGCAGAGCAGATTACTTTCCATGCTTGACGGGTTCTACTTTTGCTTTTGCCTTTACATCAGTGGGATACTTCCTTAGGGAGCTGATGAATTAACATAAAGGGATACAAAGTCTGATAACAGACTCCAAATGAGCATTAATGTTAAATGTTCTCTTTTCATTATCTACACTTTGCTTCCTCATTCTCTTACATGTTGTTTGGCAGTGACTTGGACTCTAAATTCCAAGCTTATCATCTAAGTCCGGAAGTCTGATTCCAGAGGGAACTTGAATTGCATTTGGCATCAGGGTAATCTAATAGATAATGGCAAGCTTTTGTTTTGCTGGCAGCAGACTGATGTCAACATTCAACAGTTGAACGAGGGCAAGGCCATGATAGGATTATGAAATATGGAATGTCAGTAATCCTCACAACACTGCAGAATGATAAAACAGCAGTGGATTCAGATAGACGGCCGCTGCAGCGTATAACACTCTCTTATAGGAAATGACAATGAATGAGTTGAAAGTACATTTTATAGAATAATAGTGCAGCTCATATCATAAAGCAGCAATTTCACTCTATACGCTCTAGGACCTGTGTTGGAGGCTTCATGTACAGCGTTACCATTTGATAGGCTTAGAGTAAACGCTTGAAGGTATACAGCAAACTCTGAATGTCCCTTTTCCCCTCTCTCTAACATATTTATTTAGGGTTAAACCTAGGAATAATTAGTCTGGCCAACCCTTCTAGTTCAGAACCAAGAAATGCCAAAGAAGTTACCCCTGGACGCCACTGGCTAGACATACAACTAATCAGACACACAAAGTCACTTGCATTTCTCTAGAAATGTCAAGCATTTGCCAGCCTCTTACGCTGGATTCACATGGCAGGATTGTTGTACATCGAATGGCGCTTCCGACACTTCTGGCTGAAGCTGTCCTCATGGCCTGGGATCATCTGTTTTGACAGGCGATGTGCCAACCCTTGTTTTTGGGTGCATTCTCTTTGACAAGGATGCAGGAGGAGAGGTACATTTTAAAGTTGGAGACACCAGTGATGAATTTGTCCTCCAATGTGTGCTTAAAACCACCTGCTTTCGCGATGGACCAACCCTGCGTTCGAGTTTATTTGGCTAGGCAAGACCCGGGAGAAGTAAAGAAGTTGATTGTGCGCATTCATATCTGTTTTCCACTCAAACAAATACCAACAACCTGCCAAACAGCATGGCCTCTCTTGCATTTCACTTTCCATTTGGCGAGCTTGATTAATCACACCACTCCCATACAATGCGACGCACGCGGCCACCCACCGCTGCCTGCTCTCATTATTCCCCTACGCAGGAAAATGTACAGCCAGCGGGGATGAGGCAGGGAGAGAGCAAGGAGAGCACTTGGCTACTGCATATAGTGGATGAATGAAGGATAAAGGTAACAGGCAAAACAGAGCAGCAGACAAAGAAGGTGGGTGGGAGAAAAATTTGGTGGGACACAAAAATTTGCATTGCTGAGAGTGGGTTATAGCCATGCTGTGAGGAAGACTGATAAAAGATTGGGGCTGCTCCATGTCCCCTCAAGGCTCTGCTTCTATCTGAATATTCATTGAGCTGACACTGGCTTTTCTCGCCACCCTCTATAAAAGGATGCCAATTGGCTTTTACCTTGTGGCATCTAATAAGCTGCAGTGCCGAACATGCATACAAATGACTCGTCAAGGTACCCAAACGCAAGCAGTCATTCCTGCACTTCTTAAATGAGCAGTCTGGAAACAGACTAAAATGCCAAAACAGTTTACTCCTTGTGTTTGTATAGCTGTGCATGACAAAAGCATCACTTGATATTTTTTTTTTTTTCCATGACAGCTGTTTGACTGCATATCTGCAGGACTGAAATGAGAAATTGCTGAGTTTATCTTCTTTTTTTTCCATGCGCTTTGATTGTTTATTCGTTCTGTATATTAAAATATCCAATCTGCTGCGTGCGTGTGTGTGTGTGTGTGTGTGTGTGTGTGTGTGTGTGTGTGTGTGTGTGTGTGTGTGAGGGGGGGGGTTCCTTCAGTTTGTCAAAAGTAGATTATTCATCCATTCAGTATATTTATACAAAATGATTCAGCTATGATTCTGGATTGTAAGGTTTACAGGATAATATTTTTTAAAAGTTCTCTCAGATTGCTGAGGATGTAAATACTGACCCAGAATATGTTCTCTGGAAAATGTGCAGATACTTCATAAATACGTCTTTCTTTGTAATCAGTCAGGTAGCTTTTTTTTTTAATATATTGTCTTGGACCATTTGCATTTAGTTGAGTTTAGCTGGATTTCGTGTAGGGGAATGTATTCAAAGCTGTGCACCTAATCCGTTCAAACAAACACAGGCACTCACTCTGGACCTCCATCGCACGGCAACATCTCAACTTTCAGATAAACAAAAAAAAACATTTCATTTTGTACTTCTGTTTGTTTAGAGGACCAACTTTGGTTCTGTGTTTGTGAGCTGGCAGAAAAAAAATTAGCATTTTCTTTTCCAAAGAAGAGGAAAATAATAACCTGACCTCCTTGAGTAACAGAGCTTTATGTTCCTGAGAAACGTACATACAGGGCGCCGCTCTGCTCCACATTGTCAAAATCTCTAAAACCTTTGACTTGCAGCCCACCGACCTCACCATGTGCATTTCACTATCTTAAATATTCAGCATAATCCTTTTGGGGCTTCCCGGTAAGATGTAGAATTCAAGTGAGATTGAAATCGTCGTCGTCTCCTGAGATAATTGTGTGCCACAAGGACACAATTTTCTTTTTCTTCAATTAGAAAGATGAAGTTGAATCTGCGGAGCTTGGCTTAAAACTTTGTTGCCCTGCAGGCAGCACAGTTTTCCTGGTATTTCAAAAGTCTGCACACATTATGCTCTGATGCTCTGATCTCAAACGTTCTGTCTTTGTTATAGTAATGACGAATATGTGTGTTTCTCCATAGTGTGTGTTTAATATATGGTCCGAGTAGCAGATATTTGGGCCAAGATCTCCCTTCTGTGGGAAGGTGGTTATTTGAGTAAGTTCTTCCTGCTCAGGATCACAGACATCTGCTGGAACCTATCTCGGCTCTCATAGGGCAAAAGGCAGGACGAGTTGCCAGTCCGTCGCAGGGCCACACAGAGACAGACATCATGTTTAGGAACCATGGAAAGAAACCAGAGTGTCCGTGGAAAACTAACACAAGCAAAGGCAGAAAGGGTGAATGACTGCAGTCAGCTTTGCGGTAAAATCTTGTTGACCCAAGGTGTTATTAGCAATTCTGCAGATAAAACTGGTTGTTTTGACTAGTGGCTCTTGAAAGCTCCTGTATGCGACATCGCATAAAGTTGTTGCAAACGTAAAGGTTAACGCTGGGCAGGCCAAATAGATCCTCTCGGAAGAGCAATCAGTTTTTCCTTCTTTTTTTATATATATTCACTCAAATTACAAAATTATTCATCAAAATTAAAGCTACAAAAAGCAAAATATTCATATCCATATCTTTTGCTCTCCATCCCGCTGTTTCCACGTGTGCAGTCAAGCTGGAAGAAAAGCCGACAACACACGGAATATGTAGACTGACCAAAACACGAACGGATGAATTCCACCTCCTGCAGCGTTATTTCCTGTCCGTCTTATCACGCATCAGTGACTGAGAGGTAGCAGACGCGGGCATCTCAGTCAGAACAGCAAAGAGCCGACCGTAAAGCCTGCAACATCACGAGTGGGTGAAAAATCCGTGAAACAAAGATAAGAGAAGGTGGAAAAAGAGATTAGATATGAACTCCACTAAAAAAAAAAAAAATCCAGCATCGTGTGTTTCTAGCTTATAGGAGCAAGTGACTGATCAGGAGGAAAGTCTGATGCGTTGATTTTATCGCGCTCTGCCTCTGAAGAGTGAGGCTTCCTGGAAATTCAGATTATAGTAGAAAGAGCTCAGTAATAATGCTTGAAATGAGTGTGTGGAGAGAAGGGCTTTGGTGTTTCTTAAATATTAATTCGCTGGTGGTACTGGTGGTACTAACTGGAGAGGGAGGTTTGAACGCCTCACTTCATGGTGGTGGAGATCGTGACAGAATTCATCCAACATCTTTTTTCTTGTCTCTTTAACTGAAGCAAAGGTAAAAAAAAAAAATTAAGAGTTAAGACCATTTTTATACCAAACGTAGCAGAGTAGTTTCAATTTATTTCATAGAAGAAAGCAGCAGTAATCAGTGTGATTGTTGCCAGATGTTTTTGGATTTTCTTTTCTTATTTTACATTGAACTTTTTTTTTTTACATTTCTGGCAGCTGTATACAGAGTTTATATATGATATTTGCAGCTTCTGTGTATCTGGAGAACGAAGCTGAATTTGTGTCTGTGAAATAAATTTAATGCTCCACATTGATCCTTTGGCATGCCTCATGATTAGAGCGTTGTAGTTTTTTTTTTTTTGCAGAGTTACATAGCTTACATACATCCTTTTTATCCATTCCCACATCAACAATCCCCCATCATGGCTGTGCCCGTATATCAGTTTGTCTCAAAAGCAGCCCTCACTGACTTACTTTTCTATTTATAACAGAGGTGGTTTGGTCATAAGGGTGATCGGGCGACGAACCACCAGAATAGGATAAGGATTCATTCATCCATTCGCTCTAACGCTCTGTTACAGCTGGGACTCATTTGACAGTTTGAGGTATCTCTTTGTGTTATTTTCCTATCAACATAAAGCCATTCCACCAGTTGTCCCGCCACTTCTGGGGGTGATTTTAACCAGGTTCACAATCGCACAAGATCTCTCTCAAAAGGCTCTCATGAATAATTTGTTTTTTAATTCAAATAATTAATCATTTATAAATAATTGATTCACAATTACAACCTATTTGTGTTACCAGTGTTACCACAATGTAAGCATACAAAAACACCAGAATAAAGGGAATACATTTAAAATATTAAAACAGTCAATATTAAAGTTGAAATAAAACGTGTTTAATGTGTTTTTCATTAACTAATTGTATATTCAAAGAGGAATTTAAATAAATATTGTTTTCTGAAAACAAAATTATTGTAAATGCAGCCTCAGACACCCCACCTGCAGCCTAACTGATGCTTGCCTGTGAAAAGGGAGTTTAGTTTCCCGCCTGTTGCTTTGTGTCACCCCGTATTACACCACTGTGTGGGTTCCTTTCCGTGGCGTTTAAGTTTATAGTGCTCCGGTTTCTTGTGTTTACTCCTTTTATGTACTTCAGATATGGGAACGAAGCAGATAAAGCATTTTCTTTTCTTTTCTTTTTTTTATTTTGTGAATTCTATGCAACTGTAACTTTTACCGTCATTGCAGCCATCTATTTATGTATCGGGCTGGACATTGATGAAAAAGAAGTAAATGTAGGAAACACATTGAAGGAAATTCAGCGCTACCAAACCTTATTTGTTGCAGTCCGCTCCGACCCGACGCGCGGTTACATTTCAGATGACGGCGGAACATTTCTGGTTTGACATGGAAGCATAAATCACCTGGTCCGTGTGCTCCTTTTCCTCCTGTAATCCAGTTTTATGTTTGCTCCTTTGCTCAACATTCTGTATTGTTTTGATACTGATTTTTCCCTTGTGTGCTGCATCTTGTTCGACTTGACCTGTGTGTTTTATGCGATTTCAGTGAATACTAGTAAAACATAAAACAATGAAATCATCAATCAGTCAAAAATCCATTTCTCCTTTTGAAGCCTGGATTTTGCCTGTGATGTTTCCATTCAACAATGTTGCATATATCAGGTACAACAGATGAGTCTTTACAGCTACAGTTGTTACTTTAGATTTTTTTTTCTTTGTTTTTGGTCGCACCTTTTATTTATTCCTAGTTCGTCTACACCTCATTTGCGTGTTCTCAGCGCAACCCCGATAAGGACGGGGATTTTCATTTTATTAAATGCGTTAGGGATTTCATCAGCTCCGGGCAACAGTTTGCCGGCGGTTTAGTCGTTTGAAAATGATCGTTTTTTTTCCTCTCTAAACTAACAGATGGGGTTGTTAGAGAGGCATTAGATTTGTAGTGACAGAAGAGCTTACATGAGGACAGGACAAGGCAGTCTTGTGTCCCAAAAAGTTCACTAAATCACGAGGGGAGTGAGTTTATAATCACTTTATCACTATTTTACCTCATTTTATTTATTCCTATTTTTTTTAATGTATTGCTGAAAGCAATCTGTGCTGTAACGTGGCCGGCATAATTAGCTAGCACACCAAGCAGTGCAGAGCCGTGCTTCATTACGTTGGAGGGATCTTTATTTGATCCCGCCCTTTAGCACATTTCCCTGTTAATACCCCTTCTGATGTCTGATTAAAACTCTCTCAGTAATCTTCCTACAACCCCCACACCCCCACGCACACACTCACACACCCTCTATCGCACACGAGAAGCTAATTTGAGACAATAAAGAAAAGGATTTCTTTTTTTTTGTCAGGATTTTTTAAGGATTCAGAGATCTTTGCCTTTACCGACAGACATGTAGATGCCAGATGCACTGCGCCGACCACGTCAGCCTTCTTACCAGTCACTCATGTTACTTCTGCAGCTTTGCATGGACATTCAGTTGTACGCAAAGATACTTAACATATCTGAACCATTTATTTATTTTCTTATATATTACTACTCTTCAGTGTTGTCATCTGCTTTGCCCATTAACTTGCCAATATAGTTCAAGTCAGTGACACAGAAACTTTGTATTCTTGTCCTCAAATGTATTCGTCTTAAGATCATCACCTGTAAGTATTTGAAGGACGGCGAGAGAGGAGAAGAAAGCGAGAGATAACAACACACTAATGGGGTTTATCAAAGTCAACCTGAATACCCTAACAGTCTGGGCTTGAACATCAAAGACCACTCTCCGCTCCGCCGCGAGCTACCCTGGGCATCCATCAAACACGCAGGCAGGGGAAGGCTTAAATTGACTTAAATTGGATGACGCAAAATGTGTGTATTGTAAGGACAGATACGCTGATGAGGGTCTAATTCCGGCCTGTCATGGTGAGTGTGAGTAAGGCTGACATTTAAGGGAGTTATGTTGTAGAAGTTAAAAACCGAGAACAAAATAAATAAATAAATCCAGGAGGCAGCTATCTTCATTTGTAGAAAACGCCAGGATGCTGTGAGGTCTGCTCCAACATACTTTATGACACGCTATCGATTCAAGAGAAGATGAAAGGAAATGCTGTTGGATTTGATTTCTCATTCAGGGTCTAAATTCCCCTTGACACACATTGAGAAGCAGACAGTCCTTTTGATTGCAGTGAATCTGACCAACAGCGTAATTCTCTCTGGGAGATCAGAGTGTTTCTTCCCATTTTTATTAGACTTCAAAGGTTACATGCAGGAATAAATTCAGTACATATACAGTATATATAATTCACTCTCTTCATAGCTGCGGCCACACTTTAATCCATCATGCATATTTGTGTTTGTGTGTGAGACATCATTTTTAGAGTTCTGCAGGATAATGTGCATACTTTACTGACACTAATGAATGAAACTTTTTAGAACAAAAAGACATGGACAGTCTGCACTTGGAAGGCAAGAAAACTCACGTGAGGCATGAAAAGCATGAAAATCTGGCGCGTGAAATGCTCCTCGTTTTCTCCGCAGGTCAGAAGAACAAATATATGCATAAATCTGACCTTGCTTTGTGATGTACAGTATCATCAACGCAACAGCCATATTGCACCCACTTAAATAAATCTTTCTGTTTAGTTTTCAATAGAAAATAAATGTTGTTACCGTCCTGGCTGTGGTATTATAGCGCAGTTCTGGGATTTAGTAAGGGGATATAATATAATATATATATTTGCACTCCTATGTGTTTACAGTCAGATGTTCTAGACTCATCCGCTCATTTGATTGAACTCACATGCTTTTTATTTAAATGATTTGCCACACTGAACACTGAGCCGTTTTTATCCTATTTTGCAGTTACAACACTCGTCCTCAGAGTATCATTAATGTCATGTTAACGCATCATCTGGCTAGTGTGAATGTGAACGTGACCTCGTTGCCCATTTTGTTGAAATGTCTCCATTTCAAACTCCCACCCCCTCCTCACCTGGTAAGCTGGGATGTAGTTGTGAAGCTCCTCTTCCTGGTCTCGTTCTGAGTCTGTTTTTTTTTTTTGTTTCCTCTTTTCTTCTCATGTATGTTGACAACTTGCACCTCGTGCGGTGCATTTTGAAGAGAATACACATGCTGTGGTAGCATCTAGCAGTAAATAACTAGCAGGCTTTTGGAAAACAAACTTCTTTTAACTGCTTGACTATGTAGTGGAGGAATTATATTGGCTACGAGTTTGGCCTGTTGGTTAGAAACTAGTAGGTTCATCTACTTCAGGAATGCGCAATGAAACATGTATAATAAGTTACACCGTCATGGCAGCAACGAATTGGCATTACAAGCCAACCCATGTGAAAAACGACTTTCTTGTATTGTTTTTTATTGCAGTGTTTTAGATGTGCATGTGTGTTTTTTGTGTTTGTTTTTTAGACCTATTTACAGTGTAACTTTGCTGCGTGCCATTGTTGTCGTTCTTATAGTCGTTGTTCAAAAGATGGCTGTTGAACAAATGTGCTATGATCAAATTCTGATGTCAAATTCATAAACAGAAGGCCTCCTGCCTAAGTTTAAACTGTGACCATAGTTATTATGAGTGTTAACTTCTGGACTACCATCTGCGCCCATCAGCCACCTCAACCAGGGAAACTCACAGACTGACCTTGCCCTTTCCAGACCCAGTCTTTAAAAATTAAAAATAAAAAATTGCAGCCCAACATGCTCATCCACAAGCATTTCATTCACATATGATATCATTGTGTGGAACTGCAGCTTCTGTAGATGCAGTGTCAGCACGACTGCAGAGGCCAGAGCTGGAGAGACACACATAACCCTGCCCATGGATCGGGTGTACACCCTCACCTTTTTATAGTTATTGATTGCTCCTCTCTGTTTTGCTGAGACGGATGCTGTACCGGACCACTCGGGTGGTGGCTGGTTCCTGGAGCGAAAGTTATCCTTTATCAGCAACCACACACAGACACCCACACAGACCTACACAAACCCACACAGACCAACACAAACCCACCCAAACCCACACAGACCCACACACACCCACACAGACCCACACAAACCCACACAGACCCACACAAACCCACACAGACCCACACAGACCCACACAAACCCACACAGACCCACACAGACCTACACAAACCCACACAGACCTACACAAACCCACACAGACCCACACAGACCTACACAAACCCACACAGACCTACACAGACCCACACAAACCCACCCAAACCCACACAGACCTACACAAACCCACACAGACCCACACAGACCTACACAAACCCACACAGACCCACACAAACCCACCCAAACCCACACAGACCTACACAAACCCACACAAACCCACACAGACCCACACAGACCCACACAACCCCACACAGACCCACACAGACCCACCCAAACCCACACAAACTCACACAGACCCACACAGACCCACACAGACCTACACAAACCCACACAGACCCACACAAACCCACCCAAACCCACACAGACCTACACAAACCCACACAAACCCACACAGACCCACACAGACCCACACAACCCCACACAGACCCACACAGACCCACCCAAACCCACACAAACTCACACAGACCCACACAAACCCACACAGACCCACACAAACCCACCCAAACCCACACAAACTCACACACAGACCTACACAAACCCACACAGACCTACACAAACCCACACAGACCCACACAAACCCACACAGACCCACACAAACCCACCCAAACCCTCACAGACCTACACAAACCCACACAGACCCACACAAACCCACACAAACCCACACAGACCCACACAGACCCACACAAACCCACACAGACCCACACACAGACCCACACAGACCCACACAAACCCACACAGACCCACACACAGACCCACACAAACACACACAGACCCACACAGACCCACACAGACCCACACACAGACCCACACAGACCCACACAAACCCACACAGACCCACACAGACCCACACAAATCCACACAGACCCACACAAACCCACACAAACCCACACAGACCCACACAGACCCACACAAACTCACACACAGACCCACACAGACCCACACAAACCCACACAAACCCACACAGACCCACACAGACCCACACAAACCCACACAGACCCACACAGACCCACACAAACCCACACAAACCCACACAGACCCACACAGACCCACACAAACTCACACACAGACCCACACAGACCCACACAAACCCACACAAACCTACACAGACCCACACAGACCCACACAAACTCACACACAGACCCACACAGACCCACACAAACTCACACACAGACCCACACAAACTCACACAGACCCACACAAACCTACACAGACCCACACAAACCCACACACAGACCCACACAAACCCACACAAACCCACACAGACCCACACAGACCCACACACAGACCCACACAAACCCACACAGACCCACACAGACCCACACAAACCCACACAGACCCACACAGACCCACACAGACCCACACAAACCCACCCAAACCCACACAGACCCACACAGACCCACCTCAAGTCATCACATCTCTGCTAATGACCTGCCTCTGTTTTCTCAGTGTGGACAGCTTTCAGGCCTTCGTATTTATCTCTCCGCACATGTGTCAGGTGTTCTTGTTCTCATTCCTCATCTCTCCCTTTTCCACTTCTTTGATACTCTTTGGTTGTCAGTTTTCCTTCATTTCTCTTTTCTTCTTGAGCCCTTGTCTTTTCGCTTCAATGTGCTGTTTCCTTCTGTTCTTTCTACTTCAAAACCCTTCTGCATATCTGTCTTTTTCCATTTCTTGAGAGTCATGACAGATTTCTTTCCTCCCGTGTCAGTCTTTGTGTGTTTTCGCCCGCTGTTCATGTCATTTTTCAGTGGACTGTCTCTCTGCATCATGCGCAGCAAGTGGATTATTGTGTTTGATAGATAACTTACGCAGGTACCCCACGCTTTATGTTTTTACCAACTTTATGACAAATTTTCACAGTTTTCGTTTCGTAGAGTACGGATGAAGCTATTTCTGTTTCATACTTCTTCAGTGGATGTTAATATGCACTCCACATCTCCTAATACAATGCTTTTTTTGGACGTTACTGTCTATCATACACAATATTTGTGAATATTTTTTATTGGAGTATCCGAAGTTGCAGTGAGTACGTCTCCACATTCGGATATATCTGTCTCAGTATTTTCTCTAAAAGGTGCCCCAACAGGATGTGAATCACTGATAACGTGTTTTTGACAGGCACAGACAGCGTAGATTTCACCTGCTTCAGAAAGGTGCTACACAGCACCACTGTCTCCTTGACGTTTGTGGTTATATTCAGCTTAACTAGCCCCCTGACTCATGACCAACATGTAAAAACAATCTTTTTGTTCATTGTTTAAAATAGGGAGCATATAGACATTTTTCTACCCTGCTTGGAGAGTGCAAAAAAAAAAAAAAAAAAATTGAGTTCAGTACTTCATGTTTTCTAATCAGACATCTTTTGCTGAAATAAATAAAAAAAAAAATTAAAAAAAAGAATAAAAAAGTACGTGAAGCTTATATGAATGTTGAATTTGGTCATTTCACCACTGTCCTTGAAAAAAAAAATCAAGAATACTGTTGGTATGGCGTTTTTGGTGCGGTGTAAATTTTTTGCAGCTTTGCATGAAGTTTAATACAGTGATTAACCGCTATGTGCTAAATTCAAGGTGTTTTTGTCCTCCTAAACATTTCACCCACTTAATTACAAATCATTTGCTGAACCTGAGCGCTGATTGAACAGTCAGTGGTGTTTCAGGCATCCTCCTTTTCCCGAGCGACTCATCGAAAACTATGAACTGTGACCTGTTGGGTACAGTAATTTGGTTGTGGGAACCACAGAGCAGCTTAACCCCCAATAATCTCCTCATTTTGCACTCTTTCTCTCACTCTTTGTAGCTCTCTAGAATCTATCGCAAATACAACTATTTTTAACTTGGCTTATGTGAAATAATGGATGCGTGTAAAGGATAATGAACGATCAGAGCAGGTGTCAGAAGTATTCTTGTTTAAAGCCTAGAGGCAGAAGGAAAATTGGACAGATCTTGCTGCATTTATTTATTCATGCGTGATTCAGGCAGACATGAAGAAAACGCTCCGTTGCGACGCAGCCTCTCTGCTGCTTGGACCCTTGCAGCTAGAGCTGAGAGCTAGAGCTTGGCTGGCTTCCTGTTGCCTTCTCATTGTGCTGATGGCAGGCAGGAATCCCACTGCCAACTAGGCCTTAGCTTTCCTTAAAGCTGCATTTATTTATTTATTTATTTTTCTTTTTTGGTTTGGGCCAGGGGAGAAGCACCATCACTGTTCTTAAATGTGGGAGAAGAAAATGTTAACTCCTTCAAATTCAACTTACCGTCAAATTAACCTTTTGAACTACAAGTTTTACTTAGACGTGTTTGTTTGAGTTAGGCCAAATTCTCCAGAAACTGCACACTTTCAGATTTGAAAATTCAGGTAATGGTTAGAGAAACATTAGACAGAAATAAATAAAGAATGTTAAAATTATGCCTATACTATGCAATTTATAATCTAGAACAATTTGTTTTGTCACATTCAATAAATATATCTGTACCGTCAACTGGCTTCGCTATGTCACGAGCACAAGAAGAACAAAAAGAAGAAGAAGACGTTTGTGCACAGCCGTAGCTCCGTAAACTGGAAACAGAATGGATGCAACTTGCCTTCAGACCGAAACAAACATTGCTTTGGCCAGTCACTGGCAGGGGGAGGGTTCATAAATGGGCACAGATTTTGGAGATTAAAAGATATAGCATTATCTAGAAATTGCTTACCCTGCCTTTAACCCAGAAGTTTTTATGGGCTGGCAAACACATTCACATCTTGCTGTTGTATGCTTAACCTTCTAAGCCCTGAGGTTAAGCATATTCTTTTGTAGATATCCACACCTGCGATTTCATACTCTCGGAGTTGCTATAACGGCGGCTGCATCGCTGTCTGGACTGATAAAGAGAAGCTGTTTTCAGAGTTTTGGTTAATAATACAGTGTTTGCTTCTTTCACTGAGGAGGATTAGAAATTCTTTTTCCTGTTTTCTCTGCAGTGGATGTCCAAAGATACGCACCAGGTGTTCCTCTTTGTGTTTGCTGCAAACTCAGGGAGGAAACCTCAAAGATAAAACTGCTGTTAATCTCCTTTCTGGCTGCAAACAGAGGTTGGGTGCATTTACTAGACACCAATAAATGTAAAAAATTTTACCCTGGACTCCCAGTCTTTATCGTGCTCTAAAATATACAACCAAACTGAGTGCTTCCCATACGTGGTGTTGCAGGACACACTGTTACTCAGGTAGACTCACACATGCTAATCTGATGCAATGCTGCATACAAATGTGCCCTCATAAACTCATAAAGCAAATGCATAAACAAAGACTGAAATAAATAAGTTGATTTAAAATATGTGCTATACTGTGATGAAAATTTTATGAAGTGAAAAAGTTCTCATATGTCTCTTCCTGTCTGCCTTTATTGTTTGTGGTGCAGAACAGCAGTGTGCATCGCTGCACATAAACTCCCTGACTGGTTTGACTATTGCAGATAGTTTGGCAGAGCAGGAATATTTTACACCGTGCAGTCCGGGCCAAAGTCCATGTGGAGCCCTGAGTAAATGTCATCACTAACCTCGTAAAAAAATTAAAAATAAACAGTATCAATGTAAATAATTTCGCTTCTATTCCCTGATTTAGTCAGTAATCATATATAATAACTGACTTTCAAAAAGAAAATAAGAAGATAAGATTACTAAGGGTTTATTAGCATGAAAAAACACATAAATAAATGTATGTAGAAATACGGAGACAAAAAAAGGAAAGGTGTCTGCTCTGTCAAGTGACATGATTTCTGATTAATAAGAATTGAGAAGGAATTAATAATTGAATAAAATAAAAAAAGAGACGTATTTTTTTACACATGCATTTGTTCTTTTATTTATGACTACATTTATGAATATAATTTAAACAAACAACCCTCTTGATTGTATTTAAATTACTCAATTTTTTTCCCTGTATTTTTTTTTAAACATTTGTCCTTGTTTTCTTTTTAAAATATAATTAATGTATTTTTTATTTAATAATTTTTCCATATGTGGATTTATTTTTAGTAGCTGATTTGCTCCATTACTGTGAAGCAACAGCTTTTATAACACAAAGTCTGTATTTCACTAGTTTTTTTCTACTACATTTTTCTGTTCTTGGAAAACGTTTTTTTTTTTTTTTTTTTAACATACTTTTCACCTTGATTATCTGTCCCCATTTTAACATTGTTGTACCATGTATTTCTTCTTTAGTGGGCTGCATGCACATTTCGTGGCCATTATTCACTTTATCAGACAACATCAAGTTTGGTCAAAAGGCTTAGCTGTAAATATCTTCCTCATGAAACTGTCATTTTTGGCCGGTTGTAGCAGACTATAAAAACAACTGAAGAACCTACTTTTTAGATAGCAAATGCCATTAAAAGATAATATGTCCTTATTCTTTTATTCTGATTGTATGCCAGTTTCTTTCTCTGTAAACAGAGTGAGAAAAACACTCAAGTTTTATCACCACAAGTTGCAGCGCAGCCACTTAACAAGATGAAGTTATTTTTGCTGGTTGGCAATTTGGGGCTGACAGAATATTTGCTTTTTAATTCCACTGTTGAACATGGGATGGATGGATGGATTTATTTACTTTGTTATTTTCTAGCATGAGCGAGCACATGTACAAACATGAGCACTTTTATCCTGCTTTCGGTATCACACTGCTTTGGTCTTTCACAAGAGGAAGCAGTGATGTTATATAATGAAGTGAACTTAGCACCCGTTAATAAAATATTCTTCCAGACGTTCCTCCACCGATGCCATCACTCTCAGTCCTGTCCATGACTATGTTTACACATGTCTGTTTACACATGTTTATTTTGTGATCTTATTCACAGAAAGTCTAAGTGCATCTGTGAATATTTACTTTGTTCTGTTGACATTTAAGTGGAGAGTTTAGGTTTTAGTATCAACTTTTTTTATGCTTTTACTCTGTAGAGGTTCTTTTTAGGCAAAATACCAATTTTGAACAGAATATTAGTTTTATTATTTACTTTTTTTTTTGCAAAGTAATATATATGAATCCAGAAAATACAGTTTATACAGACGTACTGCAATATTGCATAAGATGGCTTGTTTATACTGTAAAAGGATTTTATCTCTCATTTTTCTCTGAAAGTTTGATAAAGGTAGCGCTGCAGGGGGTCTGTGTTTCCAATGATCGCTGTTTTTTAAGTAAACATAATTCTCATATTCATCATATTTTGTCCAGCGAGACTTCTCTTCAGAACAATTAAAAAGAAAATTTCAGCTTTGAAGAAAATACACCAAAACATCTTTAGTCTTTGACAAATTATTGTTTGATTGCAGCTACCGCTGTTGAGAAAATAGCTGGATGATGAAGGCAGCGGATGATTGTTCAAATGATCATTCAGAGGCAAAGCCCTTATGCAGTGTATAATGATTAAGTGTTACAGGATAACTACATCCTAATTATGAGGCCAAAACAGCTGGAAACTAGATTTTGATTAGTTTAGATTAACGGCTACGTCATATCCAGTGCTGCCAGCGACGTGGAAATTCATAAAAAGTGTCTCCTTTACACTTTTGCGAATAAGTGGAATATCAAATCGCCTGAAAAAAACCACCTCCTGGAAGCCTAAAAAGGTTTATTTGATATTTGGGAGTTTTTTTCAAATTAGAATCGTTTCCATTATAGAATTTCTTTTTTTAAATTTGATTTTGCACAAATCTAAAGTGACCGAAACGCGTTTTGTCTGCATGAAAACCTGATGAGCAGCTGAGCTGGTCACTGACTCTTCTCACTGGTACCTACTTAGCCCTTTTATTCGGCTTTTCCTTTGTGTTTATTTTTAATTATTTTGTTTGTCATTTATCAAAAAATAACCTAGCAAAAAGCTTGGCACAATCTGACGAACTAGATGCGTGAACTTGTTTTTCGTGACACCACTCTGACTGCGTAGATCAGCTGGTACTAGTAAGGCACTTTCCCTTAACAGCTGTAAGTAAACTGACTTTCTAACTGAGTGGTCATTTTAAAAGATGAATGGTCTCTCTTTACTCTTTGTACCACTTTTGTTCCATTCTGATTTTTCTATAAACTACTTTATAATGTCATTCACTCATTCACACAAATGTGTGACATGCATGTGTCTCTATGGTTTTGCTGTGATTTTGTTAATCTGTCAAGACGGAGATTTGTCACCATTTGAGCATGATAGTCGTTGGTACTGGGTTGGTTTTAATAAGGCAAGGGTAAAACTGTACAAGGGATTTGGCTTTATGATAAGACTTCAGCGGTGCACTGTATTCCAGCTTCCTTTATTGTGAATAATCCAAATGCATTGAATAAATCTGCGTATTTCACCTTCCTTTCATTCAGACTCTAAATAATATGAAATTCCATCCATTATCTATACCCGCTTAATCCGTTACCGGGTCACGGGGGTCCGTCGGAGCCTATCCCGACGCATACTAGGTGAAAGGCAGGGGTGCACCCTGGACAGGTCGCCAGTCTGTCGCAGGGCCACATAGAAAGACAGACAAACATGCAGACTCACATTCACAAAATTTAGAATGATCAATTAACTTACCCTGCATGTTTTTGGACTGTGGGAGGAAGCCGGAGTACCCGGAGGGGAGAACATGCAAACTCCACACAGAAAGACCCACCGTGCCGGGAGTTGAACCGGCAATCTTCTTGCTGTGAGGCACCAGTGCTAACCACTAAGCCACCGTGCTGCCCTAATATGAAATTCTTTAGCTTAATTAGTAACTGACAAGTTTCCTCTACTGTCCACTTTGATTTTAAAAACCACCATTTCATGTACTTAGGTATGGGAGCTTCCAGAAGTTTGATTCCGTGGAATTGTTAATCCGCCTGAATAATGATCCCGTTCATAGGTTCTTCTAATGTCTGAAGCATTTGCGCGATGATGTCATGCACACGCTTCCTATTTTGGCTCAGAATGTTTCCTACCTGCCACATGGCCCATTGGTTAAAGGAGACAGGTTTTGAAGCCCACTTTTCTTTTTTTTTTCTTTTTTTTATACAGAGCAATGCAGCTCTGTAAAAATGCTGCTCTGCATGTTGCTCAGGAAACCCTCTGGAACACCACCCACTGCACGTCCCTGCATGCTCCCAGCTCCATCAGCCGAACCCCACCAAAATATCTGCAGAGCTGCCGCCAGACCTTTACAAAGACTGACATTTTAACATGTCAATGGAGATTGACTCGTTTTTGAAGCCATTCTCGATCTCTCAGTCGAAGGTATTTTTTTTTGTTAGTTGAGGAAATGCAACAAATTTTAGTTACGCATGAGCATCAATGCAGAAGTGAGATGGCTCTTAGTTGCAACATGTGCAGAGCTTTGATCAAAGATTCAAAGATTCTTTATTGTCATACCAGCACACATTTACATATGAGATAGCGTGAAATTTAGTACTTAAGGTCCTTAATTTTACTCCAATATAAGAGAATGATTATATTAAATAACTCAAATTAAAAAAAAGGGTGGGAAATACCATCAAAAGGAGAGAATACCTCCAACACACCGAAACATTTTTTGCACAAAAACTGTTAATGTGCAAAAGTTGATCATTGCAATTCTTAACAATTCCCATCATTAAATGTGCCTATATATTGCAAGATATCTTTGACCTGGCCTCCCAGAAAATTACATCAAATCCAGACATGTACAAAAGGACACAATGTCAAGCTGAACATTCAAAGTGACTGTAATTATAATATAATATATTTTCCAATCCCTCCTGTTCACCTGGAGAGGGCTGGGATAAGTTCCAGCAGACCTCTATGACCCGGAATAGGAAGAATTAAGTATAGAAGTTGGATGCAATTTTCCATATAGACACAGATGGGCACATATTTATTATTATTATTAATATTATTTACATGTAAATCATGTTGATCTGTATGGTCCAGCTGCTATAAGATCTCATGTGTAAGTGAAACAGGGAATACCACCGGGACTTTAGCAGAGTCTCATTTAGAGTATTGGAAGAAGGAAAACTGTTTTGTTTAAACACAGATGTCCCGCTTGTAGCGCTCAGCATTCCTGATAGAAAGTGAGGCATGTGTGTGACATGTTGAAGGGATGCAGATGTCTGGGTCAGAGTCTGGTGCCTTTGTTTCTGGGCTGATATTGTCCTCATGGGTTTATGGCTGCTGACCTCGGGCTTTAGCCATGACAGCTGAAGCAAAACACTTAAACTAAAGCTGTTTATGTCAGATATGAACTCCAGCGTCCGAAGCTTTGATGTTAAACTGAGACAAAAAAAAACAAAAAACGTCGACAGCAAAAAATACGTTGACAGCATGTCATGTAAGGGACCAAATTCTGTGTGTTTCACAGTTTTTCATAAAAAAAAAAAAAAAAAAAAGAAAGATGAAAAGGGAGGAGAAATTACAGGAGGAGACCTTCCTAACACATCTCTCCTGCACTGTGTGATAGTGAGCACAACTCGAGAGATGTTTCCGAGACAACAGCCATTTTTCCACCACTGCACCGGGCTGGACTGAGGCTTAAACATGAGAACTGTTCCTGGCCTCGACTCACACTCAAAAATCACTGCTGTTCCCACTGCCATGTTGATGGCCCTGCTGTGCCTCCTCTCTGGCTTACCCATGATGTTGAGTTGCAGTAGAAATATCACAGCTCCCATTTTATTAATCTCGAGAGATATCCAAAGTGTGTAGGTCTCAAACGATGAAAAATATCTCCTGGGTGAACAAACTGAATCAAATCATTGAATCACTGAAATTATCCAATTTACTTTGCAATTTAGCTGAGTTCAGTTGGATGCAAGGCAGTGAGCACATAATGCACAACACTGAACGAACGTGGCCATTTCTCTGCAAAGAAATTACAGATGAATCACCCTAGATAACAGTGAATGAAGATGTAGAGCAGGACTCTGTGCAAGATGACTTAAAGTCACAAACAAAAATGCATACCTTCTAGTTCCCTGTTATTTGAACAGACTTTCTTAATTAAGACAAAATTCAAAATTTAGGCTGAATTGAGAAGTCTCCTCAGCTCAGCTGCGTCAGGATCATTGCTCCGTTCAGTGAAGGTATTAAAATAGAAAAACCTTTTGAATGAATTAATAGTAAACCTAAACCGTGAGCGTGAGTCCCAGCTGATAACCAGGGGCATAAACCTCTACAACCAGACAGAACCAGAGCAAGCTATTGAAAATATGACGAGCAAGACCAGTAAAGCAAAGACAAGCACAACAAGAGAGGGCAATACAGCTACAAGCACGATGGATGGAGCCAGCGCGAAATTGCTGAGATGATAAAAAAGGCGACTTTAGTTAATCTAACACAGAATCTGCCATGTCATGACAAGTGTTGACAGCAGCTGTAAGCAAAGCAAGGTTATTATAAGCATAGTTACTGGGAAGAGCCATAAAACAAACCACAGAGATTCTGAACTGTTAAACCCTCCTTCTTCCTTCTCCTTCCACCTCCAGCCCATTCAGCAGGGGTCATGGACCCTGTTTATCACTAGAGGTCACAATGGGAAAGCAACTGACTAAAATTGGACTCAGTACACTCAACTCCGGCTCAGTTATGGGAAGGTAGCTACTGACACGGACACACTCAGAGTAGTATTCACGTAAACAGAATGGTGCTGATTTAAGTTGCAGTTATGCATCTATGTTTGAGTTTTGGGCCACGTCTGCTCTTTTATTTATTTATTTATTTATTTATTTATTTAAACAGCCACCCTGACAACTTCATCTCCTTGTCATGAGAGCTATAAAATGTTGGCTCTCTGAAGAAAATTGTACAAATAGTGTGTTATCCTATAATAAGAGTGCGTTGTGGGAGTTAACAGGCGGAAAATCCGTGTAAAATAAAAGTTTAGACAAGACAGTCATTTAATTAAAAAAATTGAATACAAATATTTTGTTATTGTTATTATAACAAATACTTATAGTTTGGTGTCTAGGGACTCACCCCATCACATCACACCAAGATTAGTGCAACTTTGAATATGGTGTAATGACTAACAATTAAACCCTCTGCCTTAATCCTTAGATGCAGCGAGGAAACTGGGGAGGTGGTGGGGTTTTACAGCAGCCGCAAGCTCGGCAGTAGTGCAAGTTGGCAAGAGAGAAACAGGCACCAGTTTGCCCCATTAAAAAGAGTAATGAACCATATAGAGGCGTGTATGTGAACATGACACGTTGCTTGAGTTGCCTGCCTGAACTACCCTGCAGGCTTCACCACATTACATACAGCCCTTATCAGGGATCTAGCAAGCGTTTTATTTTCCACCAGACCTCTGTTGTAATGTTGAGAATGATAAAGGAGCAGCCCCTGCGTGTTGTGTCTGAAAGAGGTTGGAAAGAAATCCATAAAAATGCATATATAGCAAAGTACAGCTCAAAAAAATCCCTTACAGTAGTGTCCTTTCATAAAATATCCCAGTGGAAAAGGCTTTAGGGGGAAAAAATGCAATCTAAGCATATCTAAAATAAATAAATAAAGATTATTGTATCAATGCCTGCTGATACAGTTTCTCTTCTTTTATCTGTCCAAGAGTTAGATATGTGGGGAAATAGGAGACAGACACTGACGAACGGGTACGTGAAACAATGAAACAGGAAATGACAGGACGGCAGACTTCTGAGTATCTATGCGTGTAATCACAACATTTCATAAACATCTTGAGAGTTAGAGACAGTTGGTACTTTCTGCAGTCCATACCTGACCAGGTATATTGGTACCAATAAATGATTCTTCTAGAAAGCTGGTTCTTCAAAGTGTCAGTCAAGATTAATATAGTCTCCAAAAGCTATCACATCCAAGCCAGCATGTACATGTAAGTCCCATCTGGGTTAAAAGTGGCCTATTTGGGCACGGAGTGGGTGTAGGCTTTAATTGGGAAATGTCATGGGCCCCATATAGTTTTAGTGTTGTGAGCCCCACATGGGAAGCTTTCTTCTCTTCTTCTTGTCTTCCTTCCCAAGGTTCTTCAGGGGTCATCACAGCCTGTCTCTATCTAACTCTACCTTTTGCATCCTCTTCTCTCACCCCAAATAACTGCATGTCCTCTTTCACTATCCATAAATCTCCTCTTTGGTCATCCTCTAGGCTTCTCCTGGCAGTTTTAACCTCTCCATCTTTTTACTGATATTTTCACTATACTTCCTATGTACATGTCAAAAACCATCTAAGTCTGGCCTCTCTGACTTTCTCTCCACAACATTTAACATGTGCTGTTCTCTGTTGTACTCATTCCTGATCCTATTCATCCTTGTCACTCCCGAAGGGAACGTCAACATTTTAACCTCTGCCTCTCCCACCTCTGTCCACCCTGTCTTTTCCTCAGTGCCACAGTCTCTAAACCATACAGGTCTCATCACCATCTTTTATACCTCTCCTTTCATTCTTGCTTATACTCTTTTATCACACATCACCCTTGACACTTTACTCCACCTCTTCCATCCTGCTTGCACACGCTTCTCACCTTTTTCTTTTCACACTCTCCGTTGCTCTGGACTGTTGATTCTAAGTACTTAAAATCCTCCACTTTTTTGGCATGAAACCATACTGCTGTTTACAAATGCTCAATTCTGCCCTTATTCCAGCTTCCACAACTCTTCCCTGACCATTGTGAGCCCCAGTACTAAGTGCCTTGGCTTGCTTAAAGTTCCTTTACTCCAGGGAAAATGACACAAAATCACCAAAGTCATTAGGCACCAGCCGGGCACCACTGATATTTGTTTCAAACTTCTATTGTTGTAATATTTCCCTGTGGACCAAAGTGGACATGGGATTACAGGGACAGAAACAGGGCAGACCTTAAGAAGCTTAAATCTTGAATAGCAGTCACGCCAACACTCAAAATGCTCTCTTGTTCATACATAGGTCTTATGCAGCCTGGATGTTCTGCTAATCTGCACGTCTGCTAATTAGCTGATTAAAGCAGATAAACTGTTTGAGTCAGATGTATATTTCTCATTGTAGGAGTGTTTATCAAATTTAGGGGTTGATGCGATTCTGCTGCGGTGAATACTCTGCCAGTCTTATCAAACATATTCAGTAGCCTTCATACAGGTATCATTATAGCAGTGGCAGCATACAGTTAAACGAAATGGACCATCTGGATGCTCCAAGGAGAAACCACGTGCAAATCTTCACTTTCCACATTCGGCCATGTTAATGTATGAATTCGTATTCATGATCAATGGAAACAAAACAAGGTCTTGGTAGGATATCTCTGAAGGTGACGGTCTCATTTCTTCTCCTCTTAGTGAAATCCAGCCATCAGTTGTGTGCTGGAATGAGGTTGTAATGAAGTCAGGTGTGTGGCACTCGAGCATCTTTTCCCTGTTGCGTACCGACGGCGAGAGTGGGATGGACACAGTGCAGTGTGGGAGGCGGTCATTTGATAGTCAATCAGGGGCTCTTTGTGCTTTGGTTGCTGTGCCAACAGTGTCTTAATCCAGTGCCACTGCAATGACTGGAATAGAGATATATTTACGTGTGCAAACCTACCATATTTTTATCTTAATTATAAAGTAAAAGGACGTATCATTCTTCTAAGTTGCAGTTTGTATTTCCATCTTTTGATTTTAGAGGAACAGTTTCACATGCTTATTCAGTTTCACGTCTGTATACAGTAAATATGACTCTCCAGCCAGCAGCTAGTTGTCTTTTGGCAGGCATTCTTATTCTTACTGTTGGACAAAGCCTCAGTGTGTTTTCATATGGTCTTTATGCTACTCTAAGCCAACAGACTGTTGGAGGTTACTGGTGTCCTGAGAGATTACCGGTGCAGTCAAGTAAGATGAAAGTAACAATGACTGTAAGAAAAGAGAGTCGGAGCTTTCTTTTGTAGTAGCTCAGGTGAAAGACATGCCCCGCTAGATATTTTTACAATGCAGTACACACACAGGGTTTCCCAAGCATGTCCTCGTTGAGGGAGGGAGTTCCCTTGTTGCAGAAATGAGTCCTGAGCGGCAAATGCAGTGTATATGTCTTACACTTGTGCATTTCAAGTGCTTGCTGTTTGTTTAAACCAGCTCTCACTGACACAGCTTGTGTTCAAGAATCACTTTAATGATCACGATGTCTGCATAGTTCAGGAAAGGACACAAGTGGGAAACCTGCAGCTGGAATGTACAAATGGACATTCTGATAAAAATGAATAAATGTTAGCAAGGGGAACAAAGACAAACAGCACATCCTCCAGTGTTTCTGGTCAAAATCAAGAGGTAAAAATAAATCATTGAAAATAGGACACTGAAGACGTGTTAGTATACAGTAGGGATGATTAAAAAAAAATCGGGGTACACAGGAATACAAAAGAAGAGAGGAGGCTGAAAAGGGAGTCTGGAAAATTCTATACAAGACTCAAGTCAGTTTGGACAGTGTGAGTGGGAACAAAGGCACAGATGAAATCAATAAAAGTAGAACAGATTATCAAAAAAGATGAACACAGGTAGAAGGCTAAACTTCCAACCAGGACTGCCCCTGGTCAAATTGGGGCCCTGAGGACTATTTTGACACGAGGCCCCCCTTCAACAGCAACACCCCAGTCCCCCTCCTCTCTTTCTATGAATCCTTTGTTCCTTTTAAACGAAAAGCCAATGCATAACAACAGGTCAAAACAACAACAGGTTCTTTTCATCATACAACATCATACAACAACTAAAACAGCATCTAAAAAAAACAAAGTCAGAACATTTAAGCTTTTTCATCAAGAAGATTGAATCTGAAATGAAATGATTAGCTGCCAAACTCTTGTGTCTTTCAAAAAGGAGTCAATAAAAGAAACAACAGAAATGGGTGAATCTCAGTTTACAACTGCTTGGTAATGTCCGCTGCTGGAAATGACGGATCCCTGGGAGCCAACGGACATGGAGGCTCTGTGGTCCAGATGCACCTCGCCAAGCCTCAGCCATTCTCGTCAGTTCGAGGGTTCCCACCAGGAACCCCCCTGGTGAAATTCACAAGGAACCACCCATAGCTGACTAAAGATATATCCTGAATATATTTTAATGTTCAGTCCCGTCAGTTTACACGTCAATTGCATCAATTTACACATGGCAGAGTGAAGTTGCAGTAAATCAGACACAAGAGTGGTATAGCAAATCCAGTCAATCCACCCATCCATTATCTACAGTATACCTGCTTTTTCCTATTAAGCCCCACAGGGATCTGCCTTCCCAGCTATTTTTGGGCAAGAGGCAAAGGTAGTCGATGGATGGCTCGCAGTGAGCATCTAGTCAGTTTTCAAAATAACAGAAAGGATAGACCTGGTGAGAAATAGCTGCAGTGTTTGGAGTGGAAGGTGGGAGTTAAATTATATTTAGGATTTCTAATGAGCAGAGTAAGAGTGACAAAGTAAGCTGTTGATGGCTGTTGTTTATTATCAAATACGACCCTTAAAAATGAATCAAATACATGTAACAGTTAGTTTCAACTAACTAAATGACGTCTTAAGTAAGACCCTTATCATTTCACATTTAAGGCACGTTAGGAGTTTCATTGTTCACAAATTACTAGTATAATGAACTTCAGCACTGCGGTCACCCTCCATTACCACGTAGTCTGCTGTGTTGGGAGACATCTGGAACAGCTGGAACAGTAAAACCCGAGGTTTCAATCTGCACACACAAATTTGCTTTTTTATTAGTGTGCGACTATGGTGCTATCCCACCCTCCACCAGCCTCCCCCTCTCTCGCTCTGTTGATTGCATTTACTCATTTATGCACAGAGGCCATGACTCGAAAATATACTTGCCATCATGGACAGCACTCGGGCCGGATATATTTGCAATCATAATGTTTAAACATTCTGAGCAATTACATATCTGTCAATTCATGCAATTTCTTACTTTGTATCATTTATCTGCGTAACATCTAATAAAATGACATTTCTGCTGAAGATGAAGCCGGATTTGACACTTTGCTGCCGGTCAGTGTCTTGAGTACTTTCTCCGAGAACAACTTGCTGACTGTTGATAATATTGTGTTTTTTATTGTCTTAGTGAACCATCAGGGCTTGTTGCTAAAATCGTCATACTAATGTGTTTTGGAAATAGAGCCTGGGAGGGTTAAGGGAAGACAATGAAACGTGGTATACTTCTAGAACATTGTGAATGGATTACTACTTTTAATGTTAGCGTTTGTGTAGTGAAGAATTTAATCCAACTGAATCCAATTTAACTGATCTTACCTACCATTATTATTCCTGAAATAGAGATTATGTAACAGTGATGTAAAAAATGTAGGAAAATAATCCAGTTTAGATCGATCAAGTGACAGGAAGAATTAAGAAAAGGGTCGAAATGCCCTTAGGAGTCCCCGTACATCTGCTGTTTCCAGTGTGGGTCCAAGAGACCAGCTGTGAATGGATCCTCTGTGAGACGAGCACCGGTACCCCACGGTACTGTACAACCCTCAGTCAGACAGAGTTCTGACGCTATGGGAACCACACAAGATGGGCAGGTGATTTTGCCAACAAATGCGTAAGAAAGTCATTGAAATGTTTAAAGGCAGTGGACCTCGTTCATAAATCAGAGCCAATGTGCGATTAAACTCTTCACAGATCAAACTTTACGTGCGTTATGACGTTTATGAAAATGTCAGTAGTTCTGAACGTCGGTGCAAATAAAACCTCATCCTACCTTTCACTGAGTCCTCGTGGATATGGAGGGGGGAATTAACATGGGACAACATGGGAATTAATATGAAATACTAAAAAAGCTTTAACTAAGCTAACTAACTAAGCTTTCCCATAGTTCAGTAGCAACAGGTGAAGGAGGATAACCAGCTGAAACAGGAATTGCTTCCAATTTGTCAAAGAATTTGTTTGCGATTGATTCCTATGGAGGCATGTTTCCATCATAGAGACAATATGGTTGTTTGAGGCAGAGTTTTGTCCATCTAGAGAATGATATCCACATAACTCCCACAGAGTTAAAATCATCCAGGAGTTGATGTAACTCCAAAGAGGGAAGCTCAGGGTCTGTAAAAGCAGCTGAGAGCGACACTCCAAGCGTTGATCAGGCTCACAGAGGCGCGCGAGCCAGCCGCAGACGTTAAAAGGGTGAACTCAAATAAAACAGGCAGATTATCAAAAGAAAAAAAAAACAGAATCAAGAATCCCCTTCACATCTCCTTGTGAACCCATAGTAAAAATCATATTGAGTGTGTCCTTTCTCCTGCGTTGAACCCTTCACTAACCGATTCAAGTTAAAAGAACTAATCAAGTTCAGAAAGTCTCTCGTTAGCAGCTTGGTCTTGCAACGCACATGAATGTTAAAATCTCCAACAATCCAAATCCGACCGTAATCTACAATAAATCCGCAAACTCGTAAAGAAAGTCCTTATTAAATTTGGGGAGACGGTAGATCACCACACGGAGAACTGGGGAGACACATTTTATCTCCACAAGCTGAACCTTGACTCTCTCTTCTTGTCTCCTGACTGAAGTTTTTTTTTAAATCCAACTTTATATCGAACCATTTTCGTTTTACGTTTTGAATGCTTTTCAAGACAGAACACGCAACATTAAGTGCATTAGTCACCTGTTCACTTGTTTGTCCCTTTTGGGTCTTCTTTTGATGTGCATCATTTCCACAGCTAGACATGCACGCTCAGCCTGCACCTTATATGATGGTCTCTGGGTTTAGGATTTATGCACATTAATGAGTACCTGGAGTTTGTGACCAATTTGCAGTTGAATTTATGTTAATTTGGTGTTCGTGAATCTGGAGTATATTTATTTAACCAGCAGATGATTTGAGGGCAAATCTACTCACAGGTTTATGAAGATGTAATGAATGAAGCCCAATATTTCCCAAAGAAAAACTGGAAGGGATTTGCATATTTCTCCACATGCATTGTGTGATATAGATTACCACAGGGAACCTTTGTCATTTACTAGAATGTGGAGTAACCTCCCCAAAAGCAAAGCGTCATGTTAGTCATGTCTAGATGAGCTGTCAACATCTCTAGGCACTGAAGATTACACAGAGGAAATGTGTTCTGTATTCAGATGAATCACTATTCTAGACCACTTTGTGGGAAATGGAAATTGTGTGCTTCAGAGCAAACATGAAAAGAACAATCCAGATGAAGCCATGGCTGATATGAAGTTGTTTTGGCGTCCTTTGTAAAAATCCTTTACATTTCTTTGGTGACACCGTTAATGCAGAAATATGAAGAGATTTTTGTGAAACATAAGCTGCCTTCAAGAGGACAATGTTTCCAGAGACAATGCAGAATCACATTTTATATACATTACAAAGGCATGGTAGCACAAAACGATGTTATGGGTCCTGGACTGCCCAGGGTGAAGTCCTGACTTATCCATAGAAGTGAATGCATGTAGATTGTTTTTTTTTTTATCTTTATCTTTTTTGCTCTTTTTGTTGTTTTTATTTTATACTGTGTTTCCATTACATTGCAGCGTTTTCTAGATATTTGCTGAATCAGCTGGTTTTAGACTTGATGTATCCGACATGCAGGGGCCAAACTAAAAACACTGAAGCTTAAGTGTAGTTGAAGCAGCTTCCCTTCATCATTGCTCATGATGCTCACCTGTTTTTTTGTTATTCTAGAGGTCACTGCAGCATAATAAGGAGCAGCATCTCTGGTGACAATAGAAGGCAGAAGCACCCTGTTGTATTAATATCTAAAGAAAGTTTAGTTGTTGGTGATAGGAGGGAATAAACTTTAGAAACTTTTGTCTTGTCGCAATGACAAACTGTGACTTTGAATCGACCTAGGCTTCAGTTGACACACATGTTTCAACGTACTGTAATGTGAAAAAAAGGCTGAGGTGGATTCAAAACATAAATCTCACAAAATCACGGTTTTTAATGAATTTCTACAGACACAACTGAATTCTGGTACTGTTAGACCATGATCTCCAAGCCCTTCAGACAGCAGTACATTAGCTTCAGTCACCAATGTAGATTATCTTTGAAAAGCCATCATGGGTTAAAGAACATTTCTAAAAGTCACATTTTCATACCCTCTGAAAAAAGGTTGGCTTAAAGAGAAGTCCACTGTTGGCAAAATGACTTTTGAAAAAATGACTCCACAACCATGCCTAATAACCGGTATGAGGTGCATGAGGCTTTCTTAAAACTATCCTTCCTAACAAGCTATCTTTTTCTAATTATACTGTTAAGTACTTTGAAACCTTTAACATGCTAAATGAAGCCTGTAGGTGTAACTGTTTGATTTTTTTTTTTTTTCTGGCATTAATGGTCTGACCTTGTGGTGAACTTGCTGGAATGTTCACTCCTAGGAAGATTGGCAATTGTCTCAAATGCTGTCCAATTAGTGAATGATCTTTCTCTCTATCGAATGATGGACTCCAGACTGTTTTTAAATTGCCTTGTAATCCCTTTTAAATTGATGAGCCGCAACAATTGCTTCTCTAAGATCATTGCTGATGTCTTTCCTCCCTGGTACTGTGTCAACAGACACCTGAATGTACCAGACCAGAAAATTGCCAAGACGTCTGGCTTCATAGAGGAAGTCACACTTGCTGATCAAGAGTTAATGAAGTGCATGTGATTAGCAGCACTTGGCTTGCATTTTTCCCTTTTTAATTCCTATAGAAGCATCAAGGATGTGCACAGCTATTCATCTTAGATTAGTTTTTATTAAGTAAATGATGTGTTGGTAATCTGAGGATGGATTAAAGTAATTATACGATTTGGTAAACACTGTTTTTTTTTTTTAATGCATAATTATGTCCTAAAGTTAAAAACTTCAGAATTAAAAGAGGGTATACTTTTCACCTGGCTGTTTATGTATCTATGAGATTTAGTGGCGCCCTAATAGATGTAAAGACTTCCAGTGCCATCAAAGGCGCTGGCTTTTTAACTGTGCAATGATGGTTGATAGCTCAGGGGATATGACATTTATGACTTCCAAGAAAGAAAAAAAAATCCAAATTTGATTCCTCAGATTGCAGGACAGTTTGCCACTTTGCCTCAGTCTGCCATAAATGTGTTTTGACTGAGAGAAGGAGATGGGCTTTCTGGATATTTTTAATACAGTCAGTCAGTCAAGCTTTCCAGAGGGCATTTTCTAACCTCTTATCAATCATGTTAAAAGTACTGCTGGCAAAGGAAATGGGTAGCAGAAAGAAGGGAAACAAAACTTAACACTGGTGTTGCTTTCCGCTGTGGCAGACAGGCTTGGCATAAGAACGAAGTTTCATGCTGAACCTGCAGTGTTGTTTCCAGACTGGTAAGTGAATTAGCTATGGAGTGAATTGTATAACATTAATGACTTTGTCAAAATGTTTTCTAAGTTAGCTGTTTGCTGATATGGACTTCTGGCCAGTTAGAAAAGCTACATGTGCCAAACTCAATTACGTTGTAACCAAGTCGCAGTGTTTTAGGTCTGTCTTACTTGAGAAAGCCGTTTTAAAGGACACATGGGAGAACAGTTTGCCCACATCTAAAAGGGCTCAAGGGGAACTTTTTTTGTTGTTTTTTTTTAATTTGCAGATGTCAAAATCTGTTACAGGATGGTTGACCAGGCTGAGTAAGCTGCACCACACACTGTCGTCACTGTTTCTAGAAGCATGTGTGGATTAGCTGCTGTAGTCGCCCATGTGCTGCAGGGATTATGTTAAGTTTGAACATCAACGTATACCCTGGATCACACTAGGGTTTTACTGTAGCTTGTTCTGCCTTTGGTCCAAGCACCAGTTTCCTGCCAGTTCCCAGCTGCACTGGTGGTTTAATGTTTGTAATACAGCTCTAAATCCTGTTCTGGTATCCTCCAACAATTTGCCTGTCACTTTGGTAAAAAAAAATAAAGTAGAATAAAGAAACTGTGTAGGAATACAAAATCTCAGTCTGCATTTTTCTTTTGTTTTTTAATCTTCCTCTCTTTTTAATCCCTCTTTTTGTTTGTCTATGTCACTCACTGTGGTTACAGATTTAAATGGTGCCTCCTATATTTAGTGTTTGCTCTTCACGTCTTTGTGCTGACTCACGCATTTCTTCGGGCTAAGACTTCACATAATAAGTTTACTGTGAATCACATTATTTCTGCTGTTAGCTCTGGTTAACAGAACTGTCACTCCACCAACATGGCAAAAGATTTGTTCAGCATTATTCCCTTTAATCCACTTGTGTTTGTATTGGCTACTACCTTAAGTGTGTTTGCCTGTAGTTTATCACCCCACTGAGTCAAATTGTAGCCCGTTGTTGGAATAGAAAAATGTGTGAGCCACCGATTCCCCCCTGAGCCCTCTGAAACAGCTGCAGACCGGCAGTGGAAAGTGAAACAGAGCTTTGCCAGCTCCTATAATTCCATGACAGGGAAATGAAACCCCAACTCAAAAAAGCAATCAAACTCTTCGATTACCTTTCACTGTTTTTGCAGATCAGCAGACCTAACCTCGCTCTATTCTTTTATGTCCTCGCATCTCTCTGTCACACCTTCTCTCCCTGCGTTTCAGGCACTCTTTGTGAAATAATGAGTGGCAGAGTGGTTATGTTGAGTAGATATATTGCTTGGTCGGCCAAATGGAACCTGGATGAAATGTGTCCGTCGTGGCGTCACGCAGACAGAAACGCCTGCGAAGCCTGGGGACAACTAGCTGCTCTATCAGGAATAACTCCCTACCTGAGCTACCAACACGTCCTGCACACATGCACACACACACACACACAATGAGTTTACACAGCGACAAAGTCAACCTTACCAACAATGAAGACAACATTTACATGCTGTACTAAAAATCCCACACTGTCATTCAAACAAATCTGCTCTTTATAGCAAGATACACTGGTTTATGTGTGTGGAATCCAGGGAAAAAGTATGTTTGGGACCTTCTAACACAAGAGAGAAGACGGTTGATAATTAAAGGTTGGGTAAGTGATTCTACGTACTTTCTAACTCATAACGCTTTATGTCACGTTCAGTGAATATCAGCTGCCCATCTTGTGAGTGCACTGGGAAATAAAACCCAGTCTTTTTGCACAACCTTGTTTCTGTTAACTGGAAACAAACTTTCTGCCCCAAACCATAACTGGCATTGCTACAGCCAATCACAGATGTGGAGGAGGTTCATGACATGAAGTAGAGGAGGGGTGAGGGGGTTGGGCAAGTCCACACCAGGGTAAGCTCTCTGTGTTGTTGATGTTATATTTCCAATATCAACAGACATGACGCCATCCAGGGGTGTAATCCAGAAGGCTCAACAAACCCTGATATGAACCCTGAACTCGAGGTTCCCCGAGTTCTTGGTACCACATCGTCAGTTATGAATTAGTTCACCAGCTTCATGTTGTTAACTCAGGGTTGCACGTGTTCACAGCCAACCTTTGTGAACATCATCAATGGAGCATTAAAACTTTGATAATAATGGTGAAAGAAGGGTGTTTCTTGAAATTTCTTGAAATTGGAGCAACAACCTACTAGTCCTACTTAGTTTTAAAGCCAGTAGGAGAAAGGCAGAGGTGGGTAAAACAGGTGGAGGACCTACATTAATCCCCTTCACCCCTGAGGAGGAGCTGGCTCTCAGCATCAGCAGGAGATGGGGATTATGGAAGGAATTTCTGGGGGCATGTTCCCAGCGCCAGCTACCTCTCAGGATACCAGCTTATTGGTGGCTACAATTAAGGTATTTTTGGCTGAATATGACTTATGTTTCCCATGGTTAAGACAAACGTTGGGCACTTCACCAAACTAAACTAACTAACTAAACAACAAAATTATGAAGAGAAAAATTACATTTTTGAGTCTTTGAGACTTAAATAAGCTTTTTATTTTGATGAAGGTAATTGCCCTTAAATACTAACATTTATTGCCATTGTGTTGCAAATGTATTTTTCATTCTCACTAGTCGCATTTTTGTTTTTGTATTCATATTAGAGGTGTTTCAATTACAGGTTTTTCTTTAAGATATTTTGGGTTGGCGCAAATCTAGGTTTAATGGAAACGTGACTACTTATAGATAATGTTGTTTTGGTTCGTCGCAAACATTTACACTCTTTTCATTTAACAAAGGAACCAGGGCTGTTTGGACAGCTCCTGAAACAGACTAGTCAACTCATTTATGAAAATACAACTTGCCATGTTATGCCTTTTTCATGTTATGCCTTATTTATGGCATTTAATGCATTCTTACACAGGCAAAAGTATTTAAAAGCTTCTCAGCATAACCACCCACTACAGTATGTGATTTTGATAATAATAACTACAATAAATACCAGAACTATTTTTTTAACCCACAAATTGATCAAATAACATCAGCCAACACAAATAATATGGTAATGGTTATTATTTCCAACATTTAGTCATGCATTGAGCAAACTTCATTCATTTTTTTTGTTAATTATATTTGATTTGGGGATTTTTCTTGTTCTGCTTTTCTGATTTTATGTTTTTGATCTTGTATTTCACATATTTTCCTGATAGGTGTCTTTTTCTTATTAACATTTTGGAAAAACTCCAAATAGTTGATTTGTTACTGGAGCAAAAGGTAGAGAGGGGTGGAGATAAAGAGATGGCTGAATGGGCAGATTAATTAACAAATAAGAGGTTTTCGCCTTCAATGCCAGCATCCTCAGTGGTCTGGAGAAAAAAGTAATTAAGGAAGTAGATGAGAGAAACATATGAATAAAAACCAAACAGTCTTCAAGTGTTTTCATTGTATAGTATATTCCTTATAATAACTGTCATGTTCTGGGTCTCTGGAAAGCACGCAGAGACAACTTGTGTTGTAATAGATGCTATATAAATAAAATTGAATTGAACTGAATTAGTTCAATATACAGTAAATCCATTTGACTCAGAATGTATGTTATTGGAGTAGGATATAACTAAAGCAGCTAAAAGTAACTACTATATGCATAAGTATACTACTATATACTAGTTTAGAAAGTGGAAAGTAGTAAATGATAAAAAAAGAAAGATCCATCACTTTTTTTTAACATGGTTTGACTTTAGTCATTACAAATATTCTTAAATGCAATATTCATTCAAGCCAAATTAAAATAACATTTTAAAAATATTCTTTATTCTTTAATATTCTGTATATCTATCGCAAGATAAAGACATGACTTATTTGAACCACTGGCACCTCAGCAGTATTATAGAAAAAAAAGTGTTCACTTTTATACAATAAATGCTGTTTAAGAGGCACTACAGAGTTAATTCACCTCTAGTTCCATTATCAGAAGGTGAGAAGTGTAAGCGTTCATTAGGGACCAAACCGACCCGAATAAAAGCATTTTTGAGTTAGAATCGAATATATGTTTGCAGCAAAATAGCTAGTAATGTTACCCCAGAGGCCAATCTGTGTGCATCAGAATAAATAGCTATTTTAAGCCTTGGAAAAGATTCAAATGTCATTCCACCTGAGTGGATAGTGTGGATAGGGTCCCTACAGACAAATCGAAGTAATTCTATATTTATATGTGAGCAAACAGTGTTTTAAACAGACGTTTTTTTCAGCCATGTCCGTGCAGCTTGTACACTTGTCATAAGTCTGTACAAGTGACTACCGGGACCGACAGAAGTTCAGTGTAAACTTCCTGTCAATAGACTCAAAAGGTGGAAAGCTGGCCCCTTCTTACAATACCTAATTTGCTATAAATACAGTATATAATACAATATAAATATTTAACTATACAATATATATAGTTATATGTTGACAGAGGTCATGAACTCTCCTCGTTTTGTGTCTGTTAGTCTGTCGTCTTGTTCGACTCATCACAAGAAGGTAGCAACTGCAAGCATTCACAGTTAAAATTAACTTGGCTTATCTATAGTGACCCTATCCACCCCATCACATAAGTGAAATTACATGTTTTGGTTTTGTCAGAGGCTTAAAATAGCAATTTATTTGGACATTTCTTTACTGCCCAACTGTGCTAACACAAATATTCGGCTCAAACTCAAAACTGCTTGGATTCAGGAACAAACGTTTACACTATTACCATCTAATAATGCCAGGCTAGATTGTTTGTCTTCCTCTTATTTAAATGTGACAGTGAGTCCTAACGTTGAAGAAAGTGCATCCAAACTGTGAAGCTTTGATAGTTCTGGTCTGCAGGGGTACAGAGGGTCACATTTGTTCTGCTGAAGAGTCATTATGTCCTTTGCTGCTTCAAGAGCTTTTTTTTTATAGCTGCATCCCGTATGGAGATCGATAAAGTATCGTGTGAATTATTAGTTCACACACAAGGACAGAGATCACACAGTTTTTGTAATCTATATGCCTCTGAAGATGCTGTGACAGTTTGTCCTCCAAGCGCTGATAGAGGACCTTACTTTTTTTTTTTTTTTTTTTTTTTTAATGGTATTTGTGGATACTGAACACCTCGACCAGAACATCCTTGGGTTAAGTGCTTTTAATCAAGGACACTTGAACCGTAGATGGTTGTGGTTGCAGTGGAGATTTCTCAGGAGAGTTTTCTCACTTACAAGCCCATCCTGCTGGGTTACAGTCCATATTTTACATTGGGAAGTCAAGGGCAGGCTGTCTGTGTGAATGTGAGGCAGAGTGAGTTAAGCCTCATGGAAAAAATAACAAAACAAACAAAAAAAAAAAATCTGCATGTCATTTCACTTTGTGTGCAATAGCCACAAGGCGTCTTTTCCGTTTTCCGTGCTTGTCTGCAGTCTAGCTCAGTGCAGTGCAGTTCTTAGCAGGACTGCTGGTGTGCAGCTGCTGTTGCTTGCGGCGGCGCGTCGGGTTGCACATCAGTGATAATCGCCGAATAGGGCACAGACCCAGCTCACTGACCATGACACCCAGGGTGTGCTGAATCCTATCAGTCCCCAGCAGATCCTGTGGTTCCGTGTTTTCTTTTGACAGCTGTAAAATTGAGCTGTTGTCCGTTGTCATCTCCAAGGTCAACAAAGGGTCAACAAAGTCCTTTTGACTGCACTTTAAATATATGTAGATTATCTTGAAAGCACAGGTACATCAAAAAAAAAATCTTTTCCTACAATGACGTTTTGTTTGCTGAAGCAAACATTCGGGCGTGCATCGTGCTTGTTTCATTTGTGAGTTGCGTGCTGAGTAAACTGCTAAAATATGACAGAGACGGTCACCTCCGGCGGAGCTGTTCTTTCTCCTTACTGTGTCCCCAACTCTCTCTGGACGTCTTCCTCCGACTGTCATTGGAGCTCCATCCAAAGCTGGGCCTGGTGTGATTAATGGCAGCTATTCATTAACTTGATAAACCACTTAAGTAGAGATTATTAATCAGATGCTTATTTAAATGTCACCGCTGCGCAGCTGAGAGGAAATGAGGCCACTGTGAAATTGAGTTTTTGTGTGTGGGCTGCTTGTCTGCATGACTACGTGTATGGATATGTGTGCGCTGGAAATGTTGGCCCACACTGATAACTACCAGATTATTCACTTTGCAGATTTACATACATTGCAGGGAGCAGCGAATGCTGGAGGAACATGAACCAATGAAGCCTTCTATTCAGCTCCAAATAAGACTTACTTAGTCTCATTAATAAAACATTTTGTAATGTCTGGTTTGTAAGAGCAATACAATGCTTATGGGATTGTGGAGTTATTAGAAATTCTCATCTCCTGACAGCCCTGCGGCACTCTGTTTCATTTCTTTCTGATTGTCTAAAGTATGAAGAAGATTTTCCACTTATATGCCAAACAGGGCTGATCAGGACATAATTCTCAACTGTGTCAAAGATATTTACTACAGCAAATCCCTAATGATTATTTTCGTTCCAGAAATTACCACCTGCTGTGTAAATGTCCTTTTGCAGAAATGTTATGAAAAAATATGACATTTGCGCGTTGTTGATGTTTGTCTTGGGGAACGTTTGCACATGTAGTCCAGACTGAAGCCGTGTAATCATGGCTATGTAATCATTTTTCTTAGATACACTTTTCTTGTAATCAGTTCTAAAAACCACCTCTGTTTCCAAGCCATCTTTCTTTGTTTTTTTTTTTTTTTGAGGTTACAATTTTGAGATGGGTCGAATCATTTAACTGCAGGCAGGCGGGACATAGTCCAGATTAAAACTTTTGAATTGGCGGTATAGTAACTTCACTTACTCTCCCATCCAAAATGTTTAGTGAAACAAAGATCAGCAACGGTTTACTTACCAATTTAAAAGAAACATTGCAAATACCATTTAAAACAACATTTCTTTGCTGTCCATGAGCTGTCTCCAACAGGGGAAAGCACTGCCGATATTTAATCTTGTTTGAGCTTTGTTTTTGTCTGCTCTTTATTTGCTCCCAAATGAGGCTTTTTCTCTGCGGAGGTTCTGATGTTGCGAAAGTTCTCTTACTGAGAGCTTCAGCCATCCTTCTGTTTCTGTTTACTTATCCTAAAATAGAAACTACCTACATAACTGGCAACAAGTTCAAGTACACCCATAAACTGCGACGTCTTCGTGTCCTAATGTTGTACTTAGGCCGGTATTTTGCTCGCTACCGCCACACATGGTAGAAACTGGTATTATGAGACTGGATGAACCGAAGCTACTTATTTAGCATGCAAACTCAAAGTCAAAGTCAAAGTCACGTTTATTGTCAATTCTACCACATGTGAGGTACATATAGAGAACAAACTCAACATAGTAGTCATTTTTGTGACATCATTTCACTTATTTCTTCTCGTTCTCATTCTGTTTTTAGGTTATTTTGGGTATAAATCTATACAATCTTACACATTTTTCCTCTAAACACTAAATTGCTATAATCTTAGAGATGCATACAAATGAAACTGCTCTTCTGTCTAGGTTCTTCTCCTTCACTTGATGCACACTCACACTCACAAAACTTCTGCAGTGGGATTTTTCTCATTGTGTTGCAACCCTGTAATTCAGTTCCAAACATAATTTTCCAACATGAAATATCCTAACTAGAGGACTTCTACTCCACACTCAGCCAATAAAGGAAAGTAGGAACTTTCTAAAGCCTAAACTGGAAACACATTTGTGACGTAACAAGATTTCCTTCAGTCCAGACTGTCCAGACATATGCATTGACTCCACCTGTCTCCACCGGTTATGTTTTTATTGTGTTTGACATACTGCTTTTAGGCACTAATACTACTCATTTGGCAGTTTGCAACACACCAAGAGAGAAAAAAATGTTGCTGTTCAGACAAACCTTTAACTAGCCACCATTCAGACTCATTTTTACAAAACGGTACCACTACGATACTTCAGAACCTCTTGGTTCTCCTTCACTCTCAGGCAGCTGGATGCTCCTGTAACCTGTCTCTTTGATTCCTGCCTTTCTTTCCGAGCTACTAACAACTGCTCTGATGGATTGTGGTACTCATATGTGTCGGTGATACACACAGTGACCCATGTGATAATTTACGTTACTCCACCATCCTGTCACAACACACTAAACCATAATGGTCTGCAACTTTGACATGTGGATGATAGAAGAAAGGTGATCATAAATAAAGATTTAAATGAAATACGATAATAATGTGATTTTAAGATTAAAAAAATAAGTGATCTGGAAATGACTTTTAATTTACATAAGCTGGACTGCACAAAATAAAGTTGTATGGTTCTGCTGAAGCCGGTTAACCAGTAACTGAGAATAAAAACAAGTATATATATATATATATATATATATATATATATATATATATATATATATATATATATATATATATATATATATATATATATATATATATATATATATATATATATATATTTTTTTTTTTTTTTTTTTTAAAAAGGTTGTGACATCTTCATATGTAGCTTTCTAATGCCTGGAAATTTTAAGAGGCTTGTATCATAAAGATCCTGAAGTAAACAAAGAAGCAGCCATTAGTTTCAAAGTTTCATGAGCATGTAAAAGACCACGTAGAACAGCAAATCTCTGACCGAAGAACAGCAAAGCTGTACAAACAGCAGCAAATCTAAAGGCAGATACACAGTTTGGAGGTAAAGTAGAGAAATTTTGATATGTTAACCTTTTTTATTATTATTTTTCTCACAGAGATATGTGAGTGCATCACAGATGCTTTAAAAAAAAAACATTAGTCTGCAGAGGTTAGTGCAGGCTGTAGAAAAAATACTCCTGTGCTTCAGGCTTCAGGCTGACATGGTGTAAACTGGAGAGGTGGTATAACCGTTTACCATCTACTGACAAAAAGGGCCAAGATTTATGTTCTCAAGATCTAACGTTTTCTCTCCGGGACATTGTTCTAAGGACAGAGGGAGCTAAAATAGCTCTCTTTGGGAATGCAGTTTATCCATTCCTCTGTAGCTGAGTACTTGTGGAGTGCCTGTGGAGAACTGCACCCTATTTTCAGTAAATAATGGTGGATGTTCCATCATACATGCTTTGAACTCGACATGACAAACTCATGGCTCACAGGCCAAATCTGGCCTGTCACCTCAATTCAACCGCTCTGTGAGAACTTACAAAAATAAGTATATTTTTACAGTGCAGTTCTTTAGACATACATGGGAAGATGCCATCTACCAGCATCATGGTACCTCACGTTTTGACATTTCATCAAAAAATATTCATAATGAATACATACTGAATGGTTTATTTGGAATGCTTCCCATTTGCTAATAAGTCTGCCCATCGCTGTGTTAATTTTAACCAAATACATTAAAACTAAGAACTGCAGAAAAAGCAAATGCCTGTAAATTAGAGATGCACTTGTTGATTTGCTGATCAGTGAAAAAAAGGCACATCTTCAGCCAGTTTGATGCCAACCAGGAAGTAAGTGTAGTTGCAGTTCATCAACTGACCACTAGAAGCGTACTCTCAAAGCTAGTCAATTCAGACCCCCCCCCCCCCCCAAAAAAAAAAAGCACACCTTCAACAAAGACATAAAACAACAATGGATAAAATCAGCAAAATAAAACAAAAAACATAAGGGTGGTGTAGTTGAACTAAAGAGTGAGTAGACAATCTTAAACAGGTTAGTCTTGAGTCTGGTTTTGAAGATGGAAAGAGAATCAATATTATGGATGTCAGGAGGTAAAGTGTTCCAGTTTTTGGGAGCAGAGCGACTGAAAGCTCTGCTGCCCATGGTGCTGAGGCGGCCAGATGGGACAGTGAGGTGGACGGAGGAGGAGGATCTGAGGGAGCAGGCTAAATTTGCAGTCTGGAGGAGGTCAGTAAGATAAGGTGGGGTGGGGTTATGGATGTCCTTGAAAGTGAAATGGAGGAGTTTGTAGTTAATTCTCTGCCATACTGGAAGCCAGTGGAGCTGCAGTAGTATGGAGGTGGTGGGATGAAATGATGAGGCTGTTGCTATAATCCAGGCAACAGAGTTATGGACCAGTCGGAGCTTGTGGAGGGACTTCTAAAGGGAGACCAAAGAGGAGAGAGTTGCAGTAATCAATGCGGGAGGTGACAAGACAATGGACAAGGATGGAGGCAGTGTGGACAGTGAGGAAGGCAGGAGTCGGTTTATGTTATGAAGGTGGGAGTAAGCAGACAACAGCAACCAGATGTTGTTGACATAGGAGTGGAATGAAAGCGTGCTATTGAGGATGACACTCAGACTCTTAGCCTGAGGGGACAGCGAGACTGAAGATCTGTCAATGGTAAAAGAGAAGTTGTCTATTTTGGATAATGATGATTTGGTGCCAATGAGGAGGAGTTCAGTCACTGTTTAATTTCAAGAAATTTGAGGTAAACCAGGATTCAATTTTGAATAAGCAGGAGGTGAGGGTGGAGGCTGGGAGTATTGAGTCTGATTTACTGGAAAGGTAGAGCTGGGTGTCATCTGCCAAGCAGTGAAAATAGATATTGAATTTGCGAAAAATATTGCCAAGAGGGGGGAGATGGGTGATGAAGAGAAGGGGTTCCAGGACAGAATCCCTGGGGCACACCTGTGATGACTGGGCAGGGGTCGGATCTTAAAGATTTAAGCTGTATGAACTGAGTGCGTCCTCTGGTCTAAGACCTCAGATCATTTCACGACCCATCCAAATTGACTGACCAAACCACTTACCAATAAAACAAAAAGTAGCAGAAGTTCACAGAGACCCAAGGCCAGCTTGGGACCCATGGCCCTAAGTCAAAAAGGCTTGCCATACCCATAGGCAATGGCATCTGGTCCACCCCCATGAGCAGCAGGCCGAGTAACAGCTGATCCCAGCAGAGGTCCTCATTTCAGCTCTTGTTGCACATTTAGGTTAGCATAAGCTTAGTCATCCAAGGTAAAATGCTAACTCACTATGACTGGGCTGAAATGCCAACAAGGTTGGTCATTCTGCCCATTTGCAAGTATTTAAAGCATTTAAAGCATTATTTAGAATACAAATAATGTGTGACATCACAAGAGGTTTGTTCAGTTCTTCTTCAGTCTATGATTCTGATCAGGTGTTTAAATATCCACATCAGTACTAGTACCTAAAAATATAAATCTGTTTTTATTATTTTTTGGGGGGGGTTTTCTGATCAGTAATGTATCATATGCACAGACTTGAGAAGATTAATTTTGAACGGTCAGTAAATACAACAAATGTAACCCAACCCTCAAAAGAGCGTCACCGTGCTTAGCATGGTCAGTGCTGTCAGAGCTAACTAGCATTATCTTTCACTGGTGAATTAGGTTAATGTTTGTTGCTTTTTACTGTTTAGTTATTTTAAGCAAAGTCTGAATTGGCCATAACTGTGAGAGCAACAAAATTTAATGAAAACTTGCACATCTTATAAAAATAGGTACACAGCACGTGTATAATGAGATCGCAGTAACATGTGTCTGCTTTGAGGTGGAGTGTCTCTTTCTGGGTAAAGATCATTTTTGAACTCAGCACCTCTCCCCTCAGTGTTTCTTTAGAAGTTACACCCACCGGATTCAGAGAAGCAATTTGCAAGGCATCATTACAAACAACAAGACTTTCTGACTGAAAGAGAAATGCTCCACACCTTTACCGTATAGTACGGGATATCACATTGAAAAGAAACGGTATAATGTAGAACAACATCAAATTTGACTTGCAAGCAAACGCCAAAAGCCCAGGAAAAGGGGAAAACATGGTGCTTAATTGATAAGACAGTTTGCACAAAAACTGCACTGATCATGGGGAGAGCAGGCAGATTTGTACCTAAGATAACAAGTAACATATGTTACTTATTAAGACATACCAGATGGGGCCTCGATCCAAATATTTCTTTAATAGCAAACTTCTACTTTTAATTTATTTGGCTGTTAAACGTTTTATACTTTCTACAGTAAACTTTCTATGCTCTAAACTTTCTATAGTTTTTTGCAAACACTGTTTCATCATTTTGATCTTCCAGTAGCTCGATATTTGCATAAACTATAAATAAAGGGTAAATACAAGAAACATCAGTAGATTACACACTTAAAAGTGCTTAAAGTCACTCTATGTAGCAATACCACCTGTGAACACATGGGGGATAAAGATCTGCTGTGCTGACAGAGGACCATATTGCAATACTGTGTGAGTGTGGATAGGCAAACCTGTCTTAGCACTGTAATAGCACTTTGTCCCACTCGAGGTGCACTGTCTTAAGCCAGGGCACGACGCATGAACTTTCTTGTGATATGCTACCCCCATGTGGTAAGAAGTGGTATTGCTACATAGAGTGGCTTTAAAGAACAGACAAGAGGATGTGAATGTCATCTGAATTCAGCTTTCTGCAAAGACAAAAAGAGGCACCTTAGGAAGGTTTTGGTAAATACAATTGCAGGAAAAAAATTCCCAATCACCCAAATTCCACATGTCTCCAAGCTGCAATCAAAGCTCTGACTGTGCTCCCACTGCTGTGTTAGTGTTAATGCGCCAGCATACAGTGGCACTTTAGACATTTGATATTTACACTATTGTAAATATTACTCATGCAGCCTAACTGAGGCATCCTGTGGAGCTTATAGGTAACAAGGGTAAATCATTTGCTGTGGAGACAATACATGTACTTTAAGTAGTCCATCAATCATTTTATCAATTGGTGTAATTGATTGAATCAATTAATTAAGGAGGACAAAGAAGAAGAGGGGGTGATTGATGGTGGCAAGAACAGAGTCTACGTGATTGAAATTCAGGGGCTGCAGTCTGAAAAGGTCAAGGGTCTAACAGGAGGCATTTATAGACAGAGCAGCAGCTTAGTAGGACGTTGTGACTATGTTTACCAAAGGTGGACGAGTGTGCACGGATCGCTTGAGTACATGCACCTGCATACATGTAAGTATTCCTCTTAGTTGTTTGGCCTTGTGATCGTAGTAAGTGATGTGATGTCAAAGCCCAATAATAAATCTCTGACACAACCAGAAAAGATCACCTGAAGGTCACTGTTTCATTAACTCTCTCCCATTTTGCTCTTCCCACCTTTAACAGGTGTCAGGCATGAGAATGGCAACATGGGAACGGGTAAAGAGGATGCAGCTTTTGAAAGTGCTACAGTTAGACGCACTCGTAGAGGTAGTTCGGGAAATGTGCTCATTAGCTTTCTTAATGAGTTTTAGATGAGGAAGTCAATACCACTCTGAAATCTGTCCGTTAAATATCAAGCTGGAGCGTCACTGGTAACCATGATAATGTTGTCAGGACACAAGCCTCAAATTAGACACTCATGGCCGGCAAAAACACCCGGTCAGGTCTGAGCCCTCGGTGTAAAAGCGTTACTTCCTATTGGCTACATGTACATAAAAGACACCATGTTATTTTGGGAGCTCTTTTTTTCCCCCTATTTTTCCATTCTGAGCGGTCTTAAGAGTCTAGCTCCTTTTTCCTATCTGGGTTCAAATATTGATGAGCACAAAATTGTTATAGTGTGACCAACACAAAGCAAGAGCATCATGGCTGGGTGCCAGACAGCTGCAGTGTAATAACATGGAGCAGTCATGCTCAATCAAGTAAAAGTGCTTATGGGAGGTAAGTTGCAGCAAGAAGGCAACGTGCTCTTGAGTGAGAAGGAGCTGCCCCAGGATGAGTGGGGTGATATTAAAGCTGGAGTGTATTAGAGCAGATTTCCACAAACAAATTGTTGTCAGTGTTTGCGTTTTTCCAAACCAAAGCTTCAATAGATTGCTTGTGGAGAACTGGAACACACAAATGGGTGTGAATCTTTGTGTCCCATAGTGCGTTGCAAAGAAAATTCTGGCCAAGAAGCAAATCAAAGCAGAAAAAAAACCTTTTACAGAGAACCTTGTTGGATAGAAAGGCCTCCTGTAGAAACAGTTTTTCCATTAAAGTTCACCCTCCTTTGGCTTATGTCCCTCTCTGTTCTTATGCTCTTTATAGTTCTAATAGCCCAACTTCTCAATACTCAAGCTGAAGTAGATAAATATGACCATTAAATTGAATTCATACATCTAAATACTTGAATAAGCTAAAAATGTAGTTCTACCACAATAAATAATCAAACAAGACAGGCACAAGAAGAAGCAGTCTCGGTTGGCATCATGTTCATAATGATGTCAGACATTTACAATAAAGGTTTAGTTATGTCAGTTGCATATACAAGCATGTTTACGTTGAAACACAGCTGCCCCATAAAGGACATCAGAACCTTTCAATGGTAGCAAATCATGCCATCATTACCAAAATAAGACAAAATCAGACCCCGACTGTTCCACTAAGTCGTGATTAGTGGTTGTTTTCAGAGCCGTGATGGTTATAATTTCTCAGATGTGAATGAATGTGAATGTGATGAACATGTTGTCAATTTGTTTGGTAAAATTTTGGTTTGGAAAATTACTTGAATTTTTGCCAATTTTATAATAAAAAAATAAAAATACAACAGGTGTTAAAGTCCAAATGTGTAACAGTAGGGGCTTTCTGTCTTTATTTTATTGCCATAGTTCTACAGTATCCCATATGGGGCAAACATTACAGAAGGCAGAAATGTAATTTCTCACGGCCACCACTTCTCAGGGTTTGGGGGACAGTTATTAGTTGGCAGTTTGGAGCTCTTTAGTACTACAGAACACAAAGTTGCAGGGTCGTGTCCATACAACTGCATCCACGCTACTCTGGTAAGTTCGGCACTGGAAATCTAATATTTGCAATCAGCTGCAGACCCATTTTCAGTTTGTTAACAAAACTGTTGGATAAGAACCAGAACCATTTGGAAACGATGATGTAGTTGCACCAGTTCGATTCCCGACTTGCCTCTTCTGGAGTACTTTGTATCCTTCAAAAGTCTGCATCTTATAAAGCAGCCGCTGCCTACGTGTTATATTTCCAGTAAAGAGTTGAGCCTGTTCTCGCTTGAGCATCCACACGCGACTGCTTTTGTTGTAAGAAAAATACTCAATCTGGAAAAGTTTTGTTTAGAGCTTAAGTTGACGGGCTCAGTGTAGGGTGGCTGTGTTTGCAATTTTTGTAAATGTCGTGGATCAAATGAGCTTCAAATAGCAATTGACCAAATTTTAAAAAAAAAATAGAAAAATGTTTATAGAATCTTATAAAAGAGCAAACTATTTAGTATTATAAATGCACTTAATTTATTAATTATCAGTGCTTTCCTAGGCAGTAGCAGTGGGTTTTTATTCAGCAGATTGCTGCTGGAGTGCTGATATTTCACACAGCAATATCACATTAAGTGAAATCCTTTGCTTAGTGCAGCTTGATCACATGGGTTTTGTCATTAAATATAAAGTATTGAAGTTTCATAAGACTGTAACGTTTTAACTAAGTGGGGAAAAAAAATGTAAATCCTCAAGAGAAGCTCTTGAATATACTCTGAGCACGTCTCCTGACTGACTTTTATTGCACTGATTTGTCACAGGTATTCAGCAAGCTCATCTTCTTACCCTCACACAAGGAGATTCACATCTTCTGACTCTCCTCTTGGTCGCCGCTGTAATCAAGCCAAGAATCACTCTCCTTCTCTCCTTTGCTTGTGGTTTATTCAGTGAATGTCACCCTCCAACATACTGAAAGTGCATCCTCCCTCATCCGCTGTTTCATGAGCTCTTTTTTTTCTTCTTCTTTTTTTTTTAACATCTGGTGTTTTGTCACCAGGTGTGTGCCGCTGTCAGGTGTTCATCGTGTTCGGCGTGCACACTTACCGAAGCTCTGACTCATGTCTAGACGGAAAAATTAGGACGTACAGACAAGGAAAAAAAAAAAAAAGAAAAAAAGCTGTGACATTTAGGCAAGGTGTTCACGCTGTGCAATCAGGTTACATTTTCCACACTAAGCTCAGTCAGAGGCAGCCGTGTCATGATTTGGCAAGGAACAATCAGATTTAACGTGAAGCATTTGTGTGTGTGTGTGTGTGTGTGTGTGTGTGTGTGTGTGTGTGTGTGTGTGTGTGTGTGTGTGTTCCATTTTTAAAGCTCTTTCCTCAAATGAGAGCAGTCTGCAGATCGCAACTTGTGGCATATCTTTGAAAGCCCAACCACTTTGTTGCGAGGCTGGAATTAAATAGGATTAATAGTAATGTGGATTTTTTTTATTTTTTTTTTTTTATTTAAAGATGATGCTGAATATCGTGGTATGAGTCAATGCAGTGCAAGCAAGCCAACAAAAATGATGACATGAAAAAAGAGAAATGGCTCAACTGTCAGTTTCTTTTATTGGAAAGTCATCTAAAGACTGACATCGAATCTTTAGGGATGAGAGGCTGTGGTGTTGAACCAGCCGGAAGAGGTAACATGGCTCAGTCACGGCAGCTTTGTTGATGTAATTTGTTGCAATATTACACATAAAACCTGCTCAAAAGCCTTTAGCTTCCAGATGACTTTCAGAACTTCGGCACTCCCATATCAAACGTACCTTCCACATAAAGCACTAGCGTTTACTTTTAATTCATTCCGAGTGATAAAGGTTTGGTGAAAGATTACATTTATAGTACTCTTTGTACTAACATTTTCCAAAACTTTTCCCAAGGGCATTTCATACTTTTGTAGGTACCTTTATCTCTTGCTCAGCCTCGGTTCTGTTTCATTCTGAACCCTGATAAATGGAACAAAGATAAGACTTAACATGTAGCTCCGAGGAGTTTTTATCCATAAGTTAGAGAACAGTCTGGGAAAACATAAAATGTTGTATCCTGCCGTATTCTCATGGAGAATTACAGTGTCAATGAAATGTAGGTAAACACGGACCTGGCAGTGGCTCTATGGCTCTGCCTGCAGAATTTGACTGTTTTGTCTCCAAAAACCACAGATGCTTTGGATGAAAGCCACATCAGTGGTTTCCACAGCCAGTTTAAACCGGGAAAACCGTACCTGGAGTTAATATACAAAACTTCATTACAGCAAATGATATAAAACACAGCTGTAACCCTGACAGATAAAGATACCAAGCATCCATTGGAAGGGCGACCGATGTAAGATATTTTACTTGTGTTTTTACTTGTGTCACTCTCTAGTTTGCACAGGGTTTATTGTCTGTAGCTCATCTATCAGGTCGATGTATCAGACTGTTTTTGATCGCTTGTCTTTTACTATATTGTGACTTAGCCATTTTATAATACTGTTCCTTTTTTTTCATGTAAAAAAAATGATGTAAATGTCATTTGAGGCATTATTTTATTACTGTCAGAATTTTTTCTTTCTTTCCCCTCCTGTTGGGGAAAATAAAAACGTACAACATAACTTTGAACTCCGATCGCAGTCATCTGCTGCGATGGCTGTGTGTCACTTTACAGCTCTGCGTCTCATGTGAAAATTTAGAAAGTTTCCGTGTGGTGGAAAGAAAATGTGGTCGCGCCATAATATGTGACATACACACTCATGTCCAACTTTCTGCTGGATGAGACTGGGAGACACTGGAGTGGAAGTGCGTAAGGCAAAGAAAGTGGAAAGGTTGGTGATAAAATAGTGTTGCCATGCAGTTGGACCCTGAAGCCTGCGTCACTCTGAGGAGCATCTGTCCATTCTTGTATCCCATCTTGTATCCCATTCTTCAATTGCCCCTGAGGGGCAATTGAAGTGTTTTTCAGCTGAATTGCATTGAATACCCACTTCATCTTTTCAGTGTCACAGGGATCTGCCCGAGTCAATCCCCGGCTTGTCCGGGCGAAAAGTTGGTACACTCTGAATAAGTTTCCAGTCTCTGAGCAGAATATAAATTTAGTTACAAAATTGTTTCCATGCTGTTTTACATATACATGATATACTTTATCAAGCTATAGCAGATACAAGACACCTGTAAACAGAGTACACAGCTCCAGAGCTGCAGAACATACAACATTTTAGGACCATTGTGTTTCTGTGTATTTTATAAGTGAACATCACAGACCTGACTCTATTTGGCAAGGGCGAAAACTGCAAACTCTGAAAGGCCTTTCATCTAGAAGACTGCCAGTTTAATTGGCACTTGACAGAAGAAACAATAATACAGAGATGTTGGCAGATGTAAAAAGCAGCTTAAAAAAACATTAATATGTCGACTTTCCACCTTAATAAGCACACCATATCAAAATGTGACAACTTGTACCCTTGCATGCAGTCTATGTAGCACACTGAGTGTCGGGATGTTTGCAGAAACTCGCAGGAAGCAAACAACTTCACAATCTGCAGTATAAAAACCCCCAGCTGGTGTGCTGCTTCCACTGTTTACATGATTATATTTCAGTATGAATGATCTAATTGTGTCATGTATAATAGCATAGCTATCAATCATTTTAATTCTCGACACATTTTGTCTACATGTGGCCCTGCGATGGGCTGGTGACCTATCGAGGGTGTACCTCCGCCCCCACAGCTGAGCGAGGATGAAGTGTGTGTAGATAATAGATGGGTGGAGATTTCATGTGCAACTTGTAACAGAGTCATTTTAGATTGTTGCTCTGTTGCTTTTGCAGACTTTTGCTAAACTTTTCCAATGGAATGTTTAACCAGAAATTGTGCATAAAAGTATAAAAGGAAAGATTCTAATAAAGCTCTTAAAAATGGGGGGAAATGACATATGAAGGATAAGTTTAGAAGCAAGACGTTCCTCACTGCTTTGTTTTTTTCTTCTGTGAAATTTTTGATTTTGTCATCCGTAATAAATTACCCCCTTCCCCCCCTTTGCCCCTCCTGTGTTCTCTCTTCAGATCCAGACTTTGGAGACATGGGAATACCCCCACCTCTGCCTTGTAGGTACACTCCCTCTATCTCTATTTCTGCTCCCGCTTATTTATTCTCTTCTTTCTACCTCATTTGTGTTGACTTGGCCTGAAAATCTTTGTGTATGATATTTTTTGATACTGATTCTTGAAAACGGGGCATGATTCAAAGTTTAGACTGGATTGGGAACAATCCACAATTCAAAATAACTTCAAAAGCATTATTTACAGTGGAAAACGGTATTAATTTCATTGTGTATTCAAATCTAATATGTGGAAATGAAAAAGAAAAAATTCAAAAAAGCAGTGTTGTTGTGTAGTTCTTGTACACATGCGTGTGAGTGTGTGTGTTCTTATGCTTATGTGTGTGTTTCAGCCTGTCAGTACGACATGGTTGGTCCAGAAGGCATCGTTGAGTCCCACCAGATCATAAGAGACGGGAAGGCTGGTGCTGCTGAAGCTGTCGACTGTAAATGGTACATCCGCGCGCCGCCACGTTCCAAGGTTAGTCACATAAATTACGCTCCCATCCGACTGTGATGTCAATTTAAAGACAAGTCTGAAATGTCACATAAAATAACAGGGGGATTAAATTACGCTCCTATTAGCCGCTATTAACCAGAAAATTCATTGTTCAGCTGAAAAGTGCAGTTAGTCTTCCTACCATTACTTGTTACATTCTTCACGTCTGTCGGTTTTCCTATTAATTAGCTGCCTCTGTTCAGTACTCCTCCAAACGTGCTGCAAGATTAGGGGTTGCATCCGAAGGCTTTGATATCACATGTGTGTCACTGCATTCTCTCTGTGTTATTGTTTGTGGCTTTTGGGAGGACGTGTTTCCTCTATTCAGGTTAGGCAGATGAGTGAAAGGGTTTACTTGGGGTCGGAGCTATTTTTTTAATCCGCATGCGGTTGCCAAGAAGACCAGAGGGATGAAAAGAAAAGGAGAAAAAAGAGATAGATGAAGAAAAGGAGAGGGGGACTTGAGTAGACGAGTCAGGCAGAGAAAGTGGGTAGAGTTGGCGCTGATGAAATAGTGTTGCCATGCAGTTTGACCCTGAGGCCTGCGCCAGTCTGCATTTGTTTTCTCTGCTTGTGTTTCCAGTGCAACCCTGCATGCACAATCACATACAATACAAACAGTTCATTTATAGTTCAGTTTGTTTCTATAGTACCAGTTCACAACAAACGTTGTGCACTATAGATGTTAGAGAGTTCAGTTCTGATACAATTAAAATCAATCAAATGATTTCCGACAATATTATTTCTAGAATATAATTTCATAAGAAGCCATTTCACTGAGAAATGCTGATTCAGCAATATTACTTTTGTAAACGAAAAGTTCTTAAAATGAGTTTTTTTGAAAATATGAGCTTGTAACAGTTGAACTAGGTTTTAGCCACGGTTACTTTAGATCAGGGGTCTCGACAATATGTAAACGTTTTACACACTATTGGCTGTGACTGTCTGACTATCCAAGAAAAATAATACATCATACAATATTACACACCGGGCTTCAATCAGACGTAATCGGTGTATTTACAATGTTCTTGACCCATAATCTTACTTTTGTACTCAATATTTACAATGATCCATATTATATATATATATATATATATATATATATATATATATATATATATATATATATATATATATATATATATATATATATATATATATATATATATATATATATATTGAATATTGTTGTTGTAGCAAGTCGTATGAACCTTATTGGTCAGGAGAAGGAGGGTACGTATGAGCCTCTGTACTGGCCTGTAGACGTTCGGGCCAAGAGCTAGATCTGTGGGGTTCAGCACGTTGTCTCGTGTTGTGCAGAACTGATGTGAATCTGAACTCTGGGATCCATTTGTCCCAAGTATTGTGACATTCACTGACGAAGGACACAATCATCATCTTAATGGTTCTGTTGACCCTTTCGGTAAGGTTAGTCTGTGGGCGATAGCTGGTAGTTAGGTTCTGCACCACCCCGAAACCTTACGGAGATCCGCTAGCAGACTACTGGTGAATTGCAGACCTTGATCTGACACCAGATATTGAGGAACACCCTAATGTGTAACTATCTCTTCCCTCAAAATCTTAACTTCTATTTGTCTTACTGTCTCTTAAGGCAAACATCTCAGCCCACTTTGTGTAATAATCTACTATTACTGGCAACTCCCCTTCTTACTCCATGGAAAAAGCCCCATGATATCAATGCCCAACATGTCTCTGGGCATAGAAGACTGTGTTGACTGTTACAGACCAGCAAGTTTCTGGTTGGTCACCTTGAACTTCTGGCAGGTTTCACATTTCGTGGTCTTTGCGTATGGTCGGCCACCAGGCGACCTCCAATACTTTAATCAGGGTTATAAATTGTCCCAGGCGTCCTAATGGATTATTATGGAAGTGGTGGTGAAACCCTTATACCAGTGTTTCAGGAATAACCAGTTGAGAATAACCAGTGTGATTTAAATTCTGACTGTGAATCTGACTGGTAGTGATGGAGAAGGAGGGAGACACAGACCAGGCAGAGAGCACAGAGGAGACCAGTAAACTATAAATTGTTTTTACTTAATAATTGTTATGTTTAAACAAGATAATTGTAGAAGAAAAAGTGTGTTACTAGTTACTCTGCAGTTGGAAGAAGGGGGTGGTGAGGGAAATTCCAGGCCCCGCAAGTCCCAAGAAATGGAGCTGCAGGGATAGCCTGGCCAAGCACAAGTGCGCCCCGGGCGCATGGCGCACCTGGAAGTGGCCAGGTGCTGAAGGATGCTGTCCTGCAAACACAGAGAGACATAATCAGTGCGGCGAAGGAAGTCCGGGGTGAACTGCAACAAATGAAGTGACATTGTACAGGACACCACATGTCATGATTATTCTGCACACCTTTGCGCAGGGGTAAACAGTCTTCCCCTCGATGCATCCAAACACCTTCACCGTTTTTTTAGGAGGCCAATGGCTCGCTCCACAACAGTCAAACAGCACGCACGAGCGCGGACACATGGAAGCGCACCTCCTCTGTGCTCTGCGGGTTTGCAAATGGAGTGAGGAGCCAGCGCCTCAGGGGGTAGCCACTGTCACCTGCAAGTTGTACCAGAAGAACAATGATGAATCAGGTTTTAATTGTTTGGATTTTTACAATGTGTATTTACTCACCAAGGAAGCAGCCATCACGTGCAGCACCTGCCTGCAGCCTATTCCCTACACTGCTGTGCGTCCATATGAAAAATTCATGTGTTGACCCAGGCCACCGTGCCGCTACATTTGTCAGAACCATGTTTGAATCACAAGTAACTTGTTCTTTGATTGAATACACATTTGTCACACAGACTAATTCGTTCTCACTCTGAGCCCTTATAGCAATGTGAGTGCAGTTAATTGTTCCGATTACATTTGGGAAACCGGACATTGCTGCAAATTGCCTTTTGATGTTGGCCTGTTTCCCCACAGTGTAAGGAAACGTAATGTATCCAGTAGTCATTTTAATAATTGTGCTTAAAGATGGCTGAGATATTACAGACCTAAAGATAAAATTTAGTAAAATAATTTAACCCAAAGCGGCTTTAGGCAGAAAATGTTATATATTGTTGATCATCTCAAACACATATCAGCCTACCTGTTGGTTGATTCCCGCTAGAAAGAACTGGTTGCCAGAAACCCAAGAATGGTCAACAGCTGCAAATACACCAGGTTTGCACGCTTCCGGCGGGTCAGTCGATCTAACACTGGGCCCAGTTCATAGATCTAAGAGCACTGCTCTAGGGGATCTAAATCAGCATATCAGCCAGTCATCATCATGGGCCTGGAAATCTCCGTGGACTCTAAAAACTCTCTCCATCCTGATCCTGCCATTGACATAATCTTCGAGCAGTGCCAGCGCACCCGTTGTGAAGCATTATGCATGAGTGTCACTGCAGTATTTATGTTTACTCAGTAATCACACTAACTGCTACACACCTTGTCACAATAAATGTCCCAATAAGTGCCATCACTATATAATTTGAAGATGTCCTTATGAACATATTGTGGTGTAAGTGCTTATGGAATGTATGGCTCCATCCGGGAACGCATCTATAATCCTGCAGGCCTCGTGTTTATGATTACAAGTGTCTGCAAGTCTGATATGAAAGGTTAAATGCACGAGATGACTGTGGCTTAAATTCACCATCTCACCAGCTGCGCTGGCAGTTTCCCCCGTCTTCAAAATGTCCCTACACAAGGATCAGAGTTTGAGTACAGGTGCACACATTCTCCCATCAAGTTTAATAGTAATTTCTAAAGCTACTATAATTAATAATACCTCATTGATGAGAGTGGGAAGGATTTAATAACATTTGCTCTTTAATAGAGAGCTAAAGAAACATATACATATGGGCATTGCTTTTTTTTTTTTTTATCTACAGGACTACTACTATCACCCTCCTAATATCTATGCACCAGAGTTACCTGTGCTGCATTGATGCTGCAAAATGAAAGATCTCTCGAGGATGCAGCAGAATCACACGAAAGATGCATTTTTTACATGCTACGGCCTCACATCTGTGTCCTTATGACTTGATTTTGATCTTGACATGTACGAAATCTATGACTGCGGTAAATCTACTATAGCATTGATCCTGTTCTTTGTGCATTTTCAAAACTTGATTGAGTAGAAAATGAGTATTTTATTATACCTCGAATAATTCTTTCTGAAACAAATTGAATAATAATACTATAGTATTATATATTATAATACTGTACACTGCTGTATTGTAAAGCTGTAACTGAAAATGATCAGGTTAAATAGACCTGGATTTTACAGTACAACAGCCTGAGAATGGACCAAATCAGTCACGGATCAGTACTTTACATTGCAATGTTCTGCTACCTTGGTTTGTGGCTTCGGTTTGAGTTTGAGTAGCGCAGCCGTTTTAATATTGATAACGACGTGCCACTCACTCGTAGTAACATTTTCCTACAGGATCATACATCTATAAAAAGCTGCACAATAAAGAGCCCAAGGTGTTTCTGAACTTTTCAGATCCCAGTTCAATCATGTATCCACTGCATGTGCCAACAAAATGCCCTATCTAGGTGGGTCTCACCACCGCAAAATACAGAATGCAAAACTGCCAATTCATAATCTCTCTGGTACACGCACACACACACACACACACACACACACACACACACACACTGGCCTGGAATATGACTGCCAGGTGACATTTGTTCTACTGTGATTCATGACCAGAGCAGCTGTTCTTACCTGGCATACTCTTCAGGTCAGTGCTTTGGTTCGCCTTCAGAAACGTCCTTCTCATTCAGCTGCTTTAAAACTCAAGGCCACAGGAACTACGCTCTCAGGAGCTCAGTGAACTCCAGCGTTGAACTTTGATAGGATGACACGTGTGCAACAAATCCAGTTGTGAAATTTCCTCGCTCCTAAATATTCCACAGTCAACTTACAGCTGTATTATAAGAACATGGAAGTTTGGGAACGACGAAGTCAGCGGATGCAGAGGCGCATAGTGCGAAGAGGTCACCAACTTTCTGCAGAGTCAATTGCTACAGACCTCCAAACTTTATGTGAATGCCAGTGAAAGGAACTCTGAATGCTTCAGCATAGGAAGACATTTTGGACAATTCCATGCTCCCCACTTTGTGGGAACAGTTTGGAGCTGGTCCCTTCCTCTTCCAACATGACTGTGCCACCAGGGCACAAAGCAGGTCCATAAAGACCTGGATGACTGGCCTGCACAGAGTCCTGACCTCAACCCGACAGAACACCTTTGGGATGAATTAGAGCAGAGACTGAGAGCCAGACCTTCTGGTCCAACATCAGTGCGACCTCACAAATGTGCTTCTGGAAAAATAGTAAAAAATTCCCATAAACACACTCCTAAACCTTGTGGACAGCCTTTCCCGAAGAGTTGAAGCTGTAGCTTCAGCAGCTTCAGCTGTAGCTGAAAAGGGTGGACCGACATCATATTGAACCCTATGAGTTAGGAATGCGCAGCACGGGGGTTTAGTGGTTAGCACAGCAAGAAGGTTCCTGGTTCCACTGGCAGGAGTCCTTCAGTGTGGAGCATGTTCTCCTCGTCCATGGGTTCCTCCGGGTTCTCTGGCTTCCTCTCACGGTCCATAAACATGCATGCTAGGTTGATTGATACTTTTTAAATTACCCGTAGGTGTGAGTGTGAGCGTGCATGGTTGTTTGTCTCTGTATGCGTCCCTATGATAGACTGGCGACCTGTCCAGGGTGGACCCTGCCTCTCGCCTATAATGAGTCAGGATAGGCGCTGACAGACCCCAGTGACCCTGCACAGGATTAAAATGGGTATAGAATATGAATGGATGGATGGATGGATGGATGGATGGATGGATGGATGGATGGATGGATGGATGGATGGATGGATGGATGGATGGATGGATTAGGAATGGGATGTCACTTAAGTTCATATGCGAGTCAAGGCAGGTGAGCAAATACTATTGGCCATATAGTGTATATTAAGACATAGCACCAATTAAATATATATATATATATATATATATATATATATAATTTGCATGCATCACATCTGTGCCACCATGTGTGTGTTCATAACAGGGTTTACAGAGCATATGTGCCTTGCAGGAGTATTTTACTTGATTTAAATAGGTTTCATATTTCACTTCGCAGAAGTGACATACAGGACAGGATGTGGGCAGAAGGCTGACAGTTTTTGTGCTGATAGATAAAGAAAAAATCTAATCAAATTTCTTACACTACTCTGTTTTCAGGGACACGAACTCTCACCTGCACTGCAGTAATCATGAAACATAGAAATGTGACTTTAGGTTTGTTTGTCAAATGCACGCATGCATGCTCGCACTTCTGCGGTTAGGCGAAGCAAAGAATGCCACCATCTCTCCATCCCCCCAACCCCATCACTGTATATGTGCAAGTGGTTGCGCTGTGAGCTGGGCAAAGCATTTATTCCCCTCTGCTGATACAGTACTGCACTGTACCCAGTGTGCCAGAAACAGTAGAGAGATAATAACATCCTATACCGGAGGCTCTAATTAGACTGCACCGGAGCACTCCAGAGAGAAAGCAGCAGAACGGGGTACAAAGTAGAAAAATGAAAAGGGAGGGGAAAGGGGAGAGATACTTAATAATGCATTTCATGGCAGGTCTCGGTGTATAAGGGCCGGAGTTGAGGGGTGAAATGGCAGCTGGCAGGGAGAGAGATGTCAGGGGTAGACATACCTGCAGAAAAGCAGTAATGGCCATGGGTTGTTGCCAAAAGTGACAGCTCTGCAGCAGATTTAGTGCTGTGTTGTCACCACATTACACCAGTGTGTGTTATTTTGACATCAGTGTGTGCTGTAAAGAGATTTTATAAGAAGTCATAAAAGAAAACAAATTAATTACATTTTACTAATATTCAAGTAACACAGAAACCAGCATGCATTCAGGAGCAGGTCTGCATCACAACATTTTGTTTCTCTGTATGTCTGTCAGCTGCTGTCAGCTTTTTGTCTTTTTTTTCTTTAATTCCTGTGTCCTCAAAAAAACATTGTTGTTCTTATATTTTTATTTATTTTTGCATTCTGGATTTTCCCCACCACATCTGCCAGCATGGTCTGAAAGCTTCTTTTTGTGGAGATAGTGGTCAAAGTACAGACAGTGATTCTGGCTGTAATGAGCAGCATGCGCTGTTGCACCAGGGCGAAAACACATTGTTTCCTGGTCAGTGATGGATTTCCTAACATTACTGCGATGAATAAAGCAGCTGCCTGCTTTCCTGTTTTTTTGTTTGGTTGTTTGTTTGTTTGTTTGTTTGTTTTTCCCCCCATTCCCCCTGTGCAGGGTGCAGATGCTACGTGAGTGCAGAAACCTTTAGACTCTTGTCTGGAGTATGTATTTTCAAGCAACAGCTTCTCGGAGATGGTAATCTGGAGTATACATCCCATGATCAAAGATGTAATGTCTTAGAATTTACCAAGGATCCTCCTGTGCATCATGAACGTAGACTGCAACATCTGATATGGAGACCAAGGTTGTTTGCACACCCAATAGTCCGGTGGACTCGGTAGGATGGGGGTTGCAACGCTCAGGTGGTTTGATTTTAAAACTGCATTATGTCAAACAACCCAAACCTTTCAACGACACATTCCCCTCCTCGCCTGAGGTCATGCTGCATCAAGAATTACTGAAGGAGAAGACAAGCAAACAATGAAGAAAAAAAAAGTCACTAATCTCCTGGTTAATGGAGCACTGCTTCCCTGAGTTGAAGCTGTAGCTTCAGCAGCTTCAGCAGCTTCAGCTGTAGCTGAAAAGGGTGGACCGACATCATATTGAACCCTATGAGTTAGGAATGCGCAGCACGGGGGTTTAGTGGTTAGCACAGCAAGAAGGTTCCTGGTTCCACTGGCAGGAGTCCTTCAGTGTCGAGCATGTTCTCCCTGTGCTCACGTGGGTTCCCTCTGGGTACTCCGGCTTCCTCACATGGCACATAAACATGCATGCTAGGTTGATTGATACTAATATTAATGCAACCCAGTGCAATTCCTTCATTAAAAGGGAAACATAAAAGAAACTAAGCTTTGAGACTCAGAGAAAGAATCAGATTTGATGCAGTGGTGGTAACAGACGCCAGCACAATGAAGACGTTACAAAGTGTCACATATAACGTTTGTATCTGCAGCCCGGGTCACATCACGGTATGCCACGGCCGCTCTTTGCAAAACTGACATCCGAAGTTGGTCTGTTCTCCTGAATCGGGACTGAGAACACATTGTACCACGCTGATTATTTTTTAAAGCATTTTCACATATAAAAGCTACGACAGAGTGTTTCATTTTCACTTTTTGTTTGTTCGCCGCTGCGCATGCTGATGATGCAGCCTACATCCCGCAGCATCGGGTCGTAGCCTACAACACAAGGGGACATCATGGTACCATCTATGTACGCCGTTCTGGGTGCCTTACCCCAGATTAAGCAGATCTAAGTCGTACAGTGTAGCTTGCATCGATCTTATAAGACTGCAAAAGTGGCACAGTGTGAACCTGGCCTTAGATGTTGTGATGTTGAAACATTATTGATGATAAGTGAATCCATTCATTGTTCTCTGAGTCGTCCTGTGGATGCAATGCAACGAAAGCAGCCTCCCCCTCCTGCAACATTGTTGTTAGTGTGAAGTATTCATCCAGAAACTGTAAAAATGGTCAAGATGCTCTTTGTTTAACATTTTATTTAGCACGACATTAATGTCTGTGCAAAAGGCTTAATGTCAAATTTGCAAACAGTGTTTTGCATTTGCAATTATGCTCCTTTGATGGAAATAACTTTATAACTGGTCACAGATGAATGCATTCATCTCTTTCTTTGTGCTGTGGGTGGAGACGTCTGTCTAATTTGCCTGATCGTCCTTGTCAACTGAACGAATATGCAGAGGGTACTAATTAATATGCCTACTGTCTTCAAATTATTTATCTCTTGAATTCTAAATAAGATAAAGACCAGTGTTGCCTAGAACATCAAATCATAACCTTAACCTTGCCCAGAACCTCACAGGAACGATTCCCTCTTTACCTGACATCTGCTGCAACCTGTGACATGGACTGGAACCATAAAAGCTTATTTTTTTTCCCCCTAGTAATGGTAATTTTAGATAGTTCCCCCATTATTGTTTCAAGAATGTCTTGCGTGTGCGTGTGTGTTTTATTGTTGTTGTTTTTTTAATAACAAAGCCAACATAGGAGCTGGAAATGACCATTTCTTAATGAGATAAACGATTATTGACACCAGTATGAGACCTCAGGGGAAGCGGTTAACTTGCTTCCACGCGCCGATCCATTTCACTTGTCATGTTGTCAAAGCCGGTTTTGACATTTCAGGGTCCATTACCCCGCAACATGTGCAGCCTTTGTGTTTGGGCACTTGGAGCTTCACATCTTTATGTCACAGTTTGAGAGCGGTCAACTCATTAACTGTTATGATGGCAAGTGCTGCGCGCAGCGGATCAAGTCCAGCTGCGAGTGACCCGTCTCAGCCTGATGAATAAGTGACAGACACCAATGCTGAGCCGAGAAGGAAGTATAGCTTTCAACTGTGAAGAGTAAAAGCGGTTCGAAAGGTGGATATTTCACTCAACGAGGGATTTATCTAAGAAAAAAAAAAAAAAGCGAACATATTGAATCTGTCATAACTACCATAATCATTTGTAAGTCCGTTATATAACATATTTGAAGTCCACTGATCCAAAAGCGGTTTCATTGTAAAAGGAATGTGGTGACATTTGCACTCTTGACGTGGAAAACTTGTAGTAAAATGTCCAAAGTGTCTTTAAAATTGAATAAGGGTGTGGGTTTGTGTAACGCTTTATCTCAACAGATATGGATAATGAGTGGAAAGCCAGAAGACTGTGTCTGTCTTTGAATCCTCATTCGATATGCGTATGTAATGACTTTGTACCAGCCGCAGTCTGTCAGTCTTATTTCATTAAAGGGCTGCTGTATCAGGCGCTGGGATAATGACTTAGATGCAAAGGAAGCAATAGGAAACGACTCAAATCTTTTCTCTCACTCTTTCCTCCTTTGTTTTTTATTTCTATGACGTCCAAATGTCACAGTGCCTTTTTGTTTTCCCTCCTTGATCTCTTTTTTTTTCTGCTTGCTTTTTCTTCTCCTCTCTTCCTTCTTGCATTTGACAGATCTACCTGCGTTTTCTGGACTATGAGATGGCAAATTCCAACGAATGCAAACGCAACTTTGTGGCAGTGTACGACGGTGGCAGGTGGGACATTTTGACATCTTTAATTGGTTTATTAGAGTTGTATTCTGACATTATAGCCAACGAGCATCTAATATTCTGAAATCCTTCATCAGCAGTCATTTAAAACATCAGATTTTTATTCTTAAGAATCAGTTTTGATAATTGACAGTGTCATGTCCTACTTCACACACAATTGACATATTCTTTTGTGAATTAAAGGCAGGGTAAGTGATATATTTTGATATTTGACAGAAAACATATAGAAAATATAGATGGGTTTAGCTTAGTCCAAACACTGAAAACTGCACCCAAAGCATATTATGGGATGCAGCACAGCTAAGAATTGTAATTTTTATGTTTTTGATGTACTCATCTTTCAAAAACCTTTCAAAAAGTTTCTTTTTAAAAGATTATTGAAGGTTTGGAAACACACTACAGTTTTCTATATTTCTGCACATTGATATGACCTAAAAGATTATTTGTTTTTCAAACAAGCTCTAAAACTAGTATAAAAAACAACTACTTTAAAAAAATATTACAAATTGTTATTTTGAAATCATCAAGAAGAAGCTAGTTGTTGTTTTTGAAGGTTTGTGTGGAAGTTGTGTGTTTTTATTCTGTGATATTAATAGAAAGAAAGCTACATCATTGGAATCAGATTTTTCAGCGGCTGCGCAGTTAGAATATAGATAAAATTCTTATTTAAGTGTCAGACTTTTGGCTTGGTCTCACATATTGAAATCCCTGTTTGATGCACAGCTTTTACACGTTTTAATTGGTCGAAAATTAGTTCAAAACTTGCCGGGATGTTGGTTTTGTGGTTCTGTTGCCTCACTGAGAGAAGGGCCCAGCTAGGACTTTTCTATATAGAGTTTGCATGTTCTCCCTGAGCTTGTGTGGGTTTTCTCTTGGCAGTCTGGCTTCCTCTCTCAGTCCAAAGATGTGGATTGGGCTGGTTGGTATCTCTAAGTGGACCTTAAGCATGTGTGACCTTGAAAATATGTCTTTTTTTCATCTTTGTGGCCCTTCCATATACTCAGATCTTGTCCAGGATAGTACCACAATGATGTCTTTTTATATACTTTATTTGTTTTTCATTTTAGGTGAAATATTAAACCACTGATTCTACTGATTTACAGTTAAAATCACCATCTACAATAACCATTAAAGCACGTATGACTTATATTACCGACCCGATCTCAGTGAGCAGCCATGGCTGCTGTTCAACAATGACGGTTATTAAGATGCAGGGCGAATATTCGTCTTACTTTGTAGTAAAACATGCATTCTGATCTCATCCATGTCCTGTTTCATCTTGGCATCTCATTTCAGTTCGGTGGAAGACCTGAAGAGCAAGTTCTGTTCCACGGTGGCCAACGACATCATGCTGGTCTCCACGCTGGGGGTTGTTCGTATGTGGGCAGACGAGCTCAGCCGTAAAAGTCGCTTCCGGATCCTCTTCACAACCTACCAAGAACGTAAGACAGGACCTAAAAGATGCCCGCATTAATGCACATGTGGTGTAGTACGTTGATGACGAATGGACTAAACTCCTTTTAAAGATAGAGAACATGAATGAGCCTGATCCTGAGCCACAATAATACCACAGAGTTCATTTTGATCTCCTTGAGCCAAACAGCTGACAGAGATTCACACAAACACACAGACAGTCTTTCACAGTCTCATTTACTGGCTTCTTCCTATAACTGAATAAGACAGGATAGGGCATTGTCTGTACTTGTGTGTATTGTGAGTACAGGGCATGTCAATGCCATTAAGTGCCTTTCTAATGGCTTTAATACCACCAAACTGGTAAATAAATAATAAAGTACTGCCGAAAAATGTAACTATGTGAATGTATCCAGTCATATGTCACCTGGAGATAACAGTTCTGAGAGGAAGAAATACCACTTTTGTGTAAAAAGGGAATCAGAAAAGCCTAAGCAGGATCTTTGCGTATCTGCTGCCCATCTAGTTGTTTGTTGTTGCAATAGCACCAGTGCCTTAATCACTACAGGCTGTAGCAGCAGAGATGTTTATGTTGTGAAGTCAGTGTCCCTTTTGTAAGGCCTTTTCGCCAAGCAGAGCCAGGATGTGCTGTTGCCGGGGCAACGCTTCTGCTTAAGTCACTCAGTCGATCCCCCAGCCAGACCTCAGCTGTTAGAGCAGCATCCACGGCTCCGCAGCACTGCACCAACCCTGTCAACAGCGAGCGCACGCGTCCGCCAGAGCGCTGCAAAGCAAAACCCGAACATCGAGTGACTCAGTTCAGCGAGCAGTCCAGGTTCTTCACGGGGAGGTCAACTTTTTTTAAGAAAGCACCTTCAAGATGATTAACCTTTATTAGTGACAAGATTGTTATGCAGCTCAGTTTATCGCCATTTGTTTGAGAAGAAAAAAAAGAGTCTATCGTTTGTGAACCTTTTGATTCAGGAACACACACACTCTTCGCAGCTTACGGGGTACTAGTTACGATGAGCGCTCCCCAGGTGCCGCTGCGCCTCAGACGTTTTCATGTTTGTTCCCTGAGGAACCAGCGGTTCTTATAGGGCTCTTCACAGCTGCTGACTCCCGGCGAGCTGTTCCTGTGAGGAGAACGATGTTCCCAGAAGCACTTTTGTCCACTTTAACGATCTGCGCAAAGTTCACGATGCCACTGAGCAGAACCGCAGTCTGCATGAAACCCTGCTTTACCCAACAAGCAGTTATGTCTTAGATGATAAATGTGGCTGCGTGGCATCTCACGTGTCAGCATTTTCACTTTCAGGACTGAGCCTTCAGCACCAACCCACTACACCACATCTCTGCCTGACAGTATACTGTCATCAATGGCAGAATTATCAGTCACCGTCTCTACAACAAATTGTATAAAGCAGCACGTGCAATGTAGACTAGACTTTAGTAACATAAAAGCAAACAAACTAGTAAAAGCTGGGGTTTTTAATGGGAATTTTCAGTAACCCGGTGCAGCACTTCACTGCGTCTTCTGCCAAGACACCCAGACTATTTTTGCCAGGCACTCATTTAGAAGTTAATTTATGTTTCCAGCAGTAACTGTGAACATTTCTGTGTGGGCCAAAGGGCACTTTTATTACAGAATGTCTCTAAATTAATTTTGCTGGAGATTAAAGGTGATCTTGCTTTTTACGTCTGGTCTCCCTCTGTAGAGTGTAGGAGGGCTCATTAGCAAAATGAGAGGGGATGAGCGCCCTCTGGTGGTGGATGGCCCGAACAATCTGTCAAAACTTTACTATACGCTGTGCTGTACTGTATAACCAAAGAGATGACAAAAAGAAATGGCAGTGTGGAGGGGAAATAGGAGGATGGGTATTTGGGACACACAGGGCGAGCCAGCTTGACTCGGGAAATGCTGGCAGAGCCACAGGCGGATGAAGCAACAGAGAAATCACTCTCATTTGGTGAGTTGTTATTCTCTAGGCATGAGAGCTGGAATAAAAACAGCCGTACATCACAGCGGTAACACTGTCAAAGAGTCCTCAGCTCTGTCACCACTGCCAGGCTACTTCAGTGCCAGTGGCAGAAATGACTGGGAATGGGAGATAAAAGTGGACACTGAGAGCCGTGCTGGTGAGAGGAGGAAAAAATGTCTGTAACAAGCAACACTGCGTTAGTGATGAAATCCCATCACTGTTATTTTGCCAAAAAACTCTTAAGTGTTCCTCTGTTCATTACTACTTCTTTGGTTTTTTTTGGTATATTAGTCTACAAAAACAAGATACTGTAACACCTCACCTTTGGAAATGCTTGTTAATTTGTGGACTGCGCTATTAAAAATAATGATTAAAAAAAAAAAACATCATTGTAAATGCATCATGTGGAAAACTAGCCTTGGCTTCACATTTCTTACTGGGATTGACAGGCAAACGCGGTGAATTGGCCATTCAGATGGCTCATGCATTAGTATGATTGCTTGTTGAAAGCAAGGGCACCTTGGGTTGAAGTACTTCAGCTCCACTTATATATACATACGACAATGGAGCTCATCCTGCTGACAGATGGCTCTGCGGCACACTGTCATCATCGCAAGGTGGGGACATAAGATATTAATGTTGTGTCTGAGACAGGCCACTGTGGGAGGGTCCGTGTCATCGTAGATCACATTTTTGCGTTCCTGGTTTAGATTGTGTTGACAACTGAATGACACTGGGAGTAAACAGAAAGGGGATGTTTCGGTTTCGAGTGCTTCTGATTGGAGACCATCACGCCTGTCTCACGCATGCACTCGTCCAGTACTGACGCATTGTAAGAAATTCATTCACATCCTCAAGCTGTGTCTGCAACTGTTTGAAGAGGGTGGAGACGTGGGGAACAGATGGGTCCCGGGGAAACCCGTTTGACAGCTTTATTGCCTTATCTTGGCTCCTCTTTAGCTTCACTTTAAATACTTGTGTATGCACCAGCATTTGGCACGATTTCTGTAATCGTACCAAAGTAGATTTCTATTATATTTTAACTTTTATGATAAAAGTGCGGTTACCCTGCTCTCTTTTCTTCCAGCTCCATGTGACGCAGATGCCTTCTTTTGTCACAGTAACATGTGCATAAACTACACGCTGGTGTGTAATGGCATGCAGAACTGTGTCTACCCCTGGGATGAGAACCAGTGCAAAGGTGAGCTACTCCCTTTAAGGCATTAAATTGAATCCACCTTAGTTCAGAAGTTGCAATGTTTCAAAAGCTCGTCGCAGGACCTTTAATGTTTCAGCGTCAAGGACGCTGACGCGTACAGGCGATGTTCTCCCGCAGCAGATCCTGGATGCACATGAAACATTTTAATGCTGGTACAAGATGTAATGTTAGTAGTGAATTATTAAGGACTTGTTGAATGTTCCATTGTGGGAATTTTCCTTCCGAAGCACAAAATTGGATCAAAATTCAGCTCAAAAAGTGAAAGACAACTGGTGCACTCCTCAGTTGCACGACAGAGTCGAAACAAAAGCACTGCGTCGACTAATATTTGTATAAACTGAGAAGTGGTGTGTAAATGTATGTGTCAGTAAGTGAAGGTTGCATCTACGTAAAGCATTTTGAGTAGCTAGAATATTTAAAAAAGTCCTGTTTGACTCCCAAATGCTCCGTTTTTGGTTTCATTCTGAAATTTTCTCCCCTCATGTCAATTTACTGAATATATCTATAAAGATCGCTTTTTGCCATAATTTAATGTCACCTTAGAGATGTGCATTTTTTACTAAAAAGTCACACTCTTTTGCCAAATTTTAAAAAGAATGGAGCAAAGTAAAAACTGTGAAGCTATTGGGAATTTCTTTTTCTCTTTTTTTTATATCCCTGTTGTCCATTGACTCCTAGACGTTGATAAAAGTCCCATCGGTGGTGTCTCATTGCTAATTGCTTCTTCCACTTTAAAATAACTTATTTTAACCATCTAATTGAATGAATTGTGTTGCCTGGGTCAATATCTATGAATCAGGCAACAAAACTTAGTGAAGATTTCCTTTTGAGCGAACCGGGAAATGTGATTTCTTTGCTTTTACGATGAGGACATCGTTTGATGTATCCTTGATAGTTGCTGTGACAAGAAGACGCTCCAGGCAGCAGAGAGAATTCCTACAGTTGTGTTAATAGATTTGGATGGCAATGGAAATTGATTTCCAAGGCACCTGATTGTTAAATCAGCTAGATGATATTTAATAGGAAGCTTGGGAAGCTTGGGGCAGAACTCATCAGCAAGCCATCCAGGAAAAAGATGTTTTGATGCCGTTCAAAATAACAGATCCTGTTTCAACAATACATGGATGCTTTTGTTATCTCAACCGTTTAGTTTTTAAACATCTAACCTTAATCAAGCTTTAGTAACAAGACTATGTATAAAGGATGAATGTTTGTTTTGCACGTGGACTCGAAATGCCTGTAGGTTCAATCCTAACCAATGAAATATTGCATCAATTACACAAATCGGGTAACTATTCCTCACTCAGACTAAGATAACTTTATAGCTTTCCACCTTACTGTTAAGGTCTGAAATTGTGCAGAAATCAGGCAGAGGAGGTCATGTTTTCCAGCTGGTTTCTCGAGCTTCTTCCTTTTTTTCTGCTCTAGTAAAACATAAGGCCCCCATTTGTCTTCATTAGTAGTAAAATGTCAAGTTTTATTCCCTTCTCCTTTAAACGTCGTAATGTAACCGTTTTTTTTTTGTCATTGAAGTTCAGGGCACTGCTGCAAGTTCATCCACATAAATGTCACACATCTGCCCACAGACCTGCCTCTCAGCACACCGTTTGCCTGAGCTACTCTTTGCAGAGTGTGTGAGTTGTTGTGTGTGAGCACATTGGACATTGTTGCTTTACCTTGTACATGATAAGGTCATTTGTTGACTTTCTCTCTCTGTTTTGTTTAAGATCTCTCATGCTAAACTGAGATTTCTACTCTTTTACTGCACAACATAAAATCAGTGTATAACGTTAATGCTTCCTAGTCTATATTTGTAAGAAAATAATAAGTTCTTAACGTTACTAGTCAGTAGGAGCTGATTTTGCTGGCAGATGGGACCACGATCAGTGACAGTTTTATCCTGAGTCATCACAGGGTCTCTTCCTAGTTTCACCCTGCTCTATGCAGCACACAATTCAGACGTGGAATAGGAACAATAGTGGAAACACTGGTCCCTGGGAATTAGAGCCGCCAAGGTACAACTCTGAGAATATAGGAATGAGAGGACAGAACAAGACCTGAGATCATAGGACAGCAGAAACGTAAGCCCTGGAGGGTTGAGGAGTACAATGTGAGCTCAGGAGCCTGGGGAGATACCATCCTGACAACTTAAAACCCTGAGAATACAAGAAACAAGGGTTCTGGGTACATGGGACTCTGGGAACAAAGGAGTTTGGGAGCATAGTACACGCAGAACAGAAAGCCCTTGCAGCATAGACACGACATATTTTATTAATACCCAGAATTCTATTAAAAAAAGTGGTATCAGCCTATCTGAAAGATAAACTGGATTAGTTAGGTCAATTTGCAGATTAGAAATCCCTCCTGCACAGAACCGCTATCGGCTGTCAATCTACACAGTTTTAGCTACTCTGGGTACAATATACTCGTCTATAAAATGAAGCCACATTATTTTTCAAATGTATTTTATTTACATACAAGTTTATTTATCTTATTTTTAGATACATTTTTTGTTCAGGAAAGCTGGTACCCAGAAAGGCTGGAGTTTGTGAAGCCAAACGTAATCAAGTATAATCAAAATACATTAAATAGACCCGTATTTTTCCAATCACACATTTCCACAAAATACTATCAAGGCTTGTGCTTTGTGTAGAGCACGACGTGGATGGAGTTTAAATCTATTGTTGGCGTTTTTTAAGAATAATCATTAACCCTTGTTCTTACTCAATTTGAAAGCTTCACTTCTTGCACAGAATATTTCAGGACTCCATTGATGGTATTCTTAAACAAAACAAAAACATTTGTCCCTGTTCTTGTGTCTGTCTACCACTGCACAGAAAAGAGGAACGCAAAATTCCTGGACAACCTGAACTCCACAAACGGGACCATAATCGGCGTTACCTGTTGCATCGTCTTCATCCTCCTCATAGTCTCGGTCATCGTCCAGATAAAGCAGCCTCGGAAGAAGTACATCCTGCGGCGCGAGGACTTTGACCCCACCATATTTCAGGAGGTTTTCGAGCCTCCTCACTACGAGCTGTGCGCTCTGCGGAGCGCCGCCACACCCTCGGCCTCGGCTGACCTGGTCGACCTGGCGGAAGATTTTGAGAATTATCACGCACTTCGTCGTGCCTCCTCGCGCTGCGTCCACGACCATCACTGTGGCTCCTCCTCCAACCCCGGCTCCGCGCACATATCCCAGCTGTCACTTAGTGGACGGGAAAGCCGCGGCAACCTGAGCGCCCGTGACGCCGCGGCCGCCACTCTGCTCACAGACCTGCCACAGCCGCCCATGGCGGTGCGGCCTCTGCTGCCGGGCGCAGGAAACCGCAGGAGCATCCTGGTCATGAAGCACAGCTACTCGCAAGAGGCAGCGGACAATGGATGCGACCTGGACGACGACCTGGAAGAAGTTCCCACCACCAGCCACCGACTCTCGCGTCATGAAAAGGCAGTACAGCGGTCAGTATCCATAGATTTCTGATAAGGGAACAACAGCAGCCCTAGAATTAGATATGGGGATCTTTTGAGATATACAGGAGATATTTACCTTTTTATTTGAATTTTATTTTTCATATATTAGCTTTGCTCTTGCTCTTCCTCCCATTATTATTTTTTGTTTTGTTTTTAATATTATGAACTTCATTTTGACATTGACCTTTGATACTTTTCCCCCTTTCCTAACAATGCAATCCTTCACAAAGGGCTAAATTAACATCTGGAAATATGCCGCTCCCTGCATGCTCCTCCCTTATTAACTAAAACAGCCCAGTTAGCGTCCTGGGAATGCTGATTTGTGGTTGACTGACTTTATTCAAACTTTTCTGTGCTTTGAGGTTTGCCAGAGATCTTTACAACAAATGCAGACCTCGTTTTAACAAGTGTTCATTTTGTAGCGGTCCAGATTTAACTGTTAATACGGAGCTTGAATCGGTGCCTCACAGAGATATATTACGTCATTTTCATAAATGCAAGTGACTGCCTGTCACCCGATGACAGCTGGGACAGGCTCCAGGCCCACTACAACCCTTAACAGAATGAAGTGGGTAGTTTTTTTTTTGTTTTTTTTTTAATGAATGCAAGTTATAAAATATGCATTTCTATTCCTAACAATTGAAAAGTATGTACCAGTAATTCAATATTTTGACATTGATATTTTCAATAACAAATAAAAGTATTTTACTCTGTACTTGCACCTTGACAGCTTGAATAGTAACTATTTCTGTTTACTAAAATACTGCCTGAAGGTATCAGAGCACTTTTTTAGGCACTTCAGATGCAATCTTTTTTTGCATGCATTTCTCTGAGCTCCTCTTCCAGAATGTTCTTGACTCTTTAAATTTAGTACGTCTGCATGCGGGGCTCTTAAAGGCCATCAAAGCACGAATAAAGTTTATTGCTTTTTATGTAGCACATTATGCATTCTGACCTCTCTATGCAAACGGAGTTTGATATTAAATGAAAGAGCCGTGACATTTCAGGTTCTGCCTCATTGGCTCTTTGAGCAAACATGAATCAGAGTACAACACAACTAGGGTCTAAGAGACAATCTCAAGGTAAGCACCCTTATTTAACAATGAACATCTATATGTCGTTGTGTAGTCATCATTTTCCCAGTCAGTATATACTTTTATGCAAGTTCTTTTTTTTTTTCTTTTCCTTTTTTGACTACCACAGGGGGGGAGGGAGTTACATTTTATTTCATTGATTTTTATTTTTGTATTTCTTTGTTTTGACGTTTTATTGTTCATTTTCATCAAGATGGTTCTCTTGCCTGCAGCCATCTTGCTGTGTCAGCAAGTTTGTTTGAAGTGTTTGTGATGCTCTAGTGTACTGTATGTGCTCTTCACGTGAGGACATACATTATTTCACTGTGTGGACATCCATTAGCATGGACTTTTTCAACCATCCTTAGTTGAAGTTGTTACCGGTTGTGTATGTTTAACCCTTCACAGTTTTCCTAGTAAGACTGCTGGACATTCCATACCAACGCACCTAATCTTCCCAAATGGTCATACATTGCTCATTTTTCCTCTGATTTGGGCTGAAGTTGCACTGGACATCTAAAAACAAAAAAGAATAATTTGCAACTAATTTTTATTAACATCTAATTAAATGTTTGCCACCAATTTTCACTTTGTGCCAGTCAAATGTTGAATTTCTGTAGAACTAGGATTATATTTGCACTACTTGGCTTATGTAACCTTTTATCTGTTTTGTTTTGTTTTTTGTTTTTTCCCCATTGATGTGAGTCATGTCAGATTTTTTTTTTTTTTTTCCCACGACTTTTTTAACTTAGAAATCCAGATGTCAAGTGGTACTTTAAGATAGGAATTGTGTCTCTTCAGTATGTGGTCATGCGACATGAGTGAGGACGAAAAGGTGCAACCTTCAGTTTTGAAAATTGATGCCTGCTAGGAAATGCCAAAGCATGTTGTCCCTCCGGTGGCCAGTAGGGGCTGGCTCCAAAAGTGAGCCAATTTCCTTAGACCCCCATGTAAAAATAACCAACCTTTTAGCAGAAACAAACATAGTTTACTTACTTTCTGATGACATATGATGTAAAAATCCAAGTTCATCACTTTGGCGACTTAACATATGTATTGAACTTGACTTTTGACTCATGAGATTGTGCTAACAGACCATCTATGAGTCTTTGTGTTTCTGTTATGCTGTGTGTGAAAAGAAAGATAGAAAAGCAGAACTCGGTAAGAAACAAACACAGTTTATTTAGATCATTTTTCTCAAGGATGTAGAGCATCCTAGTCATTAACCAGCTGCTCCAAAGGAATCAAAGTAGGAATCCAGCAGACATACAAATCCACAGGTCCAACAGAGTAATCCAGTGAATGCGGAAAGGTTCTGTCAACCCAAAAAACACGGTCTGAAAATCCGGGGGAAGGCACAGAATGAAGATCCAAGAGGCAGGTCGGGTACAAAGAGAAACTGGTCAGAACGGGTCAGCCAGACAAACTGTTGGCTGGAAAGACTCAGCAGGAAAACTCTGGCAAAGAACTGGGTGCAGACAGGAGAAGGGAGATGAGGCACAGGAGACACCAGGTGGCAGCGTTGGCTGGGATGTGACCGTCTTCAGTCGCTGCTATGAGAGAAATGTTATCATCGTTTCATTCCTGGTCCAAAACAAGAAGCTCTAGACTCAAACAGTGGCTTGCATCGTAACCTGCCTGTCAAGTGCAGATATTTGAAAGATCAGAGATGTTGTTGCTTCTTCATGATTTTATTTTTTTAATTACAATTTCCGTTTTTTTCCTTCTTTCTTGTTTAACACTATATTTGGTGGCTTTATATGTTAGTAGTCTGTGCTAGGTTGACCTAAGAGCTTTTATCTGTCCGATACCTGCATTGTTGTTTTTTTTAATCATCATCACTATTATTATTATTATTATTATTATTTTATTACATAGATTTTTTTTTTCATGCCATCAATTTGAATGACCTTCAGTGAACAACTACAGCAACTGTTGGTTCGCTGACCTTTAGTTTCAGTGGATGAAAAGTGTAAAATTTCAGTCCAGTCGGTTCAAGAAATGAGCTGTTTGAGAGTTTTAGAAACAATTAAAAAGTCAAAATGAATGAAAAATATGTAAATCTTTTTTCCTGGTCCGGTATTTTGAGCTGAGCTTTAAACATTTGAGACCGGTTCCGTCAGCTTTAAACGGGAGGGTCGGTTGAGTTGGTATGGACTGAACTCACAAGAAGCACATAACGGAAAGACGACACAAACCAAATGTTTTGAACGCATTATCGCAGCTAGATTTCTTTTTTTTTTTTTTTTTTTTTTTTTTTTTTAATCTTTGCACTCTCTCAATAAAGCACAATTATTTATCCCACTTACCGAAGTCCTCTGTAGATTTGCATGAAATGTGTCGGTTGCAGTATTTGATTTTATATTTGGTTATAAATTAAGTACAATATTTATGCAAGTGTATACGATTTCATGTGCACTGGCTCCATGAAAGTGCTTTCATGAAGTTGCAAGAATCCCGACATAACATAATAAGATCCATTCATTCATTTCTTTTATGTATTGAATGAATGAAATACTGATTCAGTAAAATACATGACACGGACCAATGAACGGTCGGGCTTGCAGCTTCATGCCTGCACATAAACGAGTTGTCTCGTCAAGTGCTGCCCATTGTTTTTGTGTTTTTAGCAAAACGTGTGGTGTCCTGATGTATTTGTGTCTTATGTTCTACATTATGTTGCATTGTCTCCATCATGTAGACTTCTTGAGAATAGTGCTATCCTGGATCAGTACGAACGGGCCTCACTGACATGAAAAAGAGGAGCGGAGATTTACACCAGCATGATGCTGATGAAGGGACATTTTGCTGAAATGGATACTGAAGGTGTATTCATGGGCAAAGATGAACACAAAGGACAAATGTGATGACTCCAGCTGTGACGGGGAGTTGAAAGTCACGCGCCTTTGTAGTCAAACCCAATTGTTTGGTCTTACTGGAAAGATATAGAATCAGAGATGCTTACAGTTAGTCAAGTCCAGAACGATTTATTTGAGTGAAAATTGGAATTTAACTCATCTCTATTATTAACCTAATTCAATCAAAACTGTCAGGAAAAGCAAAAGCAGTTTAAGTTGGAAAACAATTCAAGGCTGAGTTCTGTGGTTCGTGAATGCTTCCTTTATATCCATTAACTCATTAACATTACTAACGCAAACATGGTATTAAAATAAAACACATCTAATTCATTAGTTATATGGGTTTATAATGTGGTTCTAAAGGCATCTTCAAAGTGGATTAATTGCATGTTGTTTATTCACAAAATCACTCCACAGCATTGCTTCCAACAGATTAATTTCAGCACAGCCCCCTCCCAGTACGCCGACTAACGTTTCGAAGGGCATTTTTATTTTAACCAAGAGTACTTGGTTTTTGGCAACATATTGACTTGGAGTCTGTTTGACTTCTCTTTTATTGTTGCAGCTCAGCATCTTTGTATTGAAACCGACTTTTATACTGAGGAAAGTAGAATGTATGGCCGTTTTTACGATTACTCGAATTATCTTTCAAGGCTGATTTTACTGATGCTTTTTAAAATAAATGACAATGGAGCTTCATCCCTTTTCTTTGTTTTATTGGCTTTTGATGTCACCGTTCCTTTCACGTATCCTGCAACTGTTGATGTGTGGCGTCCTTGTTTGTGTCGGGGGGGGGGGGGGGGACTGCAACCAGACAAAAAAAAGATATATGTCAAAAAAACAGGACAATATCATCAGTCCCAGATGGTTTAAATGATGCCAGGTAATCAGTGTATCTGACAGGCAAGTCTATTGACTCTCCGTGTTAGATCTGATGAGATTTATCTCATGTATGCTGCAAAATAAAAGACGCAGTCTCGCACTCCATTAGCACTCCCCAACGGCGGGCTGATCCGCACCGTATTAATAAGAAAGAGAAACACTTGACACAAAGGGTTTGTGGGTGGAATTACAAGGATTTCTGTGTTGAGTAAAATGTGGTCTGATCAGAACCAAAGTCACAAACTACTTAATTCTGCTTCCTTTTTCCAGCTGTACATTACAGCAAGAGTGCAACACTGCCTATCGGTGTGTGCTCACACAGAATCTGAAGTCTCTTTCCTCATCTTCAGGGTCCACAGGTCTCTGATGTCTCTGCTCCCTGACTGCGTTTCAGTCAGCATCAAATAAGCGCACAGAGTTGAACAAACTCGAGGCATTTTGCCTAGATGTTCTGACAACAGTCGCTTACCGTCACATGAGATTCCGGTTGATCTCATCCTTTGCATGGTTCTTGTGCTCCCATTCTGCCTTTCCAGATGGCCATGTCCCACAGAACCCAGTTTGCATCTGTTAGGCTACAGACCTGTTACTACCTCTCAACGTGCAGCAGAAGGCAGAAGAGCCGCTGTGGTTGCAATCCGTTCATTTAGCACTGCACAGTCAACAAAGGCGCTGCAGAGGAGGAACGAAGGGACTGAATGAACAGGGCTGCAGTTAGTTTGCACGTATTAATCAATCACACTGCAGTGTAGGCTTGAAAAGGGTGTGCAACACAGTCTATGAGTCCTTATTTGCTTTTTCTTAAGCATTTTTAGTCAACTTCAGGTCATAGTCTTGTAATCTTGCCTCCTCCACCTTTTGGATTAAGCATGCCGATTTGTTCGCTATGTTTCATGGTTTGGATGAGGCGTTGCTGTTGGTGTGCTGTACATTTTTTTTTTTTTCCATACAGCATTCTTTAAAATGAGAACTCACCAACATTCACGATTTAAGAAATGGGTGTGCAAAGTTGCTGTGGTTGCAGCGATGGACATAACCAGACTGTGTATTTCCTTATTTATAGAGGGAATGGTTTTTAAATCCACAGTTTCAATATCCTCTCCTCTACTTGAACATGCAACAGGTTACTTTTTTTTTATTTAATTTTATTAGCCTGGAATTGAGTGATTATATAGAGGCTTTAAGACATAAAAAAAATGCCAGTACTTTTGTGTGTTTTTAGTTTAGTCAGATTGTGTTGGTCAACTGTAGTGATGAAAGTGAGAGGAGGTTTTATCAGTAACCAAGGCAGAAATCCAGGAAATTCCAGACCTCGCAGGTTTTTATTCCTTTCTCTTCTTTTGCAGCTGTAGTTCTTTACCTCTGTCACCACACAAAAATCCCCCACTTGTGTGTTTTTATTTTTCCTACACTGTCATCGTTGAATGTGCAATTTTTTTTTTTTTTCTGTGAAAATTTTAATTACATTTACCATCCATTGTACTGTACGTTCACATTATTCTTTTCTTTCTTCACTGTTGTTTATTCTTTGATCTCATGCGCTTCACTCTTCTTTTTCCTTCTGTAAACAAATTATGCACAGACTTATTCATGCAATTATTGAATAAAATGTTTTTGTTTCTTTACACACATTGCACCGACTTTTCTTTTCACCTGTCTCTCTGCTTTACAACTCAAAAATTACAGAAAATTGTTTAAAAAAAAAAAACAGGTTCAGCACAGCTAGCACATACACTCATCCATTTTTCTGTCTGTCTCCTCTGCACAACAACACATAAACATTAAAATTGCAAATTCATCTGCCAGCTCAGAGGTGGAGGCGGAAACGCCACTAATTAAGTAAGTCTGAATCAATTCAATCGCATACAGCCCAGGCGGCAGATGAGAACGGTACGGAGCTCAGAGCAGACTTGTTTTAATAGCGGTTTCATTTCTCTGCAGATACATCAGACAGATGCGTCATTCCTCCGCATCTTGCCAAGTCTGACAACATCCTCAGCTAAGGTTTCTCTCCCATGTGCATCTTCAAAGAACTGTTGCCCTGAGTAACTTTACCAGAGTAGTGTTGTGATGAGAAAAAAACTCTTCAAATAAAACAAGTTATTTTTCTTTGCTTTGGATGAGAAAGGTGCATTTGCCCCTCCTGCGCTGCCCCACACCTGGCTGGATTTGACGACCCTCGGAGCACTTGATCATTTTAAGATAGAGAACTTAAGTTTGTTGAAGAATACAGTACCTTTAATGTAAAAAAATGTCCGTGGAGGAAAACTAAAAAGAATCAGGTTTTTAAATTTGTTTTCATGTAGCTATGGAAATGTGAAGTTGAATATTTCAGCTGCTCATTTTTTCTGTTTCTTTTTTTTTTTTTTATATTGATGTCATGTCTTTACAGTAGAGAATCAGGTTGTTTTTATATCAAAAACAGTTGTCGAAAAGGCAACGTAGCAGGATATATGAAATACAGTCATGTTAAACTTCTTTTATGGGTGCATACATGATTCTGCTGCACTGTCAACTAATATTTCCTCAAGTTCACTTCTACTGACACTTTTATTTCTGTCTTAACACAGTTCATTACATTGTAGAATTTAGCTATTTTTTTCTATACATTTGGATATTTATTTGATAACATACTGGGAAAATGCTTGACTGAATCTTTTCAATAAACTGATGTTTAAAGATTTTTATTGTGATGACTTATTTTATTCATAGCAAGTCTAGATCTCTGACCTTCTATTTAAGATCTTGACAGTATAATTTTTCGTCAGGGAATTTTGTAGTTAAAACACCAGTAAGAGCAACTGATTTAAAAAAAAGAAAAAAAATAGTTCTGTTGCACACATTAGTTGGGAAAAAAACTGTATGAAAGCAAAGAGAAGTGACGCAGAGTTAGGTTGCATGTTCAGAGATTTCAAAACAGGTGCAGTTATATCTATAATATTTTATTGCCAAAGTGGATACATTGAATGGAAAGAATTACATCTATCAGTTTAATAAACTTGCTTTTTTTTAAGCTTGGCTGAGGCCTTTCTGTGTGGCGTTTGCATGTTTTCCTCATGGTCTTCGGCCTTTATCCATTGGCTTCCTCCCACTGTCCACAGATATACACGTTAGATTGACTGGTGAAATATTACCTTGAAGAGGCCATGAAGACAGTATGTCACATATAAAATTAATCATATAATAAAGAAGCTGAATAGTGAAGCTGTAATCTGTAATGAAAACTATTTGGCGTTTTAGGCATGTTGAAGTGGGTAAAAAAAAAGAGAGAGAAATATGGGACATATCGGAGGACACTAGAAGGATGTCTGAATAGTTGCTGTTAAACTTGAAATTAACTTCACATTCAGCACATTTAACTTCATAAATCTTTACTGGAGAAAAAGTTTAATCTTCCCTTTTTTGTGTGCGCGTGTGTCTGTCATCCCCATCCGCTAGGAGGCGTTAACGCGCTTGTAAAAAAAAAGATCTCTGCCGTAGATACAACTAAAGGAAGAAGAAGAACGCGACAACAACAATGTGCCCTCTGGGTTTGATTTGGTCCCGTTGCAGCAGATAGTGTTATAAGTTGTGTATTTATGTCACAAACTCAAAAGTATTTGTTATATTTTTGCAGATAGGGTTCTATAGATCCAATTAACCCGGTTAGCAGGGCAAAGTCATGGCTCACGCGTACATTTTCAATGCTCTGCACCGAAACCTGCTCGCAGCAGCCAAGATCTCCGAGCAGGTGCGCGTCCACGTCCGCGTCCACAGACAACGGACAATGTCCACCGTGTCCCGACTGGTCCTGCTCAGAATAGAGGCTCTTCCACCGGCGCTGAGCTGTCTCGGTCAAGCACCGGCACGGAGGGGCATTTGTCTCGACTTCACAGCCAGAAACAGGAGCAGCCCCGCGGACAGAGACAAGTCCGTTTCCACGTATCGGAGCGGGAGCCCCAAAGCGTCTGCGGCTCAGAAAGGTACGCGTAGGAACTGGCCACAGCCTTTAAAGGTTCGGACGTGTCCGTGTACAGCCAACCAGGGCAGACGTGTATTGAAAAAAATGAAACTTTTTGATCAGTGATACTTTTAGATTTGCTGGTGCTGTGACGTAACACACCCAGATCCGAGGAGTATTACCCAGCCAGTTAGCCCTACAGTTTGGTCTTAAATGGTGTGTGTGTGTGTGTGTGTGTGTGTGTGTGTGTGTGTGTGTGTGTGTGTGTGTGTGTGTGTGTGTGACAGCTCGCCTAAAGTAGGCAGCCGGAGCGATGTCCAGTTCTGAGCTGAGCTGGACGTCTCTTCAGCTGCCTACGCTGGACAAGCAGCTGACCTGGCCTTCTGGCGTGTCCTGAACTCTTCAAGACTAACCCAGAGCGGGTAGTGGCGGTCTGTAAATACGGTTAACAGCCAACAAGCCTCATTCTGTTGGGTCTTTATTCACAGTCCAGATTTGAAGTTCACGTTTATTGCTAAATGATTTATATCTAAAAGGACAAGACCTCGTCAATAATGCCATACCCTGCAGTGCAGCGGTCACTGACACAAAAAGACATGCAGTAATTCATGTCATTTTACCAAGCTTTAATGGAGATGGACTCACTTTTGGAGAGTTCATTCAAGAGCTCCACTTCTACATTTGCTTCCAAAAGGAAAAATCAATGTTACCCCTCAGAGTTGAGTTAAAATGCTCAAGTGTTTGGTCATGTTACCTGATAAGTCTTTACTTGTAACTGATGGCTGGGAAACCCCCATGCTCTTTGTCTTTTAGTGAAAGATGCCGGGAGAGACTTCACCTACTTGATAGTTATACTCATCGGGCTCGGAGTGACAGGTGAATAGCAGTCAGACTTGAGAAATCACAGACCCAGACTTGGAACGATGTGGTGCACCAACATGTTTTTTTGTGTGTTCTGTTTTAGGCGGGCTGCTGTATGTGGTGTTCCAGGAGCTGTTTTCGTCCAAAAGCCCAAATAAAGTCTACAGCAGAGCCTTTGACAAAGTCAGATCACATCCAGAGGTGAGGACGAGACTCTTCAAATCTTCAAATCACTGAGACGCAACAGTGTCTCGCAGTAATTTGAGTTCAGTGCAGATTAGTTGCATGTGTCTTCGTTGAAATGACAGGTTATCGGCGCATTTGGCGAGCCGGTCAAGTGTTACGGTGAGACTACTCGCCGAGGAAGGAGGCAGCAAGTCAGGTGGGATTTACTGCTGAAGAAGTATTTATGCATTTCAACTAAGAACCCCTTGCATAATGAGTATATGAGTTATAAATTAGTCATTTTGTGCTTAGGTCAGTGTCTGTTAGTGTCTTATAATGTGGCATAAAACAGGATTTTCTTTTTTTGTGCGTGTGTTTCCGCTTCAGCCATGTTGAGTATCTGAAGGATGGACTGAAGCATATGAGACTAAAGTTTTACATCGAAGGCTCAGAACCGGGCCTGAAAGGAACCGTGCACTCAGAGTCAAAAGAGGTATCTACTCATCTGTACATCTGTACTAAACAGCTTTTGTTGTATACCTGGCGTACTACCAGAGACTGGTACATGTCTCTAATGTCTGAAGTGTGGACGTACTGCGGGGGATATTTGTGATGCATAGAAGGAAGATACTGTCGCCTAAGTGACAAAAATAAATGACCTAACACTATTAAAAATAATCAGGGTGTCACAAATCCAAGTCAGGGCTGATTTGGCCACATAAAACTATTCAGATCTTTGGTATTCATTCCTGATGCAGATATGACATGTCATCATTCAGATGTCTCTAAAATGCTGGTCATATGATCGATTGTTGATTTAACTGGGTTTCTGAAACCAGCTCAACTGAACCGTCTTGCTCGGGGTTAGGTAATCTTGCTTTGTGAAGCAGAAAACTCAGTTTCACTGAAGTCAGGTTTAACATACTCAGAGTTCGTACGTAACGAGCTTTGTGAAACGGACTCCGGTTCAGTTGACACTATCCAAGCAGCAGTGTACGCCATAAAGGCGGTGAGCGATTTCTTTAGTGACAGCTATTATCTGTGTTTAATGACACAGTTTCCTTGTTATGTCTTAACAGAATCTTGAAACTGGAAAATATGACTTTCGTTACATATTTGTGGACATAGACACCTATCCCAGACGGAGCATCGTTGTGGAAGACAACAGATGAGCAAGAATTTTGCAAAACAAAATAGGCCACGGTGCTGGCCCCCCATCGTACAAATCCAAGAAGGAAAATCAGGATACGTTGACTTTTTTAAAAATTGTAATTAAGGATGTTTTGTGTCAAATGTCTGGAGGAGAAATGCAACAAAAACTGCATCAGTGTTATCCCTTTCTTTCTCCTTCTTTTGGAAAATGTTTCAATAAAACTATTTGATTCTTCCACCTTATTGAATTTGATTTGTCGAATTATCTGATGGTTATTTGTAACTACTTTATTTTAGTTTGGAAATCTTAACTACCTTAAATACTACAGATTCCTCAAGTCCCATTTATGTGTGTGTATGTGTATAAACGTTTTCTGTTGAGTCTTTATTTTTATTTGACTACTTTTGTTTTATTATATATAGTTTTATATTTCTTTATTTTGCATTTTAAAACAATGACCACCAGATGGGGGTAAAGAGTTGAGCTGCAGGGGGCTTGTCTGTCCTTTTAGATTTCACATATTTCCATGTGTTTTGAATATATTTTTCAGATTGCAACGTTGAGTCTCTTTATCAGTGATTTTAGTCAAGCAGTATTATTTGGTTAGTATATCAAAAACACATGCACAGAGATTTTTAGCTGAGCAAATACTGCTTTCTCTTTAACCAGATAATCTCCTTAATGTAAATATATACAATTTCGGATTTTACATTTAGTTAAAACTCACTATTTCAAAAACAATGCTGGTTTATACTGTGTATATCCTACAAACAGGCGAGTTATTTTTCTTTCTGAACTGCTGGTGTTTTGTAGTCAAAGGTCATAACGTAATGTGTCACTGGTGTGTCAACAAGAGAGGAAAGTGCCAAAGTAACCTTTACAGAACATGAATGTCCAGAAGTGTAATACAGCGTCTTTAAAATTATTTGAGATCTATTTGAAATTGAGTAATCGTTGTCAGTTGTAACTACAACCTGCTCACATTGTTATCTAAAGCCATTGGGAGTTTATAGCTACTCATTTCTGTAACCTGATTGCAAAGTGCTGGTCACTCGCCAGTATTTTGCATCAGCCTTTCACTCCTCTTCTGAATCATAATTGTGTAATGCTGGAAATGATAACTGGTTTTCTCAGCCTTTTTTTGGGGACTAGTGCTACCTTCCTGGAAACTCGGACATATTTAAATTAGTGAAACACTGCATGGAGTCCCTGTAGAGATAATGTTTCCTTTATCTCTCTCCCTCTCAAAATTGTAATTATTGGTGGTTTAGCTACACGATGTGTGTTTTATGTAGAGTTTACACTTTGCAGTAACGCAGTGGCAACACATTATCTCAGAAAAGGGAAAAGGGATCTAACGGATCTAACTTGAACGGAAGAAAACTATTGATAGTAACGCAGATTGGGCAGATTACAGGAAGCGTAACAGCAAGCCTGAACTCCGCCCACCACGGTGAGGACGTGAAGGCAGCATCGGACACGGGCGTGCTCGGACGGTCGGCGTTAGCCTCAACTGTCCTCGGGTAGTTATGTTGTTTCTTGAAGTTAACTGAGTATCTGCGCACATACATTTCTTATCACATCATATAAACGCCCAAAAGAGGTATGTTCAGAAAGCAGACGAGCTTTGGTTGTGGTTTGGCTGCCGGGATAGTAAATTAAAGCTGTTTTGCTTCGGCCTGCTACATGCAGCTAAAGTAGCCGCAGCCTCACCTGGACGTCCGGTCGCATCTTCTTCAAGAAACTGCCGCAGAAATGGCACACCTTTCCAGCTAACTACGTGAGTACGCGTAGTCATGTTGTTGTTTCTTTGGCTTATTAGGAGCTTATTACCAAATGAACTGCGGCGGTCGAGTTGCCTTTAAAGTTGCAGGTACAGCTAACCCAATAGCGCGTAAATGCTGCAACAAAGCTTTTCCTCTTGTAAACATCCCCGAGTGTAATTATCAGCCTTTTTATATAACAGTCGACCGCTTGGAATGATGTAATGACATCTGTTCGTGTGCTATAAACGAGTAAAACAAACGTAACAAAGGCCGTTGCTGTCCGCAGGTGAAGTCGTACCTGTTTGTCCGGGAGTCTTCAGGTGATTCTCCAGATATGAGAGTCGCCCATCAGACGTAGACGTCTCGCAGAAATGGAGCTGTACTGGTACATGTGAGTGTCACTTACACGTTTATGAGGGTGTCTTTTGATACGCGAGCGTCTTCTCCGCAAACATAGCTGGACGTTTACATTTAAAACCACCGTTAACAGTCACGAGGTTGTAATAAACTTGAATTAACTCACATTTACTGTGTTTGTAGCCACTTGTTGACGTAGTACGGAAACAACCGGGTTATAAAACACTATTTCATTGTTCAGGTTTGTGGGAAATGGGAGATTTTTCTGAGTGGTGTTAGTTTATTCGTTTTTTTTTGATTACGTGATTTTTGCTGTCCATGCTGGTAACCAGTTTTACTTTGTACGACCAGTAAAAATGCAAGGAAAACTTTAAAACGGGATGCATATAAAATTGTACTTTTTTAAATGTTATTCTTTTATAAATATCAGTGTAATTGTCATTTAAAGAAATGTTTGACTTCTCTTAGGAAGTGACATGTTGCTCTCACAGTCTGCTGTCCTTACTGTAAAAAAAAAGCACTTAAAAATGTATTTTTTCTTTATATTGGTTCTATGCGTCCTTTCAACAATGAGACTAGTTCACTAAGGGTAATGGTACAAGATAAAGCAAGAGGCCGAACAAGCGGTAATCTTGCACGATGTTACCTCCTCACCTATGTGTGGACCCGCTGAGCTCTGTTGAAGAGTAAGAGCCTGGTAGGATCCACTGTCATTAACATTAATTGTCATGTTTGATTGCAACATTATTATTTTGTGAAAGTTTTGACGCAACATCAACACTAAGCCATGTAAAGCAAACTAGAAAGGCGAGCCAAACGTGGAAGGAGCGGAGATGGTTGCTGCGTCTCTCGTTCGCTGTGTGACTCGAGCTTGAAGGGGACATGAAGAGACCTGAACGGATTGAACATAAATCAGGGACTTGTACTCGCCTCAGAGAAGTTCTTGTTGCTGGTGATGGAGACATGTCTCTATAACCAAGGCCCTCCAAAACTACCCCAATAATGGAAATGTATTCTTTGTTTAATTATTCTGTACTTATTATTTACAACAATGGTTAGACATCTCCAAATGATTAATTGCATTGCCTGATATGCAAAGGCCATTGAGAAACGGGCCGTTTATGCAAAGGAAGATCTGCATGCTTGCAAATCTTATAAATGGATGCAGTTACGTTCTCTGTGTACTTACAGCAAACGAAATCGTTTGCATCTCATCGTGCAGAGAACGTGCTGTTAAAAACCAGTGCTTTAGTATGTTAATTTTCTCCCCTTCATTCCCTTGTTTGTCTGTTTTACAGAGTTGTTATCATATTCATCATCATAAAAATATTCTTCTACGTGTGCTGGTACCGGTCAAGACAGAGGCAACTGGCGGCATACCTGAGCAACACACGCAATGCACAAATAGTCATTGTTGGAGGAAGGGCCTACCTTCATCAGATGTGTGAGAGACAGAGTGTAAGTACAGAACTACCTCGTCCTATATTTGACATTCGTAATCCAGCTGTCAACTGCAGGAGCAGTTCTTCGCCTCCAGCATGTCTTTATTGTTGCTGGTATGTGAACAGAGGATTTTGTGATGAAGTGAACTTCTCTAAGAAGAGACTTCATGATGGTTCATGGTGTCAGAGGAGGGTGTGAGAGACAGTCAAATAAGGTCATGGTTTTCTAAGTCGTTGCAGAGGAGGTGTTTCCTCTCCGTTGAGAATGCAGGTGGTTTTCAGTCATTTGCTCTCAGGAGGCTGCATTTCACTTTCAGTGACACGTCGATCTAGACGGTGGTTATGAAAAATTAGGCTCAAAGGTGTTTCCATTTTCCATTTTTAGTTTGACATTTTTGACGAGGTTCTAGAAGTGCAGATCGTGTGATGTTGTCATTTTTCAACCATGCATGAGGAAACTTGAGTGTGTGATATTGTCTTCTATTATATCTCTTAAAAATATAATATCTTTGTAATTCCTGCATCAGGAATTCCTTTATTTTATTAATTTTTTTCTCCTGAAAAATTTCCGTCTTTGTATTTTTCTTCCTGTCTCCCGACTTTCTACTTTCTCGTGCAAAGCATTTTTAAAGTTTAATCTGTTTGAGTTTAAGATTCTTTCCTCTTCGTGACCTGTTTCAGCAGCTCTTTGACATCTTTCTGTTAATTTTTTAAAATTCAAATTCAACAACAAATAATAACGGCAACAAACATATTTTGAACAGTAAGCCTCTGTTTCACTGTCTGTTTAAGAACACATTGAAGCCTTTTTATTTCTTTTGATGTTTTCAATCATCTACCGTGGACGGCCTTTTCTCAATATTAGTTTTTTTGCAGAGTCTTTGCCAAAAGCTTAGTTATGGTCTTTGTGTTTCCCATCAAAACCTTTTTATCTTTTATGGCTTTTCTAAAACACGTGGAAGCAATTTTAGTGATGCAGAACTTTCCCAAAGAGAGAGACACAACCTATTTCTCTCTTTTGACTCATTTATAGAAGTTGATTTCATCCTGTCATTAGTTATTGCAAAATACGCTCTATGAATGTGTTTTCTAAGAGGTGATTAATCTAAACAGGGATCAGCAAAGAAAGAAAGCAAACGTAGTCATTTCTCCGAAGCAGCTTTTGATTTATATCTCATCTCTGTAGCTACATGTAAGAGGGACAGACAGGGATATTTTTAACTTTGTTTGGAATATTTGCACTCCGGAAATACCCCATTTATAAAAGAAAATAAATGTGTGCTTGAAACTGTGCACTGCCTGGGCTTTCAACCTTGGGTTTCCCAAGACTATTAGCAATATCCTGTGTGTTATCTGAGCGGTTCGTCTGATTTGAGAGAACATGAAGTCCAGTTTAGGATTTCCAGCCTTGATGTTATAACAGACACGAGGGTATTGATTAATTATATCCCCATTTGACGGCGTGGGATCCTTCTCGCTTCAGTTGGCTCATCTTTGTCATTTTATTTTACTTCTTACTGCTCTACAGCCTCCTTAAATCCTTGAGTTCACCTGTTTCACATCTTCTTTTGTGCGCTCTTATTTCCTCTCGTAGACCTTTCCCTGGTCCGCTGGGAGGCTTCCTGGTCATCCATTTAAAATGCCCTACACGTTTCTGGAAAAATCCCAAGACAGTTCAGACGCTGAGCCTAAATGATAGCCCAGAGCTCCTTTCAGACATGCAGTGCTTTTTATTTATTATACAGCACTTGAACGTGTCCATCCCATGTCTAAACGTCTAAAAGTCTGAACTGCTCCAGTCACATTAAAAGATGGATGCTCGCAGTGCTGGTGTGTTTTCATACTGATGTCTAAACTTTCCCCCTGCATGATTCTACCTGTGATGATAAGCTCTAGCACTTAGTCGTGGTATTGGCAAATATTGCCAACAGAAGGTAGCTGAAGTTTAATTGTCGCCAGATAATGTCATCACATTGCTTGTACATCCTGCTTCGTGCCAGACCTTTTCCATCTGTTTGCTACTCTTCTGTTGTAATTCAGTACAGCTGAATTCCTAAATAAAGCTGTTTTAAACAAATATGCTTTTCCAAAGAATGACAAACATGAATGAAAAACTGACCTACAACTGATTTTACTTTAACGTGTTAATGGGATCATTAATGTTTAGTATTTCATGTCTGAAAAACTCTTTTAACCAGTTTAACCTTGACAGACACACAACTGGAGAGCAGGTTTCAGTTTGGATTAGTAAACAGAAAAAATATCCTGTGACAATAACTACGAATCTAGTTAGGAATTACCTTGAAGTTGCCTGTCCGGCGGCCGATGGTCTTCATCGTTCTTCATCACGCCCACAAAAACAGGATGGCCATTTAGAAGTAATTATGTCGTCAGCCCACATGGTCATCGGTCTGCCATTAGATTTTCCTGTTCCACACGTTTGTGTCTGATGGAAACAGAAAGCTTATAACAACCTTAACATGTCAAGATCGCCCCCTCTCCAACACACACACACACACAAACACACACACAATACAACCCTTAATTTAGAAGATGATTCATCCCTCTTGTTCTTTCTACTCGCTAAATCCAGCACTTTAATAAATGTTAATAGCGGAGATTGTTTATTAAATCTATGCCAGTTGGTAACCTAATAGTGTCTTTTTGTTTTGGTGTGTGTGTGTGTGTGTGTGTGTGTGTGTGTGTGTGTGTGTGTGTGTGTGTGCACTTCTCCATTTTCCCATTCTTCTGCTTTTCCTTGTCTTGTGTATAAAAATAACTGTCAGTATATTTCCTTTTCCGCCAGCAAACATCCGTCTGGCCAAGTTGGTATGTAGTCCAGGATGACCTGTCAGTAGAGGAGCCCTCCACAGCCCTGCCTCCAGCCACATCCTTCTCCCACCTGGACATGCCTCCACCGTACGAAGCCGTCTCTGGAGGTAGGACGAGCTCTCATCACTCTCACTTCTTAGCCCGACATGTAAAAAAAACAGTTCTTCACTTGTGCCTTCTTTATTTTTTCTTGCACTGTTCCTGTGTTGCTCTAGTTTTGTTTACTCTAAAGTATCATAGTGGAAGGGGCTCGTGCAGATGTACCGCAAGTTGCTAAAAAACAGAAGAAGACCGCTTCATACTGAACTACGTCTGCCTGTGTCAGAGGTGTGCAATAAACACCATTAGAAACACAAACAATACCAGTAAAGCACCATTTTCTAGTGAACAAATGGATTGCTTTATGTTTGCTTTGCTTTATAATGAAGTCAAAGTACTTTATAATACAATCGAAGCACTTGTTGTCAGCAGATTAATCTTAATGTAGTCAACACAGTGTTAAAACTGGGTGGAACAATCACTCAAATAAATTTGGCAGCCCTCAAGAGTATTTTTATTTTTCACTATTCAGAGTATTGAAATACACTACAGAGCTGTGCACAGGACTTCGATCCCCCCGTGACAGTGACACATTGTCTGAATACGCACACAAAAGTATGTTCATTCTTCTGATTGGCTCACTTGTCTCCTACTTTGGACTACTCTATGTAGTAAACGTAGGGGGATTTTGGACACAGCTGCGTGGCCGGGTGACAAAACCAACCGGGACCCCTTGAATTACATTTTTTTTTCTCCGTGATCTTTTTAATTTTTTTAATAAAATCGCTGCGCATCAATAAAGATCAGCACAGCGGCGCATGGCAGCCGCTGCTTTCTCTGCCTCTTTCTGCTTCAATTACAAACAGGACGAACTTGTTTCTTTGCCCACCCATAGCAGTTATAGCATGTGCATGCATGCAGCAGTGAATTTGAGCGAGTAAATGTGTTTACTTACTACCACAAAGTGCTGAAACCAATCCCATCATCACCCCGCCCTACTTCTGGACCACAAACCTCATGTCCCCTTGATTTCACTCTCTCATTGTCCATATTCTTGTTTTTCTGAAGCGCATTTGTACTCCACTGATCTTCGCATTAGTTTTTTTTTCTCTTTGTGAGTGTATCAAAGAGGACACGAGCTATTTGCTTCAGCGTTTCCATGTCTGAATCAGGTTTCAGTGTCCTCTTTTGTTGTAAATGCCATCTCATCTGATCAGAAGTGCTCTCTGAAGGCAGGATGTGGTTATCGAGGCTGTAAATGCCATTACGTGATGGGAGCTCTTCAATTGAAACTCCCATATGATGTCTTTGTTTCCTATGAAGACACCAGAGGGGATTTCAGGGTTTGCCGTGTTTAAAGAATTTTAATTGTGCTAAAGCAGTCCATTTCAGTTCAGTAATACTTTATTAATCCCAGAGGAGAAATAAAATGCTGCAGTAACTGTCGATCACAGTAATTGTAGATGGTTGCACAGCAGCTGTGGGCAGGTATATGCAACATTAAATGTTACCTAAAGCCGCTCCAATGTCAAAAGGTCATTGCTTGCATGCTGATAATCGGTTGGCGTGTCTTCTCTTTTCCTTTCAGATGATAACCTGAAGCCTCCTCCCTACAGTGAGTGTGCCCAAGGTGAAGAGGCGAACGGGCCTCGTCCCTCCTGTGATCCTCCTCTCATTTCCGAAGGAGGAAACTCTGTTAGCATCAACGAAGCTCCTCCTCCGTACACACTGAGCCCCCCTGCGTTACTCGGTCCACAAGGCGGTCCTGTTAACCACAGTGAGTCCCTGCCAGAGAGCAGGCCCACTTAAGCGGTCGCTGACACCACTTTGCCTTTCTCCATGAACTGCCTTCTTATATTCAACCTCAGTGGTCGTCGCCAGCCTAACTCTCACCGCATGAGAGCAAACTATTTTTCTTTTGTTTTGGGAGGGGGGGGGGGTATATGCCTTTTTGTATGTGTTTTTCTGTGTGTTTATCAACAAGTTGCCTTTCTGTTTTGTATTAAAATGTGTTCATCTGTTGAGTTTGGCAAAACAGATGAACATCCAAGTGTGTGCCTCGGTCAGGACCACAGAACCTGCCTCCCCCCAACGAGGATTAATAAGTTAAAGAGGAGCTTTTAAAGTTTTATAAAGTTGTGTCCCATTACGTTTCTGCGACCACTTCCGTCTGCAGAGCTAAAATATTTGACTCATTTTTAAAGCATGACTGGGGAAATGAGCAGATGCAAAACACTTATTTTTGTTCCTGCTTTAGTGTGTCTAAAGTTATTATGAACGCAGACAATCTGACAGCGGTTTCGGGGTGCCCTGTACATGTGCATGATAAATAATAGTGCTTTGTCACTGCACTTGAGTGGGACATGACGGTGAATATGCCAGTTGTTTTAGATGATGAACCCCTTAGTATAACACATGTGTGGTTGTTATACTGCAATATGTGATGACTCATTTGAGGAAACGGTTAATAAAACGAATGATGATTTAAGGGTGTAGACAGCTGTTCCACTGTTGATTTCCTAATGGTTTTGGAGCTTAAAGCTGCATTATTTGCTAAACAAATCACCCACACAACTCCCATATTATTGTTTTTTTGTTTTTTTTCTCCCCTTTAAAAATTGCTGGAAAACACAACTAACCAAAAATATTTTTAGAAGCTTCTGCTAGCTTTAAACTTCTGTAAAATTCTTATAATCTGTCATAGATCAGTACAAGTTAGTTACTGGTTGTATTTTCTTGTATATTGTTTTGGGAAAAGGTTTTTACTACTATTTTATTTGGGGGGGGGGGGGGGGGGGGGGGGGGGGGTGCAGTCTCATCTGCATTTCAGATTAGACTGAAATTATACTGTAAGCTGATGCTCATACATTTTTCACTTGTGTTGCTTGTTTAAGGCCGAACAGTCAAGCTGGCGAGTTGCACTGACCAAGAAACTGAACCTGAACTTTGTCCTGAGGCCGTGCGCACAGGCCCTTTCACTGTTGCGGTGATTGAGTTGGGAATGAGGCGACAGTAGTGGAAAACACTTTGGAAAGGCCGCTGTGACATCGAGTTATTTACCCAGACACTTGTCCTGTTTGTGCAAAAACAATCTTTTTATTATGGCCAGATAATTTCCATTTTGCTATGTCTTTTCATCAGGTTTCAGGTCCCATTCTGAAGCATTCTGACATCACCAGTAGGTGACAGAAGTGGGAAAATGTATGAGGTTGGGTCGAAGATCAATGTTTAAATGGGAATCCTTCACAGATGTGTCACAGATGCCTTTTACCTGAGTTTCTGTGTGTTTTTGCAGTCTGATGGATGCAACAGAGAACATGCAAAGTACAAATCTGAATGTATGTTTGAACTCGCTCGGTGTGACTAACCTAGCAGCAGCATGACGGTGGACTGCCTTAACCAGGGTGTCACGGGCCTCTTCTTTCCTGTTTGTTCCCTTCATGTTCATTCCCGCCGTGGTCGACATATCAAGTCTCTCCTCTTAGTAGCTGTGTCAGTTCATCTGAATTAACTGTTCTCGATCAGGTGAAATAAATTTTACGGATTAAAAACATTTTAGATATTGTCTTTTCTCTCTCTCTCTTTAGTTTGAAGTCATCTCAGTCATGCTGAGCTCCTTTTCCAAACTCTTTATAGATTTCTTTTCATACACCCCATCTGTGCGTACTTTTTCTGTCTTTGACACGAGAGCAGCAGTTTGAGAGAAGATCCTCAGGTCTCCCTCTCACCAGAACTTTCTGGGGAAGTTGGTGGCTCTCCAGCCGCGGCTGTTATTTTTCTGGTAACTACCTACAGCTAATAACAGCAGGTAAGAATTTGAATATAAATTGACTTAAATGAGCAGGTTTGTCTTCCAACTCAGAGACTCAGCCCACCCATGAACTAAAACTGGAAGGTGCTGATTCTCATCCCAGCTGCTTCACATCTGGCTGCGAACTGCTCCAGTGTGCAGCAGCTGTCCCTGGTCAATGACTCTAATAGAAAAACATCACGGGGGGGGGCATATGGTTGCATCTGGCATCCGCGACGCTGTAGCAAACTCAACCCTTAAAAGTGCAAACATTTTCATCTGTTGCAGACCTTGATTCAGTTTATAAACGCAGTAAACTTCATGATGTTATCAGAACCTGAGTCACAAACCTGTATCACATGACCATCACTGAAGATAACACGGAGACGGAACAGCAAGTCCAATCACGCTCCTGAATCACAGCAAAGGTGAGGAGGCCCCGTGTCCACAGTCGGTATACAAACGTCACCACTCCTCTTTAATCTGTTGCCTGAACTCATCTACGAAAAGGTTTCACGCACACATCTTCTAACTTCGCACGTAGAAGCAGCCAAGTGCTCCAAATACTCTTTGTAGATCCCTCAAGTGTTGGAAAAAAGCTTTTCTTCATTATGGTTTTGGAGCGAGTCCACCAAACCCAAACCGTTTACTCATCAGACTGTACATCTGGACTCATCCCATTCTCAATCTGATCTTATCTCACACACACACACACACACACACACACAGAATGTGTGTATGAGCGATGATCAAAACATATTGAAACAAGTTGTAAAAGGAAAAATAAAAATAAAAAAAGCACAAGGACGCCCCCCAAAAAGCCTGACCATTTGAAAGACATCCAAACACAGGAATATCTGATCTTCTTTTTAACAAAGTTCAGAGATTATGGTGATCTTTTTAAACAAATAAAATGAAATAAATGCTGTTTAAAGATATTTGTATAATATAGTTAGTAAAAAAAAGCAAACAAAAACCAAAAAAAAAAAAAACAAAAAAAACTCAGGACACTTGACATCACCGTGATCAGAACCTCTGATGCTTTCAGAACGGAGATTCTTCTTGCACCTAAAAATGGACATAAAAATATACCCAAATAATTTCCTTTATACCATTCCACTGCCTCAAAAAGTAATTTACAACTTGAGACGGTTTCAGGAAACTGCCAAGATGGCCAAGTCGTGCCATACTTGGGCAGCAGCTTCAAACAATCCCCGAATTCCATCAAGGACACGACAGGAAGTTCTTTGAACAGTTGATGTAAAAATACGTGCAACTTCCATCAGAAGGAGAGTTCACAAACTGTCTACATGGGGAAAAGCTTTTGTTGTCAAAGAAAAACATTGAGTTTTTATACTTGGATGAAAAAAAAACAAGAATGTCTCCAACAACGTGCTTTGGAGCGAAAACTGAATTATTTGGACACAGTCACGAAGGAACATTTTAACCAGACGTAACATTTAATCAAAAGAAGCTTATACCTAATGTGAGGTATCAAAGTGTAAATGTCATGATTTGGTACTGTGTTGCTGCAGCAGAATCTGTTCAACTTATCACCGCGGAATAAACAAAGTGATGATTGTTTCTGCCTGACATAAATGTGAGACTGTCTCTTTGTTTTGCCACTCAAGTGGCAACGGTGCAGTAAATGCACCAAGAAGTGTCACAAAATAATCAAATGCTGGGTCCTGTGCCAGTCAAAGCCCAAATCAAAATCATTTTATGTTGGGGGTTCATTTGAAACAGATGATTTGAACTGCAACTCAATTACGTGATGCAACTCGGCTGAATAAATGATTGCACCTTGATTGATAGATACGTCTTGAAAGAAGACCAAATAGCCTTTTCATTTGTTGATATTTTATAGTGAAACAAACAAAATATTAAATGTGGCGTCCAGTCTTTTCACTTCTAGGTTTATACTAGACTGATGAGACCGACATTAATGATGCGCGGGTGTCTGATGCACCACTAGAGGGCAGTCACGTCCAACCGATGCTTTCACGTGTTGACGGCGCTGCAGTCAAACGAGCATCGCCGCTGGTCTAAAATCTCCTCACATACAGATTTATGTCTTTTACCTCATATTTAAGTGACAGAAAATGGCATTGACTTTTGTTCCGAAGTTTTATACTATGGATAGGGTGGGGGGAAAGAAATAGAATAATTGGGCTTGATCAAGATCAATTGTTGGGTCCCCTTGTGAAATGTGTGCACAAGGACATTCATTTTTTAAAATCTTGGCTGCTGCATACAAATAAGCTGAGATGAAATCTTTCATAATATGTGTATGCTTTGTTATATAGGTTTCAAAGTGCACGTATTAAGAAGTTTCTCTGTCCAAATTGACTCAAAACTATCATCATTTATCAGGAGTTTCCCACTCATTGATTCATGTTTTCATTCATGAGAGTCTGTGTCAGCTGTAAATATAGTTAGATAAACAGTCTGCATTAGTCATACACAGTTTTTTTTTTCCATGAGTAATTGATGTATTTAGAGAAAATATTTGCATATTTAAAACTAGGCAACAATCTATCATTTTAAATTGCCTTAATAATCATTATATCTCGGTATAAACAGCTGGATAATGGATACAGCGTGAAACACCGTCCTCAAGGATACTCGCTGAACCCTTCTCCACATTCCTGAGGTCTCGAAGGCCATTTGAGAAACAGGATAGATGGCTCAATTATGTGCTGTTGTGTGTTAAAGATGAATTGAACTCCCAAACTGTGCAAATGGGTGTCGGGCACAACACATGACGAGCGTTTTGAAGGTGGTAAGAATCGAGTGACCATGGGGAAAAAAAGCTGCATCTTTCAAATTCAGGTGGGGAGCACATTTCTACTAAGCGTGAGGACAAACGTCTGCTTTAGGCTTTTTATCTAAATGTCATCTCGACTGAGGACACACATCACTTACATGACACAAGTTTAAGTTTCTTTACTGATTCAACTTCATAATCCAACGTTTTATCACCATACAGATTGCTTGTAAAGGATTATTTTTAACAGACCGTTTAACTGATAACATTGCTTCCTTTCTCAAACTGAACACCTTCATTAATTTTTGTTGCAATGTCTTCTTTTTTTTTTTTTTTGTTCGACTTGTAGATTATCATTAAAAGAGGACTTAATCTGCCCCTGTGGCTTCAATTCTTTGGTAACAGCTTTTGCATGGGGCAAAAGCATATTTTTCAAAATGACATATGATGGAAACAGTACTTGGCCCGTATAACAGTAGAGGGATTTGGGAATCTGTCAGTCTGTTTACAAAGAAAACCACATCCCAAAGCTCATGAATTTGTAGTTGTGTGTAGTTTAACTTCATGCGCTTGAAGCTTTGGGAATACATCAGAATTGTCTCTAATTCAGGGTGAATATGACCTAGATCATGTTTTTACACGTAGAAATACATAGCTTCTCCTGGTGAGCGTGTGTGAGAGAGTTCCTTCACCATTACCTCGACCCGTGGTTTCTTTTGTAACTATAACATAGTTTGTTTGGGGGTTTTTTTGTTTTTTTTTCTTTGTTTTTTGGTAGGTGGTGGGGAGTAATAACGATGCATCCCATCCACTCCTGAAGCCGGCTCTATTTAGAAAGTTTGACTGGTTATTTTTCACATCTTATTCACGCCTCTTTTTTCATTAAAGCTGCTCTATGTAGCAGTTTAACTTCTGACGTCACAGTTGCCGACAAAAGACCCTCTGAAAACACTGTGCTTTTGAGTTTGGATGGTCCAGCACGTCTTGTAATACCCCTGTCCTGCTAGAAGTGCACTTTCTTGTCTTGTATACCCTAACTGACCCAAGAACTAGCTTGTGATATGCTGCCCCCATGTGGCCAAAGGTGGAATTGCTTCATAGAGGGGCTTTAAATGTTCTGTTCTGTTTGCTAAAAGGGATGTATTGAACCAGATGGTTTCTATCCATTAATGCCTTTCAACTTCTCTATAACCAACATTCACCTAGTTTGGGTTTTGATTAAAAAATAAAAGAATACTAATGCAACTACATTTTGCATGTGTGAATAATAGCAGACACAAGCAGTCATGGGGATCTGTTTTTATTTATTCTGATGAAAACAGAATCATAATTTGGTAAACATCCCCCAAATCCTCCAACACCGCTTTTCACCAGGAGGCAAGAAGTAAAGAAGACACAAAAAGGGATTATGAAAAATCACACCTTACTAAAACAGAATCATAACTTGGTAAACAACACTCAGATCCTCAAACAGCTAAAAACAACACACATTACAGCATAAATTAACTAAAAACAGCAAACGAAATTTGCATAGACCACAGTACACTGGAGACAATCTCAGAGGGCATAAAGTAAAGGGGAGAGGTTGGCAAAGACCCAAAACATACATGTAGGAGCTTTCTGTTCCACGACAGACGTGTGTGTGATTAAAACCACTTCAAAATAATGAAACCAAACACAAACACACATAACAGACTTTTTTTAATACTAAGTTATACAATCAAACTGCTTTTTTTCTCCCCCCTGTCTTCTTGAATATGATGCGACAACGTTGTCTGAAGCCACTCACACATCCAATTAATTCGTCCCCGTGGTGCGTGAATGGCACAGGGGCGGAAAAGAGGAATGTTTTGCTCCGGGGCTGTTACAACCCCACACCGCTTTGGATGGTAGTGACAGAGGCGTAACGGCGGGTGAAATGAGTGCCAAGTGAACTGGCATTGCGGAAAACCACGCAAGGACGACTGTAAATTTTGTGCAGGGGTTGAAATAAGTCCATCATAGGATAATGAGAGACCACCTAAACGGGTAAGGAGCAAGCTGAAGATGCAGGGACAGTCAGAATAATATAATGTTACAGACAACCAAATAGTTTGTGTGCTTAGTCAGTCTAGCCTTCATCTTCATCAAGTGTTGAAAGCATGATAAGCAGGTTGATCATTTCTCCTTGGCCTGGCGCTTCCGATACAATCTTGAGGGCAGGGACATGCTTGTTCCTGTGTCTGTGATGACAAGATAAGTGAGGTTGTCTGAATGTCGGGAGGAAAAGATGAGCACCTGGTGTAGACATGCATGTGTCTGGGGCACAGTGACGAGGGAGTCGAGACAGAACCCGAGAGATGATTTCCTGTAAGACGTCTTCTCAATGGCCCCATTGTACCAGCCCCATTAGATGAAAAACAGCCCGCTAGAAATAAGCATAATATTGAATAAATCTAGTCAAAATTGTCCTATTCAATGGGAAAAATATCTTTGCCAGTGGGGTAAGAAATATTTTCATGCTAACATCAACAAGAAAAAAAAATCTAATTTTCTTGAAACAGGGTTTTTCTTTTTCTTTCTTTCTTTTTAGTTTTTGCAGTGTGGCAATATTTTTATTACTAGTAAAGTTCTCAAAAGGAAAGTGTGCCATCAAAGCGAGATAATTTATGTCTTGCTCACCACTGGATTCATCTGAACAATGAAAGGTGAAAATTACAAATACTCTGCTGCAGGAGGACCCGCTGCTATACTCAGCATCAGCGTGTGAACAAAACCATCCGTCTGGACCCCTGCTGTTCCTTCGGCTCCATCACAAATCAGATGAGACCTCGCCCAGGGACGGTTTAAAAATATCAACCAACTCACCAAAATTTGCGGAAATCTTTCTAAATTTCACTTCCAAGATGTTGCAGTTGCCTTGTGGGTATTTGAAATGATGTAAGGTGTGTTGCCGACTAGTTTTCTGAAACTAGGGTGAGCTGAGGACTCGTGTCAGCTCTCTGCAAACTTGTGCACATTTTTTCAAAAGCCCGGACAGAGTCTCTAGAGGAGCTGTCAATGGAGCAGACGAGAAGCGGTGAAAATGGCAGCGGCAACAAGACCAGTCTGTATAATCCCTCCGAATGGTCTTAAAACGACCTGATGTTACTGCACCTTCACCGTTTGCCTGCTGGGTCTCGTTGTTCATCTGCTGTTCCAGGCAAGATATAAGTCGTGCTATGAAAAGGCACTTCCTCTGTGGTGCCAAAGGAGCTGTTGTTCCTGTTTATCAGCTTAGTGCAAATTAACATTTTAATTGAATTGTGAGGTTTGAGCCAAACTGTACTTGCTGAGCAACTGGAGCCCCTTCAGAGAAACAGCTTTCAGGTTTGAAGTGGGAGTCCAGTGATGATGACAGGCAGTCAGAGCTGCTCACACTGACTACGCAGAAGTGTGCCAAGATCGCTCTTTCTGTGATCACCAGAAAAATCCTTGCTGTGCATATTTGTGTGTTTGTGTGGGAATATCACAAAACTACAGCTGGGCTTCGGTTTTGTGTTTATTTACCCATCAGCTTGTGTGCATTTTAATAAGTCTAAAATGTCTGAAATAATATTTGACGCCTGTATTAGCAGGCGGTGTGTGTGTGCGTGTGTGTGTGTGTGTGTGTGTGTGCTCAGATCCCATGCAGCGCAGCACTCCATCATATTAATAGGGATGGATGCGTCCACTCTCCCTCTCTTTGATGGGGCATGTTGGGCAACTGTGCTGATGTGTGAGATTTTGTCTGATGTGTTGTGAGATAAAACAATATGATTCGTCAGCACGTCTATGTTTAGTCCACCTTTTGCATGTGCTTAGATTATTACTTTAGACAATATGGGTTTACAGACTATGGGTCTGGCGTATTTCACAGGACAAGCCAAACCACGACGATATTCAGAAGACTTATCATGAACTAGATGGCTCCGATATCATTTCCTGTGATACTGATTAAATATCTGTGATATGTTTTGGTCATAATACGTATTACATATTGTACAAAAAGACTTTTTTAACTTATGTCTTCACTCCTTTTTTTAATCACTTTTTGTTACATTCAGTGAATATTTCACCACCGTTCAGCATCTGCAGTCATCCAGGCTCTGTACCACTTGGAGGTGGTGAGGAGAGAGGTGAGCCAAAAGGTGAGGCTCTCTGTTTATGAGTCTGTCGGTTTTCCTACCCTCACTTATAGTCACAAATTGTGGGTAGCGCTCGTAGGAATGGGATCGCGAACGCAAGTGGCTGAAATTTGTTGCAGTAGATACGATGAGAGTTTGAATTACGACTGAAGGAGTTTGGGCATTTGGTCATGATGCCTCCTGGATGCCTCCCTGGGAAGGTGTTTTGGGCATGTCAAACTGGGAGAAGGCCCAGCGGCAGACCCATGACATGCTGGTGAAATCACGTCTCCAGGCTGGCCTTGAAAAGACTAGGAAGAGGGATGTCTGGGCAGCCACACCTGGATAAGTGGAGGAAATTGGATGGATGGATGGCAACCACTCGCTGCCTATGTTGTACACTGTAAAAAATAAAACGTAAAGTAACTACATACACAGCCCTAGCCTTGTAAACTGATTCAAATATCAACAGACATGACATAATTCAGAAATCTCTTACCCTACCTTAAATGTTCTATATCTTACCATAGACCATAAATACGTTGGAGGAAGCATCAGTCACATGACCCATAGATTCCCGAAGTCTCTTGTGAAGTGTCTTTATAGCACAGGGAGCCGACAGGAATCAATCAAAGTTAGCAGTGGCTACCAGCTCCTTCAGCGGATCTCCGTCGAAATGTCTGCAGAGCAGCCAGCAGACGTTTACAGCTAAACATCTCATTTCAGAGGTTTGTGTGGCAAAATTTAAAAAGAATTGCTGCGCTTAGTCAAAGCTGGGTTACTATAAATTCCTCTGGTGTGATAAAAAAACTTTCACCCTCTCTGAGTTTTCACAGATGTTTTTGAACCAGGTTGTTATTTCTGCCGTAAAGTTGGACATCTTAAAATCGGAGTCGATGGAGATTGAGTTGCTTTCAGAGCCAGCTTCCAGTGCAGTCACAGAAGTTGACTCCAGACTTAATGGTAATCCGTGCAATTGCATCTTTATTTATTTATTATTTATTTCTGTATGGACACCATGTATGCAGACAAACCACCAGAAGAGCATTTGCTCTCTCTCTCTCTCTCTTTTTTTTTTTTTTAATAGTTTGTACCAGATTTAATTTGTTAGGACCAAACTGGATTCATAAATGGTAGACAAACACCAGACAGTCTCAGACAAACCTTTAATTTTGTAGAACAATGTCACCATCAAATTCTGACGGCAACTCTGATACGCTTACATGCTGAAAAAAACCTTTGATAGAGTCAGTTGGAATTTTCTTTTTAAAGTGAGATTTGGCTTTAATGATAAAGTCATAACATGTATAAAGGCATGATAGAGAGACATAACAGCTAGAGCGAAGATTAACACTGACAGAGATTTTAGATATATGGAGGCACTTGAGGCACTTCACAGGGAGGCTGCCTTAACCCATCTTTGTTTGCCATTGAGCCTTTAGCCCAAGGGTGTCAAAAATTGGTCCTCGAGGACCAATGTACCGCAGGTTTTATTTAATTTATTTATTTTAGTTTGGCATAACCTAAAAGCTACATATATATGCATGTTAATCCTGCAACAATCCTGTTTCTTTTTGTGTGTGCATGGGCGTGTGATACCCTTCACCAGCCCTCTTGACAGTCCATCCATCCATTATCTATACCCGCTTTATCCGTTTCCGGGTCACGGGGGTCTGTCGGAGCCTATCCCGACGCATATCAGGCGAAAGGCAGGGGTACACCCTGGACAGGTCGCCAGTCTATCCAGGGCCACATACAAACAACCAATCACACTCACATTCACACCTAGGGAGAATTTAGGAAGATCAAATAACCTACTCCGCATGTTTTTTGACTGTGGGAGGAAGCCGGAGTACCCGGAGGAAACCTACGCAAGCACGGGGAGAACATGCAAACTCCACACAGAAAGACCCACCGGGCCGGGAATTGAACCGGGAACCTTCTTGATGTGAGGCAACAGTGCTAACCACTATGCCACCGTGCTGCCTCTTGACAGTCTACTATATTTTATTTTATTTACTCTACCAAAGAGGACTAAGATCACCACCACTAATGGTGGGACACGGAAGACCAGGAAAGAGTGGGACATGAAAGAGTGGGGAAGAAATAAAAGACAGTGATGGGTGCAGTTTGGTGACTGTGTGATGTGTTGTAGTGTGTGTGAATGAGTGTGTAAAGTGTTGTGTTGGAAATAAAGGAGACCTTTCAGGCCAACCAGGTATTTATAAAACAGCGGACAGAAAGACAGTTGTTTAATTTAAGTGTGTGTATTATGTGTCCTGTGTGTGGAATGTTTGGGGGGTGGGGGCAGCAGTGATACATATCAACTACTACAATTACTATACATAAAAGTATCTTGACTGGTCTTGCATTTGTAAATATACCAACATAAAATTGTATACATGCTGTCAACTAATACCTGTACATATTAATCTTGGCAAAATGATATTGAGCAGTTTTCAATTAAGACCAATATGTAAACATCTGTTTGAGATCACGTACTCATCCCACATGTGTCATCTATTGTGTGGTGCGTACACAATTCATGCTTAGCACACTAATATAGGCAGCAATTGCTCTCATGATGGAGCTCTTCCGGCCCTATTGCTGAAAATAATTTATGACATCCTCATTTATGCCACTCTCCTTTCATCAACTCTTTGATTGGGAAGCAATATATTTCATCACTGTTCTGGTTATGCACATCTTTCTGTCATTTTTTTGTCTTCCCTCTGGCATCATGTTGACTGATTTTATATTTCAAAGACTGTAAATCTGGGACAGGAAGTGTTATTTTGTTGCCTTTGGGCAAAAGTTCCATTTTACCCTTTCAACAATCTGTAAATCAGAGGCTCTGATAGAAAGCTGCACTTCTCCACAGCTCCAGGCTCCATTACCAGGCTGTTGAAAAGTTATCTTGTTGCTGTTTTGTTCATAAATTATTTAGATATTTTTAAGTTTTGCATTGACATGACAGATTTAACTTATATGAATCAGTTCATCCATGTCTAACCTAATTTATATGTGTGTCATCGGCATCTGATGACATCGCATTACCAATCTTATCGGCTTGAAACTGTAGGTCTTCTCAGATCAGTCGAGGTGGAATGAACACATAAGATTTTTTTTTTTTTTTTTTTTTTTTGCATATGAAACACATGTATGCACCAGTGTTTATCAAGTGTGAGATGTGCAACCTTTTACAAAATAATTAAAGTGCTGATTCCAATTGTTTTTATGATATTGTTTTGTGAATGAGCCACCTGTGAGTGTCATCCAAAAACTGTACAATTGTACTAAATAGCAACTGGTTCTGCACCAATAAAGAGCAACTGAAAAAGTCAAGAGCATGAATTGAGCGGGATCCTGCCAGAGCTATTCTCTGAAAGGAGTCATCTGGATTATAATTACATTTGCTGTGACTTTCCTGTCACTGCCCCAGCTGGAACAAATGCATCCTCTGGTCTCAGCTTACCCGCATGGAAATGGATATGAAAATAAAGCTGAGTTAATAGATGGTAGCTGTGGCATTAAGTAGATGTTTTTGTGTGACATTGGAAAACGTAATCATTCCAACAGTAAAGTAGATAAGAGTTAATTAACTGATAATGACACTATTCACAAAGCTGAAAGTCAATGAATAGAAATGAAAGGCCAATTCAGAAAAAGGGACATTCTTTAGATCTTAAAGAAAAGAGTCTCATTTTATTTTTATTCATCCTGATAAGGTTTCTCACTGGGATTGCGTGAATGCTGGGTAATCTGGCTCACAGCTGCCACAACAGTGAGTGAAACAAAAGAGCGACTTTCATTGTGTCTGTTTCTCTCAAGCTTCTTGGAGAAAACCCGACACCTGTCGTATCACAGCCCTTCGTAGCCTCAAAATGACCCGTTTCATTTATTCCTGTTCTTCTTTTCCGATGTCTCACCGTAAACAAACGAAGCAAGTCAACAGCAACGTTACCAGAAAAACCCAAACTGATTCTGGGGGGTGTAAACCTAATGAAAGAAAAATACAAATCTGCCTTTCTGTGCGCATCTTTGAGCAACTTTCCAGCTGAGCAGGTTGCAGGCTTTTACCATTTCTATCCTCCTCTCTCAGAGATGAAAAACAATGCACTTTATTCCATTACACTGTAAATCCAATCTCACGCTTCATGCACTGTAGAAAAGAAGCAAGAATGAATGAATGAGATGACACAGGAAAATGTTGACACGAATCCCACGATCAGTAAGGCGACACCAGGCAGTCGTTGGGCTGGGCTACAGTTAAAGGACTCTGAACAATTAACCAATCAATTAAGCGGTTGATGGGGCTGCATGTAGCTATTATGTTAATACATGTGTTGCTGAAGTGAGAAATGTGTAATAGGCTCAACAAGGCCTCAAAGTTGGGATGTTTGCTCATTTTATTGCTGGCTCCAACTATCAGGTCCCACTTGGGAAATCAGTGAACTTCCGGAGGGACGGTTTTAAAGTATACAATTAAATGATAACTCACATTGTGCTGCTTGTAATGTAGACTGCACACATAAATTCAGAAATATTATCACCACTAAAGGCAATGAAGAACATTCTGATCTTATAAGAGCAAATTAAAATTTTGAAAATGATTGGCTTGACAATAAACGTCACTAAAAAATCCTTCATTGCTACTGTTCAGTTTCGAATCCATTTGATGATGCCTGAATTATTTAAGAAAGACAAATATTCATTCTTTCAATCTTTTACAAACAGCTCAAAATTTTCTATAAATTCCCATTTTCCACAATCAACATGGAGCTATACTTTAAAACTGAAAGACCAGTGGGCAACAATGTTCTTGGATGGGATTTGTAAATAATGCCTCCTTCTCATTTGTGGCCAAACGAGCAATGTGAAGCGTGTCTTTAGAGTTGACGTTATCATATAGAAGTAGTGAGAGGTTAAACATCTATTTATCATGAATGGACTTGAACTTTATCTCTGTTGGGGAAATGATGAACAGAAAAGGCATCACACCTTGTCTGAGCAGACACCGTGAAAACGCAATGTTTTTGCTTAAGTATTGTACCTTCTGTCATCAGATCAGTGGTCATTTTCAGGTTTTCCATTAATCTGGCAGTGAAGAACAGTTTGGAGGATAATTAACAAAAATATTAACAAAATAGTTCCTCTAGAACAAACCAAATATCAGTCAGTGATGCAGTGGAGAAAGCACTTTCACCGGATTAAACGTATCTTCATATATTAGGCATTAATATGACAGGTGTTTCATGTGACAAGCGTGAAACCCGCCGCATGGACACAAAGACGTTTGAGCCCACGTTTATGACCGCCTGAACCTAAACGTGTGTTATGATGCCTGACTAATCAAGCACTGAGTGAGAAATAATGAGCAAATGATGTTTAAAAAAGAACAGAGTAGGTAGAACAAGAGATAAACATGTTGTCATGGATATCAATTGACCTATTGGCAAGTCTGTCTCCCTAGTTACCTCCGCTAATTGACCTATTGATAAGTCCCGCCCCCTTTAGTTCCTGGTACTCTCACAATCTGTCCACAAACTGGCTATTTGAAAGCCTTGTCCCCAAATATTGTAGAAAAACGTTGACAGTGCGAGCAGGACGTCTCGTCTGACAGTTGCCACGATCGCAGATGACAACATCCAGCATCAACACTGCTTATGGCCCACTTGGTAAGATTCATTTACTTTTAATTACTTTTAAGTGTAGCAAGATGACTTCAGATAAACTGCACTACATAACTTAATATCTGAAGTTATAATACAACATAACCTATACACACCTATTAGTTATTTAGCACTAGATACTGCCAGCCGTCTAACACCAGATTTCAAGTAATACGTTTGCTTCTGGTCAGTTGTGTGTTTAAACTCCACCAGCGCTGCTTGTGACTTTCACATATGAACTTTACTGACTTTCAAAACTGCAAATGCTGCTTTTGTTATGATTTCACAGAACGGCATGAGCCTGCACTCCTAAATATGAATGTTTTCATGTCATCTGAGACTAATAGAGAAAACGTTGTGTCAGAAACGGGACTCTACGCCCTTACCTTATTGCACATCCTCCAGTGTGTGAAAATGTCGCAGTGGTACACTTCCTGTTTTATTTTACGCAGTTTCAGAGTCTACCGCAACTTGTGCCACATTGAAATTAAGCAGTACGTAAAGTGTTTTACAGAAAAAGGACTTGGGTCCTCTTTCAGACAAGGAACAGGCACAATCAGCTGCTTTTAGATGAATTTAAATGAGTGCATGTTGGAAGAGGTATATGGTAAATTACATGCATTATATTACTATATTAAGGTAGTATATTGCATATATAAGTTTAAGTTCTCTCTATGTAGCCCAAAACAAAGCTGTCTAGCCAGCAGCATTCAACCATTACAACCTACTACTAATCTCTTTTCTCCTTTGAATTTTTGCTTTTAAAAGCATTCACTCTGCATGAGCTGTCTCTATAGCTTGTCTATACCCTGACTGAAGTGCTCAGACATTTACTTTCATCTTGTCCAAAGGCGTGCCTCAAAGATGGGAAAAGGTGAAAGTGACTCTGGGGGCGAGGGAATGTTCAAAGCCAAAGCAAACGAGTTTTTCCCTTTTCACTGAGTGGCCTAAATTTCCTGAAAACAAGCAGGTGCTTCCATCTCATAAAGCCATTTTGACGCTTCTGTCTCTGCTACAAGAACAGCCAGACTCTCCGGAGCTTTCTCCCTCCATCAGTAGGCAAAGCAGCTTTTAAGACAACTTCAGAGAAAAGGCTGCCTGAGCACTCTCTCACAGGTATCAACTCAGCATACAGTTATGTCTTCTTTGATAAATGGAATAATAAACTTGAGGCTCTGCCTCCCCAACAAACCCTGGACCAAGTCTGACTTCCGACCTCCAGCTAGAGGGCCAGTAATTGAAATTAATTAACTTGTCCAGCATGGGACAAAAACAATTACAGGGCACCTCTTTGCCTGTCAACAAAGCGTGTGTCTCACGAGAAGCATGAGTTGCATGTTCAAGTCCTTTGCAGCTGACCGCTACAGGAGAGGTGCGAGGATGATGGATGTCTGTGATTATAATAAGGCCTCCTTTCTAATGAGACCTTCTGCCATATTGCGGACTCATTTTATAAATCAGTAAATAAATAAATAAATAAAGACACAGGATGGGTTTTGCTGATGATAATATCCCAGTAATGAGTTTGATTATAATCAGTTAAGCTTTGGTTGCTTTTTTGTGAGCCTTGGTGGTTATTTTCTTCACTGTAATGAGGCAATTCATGAAAATCTGTGTTTCCTGATGGATTCAAAAACCAGCTCTATAATAGGCAAAGACATTGTTTTTCTACATTTACAGAGCGCATCCAAAGCTGTTTAATTTCTCCACCCTTTGTTTTCCCGTTAGATCGGCAAACTGTGAAAAGCCCTTGGGATTCTTCCCTTTTTTCTTTTTTTCTTTTTTTTTCTTTTGACTTGCAGACATAAATCAAAGGTTTCCAAATCTCTGGAGATAAAAATCCAACGTAGCGAGAAGACCAATCTTGGTGCGCTGTGCTCACCTGCTTAGAGAGCATCACGGTTCACACATATAATAAAAACTCCTGGTGTGTGCCGGTCAGTAACAGGGTGCAGCCGTGTTGCATCTGCATGCGTGAAACAGACAAAAACAAAAGGCGCGAGGCATATTGGCCGGGTCTGAAAAGGCGAGCTCGCCCGTGAACATGTTGCATTCAAAGCCAAACACACAATGTGAATGATTTCTGAGCCCTCGGTTTGTGAGGACACGGTGGATGTCTGCACTCAGGAGAGCAGACGTTGCACTGTGCCGAGAGGTCAGCGCAGTGACCCTGAAATTCAAGATGGCATTGAAAGAAACAATTAGCTTCTGCCGAGTCGGAAATTGGAGGATTTATTTCAGCTCCCTAAGAGTGTCGGTGGACAATTACTCCGGTCCCCTGTGACCAAAAGGGGAAGAGTACAGTTTATTCATCTGCTTAATCTGAGACGGTGTCCTGTTGATGTAAAGCTCCATCAAGAACTTAGTGGCAAAGGTGAGGAAGAGGCTGTGACTGGGTGGGTTTCTGCAGGTCAGAGCTGCCAGCATCGTCGCGGTATTCCGAGATCGTTTAAAAAAATGTCTTCTTGAATTCAGATATTTATTACAGCTGTCATAAGAGAACGTCTGTATAATTCAAGCTTTAAAACAAAAAAAAATGAAAGCAGAATTTTTAAAGTATGTCATTGTCTCTTTTTAACCCAGACTCTGAAATTCACAAGATTACAATGCACAGGGGATGGTGGCAGTTTTCCCCGCTGTGGCTTCTCTGGATTATGTGCACCTTGAGTACTTAAATAAGTGGCTTTATTTTTCTATCCATTTAGCCATGGGTAGCTTTTAACAATTCTTTCTCCACTTAAATTGCTTTTAGCTGCTCAAAATTACTGACTGGGAATAAAATATCTTCCTAAGACACAGAGGAAAATCAGCAGACTGCACTCTTTACTGCAAATGGCGAACATCATCCCAGCAGTCCCGTACATAATTGTACTCCACAGCCTCAGCCCTCTCCATTTTTGACATTAATTAATCTGAAGCAATCTCCAAACTGCCCATGGGGCCGAGACCTCACGCCTCCAAACCTTCAGTCCCCATGATTGAATTTTGCCGAGTTCATTTTTTTTTTTTTTTTTTTTCCCCAGCACATAACTTTGCTGCTTTGCTAATGGTCATCATGATAAAAAGGAAAACACACACGGAAAAAGAGGAAAACTTTCTCCATCAGCCATATTCCTTTTGCTATCCATCACGGCGCAAAGAGGGGAGGACAAAGACAAATACGGGCAGCCAGAATCTACGCAGAATGTGAGAAAGATGACCCCCCCAGACTCTGGGACTACATTTCATTATCTCATTCCCATTCCCATTCATTCACTATGTTGGATGGGTCCTGCCCTAAAAACACTCTCTCTTCTCTTCACACAATGTTGTAGCAAACTAATGAGGACTACACAGACCAAGGACTGGATAAAAACATTATAGTGAGAGCGAGGGGTATAAAGTTCAGTGAATGGAGTCCTCTGCTTCCAGTTCTGTCAATTTTATTTTACTTGTTCAAACAAGACTAAGGGTGTACACTTCAAAAATAAAAAAATATATATTTGTAATTCATTTGCAGCTATTTTCTAGTTACCTGATAGTGTTTAATGATCAAGGGTATTTTTACTGAAGCCCGGCACAAAACCTGGTTACTCAGTTTTCTCCGATTATTCAGATTAAAGTGCAACACGCCATTATTTCCCAGCTGACGCTACTAAGTCGGGAATATTACAGTTCATCAAATGACCACTAGGGGCTGACTCCAAAAGCGACCTTCGTGTTAAAATGTCCAAAATTTAACAAAGTAGAACAAAGTTTTGATCCCTAGAGCTACAGTACACTACCATGAAACTGTACTCGGGGCAATTTTTTTATGTCTCACCAGGAACCAATTTTACGAAGACACAAATGTATGCATAATTAAGGGTGTGAGTTTTTTGACTGACAGCAGCATTGCAGTGTATAATGTTAAACTGCTAGCTTTCACTTTAGCCACAAAGCATTTTGGGTGAACTTGACTTCTAAGCTGTGATTAAAGACCTAACGGAGTATAATCATGTGTAAAGACAGTGTGGCTTGCTGTTGCTGTGCTGTTGATTGCATAGACTGGTGCAACTGGTTGACTGTGTATATATATATATATATATATATATATATATATATATATATATATATATATATATATATATATATATATATATATATATATAGATATATATATATCTATATATATATATATATATATATATATATATATACATACACACACATTTGACATACTATGCATGATTAGGACTGCGAGTTTTGTCGAGTGTGTGTCCCCTGCCGCGTGGGAATTCCCTGAAAGTTAAATCATCATTGTCAGTCCTTCCTCCCCTGGAGCACAGCAGGGGTAGCAGACTTCATGGAGTTCTGGCACGACAAGGACCTGGATGCTGCCGCTGCAGGGCACGGTAAGGCTGAGTAAGCCTGAGAAATCGTACAGCTTTGGCCCTGCTGCAGCGTGGGATGGCTCATTGAGTCTGCAGGTATGGAGCTAGGAGTGAGGAATGACTGCAGTCTTTCACAGCTGGCTGGCTCCTCGCTCTCACCCTTGCTATCTTTTCATAATCATGCCCCCCCCCCCCTCCCCGCGCCCCCAACTCCACCACCGACCTATTCTAAACCCGAGCTCCTCCTCTACTAGGAAGTCATCACAATCCCCCCACCCCCACCCCCCTAACTTCCCTGAACTCTCACCTCACCTTCAGCCAGAGGACGTCAAAAATAGACTCATTCGCATACAATCATGCATGAGTGCGAGCACTTATCAACCTCAAAATATGAAAATATTACATTAATGTGTCAGTTGGAATGAGTATTTTGCAAGTCCCTCTGGCTGGCAGGTTGGCTGGCTGTGTTTGCAAGGTGTGAGCTGACCAGGGACTTGATATGGCAGAGAGAAAGCATGACAGATGGCCTGTTTGACAAAGGGAATATGGGGTCTTGGCTACAGTCAAGTGAGGTTTGGCACCAAAGTGTTGAGCTTGGCCTGCTTCCATCCCTGTTTACAGAAACTCATTACATACACATAATCCATTACAAGTACACATGCTCACATGAAGTAAACACAAGAACAAATAAATTGAAAATCCTGGCATTGCTCTAAATTTTTTATTTGTCTTTCATGGTATGCCTGTTTTGCATACAAATACAAGCTGTCTCCTTTATCGTGACTGTAAAAACAAATACCTGCTCATAGCATTTGAAAGTCACTTTACTCAAAAAGCTGCAGGACCTCTCTGCTGAGATCTTGTATGTTCAGGTGAAATGTGGGAGGCTCCTTCTAAACCAAAATTTTGTCTGGTTGCCTAGCAACTTCAAATCAGGAATGGTGAGCAAGGTAGCAATACAAACACCAGAGAAACCTGAATGCCAGCGTGGCATGAGCGCGGTGATGCTGTCTGTCTCAGGCCATTCATTATGTGTTAAAATACTTATAATCATCCATCTCTGAGTCTGATGGCCCATGTGAAGGCACTACATTATTTCAAATGATTAAATGAGCTCTTCATGTGAAGCACAGGCAACTGAAGTCTCACTCTGAAATGCAGCTGGAGTTCGGTGGACTTGGCCGTCAGGGAGTAAAATAGCTATTCTTAAAGGAGAGCAAACCATGCAGGGTAGAAGAGAGCGAAATCCCAGATGCAAGGAGAGAAAGTTGTGGAGGTTGCAGCATTTACAATGGAAAAAAAGTACATTTGTTCTAGTGCAAAGTCAGTTAACCGTGTCAGCGTACGACTTATTCCGTCTTTTCATCTCTCCATTGCATTTTCCAAACACCACCCCTGCTTCTGGCCAACCATGTCTTCATCCAGATTTTTCTGACATGCAGCAAATCTGCTCCCTTTGCACCCCATTGTATCGCAAGAGAAAGGGGATAGGTTACCCACGGGTTTCCCAGAGTTGCACATAGGCCACTTGAAATGTAAATCTCAGTTTTACTTCCCCCATGTGGGTAGCAACATTTTTATGAAAATTACCTGATTTGAATTTTGATGTGGGTACGCATGAGCAGAGGCATTCACAGAGGCACATTGCTGTTCAACATAGAGGCGTATTAACAAGCAGTTTGTTGACTCTGCTGCACATCTCTCAAAAAGACAGACAACCACTGTCTGTCAGAGCCCTAAAGCCGCGTGCCACACTTTGGGCTTTTGGAACTTGATAGCAAAGCATTCATTTCGCAGCATTCATTCACCAGGGGATAAATAGGTAATTGAACTGGGGATGTTACTTTTAGAATACAGAAAGGGTTAGAAACACAGCAGTAACTCTTTGTCTTTGTCTTCCTCTTTTCTTGTCTCTTTGTTGGAGAGACATCAAAAATAGTAAATATTTGCATCGGTTTAAATGAGTGAAGAATGGCTTTTGGCTGTGTCAAGATGCTGCTGACACTTGCAGAATAATGGACAGATGGGTTCCTGTTGACTGACCAGTGGTTGCAGTTATGCATGAAAGTTCTTTCACAGTGAGCATCCTTTCTGCAGGTGGAAAAAAAAAAAGGAAAACAGGATCGGACCCAATATTGTCTCGAGTATCAGATGATAGGCCAGATCCATGAAGCCGATCTATTCAGTAGCATTTGCAAGAAAAAGTCTGTGAGCCCTTGGAAATAACTGCTTTTCCATAAATATGAGCTGATCTTCATCAAAGTCACAGTAATGGACAAACACAATGTGTTTACGCTGCCAAGGCACAATTATATTTTCTCATGTGTTTATTGAATATTTCTCCCCGAGCAGCGTGAATATTGCAATGTGACAGGAGACAGGAGAGTAAGACATGAGAAATTATAATTGTTTGTGTGCTGAAGATCTGATCACATTTATGGAAAACCAAGGGAGTTTTAGAAAACAAACAAACAACTTATGACTATCACTAGATAATAAATAGGGTTAACTTTTGTGAGGGACCAAAACAAGACAAATCAGAAATCAAAGCAATATTAAGTGGGAGCAGAATATGTGTCTGCAGCGAAATAGAAATGAATGGTAACATTTCGGGCAGAAGTATTACATAAAAAGGAATATAGTGGATCGTTAGTCATAATTAAAATACAGTGGGAAGAAAAAAGGATGTGAGTCCTTTGTATAAAGTTGGTAATAAAGGAACATTTCAGAGTTAAATTAATCTGAGGTCTATTATTAGATGGCAAAGAAATTAAATGTTACTTAGGCGCCAAAACGTCATGAATCGAGTTGTTTTTTAGAGAGAACTAAATGTGTGTTTGCAGTAAAAAGGTAATTAATGTTAGCACTTGGGGTAAAAGAACTATGTCAGGATGGACTGCTATTTTAAACCTCTGACAAGATTCAAAAAAGTTATTCCGCTTAAGTGACAGTGTCAGTAGGGTCCCTGCATACAAGCCTGAGGCTTTTAATTTTAACTTTGTATGTGCACAAAAAGTGTTTTAAAAAATGGTTTATACAAGCATCTCCATCCAGCGCCTGACAGAGGAAGTCAACTACTGGTGTTGCACACAAACCGTAAATAGATACGTAGATACGTAGATAGTTCATGGCATCTGCTTCCAACACTTATTTTCTTCACAGAAACCATGAACTCTTAATTTTGCCAATGTTGCCAGCATTTTCTTTCTTTATATTGAAGTGCAGGTTCACATACTTTTTCTTGCCATAGTTTCCATTTTTTTCATATTCATAATAATAATAATGTGTTTTTGAATAATTCTGTTTTTGAAAGCTGGGAAAGTAAAATTTTAGCTTTATTCTAGTTGGCGTCAAGGTTTGACTGGTATGCAAAGCTCGGTATTGGTGTTGGTATTTGAGGAGGTAAAAATGGAATTGATGCATCCACGACTGGCTGTCTTTATTTAGGTTACACAAATGAAAACTGTTTGAACTGTCTTGGTAGAAAAAAATATTTCGAAAAGGTCTTGCAAAGCTCGAAGTTACCATGATTGTTATCAAAAACTAAAATTGACCTCTGACTCCCTCGTAGAAGTCCGACCCAACGGGAAAGATGTTATAATTGAGTATATTTAACAAATGTCCGTTATTCCACTTGTAGCTCCAGTGTTTTGTGGGCTGTATCGCTCTCTCCCACCTGCAGGACAGCTGTGCGCCGCTGCCACGTATCTTCTCGCTGCTGGAGTGGACGCGCAAAGTGGGGGCGCAGTCCTCAGTCAACCAAACCCCGCTCCTGCGCTGCGCAGCTGCATCCGAAAACCTTGCGGACACATTACTCACCTCTGCTCTTCTGGATGTCCTTTTTTTAAATGATTTTTTTCCCCTTCGCAGAAGGACCGCCTGTTTTTGCTGAGGGGAAAGTTCAGAGCGGCTCAGAGCGGAGGCATATTGTTGTGTGGCGCAGCGCGACAGTGCGGTGTCCGATTACAGCCCGCGCGCCGAGCTGCCACCGGCACGGAGCGCTTCCCTGTGGGGCACAAACAGCACACGCTGCTCCGGAGGGACGCAGCAGAGTCTCCGCGGAGGCAGAAGGAGTTTTACAGAGGTCAACAATCTCCCAAGACCCATCGCAAGTGAGGGATATTTCATCTTTAGCTCATCTTGATTTTTCGCCTTTCCTCGCCGCTCTTCCCAGCAGGACAAGACACGCATCTTCGATCCCTACTAGATGAACGGGAGTTGGGCACCTCACTTGGTAAGATGGTACATTTTCTTTTAAAAATTCCAGCCAGGCGCTGGTGTAGTTTTATTTCAATCTGTCACAGACAGACTTCTCCACATTTCTCCCTAACGTATGTATGATTTGTACATATGTGTTTTCTTTCGAGTTTTAAATCGATCGCCGGTGGACTGATTTTGCATTAACATGCTTGGAAATATGATGCACAATGGAAACGCACCAGAAATCAGCACTAAACCCCACAATAACACAAATAACCAGTTTTAGAACTTTTACTTTATGTCCTTCGATTTCTGTCCACTTGGTGGAGCTGACAGAGTGCATCTCCATATCCCGGAGCCGTCATCTAAGTCTTAAATCAACAAATTTACAGTTGTGTTTCGGTTTTCCATCTCCCCCTGTTTTCCTCCCACGTCTTAATACTAAGGTCCTGTTATCATTCCCAAAACTTTCAGTGGCTCATGCTTTCTGCACTCATTGAAGCAAAAATGTATTTTGGAAGACTGGAAGATGTCACTGGTCAGGACTTATAAGATAAAAGAAACGAATTACACAATCACACAAAAAAAAGGCAGTTTCTTTCACTCTCAGTGATAAAAAGATTCAACATATTTATTTCATGCACTTTTTCTAAAAAGATGTCTTTGCTTTTATAAGTAGTTCTAAGGCACTATTTTATTTACTGGCTAAACTCTTCATTGTGACTACAGGATAAAGATTTCACTTTTATTTGCTTCGATTTAGTTATATCAAAGATGTCAATGCTCAAAGGCCATGAAAAGAATTTACAGCCTTCATGAAAAACTGCTCTTTGTTCAGCTGAACACGTTTATTTGACATTTATTTGCAATGTATTGCAACAATCCAGATATATTGTTCTTGGTTTAAAGGCATCCAGAACTGTCCTTGATGTGTGGGTTTTTTCTTTTTTCTTTAGATAAAGTGTTTGATTTATATTACTTGTGGAACCAGATATTAATTTGAGCTTTTCTCCAACAAAACCGGCAATGCTCCCCCACAAAAACCTCACTAGCACAGTATTCAATGTACTTGTCAGTAAGTGAGATATATCAAATATAGCTGCAAAAGTCCTGCTAAAATGTGGACAGTGGTGTCAGGAGATGGTATGCATATAGCAGACTCGATATGAATTCATTTCTTCTCAGTTGGCCCACAGCTCTGTCCCTGCAGTAGCTTTAATCTCTAATCTTATTCGTGCTCATTAATGCATTAAATAGACATCATTGTTAACTTAATATTGTTTTTCAGGCTTGAGGCATGCACCCATGCAGAAAAAAAGGATTTTTATTTTAAAACTCCAATGTTTTCTCCAGAGTGCAGAGTCCTCTGCATGCTGTTTTTAATTCCATTGGTATTCGGAGGAGTCGGTGCTTGTTGTGATCCTGATAGGATTTTTGATAAACTCAGCCATGCCTCTTCTGATCTTAAGGTCTCCACGAGGACCCCCCGAGAATGCTGCGGCTTGTCCCACCGGTCGCGCCGTGCTTACCAGTGGAAATAAGTGACTCTCATCCAGACAGCACAATTACTACAGACTCGCAGCGCACAGACCTTTATTGGACATCAAATGTTAAAATCCCTCAGGAAACAAAGAGAGGAAAACGAATGGAGGGCAGGAGAGAGGTCACAGAAGTGTTGAGTCAAGAAATAATGTGTTATGATGCCTTTTGGCAAAAGTTTGTTTTTTTTATTATAGTTGCTGAAAAGAGATTGCATGGTAAAAACAACGTTAGACAATAATTACCTAGATGGCTCAAAAGTTTTAGCTTCTCAGAAGTGATTTCTGTATCTATTGTTTTTTTACTTAATCCTCAGTGAGAGTAGATTCAATATGTGTGGGATTAAAAATGGAAAATTGACACGTCAGTAAGATCTGACAACTGTGATGTGTAATTTGAGTCACCTCATACACTCAGAGCATATGTAGTTTTCAAATACAGGTGAGATTAATCTCGTAATGATCAGTAGTGTAAAAAAAACAACACTTACCTTCCAGCCCTTCCTGTTGGTACTTATGGTCCGTTATGTGGAAACAAGCTTCTCATTCTTGCATTTTTTTAGGAGCGATATGATATTTGCGTTGTGTTGAGTTTGCCCCGCCACTGACACCTGCAAAAGCTCCACAATTATCCCCAAACAAGAGAACTCTGAGATGAAAATGATCCTGGCGGCCTCAGCAAGCTCTGTGGTCACCATGGAAACCGAATGAACGACAAGCCCATTGTTGCTGTTGACCTTTGTCAATGGGCATCCCTCGACGGGGGGGGGAGTTGAACCCTGCTGGGAGTGAAAGTGAAAGGCATAATCATGCACGTGTAAACTAAACAGTCATTACCCTCTGCCCCTTCTGTGCTCTTCAGGGCCCCTTGGTTACTTATTTATCTGACACCAGCAGGATGGGGCTCCGGGATAGTTTGTGTCTCTACACACTGTCTTACAGAAGTTGTGGGTTTATTGTCTGAGAATTGCATGGGGAACACCGTTTTCACAGATTCCCCTCAGTGGATGATTTATTGTTCTTAAGCACATAAATTTGGACTGACTGAAACAATAGTTGAAGCGGTTTACTGTTGTTCCCTGCTGTGCTTTGTCCTCTCACTACCACAGGCTGTTTACACAGCACAACCACTTTGCCATTATCTCATCCTTCCCTCGGTCCTCCTGCCACTTCCGATTTCGAGTGTGTAGCAGATATAGGGAACCATCCTGCGTGTTAGAAATCAGAGATTCCAAATATTTATGCTCCTATCTCCCACATAACTGAGAAAGTTGAACAGGATGTAAGAAAATATTTTTCTTTTCTTTTCACGTCTCCTGTTGCCACTCATTAAGTGAGATGCTGTGATGTTTCTATGGCAACGCCAAGGCTTCCCACAGTCGATTCGAGAGCCTGTCCATCACAAAAGAGATGACAGTTTATCATCCACAACGTTTCTTTTCATCACCGCAGAAAGTCCCAACGGTTTTCAAAAAAAACTGGGCAGAAGTTATCAAGCGGGACGCACAATGTAACCCCGTGGCATTTGGTTTTTATCTTTTGTTTATTTTTGTACAGTTCTACTTGGTGGTACATCTCTTTCCATCAAGGTCAGCTGACAAAGATGTGGCACTTCAAAAAAAAAAAAAAAAGTACTGCTGCAAGGAGTGTTATATAAATGTTCACAGTTGGGGGGGGGGGGGGATTTAAGGGAAAACATAGAGAAACAACACAGACACAGTGGAGGCAGACATGAGGAAAGAGGTGGATGTTGTGTAAATAGTGGAGGCGCTTATGCATAATCAGAGACACACATACACAGCTGTTCTCTGATGGGACGTATCCTTGTAAAACAGACAGAGGAAGGTGCGGTAATTTCACACTGCATGTTAAACAGCAGAAAAATCACAAGAGCAGGTGTAGGAAATAATTTGATTTCAGACTGAGGCGCAGGCAAGCGGCATGTGATCCTTGATGTGCTATTATTTCTGCTGCTCGGATCCAAGAATGAATGTCTGCGGTTTGAGTGAAACATCCAGTTTCCTGTCCACACGTCAGGGGGAATTAGCTCCGCTGAGCCGGCCGTCACTCGCCGGCACTGTTACACTACATTAGCTCTGTCCCTCTCCCCGCTACAACCTCAAACTGCACTCAAATAGCAAAGGGATCTGTCTTTTAACCATAACGCCAGAACAGGAAGAAGAGGGAGACTCTATTTGGGTCACGATTAAATAATCCCCAAAGCCTCTTTTTCACCAGGGATAAAGCCAAGAGGATGTTTGAAAGGTTAAACAGAGATGGATCCAAACTTCTCTGACAACAGAAGAAGTGAATATTGAAAACACATTTTTTTTGTTGAGTTTTTACTTCTCTTTTACGCTTGTGTCAGTGTGAACCTGGCAAGAGTGAGACAAGTGAGAAGGACAGGAGCAGTGAGAGGGTGTTATGGGGCGTAATGAGACAGGGAACGAGAAAAAAAGAAGTGAAAAGAGGATTTTACAATAAGAAATGGGGGAAGGAAGAGTGAAGAAGCCTCGCCAGTCTTTGTTTATTGACTGCGTGAGTGCCACGGGGCCATTTGAAGGCCGAAACGAGTCACGACTTGTCACCTAACACACATGCAGACACACTGAGGGAGAAGTGGATCTTTTACTCTCTCTCTCTTTCTCTCTTTGCACCGTCACCTAGCTGTATTTCTCAGAAAGATGAATGACTTTGAAGTGTGAATGAGGGGATCATTTGATAGCAGCTCACAGCTCATATATTTCTCTTTTGTAGGAGCTTCTTCCTTTCAGGCTGCAGCTTGTACCTGTGAGGTGAGAGCAAAACTGGACTGCCTCCTGCGAGACTTTGACACTCTTTGCTATGAATAGTCTCAGCTAAATTACCAGCCACCCATCACCAAAGCAGGCGCATGGTTGCATGCGTGTTTGTCTCGTGCGCGCTCACATCATGAGAAAGTAACATGGCTAAAATGATTCTTGGGTGTGAGTGTTTGATTCCTTGTTGGATGTACATATTTGCGTCTTTTCTTCACGGAGCATATCATTACAGCGTTAGAAGCTCTTTTGATGTGATGTGTTTGGAGCTATTGGAGATTCATCTATCGCAGCTATGCAAACAACCAGAGACGCTCTAATTTGATCAGTGAGAGGGTATAAATAAAGAAAATCCTTTAATCTGCAGCAAATGAAAACATTTATCTCTAGTTTTGAAATGTTATGAGAGGCTAATCAGAGCAATATCCTTGAATTTTTTTTAAGTTGCAGGATGATAATTCCCATAGAAGAGGGTTGAGAAAATGAAATTAGAGAGCATACCTTATTCTTTTTATCCAACCTTAAATGAACATTTGCGATAACATCTAAAAGATAAAGTGGTGCACTACATGTAGTTCAGCCATGCAGAAAAAAAGGGGAATGGAAGAGACGTATGGGGGCGATTAGAGGAAAGATATAAAGACGAAGGGTGACAGAGGTGATAAAGATAAGAATCTAGGTTTCCAAGACTGCTTTTGAATGGAAAAATGAAACAAACAGAGGTGATGGGAATATAGAAGGATTGACGAGGAGACAGGCGGAGTAGGTTTGGGAGAAATAATACTACAAGGAGTGTCTCTCTGGAAGCGCCTGTTCCCAGATGCATCGGTCTGTTGGGCTCAGTTGTCAGTGCTGGAGGTCTTCAGAGGGAGGCAGGCAGCGAGGGAGCAGGCCAATCATGGAAAAGGAGGCACAGGCAGCACGAGAGGGAGTGATAAAGACAGAAAAGAGAAAAAAAAGTGAAGAAAAGGCATATGCTTCTTCACTCCGCATAATCCCCTAAATCCTCTGCACATGTATATTTTCAGTGTGCTTACAGAAAAGAAATCCTTTTAAACAGCATCCTCTCGCTGTCAACGTCCCAAAAACCAACACATTATCAGAATCCACAACTGCTGATCTGCTCACCTGAGGTATTTTGGAGACTCTTTGACGCAGAGTTTCAACCTTTCAGGATGCAGAATGCTGTACAGATTTCAGCTTTCCTGCTACTTCTGCTCCCCCGTGCTTCAAAATGAATGCGTGTTTGTTTTTTGTTTTGTTCACTTCCCCCTTTTTTCAGCAGCAACTTTTAAAATTAAGACTTACTCTGAAATACTATTAGGGATAAAAAAAAAACCAATGGTTCTCATGAATTTTGAATTGTGCAAGAAACAGTCCTATTTTTCTTGTACATTTCTGCACAAGACAGCAAAGATTACAGAAGACTCCTGAGACGGATAAAATAAATAAATAAAGAAGAAATCATACCACAGAACTTTGTTGCTGCACTGTTAATAATCTCACAGCCCGTTAGATTTATCTTGTGGACCTTTGAAGTGGTCCGACTGAGGTTGGATGCAAGAAGAATAAAATGACCAATTGGGTGTGTGTGTGTGTTTGTGTTTAAGTACAACACACTGGCCACTTTTCTACCAGCTCTGAGAAAAGAATGCATTTTACACTTTGGTGAATTACTCTAAGGCCGTGCATAACATTTCTGCCCATTTAGCTGCCCTTTTTCCTGCTTTCTTTCTTTAATTTCATTTACTGATTAACTTGTAGCCTTAGTTAAAATAGTTCCAGTTAAGTGGGGTTTTCAGTGCCAGGCTTGTTTTCATGGTGCAGACGTTTACCGTACTTTTATAAGTACTTCATCTTAGACAAAAACTTTGGTCTCTACTGCACATTGTGACTTACTTTCTTATTTTTTGCTTGAGCTTGGTGGGGTCTCTTGCAGCTTGAGTTGAAAACCCATGGCTAGAAAACTTTTTCCATGTAGAAGAATGGTTGTTTTTTTCCCCATTTCATTACCCAGAGCTAACATTCTTCTTCGTCTATCATGCAAAAACAGAATGTCAACAAAAATGTAGTTAAAGTGGAAAACGAGGAAATTACTTTCATTACGCAGCACCGCTTTACTGAAAACACCGACTTTATTTTTCTCCAAAAGTAAAAAAAAACAACAAAAAAAGCAGCTTTGTGGTAAAGTGCTCTTTCAAGTGCACCCATTGTTTTCCAACACCTTTCCTGCAAACACCACCTTCCCTCCAGACACGAGACTCTCTAGAGTCCTGCTCTTTACCCGTCTGTGTTCAGCAGCCGGGCGAATGTGTAGTCTAGCAGCTCAAAGACACAATGCTGCCTCAGTTCTGAAGGTGAAACCACATGGAGGATGTGTGGTCTGATCTAAACCACCAGCAGTGAATAATAAACCACTCATTATTCCCTCTGTATAACATTTCATTCTTCCTTGAATAAACTTGCAGGAAAAATGAGCACCCTGTTGGAAACTGTGTGGCCGTCTGCCAGCAACAAGCACCTTCTCTCCTTTTTTTTTTGTTGTTTTTTCTTTTGCTATTGATTTAAATATGACTTGACTTTGATTTTTCCTAAATGTGTTCATTAGAGGAAGCAGTCATTTTGAGCTGAATACTGCTGCACACAGCTGGGAGTTTTGTTTAAAGGGATGCAAAAATGTAGCCAGGTACTCTGTTTCCAGTGATAAGGGTATCTGCTGTTGCAAAAGACAAAGGAGTAGCTCTGGAGGTATTGCCAGGAGTATGTAGTTTAAAGTTGTTCTTTTTCCAACTCGCAGCGTCGGTCGGTTAATACAGGGGAGAATGTTTCTATTCTTCTTCTCCCGGTCTATTGTGTTTTTCGAGTTCCTTAGAGACGTGAGCTACGTTCAAGAGCTGTGCCGACTCTTGACCCGGCGCTTCTTGGCCCTGAAGTAGATTATTTAAAGTTTTCTTGTTCTTGCATAAAAAGAAAAAAGAAAACACCTCGAAGAAACACAAATGCACCCAAAAAGACACATCACCAGCGTGCACAAATCTTGGGGTGTGCGTTGTGTTTTACAGAGAGGCATTAAGACCCTGCAGCGCCACGCGGTGTAGGCAGAGATTCGACTGAGGAAAAAAGGGCTGTCGGATACGAGAAGTTAGTTGAAGTGAGTTATATTAGGCGCATACAGTATGAGTGTTTATTATACATTGAAGTCACGTGTCAGGACTCTTGGTGTCAGCCGGGTGCAGATCCACTGAAAGGGAAGTCTCCAGTTTCACTTTCTCATAACGCTCTTGCTCCTGCTTTTTGACCTCAGCTTGACCAGGCCTGACCCTAACGCTGACCCCTTTCAAAGAGAGAGATATGGGTGTGCAAGAAAAGAATATAAATGCACAAAAACACACTTGTTTTTTTCTTTTTCTTTTTTTTTTTACTGTTTATCATGACAACAGGGGACGAAAAGAAAACGGAGCGATGGCTTGTTCTTCCCTAACAAGGATAAGCTGGAAGCAGCACAGGCAAATCATTTTAAAACGGAGGATAACATGGATTTTGTTGCAGGAAACCTCCACCGTTGTTGTTGACTCAAGCCCCTGCAGAACGCTTCAGCGACGGATAGAACTCCTACGCAGTGGATAAATCTCCTCTGGACTTGCCCAGTACATAACACTTTGTTGCAATGCTCCTGTTGTCATTAAAAATAGACCTCTGCCCTTATGAAAACAGGGCCTCGGAGCATCCTGATCTATTTTGTGCTCCACAGTCCTCCTTAAAGGCTTTCTGCGAGGGGGGGGGGGGGGGGGGGGGGTTTACTCCCCTCACTGCAACAGTTAAGGGCAAGAGGGCATTCCTTCCTGCAAGGTCAACGTTCTTTTATTGACTTTAGAAAAGCATGTGAAAAGGAGCTGGATTGCACTGTGTGAAGTGGAAAATGTTGCTGAAGACCAGCAAGCAGCTGAATCTCAAGAGGTAACTGAGCGAGTAAAGATTGGTCATTTGACTGATCTCCAATGTCTCTGTTGGTAGCTCAAAAGGCTGAACTTTGCAGACACTGGAAGATCTGCAAAGAATTCTATGTTTGAGAAAATGAGAGTTTTTCTCTGTTTTTCTTTACCATGTTGGAAAAGCTGCCCCCCTCCTCCTTCTGTAATTAAAACTTTCATATCCATACAAAACTATATTTATTCTCAGTGGGGAATAATATTTTTCACCGGCCCCTTTCTGAGTTGAGAAGGTCAGGGAGCGGGCTCTGGATGCAGTAACTCACACAAGGACGCTAAGAGCCCCTGTTTTATAGGCGGTCTTGTGTGTTAATAGGGCTGAAAAAACAGCAGTTTCTGCATCCTGGGGCCATTTCAGCCAATTCAACACCCACAGTGGCGGTGGCAGGTCACTCTGTACACAATGAAGCCCACTGTAACCTGTCATTGTCATCAGTGACGCACCCCACCCACGCTGGCTCCTTCTGTTCCCCTCCCCTGCCCCCGTTAATCATAATTAACAGTTTCTTATTCAAAATGCATATTTTCTCTTGGCCTGGCTGAAAAAAAAAAAACAACAATATATTTATATTTTTTTTTAAGTGCATCCTGCCGGTGTGATCTCTCACCCTCTCAGAAATCCAACGTTTGTCAAGTTCGGCTCTACCAGTTTGGGTAATTGGCAGATTAAAGTCACGTCATTTCATACTTGATTCTCACTATATGGTGTTACAGTATGAGTCAATGACATTCAAAGTTCTCATTGAACTTTTCAGAAGCGGCAAAAGCTAATTAAGTGTTGGCAAAATAATTAAAAATACCTCCGGCACAAAAAAGATGAAACGTCTCCAACATATCCCCATTTAGCTGCAGCACATGATTACTAGGAAGAAGGTAAGGGATGTTAATTGCAGTGTTCTGACGTGCGATTTACTGCCACTGTTGTTAAGGTATTGTTCTCAGAAAGTATCCAAAGAAACATTTCTTACTTTTATTTCTGCCTCATCAACTCGACTATTATTTAGCTGCACGTCTGATTAGGTGGCAGGATCTGCACAGTGTGTCACTCAAACATCCTCACTTGCCTGCACTCCCCTCATACAAAAGACAGTAACTTGACGGGGTTGATTAATGCAGATTACCCGTCTGTATCAAAACAGACAGCTTTTGCACAAGATTTATTTTTCTACTGGAAAACAAAAGGAGCGCTCGGACATGAAATCCTGAATTCATGGGTGTGTAGAAAAAAAAAACAGCAGTGAAAGGAGAGAAAAAAAAGACAGGCAAAGGAAAAGTAGGTAAAGCCTTAGTGGGTTGGAGCTAAGCACACCTGGAGGCCACATGTGGATCAACCCCGCCTACCCCCACCAGCGTCCTGGTCTGGAAAACTCCAGTCATCATTATAGCTAAGGGTGGAGGGGATCATTAAGTCATTATTTATGTGCTCGCTGCTGTTTTATCACCTACACACACAGTCTCATGATGCAGACACCCACACTCGCAGCCCCGCAAGAATAACATAATTGTTTGAGACAGCCAAGGGCTTGTGTCTAATAGAAAAAGTGCAGACATTAACAGTCTGGGGCAACTGCAAAGACCCCTCACCTACATTTCTTCCCTTTTTTCCCCCCTCTCCCCTGCCTTATCTCTCCCCCTGTTGGGCTCATTTGCACCTTATTTAGATTATTATACATCCTGCTCATAGAACAAACCTTCACTTCCACATTTTTTTTTTCCAGGTTGGAGGATGAAGTAGCTTCAGAGGACGTTTTTACAGGCAATTTCCCCTTTATAATAGTAGCTGTTTGCTGGATGAGCTCAGTTAGGAGCGCATCGCAAACAAAGCACTTAAAGCTTCCCTTCGGCCAATTTCGGCTTCTTACCCCGTAACATTCTTTGTAGCTTGTAAAAGCAGTCTTGAGGTTGTAGGTACTTTTTCTGTGAGTTGGTTTATTTCAAGCTGTTATCCTTTTTGTCAGGGGGCAAAGTCTGAATCCATTTTCACCCGCTCTGTCATCATTTCACACAGTGGCAGATGATTACTGTCAGATGATTGCAGTTTACAATAAACACAACTCAGAAAAAAAGTCTGAAAAAAGGAGACATCTGGGGTGGAGGTGGCCTTAAAAAATGAAAAGCAAGAGGCACGGTGAATGTGATGTTAAACAGACCTGCTCTGTGTCCTGCACCTGGAGCCGTGGCTCTTGTGAAAGGCCACGCAGAGTCAGCTCCCTGGACTCTGCAGCCTCAGATACGTGTGGTTTCCCTTGGTGTTTCATTTCATTTTTCTTTAAAAGGGAGGACTGTTGCTTTTCCAGCTGTGCCAAACCACCTCACCCCGACTCTTTCCTCTTGTTGTTTTCATGTCCTCATTCAATTACCTCTGTGTGACCACGCTCGTGACACATTACACAGACAAACACACACACACACACACACACACACGCTGGACTGCAAAGATGTGACGAACTGCACTTTCACGGCATGTGGTGTGTTATTTATGGAGATCTCAGGCTTTCTTCTTAGCCAAACCACGCTTCAGCTTCTGTTTCTCTTTTCTTTCATTCAAGTGACTAAAACGCGTCTTTCTTCCCACCTAAACTTCATGTTCTGGTAATCCCCCCATTCTCCCCTTCACTCATCCCTCCTTTTGTTCCTGCCTAACTGCTTTAACACCCCTCTCTTCTTTATTCTAACCACCTCTATCCTTGTCATGTCCCTCAATTTCACCTCATCCAACCTCTACCCATGCCTCTCTTGTTCATCTCCTTTCCATCCTTTGTTCCTCTATTCTTCTGATTATTACCGGCCTCACTTCAATAATCTACCTCAAGTGACCCTAAACTTGACTTTGTCACCCCTTCTTTTGCTGCTCTCCTTTGAAAAACAGCTTGGTGTGAGAGTAAGGGCCTTTACTTCATTGAGTTTCACTCCTGAGACAGCTGAGCAGCTCAGTGCCCTCATGAATTACTGGCAGACACACATGGACGGAAATACATTCATTTTCATGGACATTTGCACATCTGTGTATTTCTACCCCTAAGCCCATTTGAAAAGTAATACATGCAGCAGTTCTTACAGATGCAAGCATCCTGGAAAGCTCACAAGGGTGCTCAGCTGGTAAATTATAGGCTGTTTTAAGGCACTGTCACACACATGTGTGCATTTAAATGTGTTCTGACTTTTTCCCTTTGACTGCAAAAAAATGACTAACCTTGTCACAATTTAATGTCAGAGGACGGCACATTGGTATTCTGTCACCAAATTGGAAACTGTTAATTATAGTTTGATACAAAATCAGCAGATAAAATGACAAAGATGACGGTATTCTTTGTCACAGACATGATTAAATCTATTTTAAGTAATGCTCAGATGTAATTAACGTCCCACTGATGTTGACATTGTGCATAAAGAATGAGATTGAACAAAAAAAAAGAGAAATGTCAAAGTAATTAAAAAAATAGCTTGAAATAGGTTTAGAATACTCTTCTTCTTTTTTTTTTAACTTTCACTCTTTAATTTTTCCAGCAAAACACTGTGCCATTCTCCATACCTGCTCTAAAGCAGTTTTGTGTATTTCCATTATGAAATGACCTTTGATGGTGAAAATCAATTGAGGAGATGCATTGCTGACACCTTTTGCAAGATTTCATGTGGATCCTGCTTGAAAATTGCTTCAGTGTGATGCCCTTTGTGCCTCCAGTAGGCTGATTATTGGGACCATAGTCCTGCTCCCATGTGCTTTTCAGCGTATTACTATCTAAAATCATCTTTGTGCATGCTGAAATCTGGATAAGAAGTGCATTCATAAGGCACAATAGACCTCCAAATCAGAAAAAAAAGCAGAAAATGGAAAGGGTAGGTATGGAAAAAGCAAAACAGGTTATTGTCAGCAGGTTATTGTTATCTTGATACCAGTGATGTTTTGATCCCTGCATGAAGAACCAACGTTCATGATAAAACCTTGTGTATACCTTCTCCAGAAGCAGCATCATCATCTTTGGGCTCAGAGGTATCTGAAATGGTCCATCACACAGAAGTGTAATGTGTCTTGTGCAATCAGTGTTCTAGATCTTTGATGAGAGAAATGAGTGCCAAGTGCACTGGACCAATAGATTAATCAAGAAGGACCCAGTCCTACTGCTTAACGGATCAAAGCCAACAAGACAAAACATGTAATAACTCAGAGTCATGCAGTCTGCAGTGTCAGTAAAAGTGGCTTTGGCTCAAGAGGTCATCCACATCTGTTTCAACCTGAAAGTTGGTTGTCGAAATCCTGGCCTCACAACCCACATGTTGAAATGTCGTCGGGCAAAACTCTGCAAAAACAGCTCCCCCAGAAAAAAAGCACAATATTCATAAATCTAGTCAAAATTGTCTTATTTTAAGCAAAAATATATTTTTGTCATGGGATAAGAACATGTGTCTTGACTAGAGTCACTACAGTTGGGCTGGAAGTAAACATTTTAAATGAATGCTACACTTCTGCCTACATGAGTTCCACCACTTACAGTAAATTATTAAAGCGGTTATATTTGAACATCCATCAAAATTCCTCATATTTCCAAGTGACAGCGTGGGAAAACAGAGAACACTCACCACACCAGTGGCTTCAAGGTAGTAAAAAAAATCACAGGAACACAGAAACGTCTGTTTTGGGCCTGCAACCACCCCCGGATGGACCCCAATGGGTGGTGTGTCAACAGCAATGGAGACCACACAGTAAATGAAGCCGGTGCTCTTGTGAGTAACTCTACGGGATTTTGAGCAGTGAGGGGGTATTAACCAGGACCATGACCTGTAATTGCTATCATAATTACACAGGAAGGGTTTTTTTTTTTTCTTCAAATTAATGCATGTCATAATTTTAGGCAATTTAGGTCATTTGACCAAAATTTCAAGAGTGCACAATCTTATTAGGTTCTTAGGTGTTGTAACGTATATAAGTGTGTGTGTGTGTGTGCGAGTGTGTGTGTGTATCCATGAATATGCATTGAGGGGGCAAGTTAGCTTTTTTTTCATCTCTGCAGCAAATATGAGGCAGAACCTAAACATAGAAAGTGAATTAATATATTAGAGTTAAAAGCGAAGAGATTCAGCTTTGATGTGGAGCCATCAAAGGCATTGTGAAGCTGCACAGTTCAGAGGGGCAGTGTTGCACTGTACAGTATATTTAGCTGTGAGCTTAAATTAGACCCATCACAACCATAGATACCCGCCAAGCCTTCTTGTGTCTCCCTTCATCTGTCAGGGAAGTTTATGTAGCTGTTGCCATCGATTAGAGCGCATTGTTTCTGCTCCTTGATACTTTGATACTTGATACTACGCGCCGCCATCCCGGTTCCGGGATGGCGGCGCGTGCCTCACGCTGCGGCTTCTCTCTCTCCCGACGGTGCGACGTTTCGTGTTTTTCGTTCGTGTTTTTGTCACCAAAGTTGTGTTTTGACAAGTCATATGCATACCAAACCAAAGTACAGCCGGGGGTTTCTGCTCGACATTGGAAACACCTACACTGTCGAGCTGAACTCTGAACTCGCCGGCCAACTTCGGGAACGCGGTCTGCTCCGGAAACCACCACTTCCGCCGACCCCCGCGCCTCGACCTCCGCCGCAATGGAAGCGCCACAAGCGGCGCTACAGGAAGCAGAAGAGGGGCAAGCGAGCCGGTATCCGGACGAGACTGGCGGAGAACCCGAACAAACCGACGGTTCCCTCCATCGTGTTGGCCAACGTTCGTTCGCTGGACAACAAACTGGACCACATCCGATTACTCTGCTCCGCCGAGAGGACCGTGAGAGAGAGCTGTGTTTTTGTGTTCACGGAAACATGGCTCAACGACAGCATACCGTACCACGCCATCCAGCTCGACCAGCTGACCTGCTACCGGGCGGACCGAGCACACACCGAGGCAGGTAAGGGCCGCGGCGGCGGCCTTTGTGTTTTCCTCCGTGATGCTTGGTGTAGAGATGCTGTGGGGGTCTGCAAACACTGCTCACCCCTGGCGGAGTTTATGATTATTAAATGTCGTCCTTTCTATCTACCGCGCGAATACTCGGTCATACTACTCACTGCTGTTTACATCCCCCCCAGCCCCTCCACCAACACCAGGAGGGAGGCGCTGACCGAGCTGTACCAGCGGATCAGCGAGCAGCAGACAGCCCACCCTGAGGCCTTCCTCATCCTGGCGGGGGACTTCAACCACGCAGACCCAAGGACCATCTTTTCAAATCTTCACCACCACATCAAGTTCCCCACGCGAGGAGACAACATTCTGGACCAAGTCTACACCAACAACAAGACAGCCTACAAAGCCCACCCCCTCCCCCACCTCGGTGCCTCAGACCACATCACTGTCATGCTACTGCCAGCATACAGGCCACTGGTTAAAGTTGTCAGACCAGTCTGGAAGCAGGTCCGGGTGTGGCCAGAGGGGTCCACAGAGGCACTTCGAGACTGCTTCAACACCACAGACTGGAGCATGTTCAGAGAAGCTGCCACCATCAACAACACCACAGACCTCCAGGAGTACACAGAGTCTGTTACCGCCTACATCGCCAAGTGCATCGATGATGTAACAGACTCCAGAACCATCAAAGTCAGAGCCAACCAGAAGCCGTGGATGACAAAGGTAGTCCACAGACTCCTGAGGGCTCGGAACGCTGCCTTCAGAGCTGGAGACAAAGTGGGTCTAAAGACAGCTACGACCAACCTGTCCCATGGCATCAGGGAGGCTAAGAGACGGTACTCCAGGAGGATAGCCCGCCGTTTCAGCAACAGCAGGGACACATGGAGCCTGTGGCGAGGGATTCAGACCATTACGGACTACAAGCCCCCACCGCAGACCTGTGAGAGCAGCACATCCCTGCTGAATGAGCTGAACACATTCTTCGCCCGCTTCGAGGCACACAACACCATCGCCGCACAGAAAGCACCACCCCCTCCCGGCGACCAGGTGCTGACGCTGTCACCGGACATTGTGAGGAGATCCCTCAGCAGGATCAACGCCCGCAAAGCTCCGGGTCCTGACAACATACCTGGTCGTGTACTGAGAGACTGTGCAGGAGAACTCACAGATGTCTTCACAGACATCTTTAACATGTCACTGAGTCAGGCGGTGGTTCCCACGTGCTTCAAAGCCATCAGCATCCGTCCGGTCCCAAAACGGTCATCTCCCTCCTGCTCCAACGACTACCGTCCAGTCGCACTGACTCCCATCATCATGAAGTGCTTTGAACGGCTAGTCATGCATCACATCAAGGCTGCTCTCCCCCCCTCTCTGGACCCCTACCAGTTCGCATATCGCTCCAACCGGTCCACTGACGACGCCATCTCCACTGCCCTCCACACAGCCCTCACACATATGGACACCAGAAACGCTTATGTAAGAATGCTTTTCATCGACTTCAGTTCAGCATTCAACACCATCATCCCCCAGCAGCTCGTTCGCAAACTGGACCAGCTGGGGATCGGCACCTCAATGTGCAACTGGCTGTTGGACTTCCTGACTGGGAGACCACAGGCAGTACGGGTCGGCAGCAACACATCCAGCACCATCACACTGAGCACAGGGGCCCCCCAGGGATGTGTGCTGAGCCCCCTCCTCTTCACCCTGCTGACCCACGACTGCACACCGATTCACAGCTCCAACCTCTTCGTAAAGTTTGCGGACGACACGACTGTGGTGGGTCTCATCAACAACAACGATGAGTCAAACTACAGAAGCGAAGTGAGCCGCCTGGCTGAGTGGTGCAGCGACAACAATCTCTCCCTGAACGTGGAGAAGACCAAGGAGATTGTTGTTGACTTCAGGAGACAACACACCCAGCATGCTCCTCTGACCATCAACGGTGCTGCTGTGGAGAGGGTGAGCAGCACCAAGTTCCTGGGTGTCCACATCTCAGAGGACCTCTCCTGGACTGTTAACACCGCATCACTCGCCAAGAAGGCACAGCAGCGCCTCTACTTCCTCCGCAAACTGCGAAGAGCCAGAGCCCCGGCCCCCATCAGGTACACCTTCTACAGAGGCACCATCGAGAGCATCCTGACCAGCTGCATCACCGTGTGGTACGGATCCTGCACCGCAACCTGCCGCAAATCTCTCCAACGCGTCGTGAGAGCAGCTGAGAAGATCGTTGGTGTCTCTCTCCCCTCACTTCAGGACATTTACAGCAGCCGTCTGACTCGCAAAGCCCTCAGCATTGTGAGAGACCCCACCCACCCGTCACACAGCCTCTTCAGTCTGCTGCCTTCAGGGAGGAGGCTGCGGACCCTCCGAGCCAGAACCAGCCGACTGAAGGACAGCTTCGTCCACCAGGCTGTCAGGACACTTAACACTCTCCCTTCTCTTCCACCGTTTCCCGCCTTGCCCCCCCCTCACTCACTCTGATCTCAGTATCTGTATTTTGGCAGAACTGGACCGCTTGCTTTGCACCATGTCACTTTAAACAAACCGAAAAAACTGTTGTTGTCATGTCACAACTTGTTTCTTGTCTCTTTTTAACCTGCACTTTGTGTTTAAAATGTATTTATTGTGTAGCACCGAGGGTTTGAGGGTAACGCAATTTCGATTCTCTGTATGTATCTCACATGTGGTAGAATTGACAATAAACTTGACTCTGACTCTGACTCTTTGGGAGGAGCTGTGGTGGCATGCATGTGTGGAAAGATAGAAAGGGCATAAGCTATGTGTGTTTATCCCTTTACATGGTTGCTTGTGTGTTTGGGTGTGCTTGTGCAAGCCTTCAGTTCAGCGATGAAAGAGCACAAAAGTGCCTGGCACATACCCGTCTCATCAACTCGGTGGTGGAGCGTGCAGCTGTGAAGGTTCGGAGAGTCAATGCTGACACAAATACAGACTGTATCCTCTCACTTTTATTCTGGAAACCTCGAACACCCCCGCTCGAAAAAAAAAAAAATGAAACAACTCATTAAACACCAGCAAATAAACACACTCTCAAACACATCTGGTTTCCTGCCGTGTTGGCCTGCTGACAGTTGCTTTTTTATGACAATTACAGACCGTCCATCCAGCCCCTCACAGGATAGAGGGATGAGTTTTTTTTTTACAGTAATTCCATCTTTGCACTTTTACCCAGATGAAAAATGCAAAAGATATATTGTACCTGTGATATGTGGTAGTTTACAGCTTTACAAGTCTGTTTGATGTGTGATTTGTCCTGGCAGATAGTAGTTGTGATTACACACAAGCTTGCAGACAGACAAGACAAGACGTGCGTCCTCACTGTTTGTAGCATCCAATTTCTGGTGTGGTATTGTTTTTTGGAGAGGGAAGTGATGACATGCTATCAAAGTGATTTCTGTCTGCTACATGGCTCATTTGGGTCAATTAGAGGGAACTCATTATGAGTTGTCAATGTTTTGGGGGTAAAATGACACCATGCTCCAAAGGATTGCAATTATCTCTGAATGTGACATCCTCAAATATTCAGAAGTGTTTGTTAGAAATAGTCCCAAAAGGCTGTTTCTGTTTCTACAAGGTAGCTGAAGGTGAAAAGCAGAAAATAGGATGGAAGTTGTAGACAAAAGGCCAGACCCCCAGTCAATAGCCACTTTCATGCAGCGATTGTGGTAAAGGCGCAATAGTGAGCCCCTATTCATTTCACTTTCACTCTCAAGTTGTGTGATCCAATGAAGGTGCAATATTCTTTCCCCAGTGTAATGTTCCCCAGAGTAATGCCGTGTGAAAGCATTATGGTGTTCTGCAAACTGAAGACAGTCCCTTACCTCTACTCAGCAACCCACAGTCTGAAACCCCTAACAAACCCAGTATCTGGTCAGTTGGCGCTTCATAAACGGCAATGAAAATATGAGGTTTCTACTTGGTTGATCCCATGGGACACAGGCAGTAGTGCTGGCCTCGGTTTCCCCCGTTTGCTGGTGTTTGGTGTGCTCCTGGAGGGGATGCAGGCAGGGGATGCTGCCCAGCTTCATTGGGAGGAAGACAATGGTGAAGCTACAGCTGGTGGAGGCTCCTCCACGATGATAAGCATGCCAGTAACTAGTAACAACGTTTAAAATACAGCCAGTCCAGTCGGTCTCTCCCTTACTGACCACTATGCTCAAAAACTCCGAATGATATACATATAGATTTTTAGTCCAGTTTTCTTTTAATTTTCTGGCTACGTCTTCTTGCTTGTCATATTGTTTAATCGTTAGGACAGTGGACCTGAATGCCGCAAGGCCATCTCTCACTGACTGAACTGACTCCATCCTCTCTGTGGGGCTTGCAGCCATACTCAAACCCTCGTTACGCCTTTCCACAATGCCAATACACATAGCACTCATTTCTCCCCCCGTTATCCCTCCGATACTACCTCTGGGGTGGAGCAGAGGTGCAAGAGCTGCAGAAGGAAACATTACACCGGTCTGCCTTCCTGCCTTCCCGCAGCACAAACGGGTGGGATGAAAATGAACTGCCTTTGGGAATGGCATTAATATTTATTAAAGACACAGCTACATTATACATTAGTTTTTCCTGAATTGTCTTTTATTACTATAGAACATTTATGTGTTTAGGCAAAAAAAAAGAAAAAAAAAAGGCAAAACAGTTCATCACATCACAGAAATATGTGGCGGTAATTTGACTTACTGGAAAAGATATCTCCTTCTTTACGTTGTCTTGATGGGAACAAAATATATACTCTGATATACAGCTACGGCATTAAATCCACTCACAGGTAAAGTTATTAACACCCAATGTCTTGTTAGACTGAAATATACCACTCACCTAATGACTGTCAGAGACTCGAGCTGGGGAACGATAATAGACATCCATCCATCCGTTTCAGTCATTTTCTGCAGCCTCTTCATCCTGTTCAGGGTCGCGGAGAGGCTGCAGTCTATCCCAGCTGTCACCGGGCATGAGGCGGGGCTCACTCTGGACAGGTGACCAGTACATCACAGGGTGATAACAGACATAAAAAGTATTTTATATTTATGGATTCGATTTCACAATTTCCTCTGATTTTTCCTGGTTTTATAAACCCTTAACCCTTCCGTCCGTTAGACTTCAGGGGTTTTGTTTTATTACTTATATTGAAGAGATTCATTTTTTTTTTTTTTTTTTTTTTTTTTTTTTTTTTTTTTTTTTTTTTTTTTTTTTTTTTTTTTGCCCTTGTTTGCACATATATTTATGATTGATACCATGTTGGTATAACCGGGGTTGTATATATGCATTTTAATCTAGTAACCAAGGGTGTTTTGTGTGTGTGGGTGTGTGCAAGTGTGCTACCTTCACCAGCCCTCATAACAGTCAAACTATATTTTTATTGATCCCTGGAGAAATCAAACAAGATAAAAGTAAAGGGAGAGTCAGAAAGAGGGATATAAATATTCTGCAGAGGAGGGCTAGAGTCACCGGGTGTGGAGGGTGAGGAGAGAGAGAGCAGGAGAGAGAGACGAGACAGTGGTGGTGCAGTTTGGTGTCTGTGTTGTAATATGCATCAAGAAGAGTTTATAATGTGTTGTTTAAAGAGTAAAAAGTGGACACAAGACAATCAAGTGTTATAAGCAAAAAAGAAAACAGAGAAAAGGGGGGAGGAGCTTTCTATTTACAATCACATCATTTGAGCGTTTGGGGGGGGTTGGAGGCAGTATTGAAAAGTCATATATATAATAGGCATAGAAGTATTTAAATACTCATACATGTCCACATATATCAAAATGAAGTTATAAACAGAGAAGATAGATAAATAATCCATACACACACACACACACACACACACACACACACACACACACACACACACACACACACACACACACACAGACACATATTCATACAATCAATGAAAATAAACCGTGGATTAATGTGTGGACATCTAAGAGTTTTGCTATGCATAGGTGTAAAATACATATGCACATGTACATGATTATACATACATACAAATATACATTGATACATGCTGTACAGGTGTGCCTAATTGAAGTGCACACATATATATATATATACATATATATACATACATACACACACACACACATATACATATATATATATATACACACACATATACATATATATATATATATATATATACATATACATATATATACACACATACACATACACATACATACATACACACATACATATATATATATATATATACATACATACATACATATACATACATACACACATACATATATACATATACACACATAAGTAGCTATTCATATGATATACATACACATACCTTTAAATCATTGCATATAGTATATCAATATATGCATACACTTTGCATGTTCATGTCACAATACATTTCCCCGTAATCATTTACTTACACTCATGCAACTCATATTCATACATACATACATACATACATACATACATACATACATACACACACACACCCATGCATATCATCCATATAAGTATATACATCCACCTGCATGTATCCACATACACCTAAATAGATACATGCACATAGGGATACACACACACAAATACATAAACATGTACACACACGCACACACACACACACACACACACACACACACACACACACACGTGCGTGCGTGCATGCATGCACACATACACACACACACACACACACACACACACACACACACACACACACACACACACACACACACACACACACACACACACAGCTATTCATACATACATACATACCACATACATTCACGCATATACACAACCACACTCACGTATATAACTACACACACACACGCACACATACACACACACAGCTATTCATACGTACATACATACATACATACATATCACATACGTTCGCACACATATATGCACAAACATACTCACGTATATAACTACACACACATATATACACACCAATACATACACATACACACACGCACACACATACACACACACACCCATACACATACACATATAAAACATGCATCTATGTATATAAACTCACTTATTTGCACATAAATACATACAAGAATATAATAATAATAATAATACATTTATTAATTACAAAACTAATAATATTAAGTCATTTAAACACTTCCTCCTTTAACTAGTTATTCTTACCATTCCGTTGTTGGTTCCTATCGTCATCGGTCAGCGCCCCAACCCTCCCCCCAGCCCTGGGCCACCCCAGCCCCCCACGGCAGCGGCCGCAGCCAGCAGGAGGGGAGGGAGGAATCCGAGGCCGCCGATCCCACACCCTCCCTTAGTACAGACTATTACCAGCTGGAGACCCAGCAGGCTCAAGGAAACAAGGCCGCGATATGCCCCCAGATCCCCCGACCCCCAAACATATCGAACCCCGCACGGGCAAGAAACAGTGTCGCCGGTGGCCCGCCAATGCATCGGCCCCCGCCACGCGCCCCGGCGACGCGACAGCGACACCGAACTCCAGTAGCCACGGTGCCGGACAGGCAAAGAGGGTGGGGCGGGCGGAAGGCGGGAGGGAAGAGGGACAGAGGAGCCAGAGCAGCGCGACCAGCCCAGGGGGGGCCGGGACCGCCACCACCCACCGGCCGCAGATACACATGGCCGGGAGCGGAGGCAGCAGGGCGGGGATACAGCCGACACCCGGAGGCGGCGCAGGAACCAGGAGAAGGAGCCCGCCGACACACCGCAACACACCCAGACAGTAACCGGCGCCTCACCTTCCCCGCCAGAGGTCCCCCCCCAGAGGCCGGCCCCGGCACCAGACCCACCAACCAAGGCGCAACCCAGACCCGCCGGGGCCCCAGAAATCCCAATCGCAGGACCAGATCCGGAAGGCAAGAGCGCGGACCAGGCAGCCAGGCACCCAGAGACCCACCGGGACCGCCCGGCACGTGACCCCCGAAAAGCCCCGCACGACCCCCCCCACCCCCCCCCCCCCCACCTGGACTTCTCCCCACCCATTTTTTTTTTTTTTTTTTTTTTTTTTTTTTTTTCCTTTTTCCCCTCCCCTATTTTTAACTTATTTATTTATTTATTTATTTATTTTTTTTTTTCCAATTACAATAGTATATTTTCTAGTATGATTGTGTTCGGGTGCATTAAAAACAGAAACTGGCATCTGCAGGGTGGGCACCCCCCACACATCTCAGTTCTTATGGTTAAGTTTGTGTGGTTTTTTTTTTTGTTTTTTTTTTCCCCCTATTTTTAATTAATTTATTTATTTATTTATTTATTTATTTTATTTATTTTTTTTTTCCAATTAAAATAGTATATTTTCTAATATGATTGTGTTCGGGTGCATTAAAAACAGAAACTGGTATCTGCAGGGTGGGCACCCCCCACACATCTCAGTTCTTATGGTTGAGTTTGTGTGTGTTTTTTTTTTTTTTTTTTTTTTTTTTTTTTTTTTTATTAAATTCACCTCTTAGGTAGGTATGTTTAGATGCATTAAAAACGTGAGCTGGCATCTACGGGGTGGGCACCCCCCACACATCTCAGCTCTCTCCGTTATATTTGTGTTTGTGTTTTTTTTGGGCATATATGAGAGGGGAGGGGGGGGAGGGGGTAACAGGGAGGGGAGGCCCGGCGGGGCCCAGGGGCCACCACCAAGCAAGCCCCGGGCAGCCACAGGGGACCGGGCCAACAGCCACGCCCGAACCATCAGGACCCCCCACAAAAGGGCACCAGAGCCCCCGAAGAGGCTGAGCCACCCCCCCAGCCGCAGGCCAGAGACCGGTGCCGGCCCCAGCGATATTGAAGAGATTCATACAGTGGTTGCGTTGATAAAAGATCAGCTGTTGGCATCGCATGCACCAGCCAGACAGAGCGGTTGCATCACCAACAGCTGTTACATGCTCAGGCGTCACCTAGTGTTAAAGCAACATCTAACCGTTTAATTGGACTCAGGTGAAGATCATCGCATCCATGTGAAAATGATCTGAATCATGAGAGATTGTGTTGCTGTGGTGCTCTCTGGTTACACCTCAGCTTGAGGACAGATGCACCACCTTCAACTTGTCTTCTACACAAACAGCCACTCTGTAGGACGACTGAAGCTGACAACCTTTTACAAAGGAAAGTGGGAACATGATCCAGCCTCTAACCAAGACTCAAAGATTCCCTGTAATGATGAGCCACAAGGCCAGATTTCAGTGCACGTGTAGATGCAAACGGACCAAAATCAAGAAGCTTCTTCCACTTCTTCTTCTTCTTTTACTTACTCAGTCTCACTTCTGATGCAGCAGTAATTGGGGTTGCTGTCACATTGTTTTCAGTAAATAATTTTGTGTTTTACATAAAAGGACTAACAGAAAAATCAATCACGTTTAGCTACTGAGAGCAAACGGACTATGGGTGTGAAAAACCTATAGGCGGGTTTCCATTAGTGGGACCAGTGTTACTTTTATGGGGCCTCCGTCATTTGCCTTGTGTCTTACAAGAAAAAAAAAAAAGAATTTTTATGGGAACATTAGGATTGAGACCAGTGCCAGCCTTGCGTTAGGTACATCAGCGTGACCCAAAACAGAAAATGCAGCAACTGTTTATCTCCTTTCACAGTGATCATGACATTTTTTGTTTTTCTGTTCTTCCTTTTTTTCAGTTTTTTCTCAATAGTCATCTTCTCCTTTAAATTTACTGTCATATGGCAAACAGCAAGAATAGTGTGCTGCCCCCAGTGGATCCTACGGTGGATCCTACGGTGGATCCTACGGTGGATCCTACGGTGGATCCTACAGTGGATCCTACGGTGGATCCTACGGTGGATCCTACAGTGGATCCTACGGTGGATCCTACAGTGCTGGGTCAACACAAAAGAAGTAGATTTTCATTACACTTTTTCGCAAACAAAAGCAAAATTCTGATTTTGCAACACAGTTACCGTATCTCCATATTTCTTCATATCTCGTCTCCTGAAAATAAAGAAAGAGAAGATCTCGAAGAAGCTGGATGAAATCATCTTTAGTACTCATCCATCTGAAAAGCCACCCCATGAAAGCGTAACGAGGTATTTGGCAGGTTTTTTTGAATTATAGGCCTTTCCGTTAAAGGTTTTTCTTTGCGATGTTTAGATTTTGTACCAACCTCCCCCATTTTATTCCAGACATCTGGTAATAGGAACCCAAAAATGCTGAGCCCTTGATTCATTTTTTATCCTAAATAGATGTTTCAACAAAGATTCATATGACTATCTAACGCCTCTTACTAAACTTTGTTGTTCCTCAGGACCAGAAATTTCTATAATAAATTGATGCTACAACACTCCTCTGTAGTGTCTTGTTTTTCCTCCCTTCTTTTTTTTTACTTTAGTTGCTAAGAGTCATTAAAATAATGTATGGAGTTCATCCCTAATAATACGAGCTGACTGCAAATGGTGCTGTCAGCAGCTTCTGTTCTGCTGTAAAGGCCTACCAATACCTTCACATTGGAAAGCGTGATTCACCGTGTTTGATTTAGATCCGTTGCGTCTGGCTGAATGTGGTCAATATCAAGGCTGAGACAAATCAGACAAAATAATTACCTCATACACTCCTCCTCCTCTCTGTGTGGTTTGGAAATATTGTTATCCCGTCTCTGCCCTTTCACGTTGCTCCTGCCTATCTGTCCAGCTAATGTGGCATGTTGATGATTTAGCAGTACACCGGAGTGTATTAGATGGGAAGTTTGTACTCTCTGTCTGTAATTTTGCACTTTTAATGGAGTGCACAGTGTCATCGATCAGAAAAAAAGACATGCTGTGCAAGAATCTGATTTGAGACCTAATTAGCAAAAGTGTAGCATGACGAGAGAAGGGATCAACACCAGTAATGACACCCAGAGAACATTTGCTTGAGTCTCAGTTCTCTACTTTTCTGTTGATGCCTCACCATCTGTCTCTGTGTAGAATTTTTGCGCTCCAAGATTAAAAAAAAGTAAAAAAAAAAAATAAATGAATAAACCTCCCCAATCTCTCAAGTGTGCAGCATAGTAGTAGCTATAAGGAGATAATGCAGTGTGAGAATTGTAGTTCCTGTTTTTGGTGCCTAAATGCGCCACCGTTGCCCATCTCCTCTCGATAGTTCACACGATGCCAGAGCTCTCGTTTAAGCATCCTTTCTTCCTCGGCACTTTGTTAACTTGTGTTCCAATTTTCTGCTTCTCGTGACCTTCTGAGTGGCATTTGCAAAGGAACTCTACCTGCACAAAAGGCTTTGTCACAACAGTTAATGAGCACACGCTGAAGGACAGCCTGGTGATTACGCCTTTGTACCAAAGCATGCTGATAATGGCATCTATCGATACTAGATGAGACAACGCTGCACACGGTCTTAAGATCTTCTTTCTTTCGCTAATACACCAGTCACTGTCACGTTTAATACTTTATTAGTGGTGAGTACTTGTGTTGCAAATATATTTAACAACAAACACATTATTTACACATTTAATAAAACACATTATTAGTGCAAAAAACTTAAGCACAGAGGTTTAAAGAATAATTTTGTTTTTTAGAGATCATTTTAAAGGATGCACTTATTAATGTAATGATGGATAAATTTGAATCAAATATATATATATATATATATATATATATATATATATATATATATATATATATATATATATATATATATATATATATCTATATATATATATATATATATATATATATATATATATATATTAGGCAGGTTTATTTTTTATTTTCTTTCTTTTTTTTTAAATATTAGATGTATTTTCTTTCCAAACAGCCTGGGCTGTCTCATTGTCTCATGGGGGAAATGCACTGGATTGCAAGGAATGAAATTACAGCCTCCCTGTGGAATTCTAATGTTAAAAGTTATTCTCTTTAATGTGTTGAATTTCAAACACACAGCACAGATCATTTGATTCACTCACGCGTATCAGGATGTAAATAAGCTTATTAACCAGCCAGTTTTTAATATGTGCATTACCATGACCTCGAGAAGCGCTAATTACTTTATTTAAATGGTGTCCCTAAAGACTCACCACTGGAGTTTATGTATCTCCAGTGAATATGGTTATTTACGGGGGGGAGGGGGGGGGGTTGTTTTTTTTAAACAAATGTCAGAGGAAACAAACGTTACAGGACTTTGTAACCAGGTTATATATAATTCCCGGACGGAGGAGACATAGGGAGATATACGCCTTCAAATGAGCAGATCTGGAAACCTTAATGTAAACTCGTAATTTAGTCCAGTTGAGCAGGTGGTGATCCGCTTCTGAAATGCTTGCAGTGGGACCCGAGGTTGAAGATGGATCAGACCACAGCACAACCTCCTCCCAGTGGGACTCCGGCCTAAGAGTCAGAAAGACTTTGAAAACAAACATTTAAAAATTACAACCTCCTTCCCTCAGATCTGCCTCTGAAGACACGTGGATGTGCGATCCATGTTCGAGTCCACAGTCCAATGGTTTCGCTTCACACATGCTTGGATGGTGAGTTTAGAGCCCTCCTGTTTCCACAGGTGATCAATACTTTTAGTTTTGACCATCAGTGTGAAGAGAATTTCAGGTAATATAAGAGAAAATGCTTCAGAAAAAATATTCCCTACCCAACCTTTAGTTGAAAACTGATGGGACCAAGGTTTTGTTTGTCATATACCTTGATAATTAAGATATTCCAAATTCACATGAACAAAAAAAGAAAAGGGCTTTCCTAATAGGTTCAGTAGAAGTGGACAGAAAGAAATTGTTCAAAAGCTACTGAATCCTACTGTGAGGCAGAGGTTTTAGCTTTCACATGATCTCAATAGATCCAGAGACATGAGCTGCCGGGGGCTAAGGTGTGCAGGTCGGTTCTGAAAGCGACTACAGTTCTCTGACGTCTCTATTTTTGATGAGGCAAACTGTAAAAGTGGACCTGTCCATTCAGCACTGTGCGAAATACAATCCCTCAAACTTCTCAGTGGCATGCACAGAAAGAAGGAGAAAAAGAAAGAAAGAGAGGCAAGGGAGAGGGAGATGGGTTTCTTTGCTTCGTCTATCAGATGCCTGCAGGCTCCGTCTCCGACTCTGCTCCTCTCTTGTTCCACTTTACCCCTGGGACACGAGTTCAGGGAGGCGGAGGCTTGGGCAAGCACACACATGCATACGCAGCACACAAAGACCACTTCAGTTGCATCCCGTCTGTGTTAAAACTTCTGGCTTTGACTAAACCCTCTCAGCTCTATCAGGGCCCAAACTTTCTGCCATTGCTCCTTTTTTCTAATGTTAACAGGACAATTACAAAGGCCAGAAACTCAGCAGTAACACACAGATTCACACAAATGCGCACACCCTGGTAATTAATTGGTTCCACTGGAGCCAAGAGTTAATTTACCATCACTCCTGACACATTTCTTCAGAAACAGAAAGACGACTCATCTCAAGGAAACTTCCTTATGGCTGCCTCTCCATCTGTGGGTCCCTTATGTGCGCAGAAATATATATGTATGGTGTGATTTTTTTTTTTTTTTTTTTTGCCAAAGAGGTGGCTGTTGTTGTTTTTTAGGCATATAATTACTGTACTGCTGTAGGAACTGCCAGCCTGTTAGTCTTGTTATGTTGGATGTGTTGATTGCAAAAAACTAGAGAAAATTGATTGTAGTGCACTTATTCCTCCACCTTTGCCTCCCTTTTGGTTTGTCAGTGCAGCACCAGTGTGAAAACACAAGCTCTTAAGCCACTTTTACGTCATGGAGATTAAATAAATAATAAATAAAAAATAAAAGATTATATATATATATATATATATATATATATATATATATATATATATATATATATATATATATATAAATATATGCACACAATATCATAAAGCTGACTAATTGTGTTAGGGAAAGCCCAATAACTCAGTTTTACACAATAATACTGTATTTGCCTCCGAAGAGAAATTACACAGTTGCAATATAAACAATAGCTGGACAATAATAAAGAGACAATAATAATAATAATAAGGGTAAAAAATATTAAGTACTTAAAAAAAAAGCCACACTGTAAGAACTTTTAAAGAATGTTTGTATAAGGCTGTTGTTGTAGAGAGGAATGGCCTCTTGTGTAGGTCCTTAAAGCAGCTTTTTCCTCTCTTTTATCAGTCTGTTCAGTTTCTTTGAGTCACTGGCTCTGATGCTGCTTCCCCAACAGACGACTGCAGATAAAACTGCATTCTCCACCCCAGATTTATCTTGCTGCAAACACTGAAGGACCTAAGATTCCTGAAAAAGTACAGTCTGCTCTGCCTCATTTTGTAGCCAGCCTCAGTTGTATCTCCAGTCTAGTCTGTTGTCCAGGTGAACGTTGCTTTATATATCATATAATACACATGATGACAGTTTATGGTTTTAGTTCTTTCGTGCATATAACTTTCTAGTGCATACATTTTTCCAATTTAATTCAATTATTTGAGTTGTGTTTATGGTGTCAATTCACAGCAAAATAAAAAACAATGATACATGTCCAATGCAATCCAATTATAATCAGTTCAAAGCTGATTCATTATAATTAAATTATCATACAACCAATTAAGAGTCCCGTCCAGTATTATAGTGGCTTTTTATAAAAGTAGTCCAGCCTTGAAAACCAATTTATCACATCAAATCTTCACTTGATTCAGTCCATGATGGAGAACATTACCAGAGCGGTGGGCAACAGTAGTGAGGAAAATCTCCCTTTGAGCAAGACGAGACATCCAGAAGGTCACCTTCTTTTTTGATTAGTTATTTGGGTGAGAACACTGGACTTGTTAAAGACAAAGAAGAGTATTGGGGACCTATTTTGTTGTTGTTGCTTTTTTGGACTTGGGACCAAACGTGCACATTTACCCGGCCTGACCTGGAGCAGTCACGCTGACAGACAGACATGCACAGTGGCACAGTTATTTTCACATACTGACTTTTTTAAAGGATTATTAAATAAATAAATCACATTAGATGGTACACTTTATTAAAGAGGGCTTTAAATGTTTGACTCAATCCTAAACATGCTTATTAAGGTCGAAAGTCAAGTTAAAGTTCCACTAAAACACACATACAATTTTAATTAATACGCAATGAAAATATGTCATCTTTACAAATATATATTGAGGAAGGCAACAACCAAGAAAATCCATCTGTGATGACTACAAATCCAATTAGATACAACTAAAAGTAAAGTCTGATAACTTTATCATTTTTTTTTAAGGATGGATTTTTTTTCTCTGAATCTCAGATTAACAAGTTGTAGTTGGAATAAGAAACAGTCATTATTTATCTTGTCATAAACAGCCATTTTTCTGGCATAAACATGCTGCAAACACTTTAACTTTAAAACTAATGTGTCAAATTGCATTCACACTTCGCTCGGTAAAAAAAATAACACAAATGTTCGTTTAGAATAATGTGTCTGATCACCAGGCTAATGTTTAACCTAAAATGATGCTTTACAAAGCTCCAAAACTCAAATTCAAACTGAGCTTTGAAACCATGAATAAAGGAACTTGTTTCATTTAAAAAAATATTCACTATTTTGATCAAAGATTCCTTATTGCGAAATCAAAATAATAAAATCAAAGTTGAGATTCCAATACAATGCAATCCAATTACAAGTACATATTCCAAAGTACGTTTAAATATAGTACCAGAGTAAATGTACCATCCTACTGCACTTCTGCAAGCGAAGCTTCAGCAACACAAATAGTTAAAAGCTCTGAATGTTCTCATAAAGTGCAACCAAACCTCCCTTGTAAAATCTGGTGAAGAATTCATCCATCATTCCCAGAGTCTCACCGTGTCATCGCTAAAGCTGATGATTGATTGCGATATTAGTAATTGGATGATTCGAAACTGCAGTCTCCTGTGCAGAGCGAAGAAATAAAAAAAAAGAAAAGAAAAAAAAAGTCAGCACTCAGTAATTTCACATCCTCTGCTGAAAGAGAGGAATTTACCCTTGAATAACTGTAATTTTCTTTTCATTTATCGTCTGGCTAACATCAAGGAAGCATTTTTGTGACCTTTTGGGAGTGCAGACCAATGGGTTTGTCTTTTAGTTAGTAGCTACCCTTGATGTTGGCAGAGCAGCGAACACCCTCGCTCTGTTCCTTCACCTGAGAGCTTCAGAAGGCAGGTGTGTTCGTATGAATGCAAAGTCAGTTTTACACTTAATGTGTGTTCACAGCTGTAGACAGTGATAGTGTAATTTTGCACCCAGGGAGACAGCCAGCTACCCGTTAGCCAAGCATGTAATTAAAGCTTTAAAAATGTCACCATTCCTCAGTGAAAGGCTTTATCGCTGCAGTCCCAGGTGTATGTGCATTTGAAGGTTTAATGTTTGTATTTTCTGCATGTATGGTAAGTTGTTTGTCTGCATGTCTTGGACTGCTGTGGTCATCTTCACACCACTGTTTTAAGAGGTCATTAGATAATGCAGCTCCTCCTCGCTAATACAGCACCTAAAGCAAAAAAAAAAAAAAAAAAAGACTTTGATGCCAGTCGATTACCCTCACAGTTAGATTTTGGAAAGATGACAAGAAAATCTTCAAACATCCACAAGGAGATTGTTTTGATCCTCTCTTGGGTGGAAAAAAATTAAATAAATAAAAAAACATGATCGTGAGTCAGTTTAACGCGTACTATGTCAGCTCTAAGTGAGATGTAGGGACTGACTTGTCAGACTTTGGGTTTTTATTTTCTGAGACATAAGGGACTCCAGCTCTGCAGTGCAGTTGTGACACCCTGGTCCCTGTGAGAGGCACTTTGGTGACACTTTGAGCAGCTCAGACAACGGCCTCATAGTCTGAAAAGCGTCAGTCACTGTCTCTGCAGCTGATCAGTGCCGGGGTCAGGCACCAGATTTTTCCTTTTTCGCTTTTGTTACGGTGGACAGTCTTATACAGACATCTCTCCCCAGTGGCAGCAGTCTGGTCACAGGATTTAGACAGTTTCAGTTTGCAGAATGATAGTTATTGGTACTGAAAAGTACAGCGTGTACCCAGCATTGATCCTGACAGCTGAGCCCATATTATTCCTCCCACTGTGCTGCATGCAGCAGGTTTTTTTTTTTTTGTCTTTTGTTTGCCTACTAGATGTCTATACCTCATTAAATATTTTATGATTTAATGTGTTGATTGGTTATAAAATGCAGTGATAAAGTTTCCAAACTTTGTGCCAAAGCAGAGTTAGTTGAGATCAGCTTTGTTTTTTTGGCTTTTAATGACTTTGAACGAACTAAAAAAAATAACATTTTTAGACTTGTGTTCCTCTCTTCATTCAATGCAGAAACTATGAAACCACAGAACTGATGAATCCTCTGTAATTGAAGTTGGCTCCAAGTCCTGAAAGTGCCTTGACTAGACATAAGCTTGAAGTAAACAGCCTTTGCTCTGCTCTTTAAGGTGCAGCAGACCTTATGTAGCAGTTATGACTCACAGGTCACATTGACTTACCTCCAGCAATCGTGACCACACAGGCCCAGGTGCTGCAGGCTGGTGTTTTGCCGAGCGAGAGACGTTTGTGAAGTTTTTTCTATTTTTCAAGCATGCTGACACTTTTGCTGCCACATATTACATGTTGTAAGAGTCTCTCTGCATGGTGCTGCGCTCTCTGCATTCAGGCACGTGACAAAGGATCAGCATGAGCGCCGGAATGAAAGTGAGCCGGGTAAAAATAACAACAGAACCTCTGGAGACTTAGGGTGGGACCCGGTTAAAATTGCTGGGTGTGTTTTTGAGCAAAACAGTGGAGAGTGTCAGTGTGTGTGTGTGTGTGTGTGTGTGTGTGTGTGTGTGTGTGTGTGTGTGTGTGTGTATGTGTGTGGCTTTGTGAATGTGTGCAAAAGTGTGTGATCTATGGCCCAGATTTATCTGGACCAGAGCTATGGTTGTGGCCGAGCTTGTCATCAAGGCGAGACAAAAAAAAAAAGTCTCTCCAACAGTATAGGACACAGCCTAGTGTTTGGGATTCATTGTTTTGTAAGTTTAGGTCAAAGATTTTAAAAATAATTGTGAGGTCCAGCTCTGCATGACCAATATACTGCACCTTGTTTTCCATATGCATGTGTCTTCTGTACATACTGCACTTCTGGTCTTGCATTTAGTGTTAAATGCACGGAACTGCGTTTCCGTATGGATGGAATAAACCTTTGTCGCGACCACAGGAGAAAACCTACTTTTTAGAGGGTTTTTGGTGTCACGTTTTGTGGAACATGCACATGACGCATCACCATGGCAATAAATTAATAAATACATTAACAAAACAAAAACAAACAATAAAAAATGGGGGGAAGAAAAGAACTTAAAAGACTTAGTGAAACGTAGGTCCAAAAGTTTTTGAAAAATTACACAGGATTTTGGATTTTTGTCTTTAAACACCACCACAATGCATTTAAAAAAAAATAAAAAAATCAAGATGCACTTAAAGTGTAGACTTTCGTCTTTATTTGAAGAGGCTTCACAAACATAGGGCATTAAGCATTTAGAAATGTTAACCAAAAGACCTCTGTTGTCAGTGCCTGAAGAGTATTTGGATAAAGTGACATATCTGTGAATATAACCATCATGAAAACCGTCTGTGGTCAGTAATTGATCATGGGGCCCATGGATGTCACAAAAATCAGAGTTTCCTCTCCGGAGAAGCTTTTGCCACGTCTTCTCTGCTGCCACCGTCAGTCGCTGCTTATTTGTGGGTCTTTAGGGTCATTATCCATCTGGTCTGTAAACCGCTATCCTATCAGTTTTGTAGCATTTGGCTGGATGTGAGCGGGGAGTATATCTATACTTACATCAGAATTCACCTTCCTACTTCTGTCATCAGTCACATCATCAATAACACCAGTGAGTCCCATCCGTTAGCAGCCACACGGGCCCATATACCGCAGCACTGCCTCCACCATGTTTGACACATGATGCAGTCTCTTTTGGATCATAAGTTGCTCCTGTCCCTCATACTTTTCTTTTCTGGTCATCCTGACACAAAGTTATCGTGGTTTTAAATGGAATTTATGTTTTTTGGTGGTCTGATCTTTTTTGTATTTATATTTTTGAATATGTCTCTTTATTGTAGATTTTGATAACAAAACGCCGACCTTCTTCAGAGTATTGTTAACCTCTGTTGTGAACAGGTTTTTTTTCTGCACTGAGGAAAGAATTCTGTGATCATCCACTTTGCTCGTGGCCTTTAAGGCCGTTTTCATGTTCTTCAGCTCACGAATGCTTTCCTTCTTTTTAAGAATGTACAAACCTAAGGTTTTGGATCTCTCTGATAGATTTATGGGGTTTTTTTATGTTTTTTTTAGCCCAGTGACAGCCTCTTTCACTTGCATTGAGATCTCCTTGGACTTCATATCGGTAGCTCCAATCAAACAGCTGCTAAAGACCAGCTCAATACCTGATATCAATTCCAGACCTTTTATCTTCTTCGTTTTACTTGAAGTAATGAGGGAATGGACTGTACCTGGGCAATTAATTTATTTTCAGTCGATTAACCAATACCTCTGGGCCCTCGAAAATGGAAGTTCTTTACTTACAAATGGCTGTAATGCCTTATATGTAAATGCCTTATTTTTGTGAAACCTTCTAAATTAAAGCTTAAAGTCTACACTTGATCTTATCTTCAATGTTTTAAATACCATTGCAGTGTTTTATAAAAAGTTATTCATCCATCCATCCATCCATCCATCCATCCATCCATCCATCCATCCATCCATCCATCCATCCATCCATCCATCCATCCATCCATCCATCCATCCATTCATCCATCCATCATCTGTACCAACTTTTTTCTATTCTGGGTCACGAATGTACAAAGGCAAAACCATAAAAAAGGTTTTACAAAAAATAAGCATGCTTGAGTCAAACTCAGGCGAGGGGAGGACAGAAAAAGCAAAGTTTTGCACACTTATCAGAGATTGCAGGAGTGTGCAGAGGAATGAATGGCCCTCCAGTTAAGTTGCATACAAACAGACATTTGGTAACGAGGCATTCCTCCGGAGCGATAGACGGTTTTTTGAAACAGACTTCCACCTAACCAAGTAAAGAGCCTGTGATGTATCAGCTCGCTTCTACTTTCTCACCTCCAGGGCCCGAGCTTCATCGTCGCTCTTCTCTTCCCTCCGTTTGAGGAGAGGAAAAAAATAAACAAAAAGTCCTGTTTTCAAAATCTTATACAGAGGCCCCCAACCCAATAACAGATTGGAATCACCTTTCTGGCAAAGAAAAACAAATCCACTGCTGAATGTGGCTTCCAATTTTGAACTGTTTGCAGAACAGAATCAAATTTGGCTCCAGAGTCAGATTATCTGTCACTAAAGATAAGAGATTACGTTAAAGATAAAGTGACTTCACAGACAGACACCGGTGCATCCTGTTGCTGTGTTTGTGTGTAGTCCAGAGCTAAGGGACACTCTTTTGCTTATATCTTTCTGATGAAGACCTTACTAAAAATTAGACTAATAATGTCTAGAACAGTCTAGAAATGTCTGGTTTCCTTGTGTGTTTACCAAGGACTCATTATGCATGAACAAGCTCCCTGTTCCTGCATACAAAGCTCTGATTTTTGTAGTTTTTATGGGTACAGTTTCAAAAATTTTGAGAGCTGGGTTATAACTAATCCTAGTTTGGGAAGGCTGAAAGTTTTAAATAAAAATTTAGGATGTAGTACCTGTGTTGTTGCATGAGGCATCAGTGAATGCAGGAAAGCAATGGATAATACATCAAATTCAAAATATAGTAGCATACATCCATGGTCCCCAAGACTCCTCTTTCTCTCACACTTACAGAAGCGGAGTGACTTATTCGATCCAGCTGTAGGAAGAATTCAGCAGAGAATAAAAACGCTGGAGTGTGAAATGCATTCTGGAGAAAACTGGGAGAGATGTCTGCTCTGCAGTGTTTGCTTGAATGTGTGCGCGTGTGCGTGCATGTGCGCGTGCCAGTGTGAGAGAGAAAGACAAACTGTATATGTGCACTTTTGAATTTGTGCCCCAAAGCCCACACTGTCCACTGCAGATAGGGTTTTGAGACAAGCAGGCAATCTGATCCAAGTACACTTTTCAATCCCACTTTTAGAGACACAAACATTTCTTTCTGTGGAATTAATCTGACCTCTGATCTGGGGGTCGCAGAGCGGAAACGGCTCCTCTGTGCGACCGTGAGCCTTTGATGGCGAAATCGTCAGTCCATTATTCTCCCTGTTATCCTTCACTGAGCTTATGGGACACCCAGCAGACCGAAGTGCACTAAAAGCATAAACATTGTAGGAAAAAGGTCAATAAAAGGTAGATGCAGAGGGGACGGGGGACAGATAACATTAACAGACTCAAAAACTCACCACAAGTGAGAAAAATTGTTCTCAAGACAGCCATGAAAGAAGAAAAGTCAGACCCCTGGCCAATGTGTCAGTCATGTTGTATTTTATGCAGCAGTCAGTCAAACGGTCAGCCTCCTGACCGGCCTGTCAGTCACTCACTCACCCGGCTGGTTGCTCATTTGTCAGTCTGCCAGACTGCTTCCATAGTCAGTTTGCCTATTAGCAACTGGACAAATGAACGACTGAGTGACCAGGATTTTCTCATTTCAGTCCTTTATGAACCAATCATTAAGTTCAGCCATGACGTAATCAGTCATGCGACATTCAGAAAATAAGCTCTTCCTTTCAGACAGACATCAAAGAACAAAACAAATATCGCTATCATTTCAATATGAGCTCCAGTCTAAACACAATAATCCAAAAATCATTGAAAACCAACCTGCAGACAGAGTAAAAAAAACAAAAAAAAACCCTCGCTCAATTTCATCCAAATACAAACAAATAAGTGCTCTGCATCGCAGACATTATGAGGCAGCTCAGTGGTGTCTGGGTGGATCTTTACCCATGCGTGTGTGTGTGTGTGTGTGTGTGTATGTCCTGTCTGGCCAGAAAGGAAAGGGTGTGAGAGGAGAGCAAGAGGCAGAGAAGCATCTATCAGCACTGTGGTGTGACCCCGATCTCACACTCCCCTGACTGTGTTTGGACAGATGGATCATCGCTGCACCGCTCATATTTGACAAATGTGTTTGTCACATGTGAGCCTATGAGTGTGCATGTGTGTTTGTGTTGCATCTATGTGTCACTGTGACTAATACAAAGCCAGCATTTATTTGGGAATCTATTCATTATGCATTGTCCAATTTAACCATCACGAATTCCCCCTCAGACAAAATCAATCGTAATGTTGATATGATCCTCTCTCCACTCATTACTGCAGGAAGAATTCAATTGATTAGTTAGCTGACACCTCGACTCCTAACCCATCAGTATGTGTGTCTGTGTGTGTCGTACCCTCTATGTGCAACCGACTTTGTCATTATCCACTTTCACATTTGGCTGCAAGGTCTTTGCTGCATCTGCATAATTATGTCAAGTAACACAAGTGCTTGTTTTTGTGCAGACATTTTAGTGTCTCTACAAGACTTTAAACATTCTGGAACTTACACAAGAATTAACTGAGTCAAAGCAGTTCAGTTTTAAGATCGCATATTAATATGTCATATAATGTAATCTATAATCTTATAATTAAGTTATTTTGACTCAAGATAAGATAAAAGGATAGCAGCGTCAGTTTTGTCTTTCACAAATAGACATAAAAAAGCAAGTTAAATTGTTTCCCTAAGTAGCCGGATGCCTTCAGTACAGTTATTCTGTTTTTAATACCAGCATTGGTAATACTCGCCGACTCTGCTATCAACAACAGGATCTGCAAGAATATACATCCACGCCAGCCTGACAGGTCAGACCCACGAAAACAGTTCACAGGGCCTCCCAATCACAGGGGGTGGCACCAATGGTTGCTCATCAAACTGATGACTTTGCATGCAGTCGGCTACCGTCACCACCGATCAGAGTAACCAACACGGTGACACGATACAAAGCAGTACATCTACATTTCTAGGCTATTTAATTCTTACAAAGTCCCTAATTCTCTTCTTGTTCAACAAGCCAGAACAGGAAGATGTGCAATACTGCTGTGCGACATCCTGTTTTGATTCAGCAGAAGAAGAAGCGAGTTGTTGGATTTATGTAGCTGTGTAGCATTAGCAATGTTTTGTCAACATGTCGTTATTTTAAACTGAAAGGCTGTGGTTTCCAGAGGTGGCACAAACGGCTCTAAATGTGACTCAAGCAACCTAATTAAGTATGTGAAGCATCATCAGATGAAAAAAAAAAGAAAGAAGAGTCACAAGATATAGCAGCAAACACTAGTTTGTTTGTTTTTTTCAGAAATGAAAGAAATTCCCCAAAGAAAGTGAGAAAGTGGCAGCAAGAATGTACAAAACTGCAGAAGCGATTGTTCCAGATGACCAGTCCCTGCCAGATTTCACCACTAAATTAAACATTTAGAGCTGTAGTACAGTTGAAAGAAGGCTTCCCGGAGGAGCATCTATGGTTGTTGTTTTATTGATATGATCGTGTTGTTGTTGTTTGAACAAAATCTAAATTCCCTAAATTAGAGCCCAGGTTGTGGAAAAAATCCCTAATCAGAGAAAAGTGTGTGAGGGTCAGCATTCACCAATCTATTGTTATGTAACAACTCAAAAATGAATCAGAGAGACTCTTTGACACATTACTGTGCTATCTTCAGTGCCTGAAAGATACGTATCAGGGCACAGTGCATAATGTTCGAGACGGAGGCAGATGTAAAAACAGAGCCCCAACATAGCAGCATGAAAAGTTATGGGGAAAAATTCAATTGAAGTGTCGCAGGACATTCATGGTTTTGCATAATTTCCCATGTTGCTTCTCACATGTGCTTTGTTGATAAAATGTGGTTTAGAGAAACTTTAATATTACTGATTGCAAGAGAGTGAAACCTGAAGTTGTGCTGTCTGAACAGAAAAGCAACCCTCTGATGCTGAACGTTATGCAGTCTGAGGCTGCCGTAAAGCATCACTTTTAAACTCTAAAAATCTTTCTTGACACATATGCAAAACATATTCAAACAGTCTCACCTGTGGTATATTTACAGTAAAGAGCTGCAACTATTTACTTGTCACAGAAGATGACTTTGCTGTCTTGAATGTTATCCTTTCTCTAACCACCATTTCATTTTCTCTTTCTTTGACTTTTCCACATAGACTGAAAACACATAGAAGTACACGCTGTAAAGTCAGCCTGTGGTTTCAACACCGCTGCTTTAAAGCTGGTTGGGCAGGACAGTTATGCTTGAAACCTGATTGGCCAAAAACGTGTCTGCTGCCAAGATTATGTCAACATAATGAGTTATGGAAAAGACATCTGTTTGTTATGTGTCACTTTTGAAATGGGAGAAATAATTAGATGTGTTTGTTTGTATATATATATATATATATATATATATATATATATATATATATATATATATATATATATATATATATATATATATATATATATATATATATATATATATATATATATATATATACATTTTTCTGGAGATCACTTCAACTTTTAGGATCATTTAAAGCAGCATAAGTAGTTTTCCTATACTTAAATTAAGAACCTACATATTTTTATAGAGTGGAAAGCGAGCAATTGGTGATGCTTTAAAGAATAACAGAAATTATACAGTGTAGCTCTACGGGCCAAGCTTCAAAATTAAAAAGTCAAAGCAAAAAACTTTGAGATTTTGAAAGGTAACAATTTAATAGCAGTTTGCCTGAAAATTCTAGTCAAGTAAGATCTTTATTACCGAGCACTTGCTTAACAGAAATTTACTATAACAAAAATCTTTCACAATACATGTATAACTAAAGGAGAAGAACATTTAGACCGATATGCTTTTTGGCTAAAGCTGGGTTGCTGCAAATTTGAATTTGATATCAGTAGACTTAGAATGTGGGTTTTAGCCCAACAGTGATGTTTTTCTGCCGGCTGTCTTGCCCTCAGGCAGCATACGGGCCCAACAACCTCCAACAATAAGGAAGGGCAGCTTGTAAAAACCCTGAAAATTGTGACTAGAGGCAAAAAAAATTCAACGGCACCAGCCGCTGCTACTTTGAGAGCACAATTCAAGAGAGATAGATTCATCAATGTGTGGTGGCAGAGCAGTAAAAGGACAATATTAGAGAGGTTTTAGCAAAATCAGACCAGCCTCCTTTCTCAAAATCAAATAAACATTATCCTGGCTTGAACACTGCATGCTGCTCTTTGTAAAAATGTCTTATGACAGACGCTTTTTTGTTTAGCATTTCTGCAGCGAGTGCTTCCTCTGCTCTGTGTCTCAATGTGCTTGGATATGATCCATCACCAGGAGGTCTCTGGGTTACACAGAGTGTGTCCTGTAATTGCACCTGTACTGTACATGTGTTCAGGTGCTGGAGAGGCAGAAATAGTGGGTGGTAGTGGTGGAGGCTTGTGCTAATGCCCTGAAGATTATTTAACAAACAGCCAAAGAGCAGGGAGATCTCTTCCAGGAGTTCCCACAGAAGCAGTTGGTTGCTTCTGGTGAGTGAAAGAGACCTTGAGAAGTCCCTGCATAAGAATGAAAGATACAAAATTGTATTTACTGCCTTCTGTTTTCTGTTACTTGCATTAGAAAGCAAAATGCAAATGCATAAATCAGGTTATCTCAAGGTCTAAAATGGTTTTCCTTAATTTATTGCTCTTAGATGCCTGGAGTTTGTTCGATTTTGGAGGTCTTAATTGTTTCACCATGTGACGAGGTTTTCATTTGGGTTGACTTTCATGCCAGCAAAGAGATGAAAGTTTTCAGTAAATCCAGATGTAGACTGTAAAGCAAATAATAAAATTGGTTCACTTTCTTTAGGTCCTGCTTAGAAAAGAAAAGAAACAACATTTATTTAATGCTGGAACATTATTAACATTAATATTCAATATTTAGTTTCATTCATACATTTTTAAATTTTGTTTATGTTCAGTCTCTGGTTTTATTTAAGAGTCCCTGTTGACCATTGTAAATTCTCTGGAGCTCTGGTTGACATGCAAATGCCAGTAATGCACCAGTAAGGCTCTAGTCTGTATACTTCCTACACCCTCTCAAGAAGATCTTTGTGACCCTCAAGTCCATCCATCACTTCGTGGACTCCCGATCTAGTTTATAATACGTTGAAAACTGCTTCTTACTCATATTTCTATGAACCAGGCACACCAGACTGGTTAAAATGTAAACATGAAAGTACATTATGCTTAAATAAGTCATTTTCTACTGCAGAATAAACATCCAGTGATCACTTTAATGCGGTGTGAAGCTGCAGAGCGACTGCTTGAGCATAACAGGGTGGGAAAAACTCACATTCCAGTCTGTTTCTGTCTCATCCTGTTAATCAATACCTGCAGATGTTGCAAATTTAGAAGCAAATGACTCAGCTTGTTTAAAAACTTTCCACCTAAGTATGCATCTTCTTCTTTAAAAAAAAAATAAAATAAAATCAGTAAACAAAGTCTGCCTCTCTGACAGCAGGAGATTAGTAAATGTGGCTAATGTCATTTAACAAAGCGATAGACCTCAATGATGCCAGAACTAATGGTTTTGGTCCCTTCAATTAATTTGTCCCTTCAGTGTAAAAGTACGTTAAGATTTTATTTTTAGAACCAACTCCTTTGAATCACGTAAAGCCACTCTATGTAGCAATACCAGTTCTGACCACATGGGGTCAGAACGGTCCTTTGTCTGCAGGTGACGTAAGAGGGGACGTATGTAGCCTCTAATGGGACAGCGGTTATCCTCACTTATTAGCACGGTACTGTCAGCGGCTCCTATTTGTTAACACAGCAGATGCATATGCCCCCATGTGGTCAGGTGAATTATTGCTGCTTAGAGTGGTTTTAAAAATATGCAGTACTAGTACTTAAATTGTGGTTGTTTTTTCCTCTTGTGCATCATCTAAACAAAGAAAGTGTGCCAACAGAAAACGCCTACATATCAGTTACAAACAGAGGGTTTGAAACGTCTGGTCCTGTCAGCTAACCCTGTGCATGTGGGTTGTTCACAGAAGTGCGTGTGAGCACCAGACCCATCTCAAATCTCTGACCACATTCACATTCGCACTAGACTGTAAAACAACTATAATCTGATTTCCTAAGTCAGCGTCACCTCTGTGCCTAGTGGATTATGAAATATTTTCTCTAAGTGAATGCAGACATAAAAGATTACAGGGTTGGGTGACAAAAGCCAGGAAGATTGTCCCAGTTAGAAGACTAGCAACAGGTTATAAAGCTTTTTATTTAGTTTTTTTTTTTTTTTTTTTTTTTTTTTGTGGGGAAAACATTGTTAGACTGTCATTGCAGCTGGCAAGCAAAGAAAAACAGCATGTAATGTTTCTAAAAGTGAAACATAAAGAGTACAGAACATGACGTGAGAACCACCAAGACGAGAGGGAAATGGAAGAGAGCGAGGCACGAGCTGCGACTCGCTTTCCGTGCTGCGGATGACAGGTGTTTTACATTACTCTGTGGGTGATTTCAAACCACACATCCCCACTGCCTGTGTCTCACAGAAATGCAACGGACTCCGAGCGAGCTCCATACAGTCCCAAAGATCACCGTGCATATTCCCGCACACTAAAGGCAGAGTAGATATTACGTTCAAAGAGGACTGAAATAAACTCTTTACATCAGGGTCTTCGTTGGAGAGCAGGAATAGAGGTGCCTCATGTTCCAGTCCAGAGCCATCCAGGCTTGAAGGCAGATCCATACTTCAGAGGGAAGAGGAGATGAGGTTTGCCTGTGGAGAGGAAATGTTCACACCTCCTCTTTCTTTCTTTGCTCACAACAGGTTTCCTTTCTTCTTCTTTTTTTTTTGTCTCCCTCTTGCTGCACACTGATTTTCTCATGTTTTGTCGCCTTCACACAACAAACAAAACATGAACAGTTTTTGCCTATTTGCAACGTACCCTGCACACTAAATCAGCTCCGTCATGGAGGAAGTATTGTTCTGCTCCTGTAGTGCGAAATATCTTTTTCTTTTATTTTGTGCACTGGACAACAGATGAAAGCCCCATTTCACATGCAATAAGGAAAACAGGAGGGTGCAGCTGAAGGATTCAGTTTTTCTGTGGAAAATCAACCAATTCTTTACTTCGCCATCTTGCATACTTCTACACACAAGCTGCTCATGATGTTGTGGAAGTCTGTGCTCCCGCTGTTCGAGATTGAGAGTGGTAGTCCATCAGTCAGACGCCGGCTGGTTCAATTCCCATTCTACATGTCCTTAGGCAAGATACGGAACCCCCTCCGACCCTCCACTCCATTGTGTTCCACACATGTACGTTGCTTTAAATAAAAGCATCTGCAATGATTAATGCAACGCCAGCAACATGAATTCTTAGTAAAAGCACAACATAAATTATTAAAAAAGTAATGATGACGATAGTCCAAACTGCTTATTGATTCACCCCCACTGAGAAAGAAATCATGACCCACTCAAATGAGCAAACTGCTTCGTTTCTCTTGCAGGGACTAAATTTTCCAAGAAGTATGGATCTGCTGTTTGCATTGCATAATAATCACACCCAGTAAATGATGGTGGTGGTGGTGGTAGTGGGGTATTACGTAATAAATATCAGATTTAAAGCAGCTCAAGGATTTTAATTGACCCAGGAGGAGAGCTGCTTTACTTTACTGTATGTACATCAGTCACATACTCAAACAATGCACGATACACACAACTATTTCTGCACTTCATCATTATATGCAGGAAACCTTGACTGCGCTTGGACCAAATACCTGCATAAAGGACACATACTTTTAGATATTTAAGGACATTCAACAACACATATGAGCTCGTTTGGGGGATTAGGTAAAGCAGAGCGTGATGCGCCTGCTGCCAGAAGTGAGAAATGTTTCTGTTCCAGTCAGAAAGAAACACACTTGTTGCGAGCAGAACGTCTGCACATGTTTTTTTAAACATTCTCCCTCCCTCCACCTCTTGTTCCTATTTAGTAAAGATTTATTTTTGCTGCGTTTTAATCTCTTGAGTAAATCGTTTGTGAGCATATGTGGAAAACCCAAATCTGTCTTTTTTTTTCCCGTTCTGTTTCACCAGTTGTGTCTCTCCAATGCTTTTGGCCCCTGAGGCCTGAGGAGAAGTGAGCCAAGCCCAGGCCCCCATGGGACGCCCTGTTACCCAGCATGCACTGCTTCTGGTGCAGTGCTTGCTGGCCCTACGCCCTGGAGGGGTGGCCGGTAGGAGAGGGCCCGTTCTACTGCCCGAATCGCCCTGCCACAAGACAGAACATCCGCTTATCCCACATGCAGGTGAGTGTTGGAACAAATCCACAGAAACCAGGCGCAGATCATCAGAACGGCTCATTAGGTGTTTTTATTCCCCTCCATAATTGTGTGAGCTTTTCTGCTCAGTTATTTATATTGATTTCAGCCTCTCTCCATTGCACTATTCATCACAAGGTTCGACTCGTAGTACACTTAAAGGAACTTTCTGGATCATTTCATCAGGCTAAATTGCTGTTGCTAGGGAACATAAACAGTCTTGCACACACTTCAGCTCTTTGTCATAAGCAAATTAATGACCCAAGATAAAGAAGTAAAACAAAGGTTTTTTCTTTTCTTTTTTAGTCCAAGTAATTTGCAATTAGGTGACTATCAAAATTAATGATGTATTCTGCTCTTATAAGACTTTTATAAAAGAAGTTTACAATTTAAATAATTACATTTCATCCAAATCTAAATCATGTAAGATGGTTTGGATGATAATGTTGGTTAAAATCTTGACACATGCCACCTTACTTTGTGGACTCGTGTTGACTTTTGCCATCATGGTTCGTTAAACCTTCTCATGCTGAATGTGGATGGGCCTGACTGAACATCTGAAGACACAATGCTCCTCAGATGCTTATCAGTAGATAGACGGATATTCATTCAGGGACAACAGTCAGTGACTGTCATGAGAAGTGCAAAAGGCATAATGATAATAAAAGTTACGTAAATAACATTCCCAGTATGTACAGGAGCTTTACACAGTTGTGGAGTGCAGTGGTGTGTTTCACCTGTGACACACAAGTGAAACACAGAGAACTCTAAAAAGGTGGAAACGATTTCTTGTAGTGTTCTTTATAACAGCAAAGACTGAGTTTGGTGTAGAATGAGCTCTGCTGCTGGAGTCCTGGAGGAGGTGGATGGATTGTCCATGATGGAGAGCAGTTTGTTCAGTGACCTCAAACATCTCCAGGCTGTGTCCAGATATTCTTTTCAGCCTTATAAATTAGTTTATTGATCCTGCTCCCCCGACAGAGCACAGCACAGTAGAGGGTACTCGCTACTGGAGAATAGTAGAAGATCTCCAGCGTCTTACTGCCCACGTTGAAAAATATAAGCTTCCTCAAAAAGTGTGGTCTGCTCGTCCTCTTCCTGTACACAGCATCAGTGTTGGTCTTTCAGGCCAACTTGTTGTACATGTGTACACCAAAGTACTTGCAGTGTTCCACAACTTCAGCATATTCAGCACATCAGCATAAGTCTTGATCTTCTACGATCAGGAGCCACCAGAGAAGTTCTGCATGTAGCATGAGTCAGAGTTATATTGGGAGTCTGAGGCGCAGAGAGGGAATGGAGACAGGACAGTCCGATTTTCTTACTCCTGTGTTATTGACCACCACATCTAACAAGGCACTCCTCAGCCACTCATCCTAAACCCTGTCTGTCAAATAGTCTGGATCAAAGATCCACTGACCTCCATCTTGAGCAGGTTTTCACTTGGCAGAAGAGATTGTCTAATACTGAGGGCGCTGGAAAAATCAGAAAAAAAGGGATCCTTAGAGTGGCACCTCTCCCACCCAAGTGAGAGTGAAAACGGTGCAGCGGCTACATGAAAACATTAGGCTGGAAGGCAAACAAAAGGGACAAAACCACACCTTCAAACTTCCCCTGTTTTATGGTCTATTTTATTGTAAATGGGGACATAATTCACAAAATTAATGTCATGTTGCTCTGAAGAGGACTTCAAACTACTGATCAGGATCATATATGTATTATAATTAGGTAATAATGATAACGAGCTCAAGAATGGTGCTGCACTCATGGCAGGATGTGGCACTACAGTAGCATTCTGGAGAGCGTTTTTCTCAAAAGAGACTTTTTTATTGATTTAATTATTTATGTTACACTGGTTTGGATGCCGTGTTGCTTGAGGGATTTCTGCTGATAATTCTGGCACTTTTTTAACAACTTTTTTTTTTTTTTTTGTAAAGAAACTTTCATCCATGGCAACAAGAAAGTAGTTCACATTTGGGAAAAGCTGATTGAGCTTTCCAAAGCCCAAGAAATGAATAGAATAAGATCCTAACAGCAGAAGCAGAAACATCAAGAGTATAGGGCAGGAACAAAATGGTGATAAAAGAGAGGGAAGTATCTGGAATATGAAGCCACAAATAAAATTGACAATAAATTGGACACGCTTGGAGCACTAACAAGGACACAATAGAATATCAAGAATGCAATATTATAGTTATCAGCAAGATATAGCTGCAGGAATGAAGGAAGAGGATGGGAAGCAGGGCCGAATCCTGGCATAAACTCTATGTTGTCTCTTAGGGCCGCAAATGTCAGCGGTGTGTGTGTGTGTGTGTGTGTGTGTGTGGGGGGGGGGGGGGGGGGGGGGTGTTATTTAACATAATCCGCAAAACCCTTTCCTTGTAAATGTTAATTCAGACTATATATTTTTTTTATTATTATTTCCGATTTTCTGATAATTAATTTGTCCATCTGTCTGTTCTAGTGTTTGCACTTGAGTGTTGAGTGTTGAGTGTTTTTGAGGCCACAAACAAAATCTTGTTTTGGGCCACCAAAATCCTGGGCGCAGCCCTGATGGTGGAGAATAAGGGAGCAGGGATTTCAGGGCTTGTTAACAACTCTTGGTGTAATCTTAGACATATAACTTTAAGGGAACACCCCCACACACACAGATTTAAGTTTGTTGTAAATGTGCCAAGAGAGTTCAGTTACCTGCCAGGATATGACGTCTCCTTCATTTTAAACAGTGAAGTCGGTACAGGACACGCTTTTCAGCTAGACAACAAACTCACCATGTGAATGAAGTCTTCTCTTCACTTGCAGCAGGGCTCTGCTTTTGACTATCAATCATAGCAGCAATGTGTACTCCCCATAGAAAATACTTACACTGAAATATTTGGGCTGTTGAACTACAACTTGTTCACCCTTAACTGAACACACAGTCCCAGCTTGCAGGTTTATGTTGGGGTATTGGTGGTATTTTTGAACCAAGCTTGGCAGCTGGGCAGTAGTTGGAGGTTACCTGTGTTACTGTGGTTACCTTTTGATTTTTTTAATTCTAATGTTTATGTTTTAAGGCGAACAGACTCATTCTCCTTCAGACAACTTTGCCACTTGAGTCTGCAGGTTTGAGATACTGCATCAGATTTCATTGCCTTCACTCTTTATCTTACATTGCTATTGAACAACTAAACTGTAATGAAATGCTGTGAAACCTAGTCGACAGAGAGTAGCAGTGGCGATCAATGCAGTCCTGTCAACCCACAGCTAAGCAGTAAAATGTCATTGAGCTGTTTTCAGTACAACAAAGCCCCAGTCGAATACTTATAGAGCATATTGTCTGGGTGAAATTTACTTGAGGACAGAGGTCAGGGCTTGTGATTCACATGCAATCAGAGGCTCATATTAAGTATAACCAGCAGCACAGCCACGCGCGCTCTTCTCTGCAATCCTTCTTTCTCTCCCATTCTCACTTTCTCGGCAGCCTTTGTTAAGCTGAAGTGGCACTCTTCTTACTGCGCCAGTTGAAAGCAGCGATGATGACTAACTGCACAGCTAATGTGATACTGTGCATTCAGGCATCGTGCATCGTGGGTCAGCTATGGTCAGTAGCTCCGTGGTGTCTAATGTTCCAGATCAGCCAATATAGCCCCTGTGGTTTGATGCTTTTGGAGTGTCGTAAACAGCGTATAAACACTTCAGGTAACATTCAGACATGCCGTTTTAAAGAAGTCTTTGGTCTGGATGGAAGAAAATTTCAAAAGTTAGGAAACCAAATGACAAAAAATACACCTTACGTGATCAGTCACACATTTAGCTCATTTAGGTTTTTAAATGTTTTAAGTTTTAAAATGTACAGGGTTTAAAAACAGTTAAACTGAATAATTTATTGGCCTTCATGTGGCCTTTAACTCAAACTACAATTTATCCCATATTTCATATGGGATAAATCCAAGGCGTGCCATGGACTCCTCCGTGCCTAAAGTTGAGTTGAAGGGAGGGAAGTTACTGAGTGGTACCATGTAACATGACGGCCTCACTGTCTGTCTGGTTGGCCTCGCTGGCTTCGCCAACTTTGGAAGAGCTCACTGGGCACAGGAGATGGAGTGGGTGCCGGATCCATGCCACCCTGAGTAAAGAGGGGCCTGTGAGCTCTGCAGAGTGGCTTCCCCCAAATCGTGTAGCATAAATCACAATATGACCGGTCCAGTCGTTCTCTACCACTGTTGCTGTTGTAATCGCTGACCTGATAGTACTTCTTTCTAATGCTCTTCAGTTTATATAATAACCTGAGTTTGCAAAGTCTGTCATTCAAGTACCCAGTTGCATATTACGGTTCCACAATATGCTGATTTATGGCATACTTGGCACTGAGGATGAGAAACTCGTGGAGCTCCTGGTCTTTTTATCAACAAATCCCACCCAGAACCCAACAGCCCATGTCGTTATGTTGACATTAGGCCTGACTTATGATTAAGTGTACTCTCTGAGGCGAGTTATTGGCGAGTTATGCGACCTTGTGTTAGTTAATGTAAAAAAGAACAGGCAACACACTAGATTTCGGTGACTACCTCGTGTTTATTACCCATTTGTACGGGGCTATTGTCTGAAAACAGGTTTAGTAAACAAGGTTCAGCCACTAAAATTCATGGTAGACAGCATTTTTAGTTGACCGATAGAGGAGTGTCCAACAACCACTAATCAAAACAACAAATATTCCTGCAGAATTGATAATAACACCTTTGATCAACAAGTTTTTAATGGTTGTTCCTGCTCCACTGCAAGTCTTCTGTTGATACTAGTCTGGTTAGTCTCTAATTGGTTGTAAACTCAGGATCAGGAGCAACATGACTTGAATTTTCTTGGTGCTTCGTACTATCGCAATGTAACCTTTACCTTTACTTCAGAGAGTGCAAACCTTAAGTTATTCCTTTTTAAAATGAAAGCAAAGAAGTTATGAGCAGACGTGCATATTTATGTGCTCATTCTGTGTGCAAAAGAAATAAAATCAATCGTAAAATCTATTATCATGGGCTCCATGTTATGTATCGTTAAGCCCGATAGTTGGAAATGTGCAACCTGATGATGCCATGATTCTGCTTAAGCCTTGTGTGTGTGTGTGTGTGTGTGTGTGTGTGTGTGTGTGTGTGTGTGTGTGTGTGTGTGTGTGTGTGTGTGTGTGTGTGTGTGTGTGTGTGTGTGTGTGTGTGTGTGTGCGTGGTGGGTGGTGGGTGGGGGTGATGTGGGCGACATTATAATACCACTTTATAATATAATGCCACTTTATAATACCCCTGTACTTCAGAATAACCCAACATTTCAACTCTACTGAGACAACAATAACAATATCTTGGGGGAGACAAAGAGATTTGAATGGAGTCTCATTATATTTTATGAAATACAATCACTTACTTTCTTGCTGAGCACCAGATGAGAAGATTGTCTGCTAAATATGGAGCTGCAGCAATTCACTACTTAGCTTATTTTAGCATAATAATTATAAACAAAGCAAAAATCGAGCCAGATTTTCTTCGAAAAGCACCAAAGAGCCGTCTGTGGGCAACTTCCTTGTCACATACAGCTGTCCTGTTTTATGTCTTGATTAAATTTAAAGTGTTTGTTTGCAAAACTGTACCCTTATTGAGATACCAAAGCCAGTTTTGCAACAGTTAATATAAACCAACATGATCTTTTTCCTGGAGAATTCATCATTGGGTCTATGAAGTTTGACTTTGATTTAGCCCTATGTGAAATTGGTTCTTTTTTTTTTTTTTTTGCTCTAATATAATTCATTTTTAGCCCTACTTAGCACAAATTCCACTTGACTGCACTACTACACACACATTTCACAGCATCTCAAATACAAAATAGTGTTTTTTTTAATGGGACAAACAATCTGAGATTGTAACCTGGTGTCCTGCAACATTGAGAAGTTATCTTCTGATTAAATTTCTTAAATTTGAGTTTAAGCAGTGAATAGAAGGACAGAAACATATTAAGACCTATCCAGTATTTTGTTATAGGAAAACACAGTCACACACACGCAACTTAGTTAAAATTTAAAGTGGGGAAGAGGTTCAGCTCAGTGAAACACCTCAACCTGTCTGCTGGTATCTTTGAAGAGGAATTAAAACAGTGAAAAGCTCAAACAGTGATCGCTAGTGTCCGAAAAAGCCAAGGTTAAGGTTTGTCTGAGTGGGTTCCAGTGACAGCATTTCTCTCTTTCCGTGTGATTGCGGTCTAACTGAGGGAGGGTGTGTCTCACGAAGGTTTGACCCCACTGGGTACTGCGGTTTCTTGACCGGGAACAACATTTGGCTGAAAGGACTGCAGCTGTGGTGAAAGGATGCTGCAGTCTAAAGACTGCTTCATACGCTGTATGGTGGTTTCAGAAATGTAGGGTTTCTCAGAGATTACACCGTATAGTGTATAGTGTAAATGTTTACCCAGAAGATACGGTCCCTACATTCTCACAGAAAAAAAAAAGAAAGAAAAATGAGCTGAATTTAGCTTCAGCACGTGTCCAATGTAAACGTGTGACATTTACGGCTTTATTTTAGGGACGGTGCCAGATCACATTTTTTGGAGAAGGGTATGTTTCGTCTTCTGATCAAGCAGTTGTAGCGTTTTCCTGGCCAGTATCGTAAAGCTCCAGAGATGTATTGTATTAATAAAGTATTATTTTTAACAAGTGTTCCAGGGTGTAGGCTTGAAGGCTTTTAAAGGTTATAAACTGGGGTGTAAACAATGCCTTAGCAGGCCAGGCTGCGGGCCATGCCTCTGAGGAGTGGAACCAGCAGGCTTGTTTTACAGCCACTGAATGAGCTTAGCTTTTATCATCCCTCAACGGCTAACACGTCGTTAGAAAGATGGGAGTGAAAACAGGAAAATAAACAAATGGCCTTGCAGCATTCATAAATGCAACAGGCCACGGCGAGTACCACAATGTCTTAATTAGGCAGTTGGGGATGATTCTTTTAAAATTTAAAGAGGCTCCAAGGCTTCTCTCTATTTATGTCCAAGGTCAGCTATGTTCTACCTACATTTTATTTTCATTGACGACAAGCTGCCAGTGAAATGAATAATGGCCTGTCCATAGTTGAGGATTTGTGTTTTTCATTTGGTCACTGCCATGAAACTCCCACCCGTAATTCCCATGTACAAATGATAACATTTTTTTTTTTTTTTTTTTTTTTTTTTTTGGCCAAGTAGCCCAAAGAGATTTGGTCATCTTGTTAAAAGCATATCATCGTTTCATGCTCCCCAACAACCAAAAGTCTGCACTTCTACATACACATACGATTTAAAGATTTCACTCCACACTTATTTGTGGCTTCACGGTGGTTTGTTTTGCATGATTCCAACATAGCCCCGGGGCCACAGCAAAGCATTGCCAGTTTGAGTTGGTGCTGTAAAATGTGCTTGTTTTGTCATGCTTGATATGACGTGAAGGAACCTTGGAGCATAGAGGCGTGTGTGAAGGTCTGAAATGACCTCGCGTCTCGCTCTAGATTTATTCCAACCACGCAGGTGTTTGTTTTTGGCCTGCTTTCACCACTTGTTTCCTCACATCAGCTTGAACAAATAGTCACCATTCCTACTGCTGCCCATTACCACAGGCCTGCATTTAGATAGAATTGGCTCCTCATTTATGGGAGCGCCTGCTGCCACACATTATTTACACCGCTTACAGAGAAACCATTCATGTTTCGAAATTGCTTCCACATGTTGCCATTGATGCCGGCCTGGCCTCACTGTAAAGCTATGACTTCAAGAGCTGCCATACTGGAGACTGGCATGGATTTTAAAGCCTGGGGTAAATATTTATGTACGCTGTCGTTTTGTCTTTGTGACAAGTGCTCTGTGTCAGACCAGGAAATAACAAACAGCTTATGAGTGATGGGCTGTTCTATTTTGAGGAGGCGGGAAACAGGGGTTAAAGGGATAAGTTGGGACCTAGAGTGAGGAAAAGGTGGGAGTTTGTGTGTGTGTGTGTGTGTGTGTGTGTGTGTGTGTGTGTGTGTCTGTTTGCTGGTTTATATTGGCTCAGAGCGCTGGCTCTCAATCTTCATCCCAATCCATGTGTCTATGTGTGTGTGCATGTGTGTGTGCATGTGTGTGCGCGTGTGTGTGAGAGAGAGACATGCATGGGATCACGCCTTCATTTCATCAGCAGCCAGTCTCCTGACAGTCGGCTCCCATACAAGCATGGACCTAATGGGATTTCATTATGACATGCATTTAACATGCAGATGATGTTAATCCATGTAACATTCAACGCAGAAATGCAATCTTGAGAGGCGGGACATACTGTACGCATTAGCTGGGGGCTGTCCTACTATTTCCAGCTAGTTAATAATAAAATTGATGTGCTGGCTCTGCTTTCGATCCTAAAAAAAAACCCAACAAAAAACAAAACAAGCGTGCCTCTAAAATGAGCCGTTAGGATCTAGTCCAAAGAAACAAGTGAGCGTAACAAGGTAGCTGAACGCTCAATTAGCTGTAACACTAACTTAAACAAAACCCATCTATGACCCGGCGCTTTTGCATCCCAACACTTAAGTTCAATCAGCTGAACTCTTTGGAGAGTAACTTTGGAAAGCTCTGTATATTCAGCTGCACAGCCTTGGGAGGGCCTATCCACCCTGGTTATGAATGTTTATGAATGGCCCCTTGGCCTCGTCACAAAGGCCATAAATCCTTTGAAGGCTGTAGTGTTCAATTAGAACCTTTTGCCCCCTTTTGCACACTCTCTAAATATCCTCGCTTTCTGTCTCTCACACACACTCTATCACCCCCTTAGCGAACCTCCCTTGGTGACTCTTAGAGATTTATGGGGGAAAGCTGGGGTTTGTCAAGTGCTGTCTTCCCCCTAGGGGTGGTGTCGCAGCTATATTTGTATGCCAGGGATATTCTCCATGGCACAAAAAGAGGCTCAGTCAAGCCAAAGGAGTCACACATCTAAAACTTGGTGTCAGTCTGTAGAATGAGCCAAGCAGCATCTATTTATCCTGAAGAAATCTTTAGGGTGAAGTTGGTCAAGACCTCCTGCATACGTCTTTCACTGCAGCTAATTAGAGTTTATTCATGTGAAACTTAGAGGAAAACATATGTTGCTTTTTCCTTTTGTATTTCTCTTGTACTTGTGACTTAAAAGATAACAAGGAAAATGTCTTTGCATATAATGGCCCTTCTCTGAGCAGATGATTTTGTTTTGTCCCATGAGCTGGGGTTTAGTCCCATTGCGTGAGTTGGAGGTGACAGATGTTCTTGTGAGTTTCATCTTTCTTTGCTCTGTTTGTCTTCACTCACAGGCACTCAAAAATCCCATGTTTGTCACCAAAACTGGAAGTGCTTGCTTTTGATGCAGCCAGGGGAGATTGTGCTTTGAGACGGAACACTGTCTGACAGGTGTACCTGAAGGAGGAGATAGTGTGTTTCTAGGATGTTCAAGCGGTCCCCTTCCTCTTTTCTGGCCCTGTTGGAAGGCTCAATTTAAAAAAAAAAAAAAACAACAAAAAAACCTAATGACTTTTGCAACTAAATCACTGCAGCATCCAATATAAGTTCTGCTTTGCTTGAGTTCAGACTTTTTTCTAGAAGAATACATACACAAATTACTCTAAGGAGAAAAAGTCTCATATACAGTGATGGTTCCCTGAAGTGAAATCCAAATTGTTTACAGCAGGACTGGGAAAAGTTACCAGGACTACAGATAGAGCAAGTGTTGAGAGATGGAGAATGCAAGTCACCATGATGACTGATTGACCAGCCCCGACTAAACCTATCGGGTAACCAGACAGTAGACAGACCATCCTCGCCGCCTGATTTGATTGGTCAGGGGTTAATGGGTTGGGCGCCAGGAGAGCAGGCATGTTGAGGATAAGATGTCAGTGACTGTCTGCAATATCTCTGTCTCTCTTTAGGCCTTCCCCCAACCGTGAGGACAAGCTCAGTCTCCATAGCAAGTTTTAATCTCATGCATCATCATGATTTGTTTAAATTATACACATCCCTGAAACTCATAAATCATTAGTGATATATGAATAACAAAAAGCTTCACACTGAACTATTAGACTTCAGGTTTCCCTGTGTTAAGGAACGTGCAAAACACCGATGTCGCAAATTTAGACAGTAACAAGATGTTAATGAGAAAAGTTAGTTTGCCTTTTACATCTGCATCTTTTCCGTGACAATGTCAAGTGTTGGCACAAACAGAGAGCTTGTCATTTGTTCCGTGGCAGGTAAAATTATGGCAACAATATACCTTACACAGAACATGCCCAGCACTCTAAATGTGCCAGCTGCCGCGCTCGAAACATAAAGATAGCAGAATCTGAAGTCAAGAGATATGAAAAATTTAGAAATGAGTCATGTCAGGTTTAATTAAGTAGCACAAAATCACAGAAGACTTGCTATCTAAGAGGAATTTATGGTTCATACAAAATATGTTAAAAAAAATATCAATGCAAAAATCAAAGAGACATCTATTTCAATTTCAAGATGTTACTGGTCTCCTGTGGTGAAAGAAGCGCAGCTGCCTGATCTGCATCAATAATGTGCTAAAGTGAGAGACCAGAATCCTTGATAGTTAGTATTCTGGAGCAGAATTATATGTTATGTTATCTATTCTTTATTTTAAATGAATATTTTTTTCCATATATATTTAAGAAGTTTTCACTTTTCTTTCCTTTTTTTTGCCTTGGAAAAAAACTCTGATAACCCTTTAAACTCAGGTAATTCTTTCATCTGCACTCCCAAATAAACGCTCTGGTTGGCTGACTGTTGTTGTGTCCCCTGGCGTTCTTGGCAGAGATGGAGCCGTGGATGTTCAGGTTCAAAGCAGAGGGCACGGTGGATTACTCACAGCTCACCTTTGACCCCGGCCAGAATGAACTGATCGTCGGTGCCAGGTACCCAGATCCAAGATTGTTTGATTTTTTTTCCCCTCTTTCTTTCTCTTCCTACTGCACTCCTGCTTTTCTTTTTCTTTTGTGGCCGCTTCTTTTATTGTGTTGTCTTTCATTATTCTTTTCTCACATTGTTTGTTGCTTGGTTTGCATGAGTAATGATCGGGTTCTTTATAGATATCTTCAAAAGCCAAAGAAAAATGGCCTCGGAGAGCCAAGCCCATTGTGTTTCTGAAGCCTGGCCAAATGTGTGCTTGTTTGTGTGTGTCTATTTGCACACTTTGCACTGCTTATGCAAGCAATGTGGGGACATAAATGTGTTTTCGTATTGCACTGTGGGGACTCACTTCCCTTTTGAGACACACTGCATGTCCCCACAATGTAAAATGTTACATTCGCGGGGAGCTGTTCACCAAAAGACACTTAAACCGAGTGGTCTGTGTGGTTTTTTTTGTTTACAGCTTCTTCGTGAATGAGATACAAAATAAAAAATAAAGTATACCCATGCATTGGTAAAACTACACCAATAAAGTTTTCTTTGATTAGTTGGACGCATATGTCCAGTGACGGTGTGTCAGCTGTGGCTAGGTCCTTATAAAGCAAAATCTAAACCTAGTTTAATGGCTTTAGTTGTCAGTATAGAGAAATATCTATAACAGCATAAATAGGGGAAGAAACAACAGAAGTGAGCTTAGAGAATTTGATAATGCACACCGGAACATAAATGGAAAAGACTAATTAGGAAAAACGTGTATGTGTGGACAGATAAATGTCTTAAAGGTGAGAGAAGCCCAAATATGTAATATAATGTAGTTCATTTTACAATATAAAATGACAACTGGCCAGGTACATTCAGCCAGGTTTGTCAACACATGTTTAGAGTATTAAAAAAAAAAAAAAAAAAAAACCTGTAAAGGATTTAGTTTAATTCCATCTTCACATTCGCTGTGTCTAAATGTGAAAGGTAGATGGATGGCAGCAGGTCGGATTAGAAGTGCAAGAGATAATGGAGGGAAAGCGGGATCAATGCTAATATCAATACAGTAAAACGAGAGACCGTGGCCACATTGAGGCCTGTCTGATAGCCACTCGCCTGGAGACTGATAGAGCTCTACAAGAAAAAAAAAGAAAATGAAAAAAAGTGTGTGTGCAAGTATTTGTCTGCACATGATTGTAACTCTAAACTGAGATATCTCATTTATAAAACGCAATGAAAGCTGACATGAAAGAAAAGAAGGTGCAAAAGGGCTTATTTTTCATGCTTTTGCAAAGATTTCAGCTTTTATAATCCAAAAGAATAAGGTAAAACTGTAAATAAAGGATCAATCGTATATGTATATATATTGCAGTCACACATAGCTCAACAAAATACAGAATATTCCTCTTGAGATGTTAATCTTTACAGCCTAATGCTTCTTGAAAATTTAGAAATGCTTTTGAGCTTTGTGCCATGCTTTTCTGCCACACTGGAATTTTGAAATAAGAAAAAGGAGCATAAAATGTTTTGTCCATTCTTTATCTAGACGTGTGTTATTTGCACCTTAGAGACATCAAATTCCCCATCATTTACTTCAGTGAAGGAATTCAGCTATCTAAGTAATTTTCTTACTGAATCTCATGATTGACAAAAGAAACAAAAACAAAAAAAAACATTTATGCTTGCTATGTGATCATTTACTGTTATGATCAACACTTTTGGCTTGGTCATATATAAAATGGTTAAATGGAGGAAAGATGGGATGGAGAAGGGCGTTTGTCTGCAGGCTTTCATGGAAGAGATATCTAATTTTCCACAGTGATTTTCCTTCACTACCACACTCACTTATAAATGGCTACGGTTATGAGGATAAAATACTGTACATGGTTAGTGTTGGCATTTATTTAACTGGTTCAGTTTTTACCAAGCATATGAACTTGACTAGGGTTAGAAAACTAGACTTGTTAAGGGCTTACAGATTTGAATAATCATGAGACATGGTTCTCATCGTGTCACAATTCTGAGACTGTAGCGGGACCCAAATGTAGGAGAGACTTGTCAGGAGCAGTTGAAAGAGTCATTTATTTAAACAAAAAGTACTGCTAGGCAGGAATACCAAAAAAAAAGAATAAACTATAAGGAATCTAAACTCAGAACTGAAACCCAAATACAAAATAAACACGGAAGAAAGACGGCAAAGCCAAGGAGACAAGACAGCGAACAACAGAATGAACAAAACAGTATGGACCAGCAGGAAGCAAACAAAGGACAAGAAAGTATATAGACACAAGGACTGAGGAGACACAGGTGGAAACAGTCAGAGCAGATGAACAAGGGGAAGTCAAAACAGGTATAAAACACAAGGGCACAGACCTCCCAAATAAAGGAGGAACAAAAATAAACCCAAAACCATGACAATGGATGTCACAAAACACAAGCTAATGCCATGTCAATCATTTCTAACCATTGATTGTGAGACTACTATTTGGCATGCAGAAAAATGCACTTAACATGTATTTTTTTGGTGAGACAGGGCTTAAATTTCAATGCCCTGAATACACTTACAACTCAGTGAAGGACTATTGTGAACTTTTAAAAGGGGAGACTTCAGAAGTTTTCAATGCATTGGGTGAAAGGGGACCGAGTGAAATAACTTGAGGTGTGCTTGAAACATACCTCTTCAAAAATAATCAAATAAATGAAGTGAAAAAGAAGTGAGGTCTGTCAGCCTCTGTAGCTGTTTCCCATCTGTGCTCCTTCACTACTGAAGAGGAGGGTGAACTGTAGGGTGAAGCTGAAAATACGGGTGGATAAATGCTGCATAGTGCTTTGGACTTCGAGAAAACATATTTTAACAGAAATAGAAATGAAAAAAGAAAATCTCAATCAACTATCCTATGCTTTTATATTGACAGGAATCACCTCTTCAGACTTAACCTAGAAGACCTGACACTGATCCAGGTGAGTACTAATTCTTGCTCGTTCTTTCTTTCTGACTCTCTCTCTGTCTGACTTTCTGTTGCTCTCCGTCCAAGGCGCAACCTGCTTCTAGGAAACACTGTAATCATCATTGTAAGTGAGCTCCCAGCTCCCAAAACTAAAAGCTGATGCAGTAAAACAGTCGATTTTTTCATGTGTCACCCCGACTTCCCCAATGGTGGAGTATGAGAAGATTTTGTTGGACAGTGTGGGTCAAGACACAGAGGGAGGGAAAGTGTTGCATCTCACCTGTATTAATACCCTTCTTGTTTTAATCCAATTTGAAACTGATTGCAGTACATGTAAAGCCATACTTTTCCATACTTTTCCATTTTATTGACTTCTGACAGTCTCTTTAGACAGCACATATAGGCACAATTCCTAAAATGGTCTAATTTACAAAGCAGAAATCAAGAGTGTTACTAAACTTTGCCTTTTGCCATTGGTACCATGCTTTGCACGAAACAAGTTCAACCAATGGTACTCCTAATGTTGCAGTTGGGTTTCATGTCTTAGCTGCTTTCCCTTCCCTTCCTCCGACCCGTTGCCATTCAATTTTTATCAGCTTCTCTAATTTTTTATTTTCTGCACTTGTACAGATCCGACCTGCTAAGTTTCCCATTTTGTGACCCGCTGTGACCGTGCAAACACTGACAAGATGACGGCTTTATTTCTAGGTGGGAGCAGCGAGGTTTCTTCGATGCTCAGGAAATGCTTGATGTTTCAATTTATACCCCGGAAAACCAGAAGAGAAGATGAGGGGAGAGGAAGAAGTGAACCAGGGTGGTGGGAATAGCTGGAGAACAGAGGGTGTGGGGAGAACCGTTGATAAAAAATCTGGCTGGAATGGGGGGAAATGAGAAAAGCAGTGAGACGAAATCAGAAGCGAGAGTAAATCTGCTGGGTGGGAGGGAGTGTAGAGGGACACACACAAAGAAGTCAGGGAGAAGGGAGAAAGAGGGAAGAAAGCAGAGAAACCCCCCACGGAGAGAGACGAGGATTCACGCAGAGCCGGTCTTTTGTGGCCTCTCACTGGGACACAGATGTTTTTTAAAGATGCTCTCTGCCATTCGCGCACCCAGTCGTCCCCCCTCAATTATTTCATCCCCCGGTCGGCTGGTGCTGCAGAATCAGCAAGGAGATTTTACTGAGCCAATCAACTTCTCATCTCCTAGACATCTTCTCCTGAAAGAATAGGACCTGGTAATCCCTGCCAGTGCCCGGGGCCAATTTAAGATGACCCATGCACTAAGTCTGCTTTGCATTTGAGTGGACCAAGGCTGTAGAGTCAGGGAGAAGTCTTAGCTCAACTGCTGAGCATTAGTAGCGCCCTCCTCTCTTGAAACCCTCTTTTATCCTCCCTTCTTTGTCACCCTGGCATAAAACAGCAAATTAATTGCACAGAGATGTTGTTGCCTAAGTCATGTTGTTGTTGGGATAAAAGTTTTCATTGAATTACCTTTTGGGCCCCGTTGCTTCACTCAAATGACAGGCATTGCTGATTGACCAAATAGATTTACTGGGGAATATGGAGCTGAAAGGCCACAGCCAGCAAAGAAAGTTGAGCATAAGCAGTTGTTTGTAGTTCACGGAGGTTGATTTCAGTTGCACCAATGTTGAGAAGAGTGGCATGAGGTTTGTTTCTGAAGGAAAAAAAAAACAGAGGATAAAGCTACACCTAGATTTTCTTTGTGATTTCCTCAGACACTTGTGTCTTAACCCTGTAAGATAACGGCTGATGGCAGTGATTTGTTCTTGCATGCCAGCTAACAACAGGAGGGAGACTGTGTAAGATTTGACAAGAAGAAACAAACTTAGAGCAGCTGTAATACAAAAAGTCTATAATGGGCTAAAGAGATGGCTATAATTACCATTTGATCGATGACTGATCTCATCTTGTTCATACATGCATGAAGCACTTCTGGAAAAGACAGAAAAGCCTCTGAGGTGTTCTGCTGCAAAGTTCTTGCGAGGCTGAAACGTAGCTCTCAGTACTGCACCTGATGGTCGTATTGTTGTGCAGTTGGGGAAGATGATTCTCACTGTCGGCTAAAGACTAGTTTGGTGCACATGTTGAACTGAAACAAGCTGGATCAAGCCTGAGCTCCCGTACCTACAAAGTAAAGGTGGTCATTCAGTTAAGATAAATGTGTTTTTTCTAATGCTCATACAGCAGAGGACTGCAAAACCTTTAGAAAGGAGGAGCTTTCCTACATCTGGGTTGAATCCACTGTGGAAGTATAAAAGGTTTCAGTTCCTGAACTGACCACTGAGGTGCAAGGTACTAAGAGAGAGTCTCCGTTGGCCTGTTTGTTAAAATATCCAACTTCACATAAAGAATAAACATATTAATAGGCTGTTAAAAAATGGTTTTGGTTTCTGTAGCAAGATTTCTATGGGGGATGATTTTTATATAATTTCTTTCTTTTTTTATTGTACCACATCAGGGAAACTTATATACAAGTAATGTATGTATCATGTAGGTTTGAATTGGGAGGTCTTGCTGTGAACGTACGTCAGCAGGTCTTTTGGCACATTTTGGATAAGACAATACTAAACACTTAGATATTTAATTTTGTTATAACACACAGAAAATACCACCTCCCATTGAACCTCTACTTAAACAAGACTCGTTATGATTTTTCTTTGGAGATTCGCCTGCAACTTTGAAATCACTTATAAAACCATGGAGTATAAGGTGACCGTAAGAGACCACTTGGAGACAAAAGGACAGTCACGGAATCACAATTGATGTAAATATTTTTCAAACTGAATGGCTGCCGAGGATGACATGGGAAGAGTCAAGGTTTGGAGCATGAGCGTGCCCTCCTTAGTGTATGCCCTTGATGCGATTTAGTATTTAGTCCTTGTTTTTCACCTGTGTCTGAAGAACCTGGCCTTCCTGGCCCTTTCAACCTCTTCCCTTTATCTACACTGATCTGGGCATTTTTCATCTTGCTTGACTGTTAAGCTTTTTCATCACAAGTGAAAATTAAAGGCCTCTAAGATAACACTAAAAAATACTTCTAAAAAAAATGAACCCATCACGGGCAGAGAATTAAAACAGCCTCAAACCATGGTTCAGCTCCACATTATAGCCCAGATCTTTTCAACGTTGTCCTTGTGCATCAACTGTCCCTCATTCAACTCCTTGAACTCAGCTGCTGCCAACAGGCAAATCAATGCTTTTGTCATTCCCCATTGTGTTGCCAGGACTGAAGAATGGCCAAGAAAACTCCATGCACCACTCAACCTTGTGTTTCAGTCTCCTCAAATAGTTTCCTTTGGCATTATTGATACTGCAAATACAAGTGATCCTCGTTTGCTTTAATAAGAGGCTTCGCACTTTATTGCAAGTTCTGAAAAATCACGTGTGAAAGAATCTAATGTATAATCCTCAGGCAGGATAAAAGGTTTTTGAAAAACCATGTCGTCCTAAGGAGTGGGGCCAGTCTCAGGAGAAATTAAAGGTGAAAAACAGCTTTTTTTTTAATGAATTCAGAATTAGCAGAACGGTCCCATCCTCAGTCGAAACTGGATGCAGAGGGTGAGGCTCAGTTTCAACAGAAACACTGTGGCACCGTTTTTGTCAATAAGCTGTGGGATGAGGAGGATCAGTGGCATTGTTCACCATTCAATACAGCAGAGGTGGAAAAATAGCGGAAACCTGCTCCAACCTCTCCTTGTCCTCCACCTCATTGCCAGCTGACACTGTGGTTGAGCTGCATAGTATGTTTTTCCTCGCTTATCCACATTGTCTCGCCACAAGTAGAGATGTGGAGTCCAAAGAGAACAAAAGATTCTTTCAGTTCTTGCATGTTGTATTTCATGGTCCTGTCTCTTGCCATTACACCTCATCAGATGGACAATTAGCCCTGCTAATCAGTGGTGAACAGAAACTGTCCTCTGTTGCTCAGGAAGCTTTTCTAATTTAATTACTAGAGCAGTAACTTGGTCATTTAAATGCATAGAATAAAACACAAGAATGGAACAGGACATACAGATGACAACACATTATGTAATGTCATGAGTCGATGGCATCTTTAAGCCAGAGGGTTGTCAGTCCATGAAGTGCAGAGCCAAACATGCAGGGGCTTGATTCTAACGCTGATATTTCTACTTAAGGTGCCACGATGATATGTGTTGTGACTCAGACCTTCACACTTGCTGAAACAAAACATCCAGACCAATTTTCATGTGTAAATCTTTCAGCAGCTTACATCAGCAGACATCATTGTGAACAGTAAATATTATGCAAGCACATCAAAAGATAATATCAGCTACTCGTAAGACTTATTAGATTTGCCTCGTTCTTAGTCTCAATCCCCACCCCCCTTGTGAGACACGCAGCCTGTCATTTCACAAAGCTCCACAGCTGTCAGCAGCCGGTGTTTTCTCCAGACTCTTTATGCAAAATGAATTCAGCATCATGTCTGGAAACTGTTGTTTAAGAATTCGACTGCTCACTCTGTCCTCCATCTAACTTGGCTCTGCCCACACGGTTTCCATTGATCCGGCTGTCTAAGTTGGACTCCGTTTTTTTATTTATTTATTTTTTATTTTTGACAGTGTTTTTTTAAATTTTTTATTTCTATCTGAGCGGCCCTTACTTTCATTTGTCTGTCCTTCTCTCTGTTTCTGTTCATCTTACTCCCTGCCAACTGTCCCTCTATCTACTCCGCACCCACCCCGCGGTGACAATAGTCTCTCAGTGTGAGGGCTGATGAGAGGCTTGAGCACAATGGCTCATCTCTGAGGACTGTAGCCAGTGCAGGGGGCAGTCGAGAGGGCGGACCCCACAGAACATAACATATCATGAATTTTTCTCTTCGTCTTCCCTCAAACAACAAGTGATTGTATCAAACTCCCTTCGGATCACTTTTCCGCATCACATTTTATTTTACTCATAGGAGTAAGCCAGTTTACTACAAGACTTCAATTTTTTTTTTGTACTTTTGGAAAGTATACCATTTTGCAATAGTAAGACTTTATCTGCCAAGTGCTTACTGAAATCTTGGAAGCTGTATGATTGCAGAGGAAATCCAATGAGGCAACGAACAGTGAATTCACTGTGAGGTTTTCTAGGCTTCAAAACATCCTTTCAGTTAACCAAGCAGGTGAGAGAACAGGCAAACATCAGAATAGCTGCCCAAGCCACTGAAATATCAGTTAACTGTGATTATATCTGCAAAAGTCCATGTTGCGTGGAAAAGTGGTGCAACATTTCTCTCCATGAAAATTGCTCATAAACATTCAGCGTTCATGTTCCCATAGAGAATAGGAGCAGATTTTCCGTTTCATTTTAGAAATTGTACATTTGAAACTTCCTCTAGGTGGGCCGGCTCACTTCTTCATGACTTATCATGACAGATGTGGCATTATTAAGCTTTCTATGAGAGTTACTCATGGACTTTACTTTTGCCGTTTAAATGATATTATCTCTAAGCAATGATTGGTATACCCCTAGTACATTTGCTCAAATACATGTGGATAATAGTTTTAGTTTGTGGCATCTTAAGATTTGGATGCATAAACGATGCATAAACAATGATTTTCTGTAGTTTAACATCATCAATATGATTATAATCATCGACATCAGATGGCAGATGAGTCAACAATGATGACCTGATTGTCGATTGGACAAGTTCAAGCCAATAAGGAGTACTTGTATCATCATCAGGCTCATCCGAAGTTCCAGTTTAATGTTCGCATCTAGACAAGTACGTTCTTGTGCAACCCAATTTATTGAAAATACATCCAGCGGAGACCTGTGTTAACTATCCCAGAATGCTCTTCACATCAAGTAAAAGTAATGACAGAGCTACAGAATGTTGATTTTGTGATACTTTTACTTATTTCAAATTTGTGGTTGTTATTAAGTTAATCCTTATTTGAACATGTCCTCTGTATCTTTTTTTATAGGTTTTTTTCATTGTGTCTCCACTGAACTTTATTTATAACACAGCTGAAATATAACAATACTAAATCAACAAGAAAAATAAAAATAAAAAAACAGAAAATAAAGCAGATTATAAACACTTTCGCAAGAGGAGTCCGTGGTTGATTGCGTTAATTTTATGTATGATTAAATTGTGGATGCTTTTGAATGCAACACATGTAACCCACCCTTCAGTTTGATGAGGGTTGATGTTACCCGCGGTTAAGTAACCCTAACACTGTGGACGTTGCCAACGCTTATGTGAGGGTTTAAGGGCTTCTGAGATGGGACTCTTCAGGTTGTGTTCTGAAACCCGTTCGTTTCCAGTGCAGGGAGGTGCGGGCCATTCCTGTGCCCTGCACCGCAGTTAGAGTGTTGAGCTCTCTGGCAGTGGACACATCAACACATTCAGTTGCAGATAACCTGACAGAACACAGACACAGTAAAGGAAAGCAGTTTTCTGCATGTTCAACTTTTCTGAGCTGTTCACTTTGAAGACGTACAGTATTAAGACATTAAAAGGAAAGAAATCGCCAACAACTTGGCCAATGATTTTTCCTTTTTTTTTTCAAACTTTCTCAGTTAAAATGTTCTTTTGTTGCGTTCAGCTGCCTCAGCATCTCCAAATCGTACACATTTTTCAGGAGCATGGGTGCTTCTGTCTTCAGCAGGCTGTCAAAGTTCTCCCGACTTAACCTGAAATACACCTGACAAGTGTTGGTGTACAGCTGCAGCTGCTGGACGAGCCTTAAACTCTCCCAAATCCTGTCTCTGTTTGAAGAGAAATCATCAACCCACACACCCTTGTCTTCTTGCTGCAGCTTGTTTCCTCCTACTCATCATTACATCTGAAGCCAGAGCTTTTCTTTTTTTGTTTTTTGGCGACAAGTAGAAATACACAGCATTCATCTCCACAAATCAAAAACTATCTGCTAACCACTTCCTAGAAAGCTCTTTGTTCCTCCCCTATAACTGGCGCCCTACATGACCCTGATTTGTGGAGGCCCATCTGTCCTCCCCTGTGCTGTGCCCTGACCCCGTCTTATCTAAAGTGCCTTTTAATCAATAATATGACCTTTGAAACCACTTTGCTCTTATGTAAAAAAGTTTGCAACTCAAATATTAGTAAGTAGAGGGCTATTTATACTCACACTTTTGAGCAGAATCCATAAATGCCAGCAGAAGATACTGTTAGTGTAGATGAAATGACGTTCACTGTAGTTTCATTTTAGTTTTTAGTTTTTTTTTTGTTTTTTTTTCAAACAGAAAAGACTTCTTACTGGTCCAAATATTTTGGGTTGGTGAAGGTAATACTAAACCCCTGACTTTAGCAGTTCATTCATCTTTCTGTGTAGTTATAACGTCAGAGTAGTTTTACCATGACACGGTGCTTACTTCACAGTTGGCTGCGAATAAACTGGTCCAAGTTAGGCCTCTTCTCTGAACCAGCAGTGGAAGCTCTGTGTGGAAAAGTCCAATGAATCCTCGTTATGCTGGGTTATTAGTCCGAAGGAAAACCACTAATCAAGTGCAATCACTTTAGATTTCGTCGAGTTTAGATTTATAAACTCCAGGTATGCTGTTAATGGAATTCCTTCGACCAGTATAAGCAAAGATTGTTTTTTATTTTGCTTTTCTTTTTTTCTAAGCTAATTTACTGATATTATCAGCTCACTACATTTCATCCTTTCTTCCTCTGTCATCTTTCGTTTCCCCTCTCATTATTCTTCTGGATCATGAGACACAGAAAGAGGCCTCTGTGAAGCAACTTCCTCTGATAAAACCAAGAATCATCATGATTTAGGAGCAGCACAGTCAGGACATATTTCACTTTAAAACATCTTCATAGGAATACAGGAGCTCAACAGCAGCTGGCTAGTCTATGAAATGCGTTTAACTTTCCTTTTAGGGATTCATAAAGTGTTGTTGAACTGAATTGATAAGATTTTGATATTTTTTAATGGCAATGACACTGGCCATTGAATTGCTACTCTGGACTATTTAAAGTGGCTCTAGGTGTCAATGATAACAGCATTTTCAGTGGTCATAATGTCGATCTTTTAAAGATGCGACTGTGATTGGGAAAAGCACTTTCAGCGCCCACGTTGAATTCAGCTGGGGTCAGCTGTGGTGCTGTGTGTGCCGGGCTGATGTGCTGATGTGTGTGGTTTCTGTCTGCATGCAGGCTCTGGAATAGCCAGCTGTGGCCTGGAATACAAACTGAAACACAGGGGAGAAATGGAGGAGCCAGCTCCCATTAATGCTCCATATCTTATCCGCCCTGAATGGTGCCACACACCCACAGCTCCTCTCCCTTACTGGACTGTCTGTGCTGTCTGTGTGTGCATTTGTGGATTAATGTGTACATATGGGTGCTTCTGTGCCTCCCAATGACCAACGAGGGCGGAAAGGAAGCGCCTGTCATGAACACACACGGAGAAAGGTTTCCTAAGCAAAAAAGAAATGAAAGAATTGGGTATGAAATAAAACTGTCCTCATACCAAGGTGAAATCTCTGTCAGCGATATTTGCCGTATTCCTACAGAGAGTGAAGTCTTGTGTCCCTGGACAATCGCCAGGTTATTAATGCAGAGATGGCCTATCCATGTGGCCAAAAGGAAAAAGAAAAGAAAAGAAAAGAAAGTTTAATAACTATAGTTTTAGACACTTTGTGCTTAAGAGTGACTGAAGTCTGATATTGCACCAAGAGTTCTTTTAAATAATCTTTTCTGTGCCAGTCATGCAGAGCTGGTGGCAGTTGGGGCTAATTCTGCCCGTCACAAGGGTCAGGGTTAGTGGCCTGGAGTTCTCCCAAAGCCCACCCTCATTACACGAGTTAAAAAAAAAAATTATTGAAGACGAGAACTGCCTCCCCAAAGGTCACAATGAAATTAGTGGTACGAGCTGTAGCTCGCCAGTGTCCTCGCCCTCAGAAGAGACAAGACAAGTTTTAATCTTTTTATCTGCTACCTGCTGCTTTAAAATGTAAAAACCTATCCTCCATTTCTACCTCACATGTAAATCACATTGACATCCCACTCAAGGGACCCGCCTGTTATGTCTTAAGATTCCTCCTTTTCCCTCCCACATAAATCAAATTGACACCCAGCTCTCAGCACTCTCGCCTTTCATTTCTCGGGGTCTCTGCTTACCGTGCACCTTAATTGGATTTTGTGTCTGTATTTAACATGGCTTATAACTTGTGTGCAAATGTTGATGCATCGAAATGAGAATACAGTGAAGATATGATGTCAAACTCACTTACAGTTTGGTTTTGTTTTCATCCACTCTTGCCACCTGAGCTAAACGCTACGTGTTTATTTCTATTAAATGTTTCCTCGTCGGCATGTACTATATGTCGCCTGGCTAGTCACCAGATGTTAAATTGCCCTAAGAGAAGTGGGGTTTTTGCCAAATGGGATGACAGACGTTGTTTTGTTTGGGTTCCCTGAGCGGTTGTTCATGGTGGCATAGCTCTCCAATGTTTGCTTCTTATTGATGGTTTATCAGGAGCCTTAAACTGTTTTTCTCCGTCTCTGCAGGAGGCTGAGTGGCACTGCGATGAGTTCACTAAGGGAGCCTGCTTCAGCCGTGGAAAATCAGAGGTGTGTATGAACACACTGTTAAGGGGAACGCACTGTTAAAGTTGCTGAGAAAAACATATTTTAGTATTTTTATGATATATATATTTTTTTTAATCTTCCCTGGATGGCGTTATGTCTGTTCATTTTTGACAAAAAGACATTAACGTCCTACAGTGTAGTCTAAGACAACACGGCCCGTCATGGGATGCCTCACAAGATGGTCAGCATAGTGAAAAGTTGGAGATATTCAGTGAATGTGATAAAAAAATGTTCTGCATAGAATGGCATAGCCTATCTTTAATGAACTTAGCGAAAGCTAAGGCAGGTAAGTGTTTTGTGCCTGCAAGAGCTGGACGATGCTTCCTGAAAGTAAGCAAGTATTCCTTCAAATTAAACTGAAAGTGAATCTTTAATATGAAAAATAAAACTTTTTTTTTTTTTTTTGCAGCTTTAATTCAGGATGATCATTGCTATCACGCCAGCTATTTTGCTTTCCTATATTTGGTTGCTTGGTTATCATATCCAAAGGGTTGTTTTCTCGTATTTGATAAAGTCCCATGATGTTTATCACGCTGATATTAATATGTAGAACTAAAATAATTTCCATTGATGTCTTGTTTGTATAACCAAATTATTAACAATCACACGCTGCAGCACGCACCTCCACCACTGCTGAGCAGCTTTGTAAATTGTGAAACTGTACACCCCCCAAATGATCATTCATCATTTTCCCGTGGGTTTAGTAACCTACTAAATAACATGTGAATAAATTATGTTTAAGCAGAATTGAAGACCCCCGATGCTCAATTTCCCACTGGCACATTAGTGCTGATATTAGCTGCTTCAGAAAAAATAATATCTTGCTAAGACAAAAATTACAGATCTTTTGTTTTTTTTCATTTTTGCAGACATAGTTGATTGGTTTCCAAGAGCACATTGTAACAAAACAGCAGGCTAAAATTAAGGAATGAGGCCTGAAAAATGATATGAGAGTCTTTATATAACTTATAAACAACCTGGGAATTCCAGCTTTGTGACCTCAGAGTGAATTTAAATCGAATATTCTAAAGTAAAACGTTCTCCAACCACACTTTAACCCTCATTTATAGACCGTCTACAAAGAAACTTCCTATTGTTATTGTAGTTTCTTTCTTTGCAGTGTATATTTTTGTTTGTGGTCGGCTTGCATAGGCAACTCTTGTCAAGAAAACAGATGGTTTTGAGCTGAACTTGACTTGTAGGTGAACTGCCCAGCCCAGATCCCCGAGTATATGTGAGTGTGTGCGTTTGAGCCGCTGTGTATTTATCCTCCTGTGAAAGGTGGTTAGGGACCCATAATAGGCATGCACAGGCTGGCCAGCACATGATAGCCATAGTGAATTACAGAGCAAAGCTACCTCAGTCCTTGGGAGTCACTGCAGTCTGGCGGAGCAGAATTGTTCAATGTTCCCTTCAGAGGATCAGCTCCTGTGAAGTGCACCAAGAATAGAATTAAAAGACTTCTTTCTCCAGCAGGTGACAAGGCTTTCGATGGTTTATTACCTAGCTCAATGCACAGCAATATACCATTGCTTAAGCTATTACACAGATACTGTCACTGTGCTTGGAGTGAATTTACAAGTGATTGCCCCCTCCCCCCCACGATACACGCATCCACTCTTCTCTTGTACATTTGATTTATTTTAACTGAAAGAAGAAAGGAGAGTTAAATCGACTTGACAGGACTTGATTGCTCCCTCTGTTTTGTTTTATAATGCGAGAGCCAAGCACGACGGCCTCTGTATTACAGAACGGACGTGAAACATTTGTCAAGAAGTTTTTATAAACAAGTCAAGACTGCGAGGCTGGGCAAATATTATTAAACATGCTATTATTTACCATAGAAACAAACCCGGGAGAAGACTTGAATAATGCCCAGCCGTTCACAGCCCACCCCAGTGCCTGGGTACGGTGCACAGATATGCAGCCGGCTGCTGCACAAGTGTGGCTACTCGTGCACACAGCCTCTGCTTTGAAGGCACACATATATAAGTGCCACACACATATATTTAGGGTGTGCTTAGCACCAGGAAACGAGTCATTTTACGAGTCAACATTCAACTCGCTGGCGGGGAAATAAAAGCCCTTCCATCCTTGCTAACACACCCTCCGCTCTTAAATCAGTCCCTTGAGGGGAGGAGCAGCAGGGGGGAGAGGGGTTGCCCTGCGCACCTCAAGTGGCTCAGACAATAGCAAATTTACAAGGGCTTAAATTTCTAGGAGAGGTCCTCACCAGCCCAGCCACGGCCCCTTTTAAATGAAGGGGACCCTGCAACTTTATTACTCCGTCCCCCAACAAAAACAAATGCCACTGTCAGGCATGAATACTGCTGTTACTTTCACCACAGAATGACTTTTGCTGATGGAAATCACCAGCGAGTCTCCATGACGCCCTGACCTTTATTATGCAAAGAGTTCATGACAATAAAAGTGTTCTATCATTCAATCAATCCTCCACTCCATCACCCCCTCTCATTTAGTCGAGAGCTTTTAACCAAGTGCTAGAAACCCAGTCCAAAATCTGCACAGGAGGAGAGGGAGCCATGAAAAGAGTGGTGAGCACGTACTTTAACCTAATTCTTGCAGAAGTGGTTTGAATTGATTAATGTAGGGAGCAGTCTGAAACGAAACATGATTGAATAGAGTGCGAGGCTGCATTTTCATTTCACTTCATGACCAGTCAACAAAGCCAAAGCGGTTTAAACTAATATCAAGCGGTCCTCCACCACACCTGTTGCATTTATCTGGTTTCCACCTTATTTAGGTCTCTCTCCAATTCTGGTCCCAGCTGAATTAAGCTGTGACGCGGCTAAGCCACGTGGGCATTAGCCTTTATTTGACTCTGTCTAGCTTGGCCACGCTTTGGAGCAGCGCTCCCACGGTACCAGGTGTTTTTCCCATTTGTTGGCTGAAAGTATAATTTGGCCCCTCTGCCTAATGCAGCTGTTTGTCAGTGGGTAGATAATGGCACCGCTACTGAATGCTAACTGGAGTATGTGTGTTTGTTGGTGTGTTTCTGCAGGAGGAGTGCCAGAACTACATCAGGGTGCTGCTGGTGAATGGGAACAGGCTGTTTACTTGTGGAACCAACGCCTTTACCCCCATCTGCACCAACCGAACGGTACAAACGACTTCTACAATGCTGATATTAGGACATAGGACTTTGAATCTAAATGTGATCCAACAGATTGCATTATTAGATTTATACGTTCATACAACAATGTGAACATTTAACCTCTCCATGGCCTTCATAGCAGTAAACTGCAGCACAAAGTCATTTTTCTGAACATTTGAACCAATTGGAGGAGTAACAAATGTCTCCATTTTTTCCACAGTTCTCATCCACCAACATTTTTGATAGAATGGAACATGTCATTAGGAAAGCATTGTGACTCTGTGTGAACGTAGTGTTTTGCAGAGCGCTGCAGCTCCTCATTTCACATCAAGTGACAGCATATAACATGGTGTTTAGTAGATATGATAACTGTGCCTGTTACAGTGGTTCAATTAAACCCTCACGGGGAAGACAACAACCTGGGTTTGTTATAATACAGAGTCTTCAGTACGCTTTGATATGTCAAAGCAGAAAACTTTAAAAAAAAGAGTGCAGAATCTTACATTTACTTTGAATTTCATTTCTTTGTAGATGGTATGAACCCAAGATATTTTATGTTTTTTTTTTTTTCCTCATGAACTGTTTTTTTGTTTGTGTTTCAGGCCTGACATACATTTCAAAATAAGTTAAACTAAAACTTTTATACACAGTTCACGTTATAAAGCATTTCATGTAGTCAGGAATAGTAACACCTTTTTTAGGTGTTACTATTCCCATTTTTTCCTGAAACACATGTCATTGTGTGCTACACAAGGTCGTCGTTATCGCATTTTTCATGACATAATTCTTGACTTTTTCTCTATTTTGGACAGCAGTACCCTCTTCTTCTCTAGGTATGTCTTTGTAATGTGTGCAGAATATTTTTGTTTTGCGTCATCTAGTTGTCCTGGGAAAAGATGTGCTATTGAAGGCAGCACACAGTACTCTGAAATCTGGGTGCACTAGATGTGGCATTTCTGAGAGCTCAGCATTTGAGATCAGGTGCCGGTTACACCAGAGGCACTAACCACATAGCAACGCCATTTAAGAGGTGACGTAATTTTCTGATATCATGACGGAGCTGGACTCTGTCTAATGCCTCAGGAGGTCTGCAGTTTAGGTTTCTGCCCATTTCGTCTTTCTCAAAATTCCTTGAATTGTGTTTTGTTTTTCACTACAAAGGGAAAAATATGCAAATGCCTTATACTTTTTCTTTGAGCAACACTGCTGTTAAACATCTCAGTGATTTATATCACGCACTGTTGACAAACTAGAGACCCTCTGCAAATTTTTACTCCTCTAAAGACTAAGACATCTGTAGATTCTGCTTTTGTACCAGAAGTAAATCTCACCTCCCAAACCTTTTTTGGCAATGTGTTGCAGACGTAAAATTTTTATTTGTTTTGTAACTCATTTGACCTCAAACATATATTATATATAAGATATCCTAAATTAAAAATTGCAAATATATAATTCATACTAATAGTGGCAAAGGCCTCCAGGCGAGTCATTCACTGATGTTTTTTTTGTGTTCATCTTATGTTTGTATAACTTTGCATTCTTTGTTTTTCTTTAACATTTGTGAAAACAAAGGCTTATGTTTCTCTCTCTTAGGGTCATTAAACACACCTTTAGCACTTGATATTTATTCAGAATTTGGTTGCTTTTCGCCAGGCTCTTGACACAGTTACGGCATCCTCACAGTGTTCAGACCACCAGTGTACAACTTGCTGTTACCGAGATATTATCCATGCTATCAAGTCATTGAATTGCGTAAGCAACTATCGTAGGTGAAGGATGCCCCCCCGTGCTTAAATACTATTTAAAGTGTCAGAGTGTTGTTCTTACCTTAGAACAGTGATAAGTCCATATCAAACATCTGCTTTTCCCCCTGTTGGACCTTTAGAGAAGGATTAAGGAGGAGTTTACAATTACGATGGCATTTGTTTTGGTCCAAAAAGCACGGCATCCAAAGGTCAGCAGCTCATAATAACTGTTCACTGCTGCAAAAATACATATAGCTGAAATGCCATGACATTATTTCAGCAGTATTTTCATTCGGCGCTGTCATATTTACACGCTGAATGTTTGTTAATGTGAAACACGGGTTGGGAGCAGTCAGTGTTATGGAATTATGCTCAGACAGATTTACTATCACATATGATGAGGACCAAAGAATGAGCAGAATATTAATCACTTAAGAGCTCAGATGACGGAGATTACACTGCTGTTAACACATTTTCAGGTTGACTGACTCTTCTTAATTGTGTAATTTCATTGTGTAATCATTGCACCTGGCAGAGGCAGCATCTGTTTATTTTGACATACCATAGACTTTGCGTTGGCAGAACAAGAGAGGATGAAAGTATTTTTTGAGGATCTATACTGTTATCTCATCAATCTTAGATTTTGTTTAGAACATTGTGAAACTGTCTTAAAGTAACGTTCTGTATGATACTGTCTTCCCAACTGTTTGACTGATAGCTGTTAGGATGTGTGTATTACTGCCACCTACAGTGAAATTTTGTGTTAATGCACTTTTCTGTACATTAACACATTTGAATTCCTTTACATTCTCGCATGACCCGCAGTACCTTTTCAGTAGCAAGATACGCTGCAGTGACACTCAACTGGCCGTTGCTGCAGTTCGTCTAAACTATGAAGAGTCTGTTTCTAATAAAAGTCTTTGTTAGAGTCATTTAAAGTCATTTCAGCGTCCCACTCATGCAGCTGCTGGGTCCAGGACAGAGACGACCTTCTTTTCACTTCCTCAAAATGTAAAGGGTGCAGAGTGGTCTATTTATCCCTCATCCTTTTCCTTTTCAGAATGACCCAATTGACCTAAAAGGACTATTCCGGCCAACAGAATGAGTCCTGTCAATACCAGGCTTTCGTCTGAGCCTGCCAGAGTTCAGAAAGGGCTGCTCTGTGTTGTCGTGGGTCAGGTGGTGCGGAGGCAGTGGGAGTTAACGGAATCTTTGATCCAAATCGACAGGCCGAAGGAAATTGGCTGGAGAAGTCAGGCAGTCCCCTCAGCGCACAGCCCTGAATGGAGGGAAGAAGTCTAAAGCTTATGAAAAGAAAGGGTGAAGAAAGAGGAGAGATTGAGCTCTGAATCACTGGAGACTTGTGCTGTCACAAGGGGTTCCCTGCAACACAGTCGGAAGTTACAAATGTGAAACTCAGCTGACTGATGGAAAGGAATTGCATAAATAGTAATTCTACTTTCTGAACTTCAGATTAATGCAGTCGTTTTGCATTACGCTTTTTCTCTAAGAACTTAGATAAGACTGCAAGCGATGAGCTAATCCCTGTACTCTGTTTATTTTTCCACAAAAAAAATATAATTACATGTTGGATTTAAAAATTTGCATTGCTTTTTTTCAGGGTTGAGTCAGTCGTCTATGGACTTTTTTTTTTTTTTTTTTTGAAATAGGAACCGGCACAGTGTGTCAGGGCTAATTCAAGGTCAGGCTGTAGTATTTTTAAAAAGCAGGGGTTGGACCTGGCTTTATATTCAAAGGCGGTACGCAACAGAAGACTGCATCTCACATCATGCCTCCGTTAAGCTCAGTAAGGCCTCGCAAAGATGCGGTATAATAACGCTGTAGCTCCAAAGAACAGCTGGGTATCCTGTAGAGACATCAGAGACCAAACCAACGAAACACTGCAGCCAAGATGGGTTCTATTGGTTTCGAACAGTTGGCTTCTTAGCGTTAGACTCAAAGCAGCTGCTGTGCTTGTGTTTTATGTTCCTAATTATTCCAAATGTGTTCTCTGATTATTCCTCTTGCTTGTAAAGGTTTTTCCTCATATTTGTCTTTGTGTTTGTTTCACAGTAGATGTAAACCAACCAAACCGTAATGAGATGAAGTTTCTTTCTTTTTTAATCTATACAATTTGCATATTGGTGAGAACAAACAAAATATTAGCAGACTTTCCCAGTTGGAAATTTGAATACTGCCCTTTGATACTATGTCCTTTTTTTTTTTTTTCTACAATTTCTAAAGATATTGCCGATCTCACGGGATACTCGTATCGCTGTAAATGAAATTCATCTTCTTTTGCTGGTATTCAGGCAATATCTGCTTCCAGTCGAGTGCTGCTGTATCCAGTCCATATTTGTTTTCAATCTGTCTCCTTCATCTTCTTGTTTGCCAACATTGCAGCTGACTAATCTGACAGAAATCCACGATCAAATCAGCGGGATGGCTCGGTGTCCCTACAACCCCCTCCATAACTCCACTGCCCTCATCACATCCAGCGGGGAGCTTTACGCAGCCACCGCCATGGACTTCTCCGGACGGGACCCTGCCATCTACCGCAGCCTGGGCGGCCTACCGCCACTACGCACCGCCCAGTACAACTCCAAGTGGCTGAATGGTATGTGGCCTGCCGAAGTCCAGATGCACATGTCTTAATCTCTATGGGAATGTTGGATAACACTGTTTGATAACACTATGTAGAGATGCACTGTCATTGTAAGTTGAGTAAAAAGTTCAAGAAAAAGTTTCTCTCTTTTTGAACTGTTTCTTCACAACGTTGAACATCAGTACAGCAGCTGGTTGGGATGCAGCGTTTTCTTTTTTAGGGATGCTTGAACATGGCAGATGCTTATCCAGCATGGGAGTTGGAAGCTGTCTATCTTGAAAGATTGTGTTCCTCAAATCACCACTGTGCTGCATAAAACAGTCAAAAAATGCTTAAGAAGATATATAACTAAGAAACTACAAACTCAGTTTGAAGTAAATAAGTAAAGGCTTCACCCTTTCTTTAAGGAGGAGCACTTAACTGTGAGTTGTTCAGAAATCTGTGCGTAACTCTTCTCGGGCGGATGTGAAAACCTCAGACAGTCCGACCAACAGAGGACATCAATCGGTATCTTGTCAGAAAGTGACATTCATTTCATTTACATTTCAACCAAATTAAAAAAAATTAAAAAAAATTAATTTAAAGGTACCACTTGCATCACTTGGCACCTACTTTCCGGGAGAAGGTTTAATAACTAATTTTATGGCGAATTGATTGTCTTCCTCTGTCTCCACCTGCACTGCCCTCTGAAGGTTCAGAGCAGAGAACGGCTGAAATAAGGAAAAGGGGGACTTGTTCATTTAAAGCTGAATTAAATCCCTGTCAGCCGGAGTAAAGCGTGTGGTTTATATCCAATAATGTCACTCATAAAGACGAACATCTTGGCTGTGACACTGTTGTGGGGGGTTTCAGATAGGGTGAGAGCTATTACACTACACCTGTTTTGGTCATTTCTCATCCTAACCTTTAGGTTTGGGGAGTGAAAAATGAGTTTTCTTATTAGAACACAATACCATTAATAACATGGCCTGTGGTTATTAATCCTGATCACTGGCTGCTGTGTGGGCTGCACGCTCACACACACACACACACAAGAGTCAATCAGTCATAACACACACTCGTTCTCTCTCTCGCTCCTTTTTTCTTCCACAACCTTAAATATTTTTTCTGTCTGTATTTTTCCTCATCTCTCTGCACTTCATCTTTCCCCTGGAAGTCCTCAATTTTTCTCTTGATGTCTTCTTTATCACTCCGAGGTCTTTTCCCCCATTCATTTTCCTCCTCTCTTGTTATCTCTCTTTCAACAGAGCCAAATTTCGTCTCATCCTATGATATCAGCAATTTCACCTACTTCTTTTTCCGGGAAAACGCAGTGGAGCACGACTGTGGAAGGACGGTGTTTTCCCGCGTGGGACGCGTCTGTAAAAATGACATTGGTGGCCGCTTCCTGCTGGAAGACACGTGGACCACCTTCATGAAGGCCAGACTGAACTGCTCTAGACCAGGAGAAATCCCCTTCAACTACAACGAGTTGCAGGGAACTTTCTATTTACCTGAGCTGGAGCTGCTCTACGGCATTTTCACCACCAACGTGTGAGTAATACAGGAGTTTACACTCCATCACTGCTTAACATTCATTCAAAAATATTAGCATTGTCCTGGCACATTCATTTGAAGTTATTTCAGAGGTTTGTAAAAATAATTGCAAAAAAGTTGTCAACATTTATTCAATTATTACAAGTATTTTTTTAAGAATTTTTTTTTTTTTTCAGAACAAATTATGCACCCGTTTTTTGACCTTGAACCAGCATCTTAACATTCAAACCTTGTAACGAACATTAATTTGTGAAAAAAGAAAAGCAAACAAAAAGTGTAAATAGTCTTAGACACCCCCTCTTTCCTAAAATATAAACATTGATAAAAAATAAAGTGGCCACTTTTCAATAATCTGCATCGGCCATTGGCCTGGGAGTCCTGTCCTAACTCCTGTACCTTTCAATATGAAGAATTAGTCTGATTTCTCATGATTTGACTTCTGTTTTCAGGGGTTAGTGCGAGCGGGCACAGAAGAAACTGTCTTTAGTTGTCGTTGAATTGACATGCAACAAGCCACAGAAGCTAAGTTTGACTTAGGCAGAGCAACAAGGCAAGGCAAGGCAAGGCAAGGCAAGGCAAGGCAAGGCAAGGCAAGGCAAGGCAAGGCAAGGCAAGGCAAGGCAAGGCAAGGCAAGGCCAATGAGCTTTACAGACATTAAAATATCACATAAATAAAAAATCATGATTTAAAATGTAAACAAAAGAAAGAAAGAAAGAAAGAAAGAAAGAAAGAAAAAAGAACAATAGATAAACAATAGATGAAATCAGTTGTTAAAATATCAAGTTTTAAAACTAAATATTTTATTTTAAATCAGATTTGGAGCTTTATTCAAATGCAGCTGAAAACAGGTGAGTCTTCAATCTGGATTTAAATAAACTGAGTGTTTCTGCTGATCTGAAGCTTTCTTGGAGTTTGTTCCAGACATGTGGAGCAAAGAAGCTGAAGGAAGCTTCTCCGTGTCTGGTTCTGACCCTGGGAACTGATAAAAAACCAGATCCAGATGACCTGAGGGGTCTGGAAGGTTCACACAGGGTCGGGAGGTCACTAATGTATTTTGGTAGTGTGGACCATTCAGAGCTTTATAGACCAGCATCAGAACTTTAAAGTCTTTCCTCTGATGCACAGGCAGCCAGTGTAAAGACCTCAGAGCTGGACTGATATGGTCCACTTGTTTGGTCTTAGTGAGGACTGGAGCAGCAGAGTTCTGAATGAGCTGTTGTCTAACTGACTTTCTAGGTAGACCTGTAAAGATGCTGTTACAATAATCAAGCCTAGTAAAGATGAATGCATGGACTAGTTTTTCCAGGTCCTGCTGAGACATCAGATCTTTTATCCTATTCCTATATTGGAATTCCTGCAACACCAAAGAAATGTTTGTTTTTTTTTTGGGGGGGGGGGGGGGGGGGGGGGGGTTGTGTTACTGTTTTATTAACTCACTATAGTGAGTTAATAAAATGAAGTGATATGTAGCCAGATTGTTTACATGGCACCCTGAGGGGGGAACAGATAAACCCCATGCAGGTCTTCTATGAACCGGATTAATTCTTCCAGAAGATATCTCACACTGAGAGGCTCGCCATCAGTCTCTACACTGTTTCATGAACATATTGTTGGGCTCTAATGAGACCTATTATTTTCTCTTTTCAAATACATCATAGTTCTCTCGGCTATTACTCCCACCCTCGATTTGTGTTTAGGCATACACACAAACACAGCTGCAAACATGCGCACTTGCTCACACAGACCATTATTAAAGCTGAGTAATCAATCCTTTATGGTCAATGCCTTCACATTGCTGAAAAAGAAGTCTTTTGAAGGGTATTGAAAACATTTCCCCCTGCAGGCACAGAGTCTAATGAACAGCTGCACTAGATATGAATTCACATTGCTCAAGTTTGAGTTGAGAGTTAATACTCTCATTCTTTACTCTCTCCTCCAAGGAAGGCAACCAATACTTGTTGAAACTGACAGCTTAAAAAGTCAAAGCTGTATTTCAGATTTGAGATCTATATGGTTAATCAGACAAGCTGAGGAGCTTAACTGTTTCCTATTGCTGGATTTATAACCTAATAATGACAATCACTTACACCAGTGTGTGTCTCTGTTTGCCCAGTGTTTCATTTGTGTTGTTGGCGCAAACATACACAGGACATATTTGAAAATACAAAGTGTGAACACTTTCCAGCTTGTGCTGTGATGCTTTTTTATTTTTTCTAATCTCTTCCTTATCTCTTTCTCTTTCTTATCTCTTCCTGCTTCTCCGTTCTCACCCAACTCTCCCTCCATGTCCTCTTCCCCCTCTTTTGAATGTCCTCACCTTTTCTTCTCTTCCTGACACTTAGAAACAGCATTGCTGCCTCTGCAGTGTGTGCCTTCAATCTCAGTGCCATATCACTGGTCTTCAATGGGCCCTTCAAGTACCAGGAAAATTCACGATCTGCCTGGCTGCCCTACCCCAACCCCAACCCAGACTTTCAGGTATTGTAATTTAATGTCTTTGTCTTCTTTATTTACATTTCAGCTACAGCACAAATCCAAAACCGTGTGTCACGCTATGTAAATTGTAAATCAATACATAATATAATGGTTTGTAAATCACATAAACCCATACTGTATATTAGTCATAAAAAACATAGTGAATGTTGACAGTGGGGCATTTTACTTCATAAAAACTATTTTGAATTATGTGGCATTTATGCATCTAAACAATGGGATATGGGCAACAAAAGAATGGAAAAGTAGCTCGTACTGAAAAGAAATATGTGAAAGAAACTATTGAGGTTTATTAGCAAAAGATGTCATTCATGAATGCAGGTTAAATGTCAATCATGCACAGAAATTATGTGAACATGATCCAGAAAAACACATCTTTTCTGGGCCAAAACTCTGAAAAATGAAACATTCTCCAATGGTCAAACAAATCCAAATCTGAAATTCAGTTTGGAAGCCATGTAAAGAGACTACCTGGTCTGTTCTCATAAGTTCCATACTAACGATTAATATATATGTGAAAACAGTTGTTAAAAAAAGGTAAATATTACCCCATCCCAACGTTCATAAGATGTGTTACGGCCTTCAAAGTCAAAAGTACCTCACAGCAAATGTTTTATAACTATGCTCTCTCAGCATGACAACATATTAAAATAGGTTAACCAAGTTGAATTCATCCAGCCAATCCTATCTACTGTTTAATACCACGTATAAAGGCTGGTGGAAAAGAACAAAGTTGTTCAAAGTTATTACGAGGCATCTTCATGGGGACATGAGTAATTGTCTTGACTGTCATATCATGTCCAGACTTCAGCACAAAACAAAAGGGACAGTCTCATGTTAGAAAGAACCAGTGACTCAAATTCATCCTCTGGGGACATGTACACAAAGACATTTCCTTGACCCATTCAGGGTCCCGAAGTTCTACGAGGTAATATCCTGCTGTCTGAGGCTGAAAGGTGAGGATTGACCCAGGACAGGCGCACACTCTATCACAGCTGAAGAAGTTTCAGTTTGGATCAAAATATTGGTACAAAGACAACAGCCGTTTGTAAAACTGCGCAGATGCAGTTTATTTTTACTCTTTGATAACCAGAGGTGGTCATTTGTTTATTATAGAGGTAATTTCAGATCAATACACTTCCAAATCCATCCATTCATTTTCTGTACCTGCCTATTGCAATGCAGAATCACAGAGATCTACTGGTTCCTATCCCAGCACACTACTACACACTTCCAATCCGTCATACCGTATGTCTACGTGGAGTTTATTAAATGGAAATTTATGCATGTAGTGTATACACTGCCTGTGTATCCTGATAAATAATTTTTGCTGATCTACCCACCTTGGAGTCTCAGGGAGCTCTTCACTCATATTAATTTGTTCTCACATTCAATCACAGGTCTCTCTGCTCATAAATACACACATTATGATATTTGTTATGAAATCCTGCTTGTTTTACACCCATTCCTTGCAGATCAGTGAACTGTAGTCCAGTGCATGATTGTTTTTCAAAAGTAGCACTTTATGTTTATTTTTCATCCCAACACCCAAAGGTGTTAAGCCAAGCCCCGTATTCTGATTTTAGCCGCAACTCCACACCGATGACACCGAGGGAATGTTTTATTAGCAAAACAAGTGGCTTTCCGATGTTGCAGTCTTAACGGAGAGAGAGGTAGCTAATCCACGCAGTGCTCCGTGCGGGACTGAATTCCACCAGTGGGTGACGCATGCCTCACTTCCACATGTTTCCCGTCACAGGTGCTTAATCACGTTTCCGTCAAGCCAGCAGATGCGTGAACCTGCTATCAAGAACTTACACGCACGCACACTATCTATAATGGCATTGCTCATGCAGAAAGCGTGGATGGGAAAGAGCGTGAGCTGTCACAGTACAGTTAATTCACTCATGCACACACTCCAATGAGTCTGCAACCTAGAAAGTCAGCAGCTGCATGACTGAAAACCACTTGGCTTCATGAAAACCAGGTTTTTTTCTGTCTGGTTAGAGCTGACCATGAACGGGTGCTGTTCAGAGTGCTATAGCTGCATCTCAGAAGAGTTTCTGTATACCATAGCGTTTTATATGGTTCTGTTCCTCAAGGATAAACACGGATCAGTTCCTCCTCCCTGTCCCCATCTCTCCACTTAAGCTTGGGCACAATGGCTGCTCCTCGCTGCTGGACCGATGCACACTTTATCTAGGTTTCAGTGACATCTTCATCAAGCATTTGTCAATGTTGGTGGATTGGATTTACGAGCGCAGGATTTATAGCCTGTCTTCTTTATCCACCCTTTTTTTTTTTTTTTTTTTTTTTTCCACACACACTTTCACAGTTGTGCCGGCACAAACAAACACATCCAGGACACCAGCAGCACTAAAGCTGCTGGCCATGTAGATATCTACTGTACACAAATACACCCATAAAAATAAAGGGTTACAGCTGCCACATAGGGATAATTATAACTGTGAACTCATCACTCACTACACACGCTCCAGTCATTGATTGAGAGCTTAATTCCCTGTCTGTCTGCACAGAAAATCCCCCCCATTTATTTGAACTACACCAATTGATCCTACTGGGATTATTCAGGCTATGAGTCATGTTCATTGTGTATTAGGGGCTAATACCATCTCTGTGTTGTATAGGTTTTCTGTCATTTTGTAATTGCTTACTGTAAAAAAAAAAAAAAAAAAAAAAAAAAGCATTATTTGTACAGCTTCATATGCAGTAAAATATGTTAAATTTGACTCTGAGCCAAAAGCTGATGCAAAATATCTGTTATGCTGTATATTTGCAGCAAAATAGAGGCATCTGTTTCTTTTACTTTTGTATAAAATACATAAGACGGGGTATTTTTTTAATGGCATTTATTATCCAGGTTGAGCATAGAGCACTGGTGATGATGGGGGGAGCTGAGAAGTGTTGGATGGGCACTCAAGCAAATGATAGTTGTGTCCCTCACCTTGACTTTTCTGAGAAAAGCATGACATCCATCTCTCTAAGCATTCACAGTCGAAATAGACCATCACTGGCCGGCACGTGGCTCTGTCTCTCTCTGTAACAGGAAACATATTCACGCAGGCCATTTGGGATTCATACTCTTGCACGCGATGCAAGGACAAACCACAAAAGCAAGCCCCAGACATGTGTTACTAACATCCCATGCCACACGCACGCAGCACGTTTAAGCAGAATGCTCACTGTACACACGCTGCATTGTAATCCTTCTCTCAGTTCTTCAGAGTTTTATTTTCCCATCTCCTGGTGAGGTGAGAGCACTGAGCCATTCACCAGCCTGGAGAAGCCCGTCATGACTCTCATGTGTCAGCTCAGTGAAGGCCAAGGACTGATCTGTATAAAGTATCTGTGTTGTTGCTAGAGTGGCTGATCAAAAAGAACTGATCACTGCCAAAGTGCCAACCCACAACAATATTAAGAAGCTCTTTATTGTGGCTGCATACCATCTGAACATAACCTGGGTTTGCTCAAGTTATGTTAAACCTGAACCTGGGGGGTTATTCCCAAAAGCAGGTTGTTATCAGCTACCTGGCTAAGTAAGCTCAGATTAAGCAGTTAACCCTTTTTTTCACCTCCAAAAATCACAAAGTACATCAATGTCCATGTAAACGTACCCTCTGAAGTTAACCTGAGAATATGCTTTTACCAGGTTACGTTGAATATTTAAAGTCCACGTTCAAAAAAGCTGGAGCTCGGTCGCTGTCACTAAATTCTTCCTGTCAAAAATGGTCAAAAATGGTATTCCCTTTTGAGGATCAACATCTTGTATTCTTAAATCATTATTCAATAAACAGGGCTTATTAAGGTTTTACAAAATAGTGTTTTTTGAAAGAGACCTCAATCCAGAATCCTAACCCCAATTTGGGATTTGTTTCACCAGCTTTTCCTCACCTGGGTTTGCTTTAACTGCACCTTGACCTAATCAAGATGGAGCAAAATAACCAAATTGCCACTTTAAAAGCACAAAAATTATTAAAGTTTTCCTACAGGATTGCAAACGCCTAACTAACTTCAGAAAAACATACATAAAATGTAGTTTACAAACCAAACGGTTTAATTACTTTTCACTAGACAAAGACAAAGATGGTTTTTACACTGGATTGTGATGATAATCCCTTCATCTGAGATCACTAATTTGAACCGTTTACAGCACGGGGAGAAAATTATAGCTTATTATTTAAATGTGCCATTCAAACTACAGAAACTGCACATTTTTATCTTAGCACATATACAGCTTACTCATACTTTCCTGAAGACATACAGACCATACTGACTCTATTTTCTTCTCTAAATTCCCACTTGGAGAAGGTTCCTTTTATTGAGCTTGGTCTAATATATGAAACCTGGGAAATATCTTACAGATATTTCGTATTATGAACCGGTGCCTAACTGTGCTTCTGTCACAAAACTCTACAGGGACACAGAATATAAAAATAAAACTAAATAAATATCTGTGATGATATCTGCTTATTTATGTGCGATACCACTGATATTGTCGTTATGTGCAGTCCTAAACCTAAACGGTACAGCGGAGGTATTTTGCTACCTTCTTCTTTTAAACTTTTTAATTTCATTTTTGTGGTTAAAAAAAGGTATAACAACAAGCCACATTAACAATCAGAAAACTTATCAGTTTTATATATATATATATATATACATATATATATATATATATATATATATATATATATATATATATATATATATATATATATATATATATATATATATATGTATATGTATATATATATATATATACATATATATATATGCATTTGGAGAGAAAATCTAATAAAAGAGATAATAACTTCCTGCTCAAACATTCACTCTCTTTCTATCAGCCTCAGCGTATTGACCACAAAGGCTCAAGGTTGTGAGGATAACAAATCTTTGCCAAGCGCCTGCAATTGACTTTAAATCCTTGTTCACTTAAATCATTCAATACCTCTCTTATCCATTTGTTGGTGCTTCTGAACAAAAATCTTAAGCGTATTAACATGCCACACTTTGGTTTCTATCAGCGCAGTCACTGAAAGCCTCGTTTTCTCCCCGACATCTCCACCTCCACAGTGCGGCACCATCAACTCTGGGTCCTATGTGAACCTGACCAAAAGAAACCTCCAGGACGCGCAGAAGTTTTTGCTGATGCATGAGGTGGTCCAGCCTGTGGTCCCCGTGCCCTACTTCATGGAGGACAATGTCCGCTTCACTCATGTGGCAGTGGATGTGGTGCAAGGGAAAGACATGCTGTTCCACATCATTTACTTGGCTACCGGTAAGTTCATTTTCTTTTCAAGATTGTCTGTTCATAAAAAATAGTGTCAGTTTTGGTTCCGTGTCATTATGTGCATTTTGTTTGGATTTTTTTTTTTTGGTGCAATTTTGGGGCATCTTAAAGGTTGTGAAAACTGCTTTTTTATTCAGCTGCTTAATTTAAGCACCAGGATCCTACATAAACGCTTACATTTCAAGCCAGTTACCATTAAGTATTTATGAACTTTAACTTCTTGTTTTTTCTTCTGTTCTCTGCAGTTTTAAGTGGGTGAGATTTGTTAGTTAAAAAAGCTAATGTCAAATAAATCCAGGCACCAATCCAGGTCTGATTAGGACACAATTACACAGTCACACAGAGGCAGAATAGCTGAGATTTTAGGGTAATTAACTTATACCTCAGTGCTTACATTTTTCTCAATGTACACATTGATTCTTGCTTAAAAACCCATGAATATTGATTGGTACAAAGAAACACTTGACTTCAGGGGTTTGAAGCCCTTGAAGTGTACTCTGCACATGAAAGAAAGGGCCCGCAAGAGGAATAATAAAACAATTCGATCTGTATCTTGTCTTGTAGACATCAAAGCTTTGTCTTTGACGTGCGTTGTATCACTCTTTACGTCCATATGTTCTCCTCATGCACCTAAATCAGACACTTTCACCAAAACACATGTATGCGGAGACAAATGTGCAGTGCGCTACTTTTCATTTCAGTTTAGTCTTTTTGTCATGAGATCATACACACTATGAAACAGCCAACAGTCAAAAGAAGACAGACGGAAGATTACTAACACATGCATGCGGCCCGTAGACATTCACCCGGCCTGATGCGCCTGCCTGGCACCATCTGCTTATCAGCAGATTGTTTGATCACACTGGCGGGACAATATGTGATGCTAGACTTGGCAAGGTGTGGAAAGCCGTATTGGTAAGTCACCAGATAGACACCAAGGTACGAGGATTTGCTTTATGATGTAACATATGGATTACCAACAGATAGGCGGAACAGAATTTGAATGTAGTGACCCACTTCACTGTGCTAATGCACCATAAGCCCACTGGGAAATGTCAGCATGATCCTCCTGTGGTAGACTCAGTGTTATTTTAGGATATCTCATATATCCTTTGTGAAATGTGCGGACGTATAATCTTTCTCTCTCACTCACAGTCACACACACACACACACACACACACACATGGGTCTGTTCCAGTTCACCGCCTCTGTGCTTGGCATCTCCCCTAAAAACTCCCCTCTCATTGTTTGCATGGTGCTGTGATCAATGTTGCTCTGAACCAGAGCTACCCACATTGGAAGTTCCCCAGACACTAACCGAACGCTAATGAAAACATCTGAAACACTGCCAGGGCCATTGGCTAGCACACATAATGTACCCAATCACATGCTATTATTAACGCCTAAATGCACCCTGCTGATTGGGGCCATTGTGGAAATCCTAATAACGCCAACTGGGAGTCCAAAGATGTCGAGGTATGAGGGTTCTTTCCATAAACACGAGGCTTGCCGAGTGTTTTGGCTAAATTGCTACTCAGCACTCATTAGTAGTTTCTGCCCTGGAGCGGGATACTTTTTCATGAAGTTAATATGAAGAAAATTTGCATAAATGTGAAGGCTATTTAAATTTATTGTTCATCAAAGTGCAGTGCCAAACTTTTAAGCAGGTACATGCCTTGGGAAAAAAATGCAAGACTTACCTGGTGACGTATCGCAGTAATTTTATAATAACTCCTGAGTTAAAGTCACCTCCACACACACACACACACACACACACACACACACACACACACACACACACATGGACACGTCAGAACCACTCGAAAACCTTTCGCGTTTTGTATCCCCGCCCTCTATCTGGACCATGAATGTAGATCACCAGCTTCTTCTGCAGGTGGTTGGCTGCCTCTCCACACCTCCAGCTTCTCTGTCCATGTTAGTCTATCCTCTGAACACAGAAGCTACACTCAAATTTCCGTAACTGGGCGTGACACCACGAACAAGATTACTCAAAGATGCTGATGCAGTTAACTCATGGTGGGACTGTGGATCTGCCTGACAAACTCCATTCCCTTATACTGCTTCTTACATGAAATAGTAATCACATTACCACCGCTTGGGGCAAAACTTTTCCATTCCCTGCCTCAAAGTTACCTATTAGCATTTCACCTTTCTTCTCATGGCACCACTGTACACCTAATTACTTTTTCCCTCGCCCAGGGGACTGCATGTATAATAGATTGTGTTTGTTTTAGCTCTCCCCAAAGAAAATTTGCTTCCAACTGCATCTCCTAGGCCCTACTTTACACAAAATAAAAGGTCAGGATGTATTCAAAATGACAGGGATTTCCACATTTCACTCCCTCTCTCAGAACTACAAAGTGGTTTCATCCCCTAGAATTCCCCCTTAAGGAAAACTAGGCCAAAAATCATGTATTCAGGTGCCATATCTATTCCCTGGTTGCATCAACAGCGCTGCATATTGATGGCATAACCAAGCTTGGCATGCCAGACTCCACCTCTCTCTTTTTGCAGTGCCTTTGTGTTACAATGTGATTGTTGTGTAGTTCACAGAGGGTTCAGACTGGATTGTGCACCATTTTGCTCATCCAGTTGTGTATATTTTTCATCCAACCCTCTACTGTCCTTACCCTGCCTTTTATTTAGTTTTTTACTCTGTTAGGTTACCTTTTCTCTTTGTCGCTTTCTTTTTGAGACTGAATCCTCTCTCCTTCCCCTCCTCTTCCAGATTACGGTACTATCAGGAAAGTTCTTTCTCCGCTCAACCAGTCCACAGGGAGCTGCCTATTGGAGGAGATCGAGCTGTTTCCGCCTAGAAAGAGGCAGCCGATACGAAGCCTGCTGATCCTGCACAGTCGCAGCGAGCTGTATGTGGGTGTAAGAGACCAGGTCATCAAGATCCCACTAAAGAGATGCAGCTACCACAAGACAAGGGAGTGAGTACATGCACAAACAAACCGAATTAATCTAAGTGGGAAAATGTACAAAGTAAATATGCTCACAAGGAAGTTTTCAAGCCCCTTCTTTCATAAGATTCTCCTTATCAGAGAGGACCAGGCCTTTGTGCTGGTCAGGGGCCTTTGTTGAGATTTAAAATCCTCCAAATCAGCTTTCTCTGAGCCGCTGGAGGTGCCCATGGCTGCCCTCAGTCTGTCTCTATGGCATCCTGCTGGGTTGTCACTGACCCGTGTACGACTCTGTCCGTTTTCTGCCGAGTGCACTATCCTGCGGCGACCCTGTGTGTTTATCAGATATACTGAGCTTCTGTCTGTTTGGAAGGCATTCCATCATCCGGTAAATATGTGCAAAGAAAATCAGCGGCAAAGGCCCAAGTGTGGAAGTTCCCCACAAGATTTGGTTTTAATCCATCATCAGAAAAAGAAATCACACCTGCATGCCTTATCTTTCACACAATGACCTGTTATTGCAAAAAACAGAGAAAACCAAAGGCATCAAATTGCCTCTGGTGCTCTATAAGAAATATTACAGCCGCAATAGTGCGTAATCCATCCTTCCATCCATCCATTATCTGTCCGCGTATTCCTGTTTAGGGTCACTGGGATCTGCGGGAGCCTATCTCAGCTCTTTCTGGGAGAAAGGCAGGGGTACACCCGGGACAGGTCCCAACTCCATCTCAAGGCCACATATAGACCAACAACCACACAAACTCAATTTAGAATCCCAGATTATCCTGACATACGTGTTTTGGACTGTGGGAGGAAGCTGGACTACGACGGAGAAAACCCACTCAAGCACAGAGACAGCATGTAACCTCCACACAGAAAGACCCCCGCCAGAACCGTCTCATTGTCAGACATCATGGACATAGGTTGGTTGCTATAGGTGAAGCTTCTTGGTTCATCACAGACATGTGCTTCACATCTCCCTATTTGAACCAAAGAGGTGTGTCTCTGTCTTTGGTTATGTGGCTGATAGGTAGAGTAGGATCTAAAAAAAAAACCCTTATGATGCCTTTAGCAGACAGGTACTGACATATTTTCCCCCTCCTTTCTCATATTGTGCAAGTGTCGTCACCCCTACTATCTTTGTCCTAACAGATGCAGTCCGTTTGCTTTCCGTTCATCATGCAGACATGGTGTCAGCCACCTCGTGTGTGCAGATAAACACAAGTCTTGCCTTCTTGCAATTTCACAGGGATTGATAGCATGTGATCATGTGTTCCCTGGGTAAGCTCTTGTCTGTGTCTCCGGTGGATTCATTGTCATAAAACTCACAGAAAAAAAGCAAAAAACAAAAAAGAAAAAACTTGGTTACATTTCACAAGGGGCATGTCAGGCAGCACTGATGCCTGTAGCTGAGAGATATGTCACTGTGCTGTCACTGCTGACTTGTATTTATAGCAAAAGAGCAACATCGGGCTTTTTATTGCTCGCTATAAAGTAGCTGAAGCAGAAATTAAAAGACAGATGTCAGTATCTTCACTAAAACATCCTCGCAATGGACATTCTTTAGGCTGATAACAGAAAAATTTGTCAGTACATTGTATTGAGGCAGAATTTTACGACACTGATGCTATCTCATGCATGTCAGTGTTCGACATTCATAAACAAAACTAACAGTTTTCTCCTGCCTTTCTTATCTTTCTTTGTTTTTCTCTCCTGCGATCACTGCATCTTCTCTTTGTCCTCACCTTAAACTCTCTCTTCACCCTTTGCTTGCAGTTTTTTTTTTTTTTTTTGTCTCCTTATTTGCTTCTGTCATCTTTCCCCTGACACTTTTCTTACCTTCACCTACCATGTTATCTCTACCTGGCTTTTCATACATCATTTTTTCCTTCTACTTATCTTCCACATTCCATTGTAATTTCCTTTTTTCTACCTACTATTTGATTTTATGCTGATACACATTGCAGCATCATCTGGGTACATATATGACAGGTTCATAAAAGCCCACTTATAGTGATTTTTTTTTCTTTCACACCCACCTTTTAGAGCCTGCGTAGGAGCCAGGGACCCGTACTGTGGTTGGGATCTGCTGCTGAAGAAATGTACCACCCTGGAGGAAAGTGTTAGAATGAGCCAGTGGGAGCAGAGCATCACAAAGTGCCCAGTAAGTATGGAGCTGATGTCTTATCTGTACATACAGTAAAGCTTGATACTCCCCTGCACAAATGTGGCCTACAACATAAATGAAGAGGATTCACCTTGTAAATAAGACAATTATATTCATACAAATGTAAATTTGGACTTTTTGCATATTTGCAGAAACATCTTTCAGAGGAATTTTAGTCATTCGTCTTTTCATAGGAGCTTCCACTCTGGGATGTTGGGAGGGTTTCCTCACAGGAAGCCCTCACTTCTGCTCCTCCCACAATATTTCTATAGATTTAAGTTCCTATTCAAAACATGTTCTTCACCAGAGCAATTTATTTGCTTAATAAAGTAGTTGCTTATTTGCAGTAGCCATTTTTCTGGTCACAGACAAATGTTCTGGTGGTTTGCTTTAGTGGTAGACCGTAAGATATTTTGCCTTACATGATGCAAAACCGACCAAAATCAGGATTCTGCCGCCACTGTGTTTCAAAAATGGTTGTGTTTTCCCATCTACAAGCATAAGACTTCTCAGTTAAACCAAAAACGATTTGAGTCTTGTTCGTTTCTCGGTCCATTCTTTCTTGTCTTTTGGCTCATCTACATGACCTTTAGAAAGCTGCAGCTAGGCACTGATGTTACTGTGTTCCCCTGTCGCCTCCTAGACTATGAAATGTTTTGCCATCGGATACTTTGACGGGAGTGACAGCGAGCGAAGGTCAGCCAATCAGATTGCAGTTATACGCCTAATGCTAGCCAATAAAACCGTAATACATACTACAGATACACGGGTTTTGGAACATGTACAGCACAATGCTTAAATAACCATAAATAAGCTCTGTGTAAATAATTTAAAATTAGTATTGAAGTTTTAGGTCATATCTAGGGCAGAATTATAGGACACTGTCCCATAAAAAAACACTTGACATTACAAAAAGGTAAGGTGAAGAATGCTTACTCTTCTCTACACATAACTTTAAATGTTTTGTGCGTCTTTATTTGTACGTCTCTTCTAATAAAAGGTGCATATAGCTTTTCAGAACCAACATGAGACCAGCCTGATGGACCTACCGTCGCCAGCTATATCTTGTGACCAAACTATTTGATTAAAGACTTTTTCTCCTGAGATGACCAAGAACGCCGCCTCGGTCGTTCACCTCCGACTGAGGTTCTTGTAGAAACAGTTGTTCCATTTATTTTACCCTGCACCAAAATTTAGAGCAGTTTTAGAGGCTGGCAAGCCTCCAAGTTTAACAGGCATCATTTTCACTTTACCCACAGCTTAGATTGCTGTATGCCTCCGTAACACTTCATCTTCAGAAAAAAAACAAAACATTTTGCACTTTAGCCTCGTGCAACGCAGCCTATATTATTGAGCTGTTTTGGGATACATTAATTGCATCTGTAAAAGCTGCTTTATCAGACACATCGCACTTTCATTTAAGCAGTATTAGCTCAAGAACAATTAACAGTTCAGTTCTTGCAGTAAAGGAATTATAATATACAAAAAATACAAAACTGTCAAAGTGTATATTGTTGTTGGCAATGAGTCCTTTTTTTTAAGTCCTCTTATCCACTCTTTACATTTTTGTGGGATTTACAAATATATAATTAATGAAGAGTTAATAAGAGCTTTTGAGTAGACTTTGTAACTCTTTTGAATCCTCAAACTTATCAGCATTCGGCAAATCCTCATGGCTCAAACCCACTTTCACTTGAAAGAGTCATGTACAGAACTACTGAACATGAGAATTATTTTTTATGAAAAAAAAAATGTTTTGGCGATACAGAGTTTCTCTCTAACAGCAACAGACCTCAAACATGCCAACATCGAGTCCATTTTGCATGAATGAATTCGGGAAATGCTGAGTTTGGAAGCTGACAACCAGTAATGGGTGTACAATACAGGACTAAAGCCAAACCGGAACAAGAAAATTGTCTATTTTTTTTGTTTTTTGCAGGAATTTAAAGCCAAGATGCAAAACTGACAAAAAGAAGAAGTGGTCTTATTCACTCCTTAAGTTCACTAATACTTTTTGAAGGCTAAAGTGGCTGAGCGTCTGCTCTGCTGCATTTCTACTCCTACAAAATGTCAGTCTAGAGCTGGAAGCCAGTCAGGGTTTTCACACTGAGTCATGTTGTGTAGGCAGAAGGTATGCTTTACAAACCTATACACAAACGGCATATGGCATCACAGTCTCATGTCTGTGAGGAAATAAAAAATAAAAAAAACTCATTTCACTGGTGTTAGAGATGGAAGAAGTTTTACTCACAGTTCTTTAAGTTTGCACTTAGGTAAAATGGAAATTTAAACTCAATATGTCGCTCAGAAGCTTTGCTTTTTCCTTCACAAATGCTCCAAAACCATGATATTACAGCATGTTTAGAACAAAAACAGGCAAACTGTTTGCACTTTTGAGTCTATAAAAATGCGTATAATGCTTATAAAGCAGGAGAGCTGTTCATCGTCCTTCAGATTTAATCTATTTTCTTCTTCTTTCTGTTGTCATTTGCCTTCTTTTTTTAACATTTTAATGAAAGAAAGTACAACCCTCTACAACAATATGCAAACTTTGTATTCCACTTTAATGTTTTTAATGAAAAATACCAGCATGAAATATGCATGGAACAGATAATACACAACTACCTAATCATTTACAGCCTCTGCTTGAATGATAATGCAATATTGCTTTATTGGCTGTCCCTGTATAGTTATTTTCTTCCTAGGCTGCCCATTGATGCAGATGTTGTCTCTCTCAGCCAAGCGTTCCTCATTTAGGCACACGACAGAGTTCAATTACCAATAAGAGCGCAGGCCAGACATTATTCTGTTTCTGCCAAAGCAGATGATGATCACTCTCTCTCCTCCTTGTATGAAAGCTTTCTTTTCATTTTTAGATCACCCTGAAACGCAGCACTGACATGGCTCATATCATCTGAAGCACTGATTCATTGGTGCTTCTTTTTTTTTTTTTTTTTGTATTCAGCTCATATCCCCAAGACATCACTTCATTGCTACTGCAATATCTGGGCTTTCCTGTTTGATTCTGTTTTGCCTCAGATATTCATTTATGAGACCACTTTTATTTCTTCATATTTCTATCCTGGGAATGTGTCCACTTTGAATCGCTCCTTTCCCATTCTGAATATCATTAGATCCTGCAACAATGTTTTTTGTTTAATTGTCCTCATGTTCACAGTGCATAACTGCACAATTTTGGACATGCAGTAGATGTTCTAATGCAGTTATTTTTATATCTATTTCAGGAAATTGATTTCTGTTTGCATCCATCTGTACCCGTGGGCTGCATCTGCCAAAGCAGCATATTCCTGAAAGCATCACTAATGCAATGACCAGTGACTGAAAAAAGCCATTACTCACGCAAATTTTATTTACTTGTTATTTTTGTCACCAACAGGTTCGTAATGTTACAGTTGATGGAGGCTTTGGTGCCTGGTCGGGCTGGTCAACATGTAGCCATAGCGATGGAGGCAGCGCCGGGTCCTGTCTGTGTCGGACACGAGCCTGTGATAACCCCGCCCCTCAGTGTGGCGGTCAGCAGTGCTACGGCATCAGTGTTGAAGTCGCCAACTGCTCCAGGTATATTACTCCGATCTGACACTGGTTATGATCTATATCTGTGTACGATTAGAAAGATTAGATGTATTTTTATGCGAAAAAAGTTTTCATCAAGACTATAAATCAAAGTTAGTTCATAAACAGCAGGAAAAGCTGTTTGATCGATTCAATCGAAACACCCGCAAAAAAATGTTTCTGTTGATAAGTTCACCTTCATCGGTGGTTGAGGTCACAGACTGATGCTGTTTTGTGTGTCACCATAGAAACGGAGCGTGGACTCCCTGGACCTCCTGGTCTCCCTGCAGCACCAGCTGCGGCATTGGATTCCAAGTGCGTCAGCGCTCCTGCAGCAACCCGACCCCTCGCCACGGCGGGCGAGTGTGTGTGGGCCAGAACCGTGAGGAAAGGTAAATAATACAAATATGTTTTGAAATATTTATTGTCCTGTGCTGATTAAAGTGCATTTGCTGTGGATGCATGTTTTGGGCTGAACATGAGAAAGAAACAAAAGAAAACCATTTTCCTCCCCAGTTTGCAACCTGCAGCCAAGAAATAAAACTTTGGCTGCGACTTTTCTTTTTTCCTTCTTTTTCCTCCTCTCCTCTGTCCGACTATATGACACCCAATTAAGAAATGAGTAGGATATGCCTGCGCTTGGGTAATTATCTGGCTTTCACACACAGACCAAGTCCACATTTTGAAGCTATGTGTGTGGAATAATCACCTTTTTAAACATGTTTGTATGGTTTCCAAGCAAGTTTCAAGGCAGGAATAAAAATGAATGAGAAAGTATGTGAAGAAAGCACAAAGAGACATAAAAAGCAGCACAGGTAGAAAAGGTCAGGAGCTTATTTTTCATTATCTCAGTGTATTCTGGTTGCCTAAGATTCTGGTCCAGGGCTGGCCAGACTCAAAAAAGAACTTTGACAGCTTCCATTCTGTGTGAAAGTCACACAAGTTTGTCTATACTGCGTTATTATTTATAACATTTCCTTCTTTTTTTTTTCGCCCATAGTGTCTGAACTGCACGGTGAAACCCTGGGTTCACGTACTTCCCCTGGCCCTGCTTTTGAACATATAGGTGAAGGCAGAACAGGTGCAAATAACTAAATTTCAGATGGCACAGGGAAAGAAAGTAGATATGAATTGTAACCATGACAACAGGAATAGCATCTTGGAGGACAAGTCCTCTCTCTTTTTTGTTGTTTTTTTTTGTTTTGTTTGTTTGTTTGTTTGTTTCTCACACCATCCAAACAGAACTCATGCGGAAAACAGTGACTTGCACTGCCCGGTTCTCAGGAAATACACCAGAATAAGAGCGCTGACTCGTGTAAAAGATCACAGCAGGAGAGGGGGATATTTTGCCAGCCCCTCTATTTCTTTCCCTCAGAGCTTTAATCTCATTTGAGTGATCTCTGTTACCTGTTATCTGTACTTGCTCTGTTCAGCTATTTGAAATACGTTAGGCCACTTGTTGTCCTGGGGATGGTTGCAAAAAGATCTTCGAAGAAATGAGAGGAGGGGAGCTTTCAGGAGTGTCTGTGTCGAGCTGGTGCCTCTGCGGCTGAAAATGTGGAAATGCCAAAATACTGTTCTTGGAAAGGACACCTAAAGAAAATGCCTCTTGTTGAAATACCCAGTTTTAAGACAATCTTTAAATTTGCATTGAAAGCAGTTCTGGTCTCTAAGCTAAGTTTGCAGGAGCACAAATGAACTTTAGTCGTTTGTAGTTCTTTAGGTCTCCTTTTTGGCGAAGAGGTTAAACGCCTTCTACGATTCTGTTTAGGCTTAACTCAGCGATACATCGCTGCCAACTGTGAAACAGTACAGGACGTTGTGGCAAAAGATACCTGGACGACGGCAAATATTTCTTAGATAGATAGATAGATAGATAGATAGATAGATAGATAGATAGATAGATAGATAGATAGATAGATAGATAGATAGATAGATAGATAGATAGATAGATAGATAGATAGATAGATAGATAGATAGATAGATAGATAGATAGATAGATAGATAGATAGATAGATAGATAGATAGATAGATAGATAGATAGATAGATAGATAGATAGATAGATAGATAGATAGATAGATAGATAGATAGATAGATAGATAGATAGATAGATAGATAGATAGATAGATAGATAGATAGATAGATAGATAGATAGATAGAAAATCACAAATAAACACAGTGACAAACACAAAAAATGCCAAGGGGAAAATTAGCTTATTTTCTCAGCTCTTTTTTATTTATTTTTTCATTTATCAGAAAATCCTCCAGTAAGTTTGGTCATGATTGTTTGCAGAAGGCAAAGCCTTTAAAGATGGAGCAAGTGCTATGAAATCAAGCGTACGCAGCAGCGCTACAGGCTTAAATCTGGATGCTTAATGCTTGCATTTATGAACCTTCTGTTGGTATTTCCCTCAGCGCGCTGACAGCGTCCACACTGCTTACTCAGCTTATAGTGGGTAATTAGCCGCGTTTTAGTCTTATCAGCTCTGCGTGTTTCAGAGAGAACAGAAAAGGATGAGATAGGATGGAGCAGAGCCACTCGTATGATTTGAATGTGTGTGATGTTAAATTATTTTGAAGCTTGAAATAATCTCTGCTGCACTGATTGCAGATGCTTCTTTTTTTATTTTTTTTATTATGTTTGGTACAGCAGGGAAATTTCGTCTGCACAAGCCTCTTAGCATGAATGTTTATGCGAGTGTGTGTTCGTACTTATGTCTCCTTCTCTTTGGCTTGTGCAACATTGTAAACCACACTTGCCCTCACTTCTCCACAGTCCTCCTCCCCATTACAAGAATGCGGATTAGTAAAAGTGGAAAGGGACACACTGCTCTGAGGATTTTTACTTTACATCCAAGGTCTACAGAATGTAGCCTTTGATTTGCTGTGAACAATGGAAGGGTATTTGGGAATTGCGCTACAGAAATATTCCACTTGAGTCTAAGGAGAAAAGGGTTTAAATTTAAAGCTATATATAATCTAAATCTAGCCACAGTCTTGTAAAAAAAAAACTGTCATGTACAAAAACACATTACAATGGCAATAAAACCAAATTTACTGTTTGGGCAAAACTTCCCAACAAAAACTATAAGGGTCTAATAAACTTGGTCCTTATCTGCTGTTACTGTATAATGAGGTTTGAATGAAATTTAATTATTAGTTTGAGTTATTAGAGTAATTCAAGGAATTTCAGATGTTGCTGTAAAACACGGTAATTAGAGATGAAGCAGATATCTTTGTGGCTTTTTTAATAGTCTGTGTGTCAATGAATTATACAAACTGCAAACGCACATTCATCAAGATTTTAGATGTCATTTTCTAACTTTTAACAAACACTGGAGCAGATATGTGCCACTTTCTCTGTCAACGGTGGCAAGGTCTTTGGTGTGTGTGTGTGTGTGTGTGTGTGTGTGTGTGTGTGTGTGTGTGTGTGTGTGTGTGTGTGTGTGTGTGTGTGTGTGTGTGTGTGTGTGTGTGTGTGTGTTTAGATGAAGTTTACAGTGTCTTGTCTTTTCAGACATCCCCGTCTTGTGGTCTGATCTCTTTATAGCTGTTCCAATTCAAGGTTTCAGTGGTGTGGTGACATCTTCCATGCCCTTCCCATCTAATTTTAGAAGTCTAGCAGATGAACTGACTATTCTGTTTTCCACAAACAAACCCAGTAGCTCAACGTAATTCAATAAATTAACCAATTTTGTTTTATGGGAACGATTCTTAAGTTCTACAACGTTGTTCCTGAGGTGTGTGCGAACCGTTCCTTTCATTAATTCACAGAACGCAGTTACAGTAGGCATTAAATAGTTTCAAAGAAATCTCTCTTCGAACTTAGAATCCAGGCCCTTGACAGCATCCCTGAAGGCGTACAGTCCTGCAAACCACACAACTGATATGTTACCATAAAAGAGCACGCATCAAAAAGCAAAACATTCCTTTTGTTAGATAGGGAGAAAGTCCCCCATTGAAAAGTGAAATTTTGAAAAGTTTTGTGAACTATTTTGTGTGTCTCTTGTGTCCATAGTGTTTGATGAACAACAGCTCTTTTAAGAAAACAGAGCAGATATCAGCATTAACAGTCATTATGCAGCCAAGTAACACTAATAATAATAATAATAATAATAAAATAATTAGTGACAAGAACTTTGTCAAAAAATTATTTTTAAAATGCTGGCTGTGAAAGGTTCTTAATTGTTTCTTCCCTAAAGTGTAAATTTACATGAGACACGAGGCAGACAGACTGTATGACAGCATTATGGGAACAACAGGGTTTCCCCACCCAAGTTTGCAGGGCCTCAACAGATGGCTGCGCTGCAAACACTCATTTCTAATAAACTAAAAATACCTTGTTTCAAGAAAATTGAAGACTATTTTGGTAGTTTTAAGAATTGTAGTCAAGACATTTTTTCTTACCCCATTGGCAGAGATTTTTATTTAAAATAGGACAATTTGATTTCTAGAGGGGCTGTTTTTGTAGTGTATGTAACAAAAACCTGTGGTAAAAACACTAAACATGGAAGACATGGCAATACTATAAGTGGGGTCATTAAAACAAGAAAGACTATTATTACACTGCTACACACTCAGGCACACGATGAGGCTTGCTGGTAAACACATCAAAGCAATTACAAGCTACTGAGTCAGATATTACTCACGGGAGTTGGTGGAGACCAAAACATCTTAAGATAGTTTATTGGTGGATTTTGAGGTTGCAAATTATAAAGAAATAGTACTTTTGTTTTTAATATATTCCCTTGTCAGATTTTGAAGCTTTCTGTCTGATAGTTTCATTCATGGCTATAAGTGTTCTTTTCCTTTTTTTCTTTTGCTAGATCGTTGACAACTTTTTATTTACTTTTATGTTGTGCCTTTGTTCACTTCTCGAAAGTAAGCCTTTCACTCACTGTGAGGGATGAAATAAAGAAACTAAACTCATCCGTTGCTTCATTTTCTCTTCCCACCAAGGTACTGTAATGAACACCTGCCCTGCCCGCCACACGTTTATTGGTCAGCCTGGTCGGCATGGGAACGCTGTAATGTGCCTTGCGGTGGAGGTATCCAGTCACGGCGCAGAACATGCGAGAATGGCAATGACTGTCCGGGGTGTGGTCAGGTATGTCATCCAAATTGCTATCTCCCATGCGCCATCCCACCATCCGTCATCCTCCCAGGCTATTCATTGCTCAGGAGCTCAGCTTTATCCATTTGATGTGAGGAGCGTTCAGTGGTGATGAAAATGGAACATATAACATGACCAAATCCTCTGGCTATATTTATACAGTGGCAGCAGCCATCAGATTTATTACCAAGACCTATTTAATGCCACGTACACACGCAGACACGCACACACACACACACATATACGTGCACAAACACAAAGACAGTAATCATTCTGCATATGAATAGGCTTATTTTCCACCACAAAGCTTTCTCCAAAGCACAGATGATGCAAGGAAGTGTTGAAATATGAGCCTTGATGAGAGAATGATGTGACACTTGTGTTTATTTCTGGTGCTTTATTCATGCCTACTGTACATTCACACAAACACTCAAGCCCCCTCATCCACAATCTGGGTAAGATGGCGAGAGAACGTACATGATAGTGTCTCACGTCCCTCGTGGAATTGGATTAAAGAATATGGGTCAGGGCCTTGTGGATGCGTGGTATCCTTGAAGTGTATTTTTGCCTGCTTGTGGGTTTTCTTTAAAATTTGATAAGAGATTTTTTTTTTTAACGCATTATTCACAAATCTGATCATTTTAACAGCAAAATGCAAGGTTTAGATTTAAGGTTACGTCTTGGCATTTTCACAGAATCTGCATGTGGAATTAATGATTTGATTTAAATATTCAGTTTGCTAAATAATGCAGGATTAATTCATTTTTTTTTAAAAAACAACAACAACAAAAAAGAAAAACTGAAATGTTGAAAAAGCATCACAGGTTGCAGAAAAATCTCAAAGCGTGGTTAATGGCTTGTTTTAAGGCTAAATAATGCTGTGACAATTTTACAAAATATCCCGCACAAGGCCCTCGTACATCAAGAACATATATAGCGTTTGATAATTGCCCATGACACATTAGTAGCTGGAGAGTCAGCAAATTAAATGACTGACCTCACATTATGTGGTTCGGCAGTAACATCATTTTATCTACTGCTGCTGGTCGTGCACCTGTCAGTGTCCTCCCTCTGACACATACCACATAGGGTGGCAGCTGTCTTACTTCGGTCTTTGCACAGCAGCACTGTCCTCAGTGAGTCAGTTTGGTATATTTAAGTATTCCTTTAGTGAAGCAGTTCCGAAAAGGGAGCCGATGAGGGTGTCAAGAGGGAATCCCACCACCAAAAAGGGAAAACTCCATCTCTGTCTGAGCGTGTTCGCCATCCACGTCTGAAGTATCCTCAATACTGAGTATGGCTCAGTGAGCTGGAGATGTCAGAGATAGTTTTCATTGGTAGCAGGGGAGGTCACACAACACAGAGCTGAGCCAGGTCAGCGGGAAAGGTCAAATGAGTGTCTTGTAGCAACTTAATACTCCTCCCGTCTGTCTAAGCGAATGGCTTCGCATTTTCTTCCTTCTTACTTTTGGAGTTCACTTGTCCCTTTTTTTTTTGTCTTTGTTTTATTTTCCTGTCAACTCCTTATCTTCTAACATTGTGTTTTGTACTTAATTGGGGCTACTTGAGCATCCAGGGTTGTAATTGTGCAGCGACTTCACAAATGCCTCTTTGCAAGGGAGAACTTTATTCAGACAGTTTGGCAAACTGCCTTCATAGCTGCAGAGTCACTCTTATCAAACAAACGCTTGCTGCCTTTCATTTGTAACTGTAATTAGATGCTCAGAGGCACAGCTGCCAATGTACACTTATTTACTTCAGTTAGGTGTTCAAGGGAGTCAATTTAACTAAACTGTATATATATATTTTTAAAGACTCAGTCCTTGAAGATTCCCAAGAATGATGAAAATGAGATAGAAACTAGGGGAATATATTCTTTAGAGTTCATAAATGACCTGAGAAGCATAATGGAGTTCATTTTTATATGCCATCTGTTTAAACTCCTTTCCTCGGACAAGTTCATGTTTAATTAAACAGAAGGAGACCACAGACACACACACACACACAGACACACACACACACACACACACACACAGTGAAGCTGCCTCCATCACAACGTAACTTTTTTAGACGAGACATCCTGCTGAGATCTGAAAAGAGAACTAAAGTACATGTCGTAGACAATGCGTGATAATGTTCATTTGTGTATTCATGTTTACCGTCAGAAATTGACATCATCTCAGCCACCTGTGGTCAGCTCCAGGCATTCGCTAGACATTAATGGACAAAGATGAGCCAACATCTGTTCAGAGTTTTAAAGAGATGTCAGGCAGCGAATTCATAAGATATTCCAACTTTTAGAACTTTTCAAAAAGAGATTAACCAAAGTTGGGAAAATACAACTTTATTGCAACATCGCTGATTCACCCCCATCGTGCTGTAGATTCACTCTGAAGTTTCATTGCTTATACCTCCTCCACAGGGAGCTCAGTTCACAGCCAGATACAGAATGGTTGAAGTGAAGCTTGGAGATTCCTTTTAAACAAAGGTGTTGCCGCTCACGTTGCAATCGCACTGCCCTAAAGAAAAAGAAAGCCTCCACAAGCTTTATTAAAAGAACCGACCTGACGTAAAGAAGATATATTATGCCCTATCATCCCTTATTGACACAACCACCTAAGGTCTTTATTAAAGGCCACATAAATACAGTAAAACCGCTCTTTTTTTAAAGATTTAATTTAAGTAATGTGGTTTTAGGGAGTAGGGGTGAGCCATTCCTATCCACCCCCCCTCTTTCCAATAGGGTGTGTCCATGGAAATGGAAATGTGGACACAGACAACGTTCAACTGGTGGGACCGTATAAAAACTGAACAGCCTTAGGTATACTATTAGATGATAAAGACCATAAAATTTCATCAGGAACCAAAATGAAGTGATTCAAAGCAGTTTTGAGTTCAATTCATGAGTTTTGAGGCAATTCATGTTAGAACAGGGAGCAACATCAAGTAAACCGTTATTTTAACCCTCTGACATCAGCCAAATGTCATTTCACTTAAGTGACAGTGTGGATAGAGTCCCTACAGACAAACCAAGGTAATTTCAACTTTATATGTGTACAAAAAGTGTATGTGAAGGACTATTTGACCAGGTATCTTCCTCCAGGTGCTGCTACCCTGGTCTATACAAGTCAACTACTGATGTCAGTTGTGGAAAACTTATCAACACCTCTGTATGATATGTTTAACCAGTAGGTGACTATCTGGACTAAGACTGAGTTCTTCAGACTCATGAATAAAGACGAGGGAGAAGATCCAAAGTTTAGTAGGTTTAATTTCAAACAGTTGCATGGAAATGGGTCAAAACATACATCAGGCGTCTCGGAGCAGAAATGACAATGATTTTCAGGTTGCACAGTAATTTGAATCTCACAGAATGATGAATAGATGCAAAAGGAGGAGAGTTTTGACAGCTTTAGAATTTGAATTTCATACTTTTTATGTAAATGTTAAAGGAAGCTAACAGCCCAGTGAATTTTGGGTTTTGATTCAGAAACCTGGAGTAGTTTATATGGTAGTGCTATAAGTATATACACATTTGCTTTGTCACTACAGTTTTTCTTTACTGCCAAAAACAACAATTACATCTATCAAAAGCATGACGTGTCACCAGGAAGAAATCAAAAACATTTTTTTAAGGTTCACATTGAAATATAAAATAGTTCTGAACTACATTTGTGTAATTGAATCACTCAGGTTACTTTAAAAATGTAGGTTTTGCCCTGGCAGTTGCAGCGGGTGAACACAGTGTCGATGGGGGAGGGGAGGCCCCACACCTCCGTGGTACCTCGGGCCGGACTTGGCATCCTGATAATACCCAGGAACCAGAAGAAGTGACCTGTGAACAATAACAATGTATAAGACTGGCCTGGTGTGTAACTTCTGCAATCATGGAGCATTCAGATCTTTGTCTCAAAAAACAAAAAGATTAAATAATGTAAGAACATGGCATTACATGTCATAATGAAGTTTAGCTTTAACTGGATGGAACTACTAAATCATTCCAACATTTTTCCAAATGCGCCATATGACAAAAAGAAAGGTTGTGGTGTTTTTGATCTCTTTAAGATATTTGAAGTGTGGGGTGCATAGAATCAACTGTAGCTGGTACAAACCACTAAAGACCACTATGGTGGCGTTCCTCAGGGGGGTCACTCCACCGACAGGCCGCCCACTACACAGGTTGGTATCATTGCTGTCATCTGGAGAAAAAAAAAGACCCTCCGATCGAGTGAACGAGTTTATTGTTTAAGGGAAATGGCCAGCAGAGTGCTTGTTGTGCCTGCAGATTTGTGCATCTACTGTAAAGAAAATAAAAGAAGTCTGGTGTAATTGGTGAGCTCCTTTAGTCAAGTTGATCTCCCTTCAATATTTTTTATATCTCTGCTCAAATGTGTTGCAAGTCGGCCATCGGTCCATCAAGCCTTGCAGGAAATCAGACCCGTACTGTTCATCATGGTGTAAGGCAGGACTAACAAGTGTAAAAATCAGCTGTGTAGCATTCAGTCAACCTATGAAATGTATGAGTCCTAGTTGTTTCAGATAGTGAAAAGTCCTTCTATTATGGTCCTTTTTCTGAGTAGCTGATTGTTCAGCTCCTCTCCAGAATCCCTCCCTGATTCTCCAGATGGAGAACGGAGAACTAAGAGACTCATTACTCACAAACAGTCAAAATACTCAGCTATCCTTCTTGGAAAAAATAAAAATTTGGAAAAGCAGTAAGATCCTCGAGTTGAATCAGTATAATAGAAAACTGGGAAAAATATCTCCGAACTGAGTAAAAGACTCATCAGTAGGTTCCAGAAACAGATATTTTTACAAAGGAAGACCAACCCGTACATCACGAAATAATAACTTGATCCGTCAAGACTTTCAAATTTATTGTAAAATAGTTTCTACTACTATTAGATGAAGAGAGAATTTCTTCCAGATTTAGCCATGTTAATATATATATATATATATATATCACTCAGTGTGGTGTTTGTTAATGTGTATAGTAAAGTACATCAAATATCTGATATCCAAGGATTAAAAAGAGCAATTCTGCTCGGCTGAACCTTCATCTCAGAGTTATAGCAGTCAAATTTAGGCCACGCAGAACCTGCGATACGCAGAGCGGCTTAATGAAACCGAGAGCTGTTCTATTTACCTGTGAGGAGTTCAATCGTGCAGCCAGGATGTGAAATGAAAGTTAAGTACCCGATGTTTGTATAGGCAGCCTGATGTGTGAACTCACTTGTGTGTTTTTGTATTGTTCATCATTAGTCATTGAGTGTGCACTGGTGTGTGGCCTGCTCCTGGCTGACAGCAGGCTTCATTATGGAGCCAGACTGGTGGGGAGACACAGAGAGAAAGACGAATCAGTGCTAGACAAAGTGTGTTTTGCTCGGCGCTGCTAATTGAACTGATGTGTCACTGAGACTTGGGAACACTGGGCCTCTGTCTTTGTAAGCTCCACCACAACAGATAAAGATTTAAAGAAAGCCGACGATTACTCGGTCTCATGTTTCACATCTGCAGCATAAAAGCAAACATCAGGGTACTAGAGTGCAAATTAAGGCGTAGTAATATTCATCAACGCTCAAGCTCTCCTTTCTTGCTGTCTGCTTTTCCAATACGATAAAAAGAATAATAAGTGTAATGATGATAGAAGGCTGGACAGGCACATCTCCATATTATTCACTTTTCAGAGTTGGTCAGACACCACAGGGGCCCTTTTGTATCTATAATCACACATAAAGAAATAAAGACTTCTCATTTATTTCTCTCGGCACAGCACTGACATTAATTCTTCCTCGTAATTATGGAGACGGGCTGAGGGCTTATCTTTCCACATGCTTTATTTCGCCTTCTGTTTTTGTTCCTCAGCTCCTCAGCTTTCATCCCCCTCAGTTTATGATACCTTAAAAAATAAGTAGGGAGTTTTGTGGATGGAAACAGAATGAGATTGGAGGTGCCAGAATCCATAACTAAGCCATGTATAAATGTATAAACGTGCAAAACCTTTCAGACACACAAATCAGCGCGGGGTGCTTTTCACCAGGCTTATTTTTTTGTCAATAGCCACGTTGACAGTTTTGCGTGTTCACACATGCACAAACTACCTACAGTATTCACCATCTGTCCAGGTGGATGTTTCTGTGAAGCAAATGCTATCGAGCGTCCACCAAGCCAGTCGTCCTGACGTCCAAACAAGAAACCCATTACAGAGCTGCCCGTCTCCAAGCAGTTGCTTGTTTTTGCAGCATAAGATCGCTGGTCTCCATTTGGCCGTGGTGCACACCTGACTTCTCACCAGGAGGGCATGACTCAAACTCAGCTGAGTAATTAAATCCGGTTTTATGTGTTTTTCATGACACCTGTTAGGCTCAAACTGAGATCTGAGTGGCTGAGTGGGGATGGCTGAATGAAAAGTGTAAAAGATTTTAAAAAGGCATGAAATGGAAGGAAGTTGGTATAAATAATGGATGGATGATGATCACTAGCATGTGTCTGCAAATTGACATCTCAAGTCCTATGGATGCAGTAAGAAGTATTACCTTAGTATTACCCACAATATTATTTTTAATTTGTTTTTAATGCATTTTGTTTAACTATAATGGCACATGGTTAAGAAATTGGTATTTTCATTAATCTGAGGTTGTATTTGCTGAATACTAAGACTTTTTGATGATTTTGATAAGGTTTAAAAATGGAAGATGGGGGATTTTACTTTAGTACATCACTGTATGCGTCTCATATTGTTAGCTTTACAAGTATTTGGGCAATGATAAGAGTTATGTCTGATTTTTCCTTTGTGCTCCAACACAATGGATTTGAATGAAAATAAAAGCGTGATCAAAGTGTACACTTTCAGTTTTAATTTAAGAGAGTTTATAAAAATATGGCATTCATCATTTAGGAATTATTTAGGCCACTAATTAAAAGTCATTAATAGGCCATTATTTTATGTGATTTTAAGTACCTCCATTTTCAGGGTCTCAGAAGTGTTTAGACAATTAACTGAAAAGAAGAGACCTGATTCACTGTTTTGTTACAGCAGACAAATGAAGCTGATAACAGGCCTGAGTTGATACCAGACACTGAGTTGGCATTTGGCACTTGAAGCTACCAATATCAAGTCCAAGGAGATCTCAGTGCAAGTGAAGAAGGTCATTAAAAGTGCTGAAAAAGATTCCAATGTGACTCTATAAGAAAGATAGAAAAACCCGAGGCATGACTATATGAACAGTTTGGTTTAAACTTGGGAAGATAGAAAGCGCTGGTGAGCTCAACAAAGTCAAAAGGTCTGGAAGACTGCACGAGATAACTAAAGCGGATGATTGCAGAATCTTCTCCTTGGTGGTGAAAAACTCTTTCACAGCATCCAGTCAAGAATCTACTGGAGCATTATATGTGTGTGTGTGTTCATGTGTGCATGCGGGCTTGTTTTTGTTGTCCATCTTTGCTGCATTTTTATTTTATTTTTTTGTTTGTTGTTTATAAGTAATAGCCTATTGTGAATTCACATATGTAGTCATTATAACATGCCTCATTTTATTGTTGGAGAAGACAATAAATTGTCCACAATGATCACTGAGCATTTAGATCTGGATTTAATATTGTCAACAGCAGGAGTATTTAACTTATTATAGACCCCCAGGAGATTATTAGCAATATTGTCAATAAATCAAACACTTTCGATAAAAGTACAAAATATACAGGCTTTTCCTAAAAAAAAAAAAAAAAAAGCGTAGCGCCTCTTGGATGTCTGTTTGTCTTAGTGGAGGGATCCATCCTCTGCTGCTCATTTCCCGCTAAATAAAACTTTTTATTTTTTACTTGCCTGAAGGATCCCAGTGCAGACTGTGCTGAACAGATTGTAAATCCTCCTCAGTAAATGTGTGATTTGTGATTACAGGCTGTATAAATAGAACTGCTTTAGCTCCACTAGTTTCTTCAAATACCAACACATGTCAACAGTGTCACACATAGATGAATTTAATAACACGTATGCCTTAATGGCATCTCTAAAGCCTATAAAGTCAAACAGAGATGAGCGGGGCATCAAGGAGATCTTCAAAGTTAATGTGTTTTTATTTCCTATTGACCAAACAAGCTCCCTATCTCTGAATGTAAATACAACTTCAATTAATATTAAATTCAAAATTCTGTTAGATTTTACCCAATGTTTACAATTAGTGGGTACCAACACAGGCTGGGTTTTTTACATTTTTGTAGGTAAAACGTTCAAGTATAGTGACAATTATTTGATCTAAAATCAAAACACACCATAATAATTGAATGTTTAGCCTAAAGTGATTATAACAGCTCATATTAAAGTAAAACTGTCATGTAGCTGCATTACTTTGGGCAAAATGGGCCAAATAAAGGCTTGAAGATATGGACAAGACAAAAGTACTAATATTCCTTCCAGACAATACAACCCAAGGAAATATCTAAGCTGTTGAGTTAATTTAGTAACAGAATAAATAACAGAGTCATTAACTGCCAAAGACTTGAACAAAGTTAAACATGAACCAGACTTGCAACTACCCAGAATCACCAGGAGACCAAGAGAGATGAAGAAGAAGAAGCATTAACGGATGCTGACGGAGGCTAAAACGCAAACGCTTTTAAATGCAGTTAACAAGGAAAAAGATCAAAGATGATCGAAACCACCTGAAAGTTTTCAAAGATTTTCAGTAACACTTGTCTTTGAACAGCTGTTGGGAGGCTGTGATTGCTGCTTAATTTGAACTAATAAAGTACTGGATGGCTTTTATGTGTTAAATGTGGTTCTCATATAGTTTTTGTAAATTTGTAATATCTGCGCATAACTGTGACTTCCCCTTAAAAAATCAAACTTACTTTTCCTTCAATAAACATTTGGGCTTGAGATTGAGTTGCAATTTAAAATGACTTTGAGCCTTTAATTTCTCTAAAAAGTGCTATTAAAAAAAAAACGAAACCACTTCTAGCTTTTATTGCAGCTCTTGTTAACCTTGGTATTATTTCCAGAAGTTCTGGCAATGTCACACTATTTTTCAAGATCTTGTCTTGGTGATGGGACACATAACAAACATTCCCCACGGAGTTACTGTTTGGACTCAAAACCCCAAGCAACCCCATATCATGATACTACCGCCACAGGCCAACACAGTACACCCAAGGGATGATATTGCTTTATCCAAAACTCTTTGTTGTTTGAGGAGTGAGAAGATTCCCATCATATCACTTGGAGGTAAATAACTTTCACCAGCGGACACGTATCCATCACTTAAATATTTACATCAATGGGAGCCTCTTAACGTACTTGCTCATTTAAAACCAAGTGGTGACTTCTTTTTTTGTGTATTTTTCACATTTTTCTTTATTTCTTTTTTCTTAAGATTGCTTGGCTTGACTTGTTTGAAGCCTGACAAAGTGTAGGCATCGCTTTAATCACGTTGTGTTATCTCAAGTTTATTTCAGGAACTAATGGGCAGACTTGGCAGGGATCTACTGCTTTTATGGGGGTCTTTATATGCAACCAATAATTTAAGGAGTCTGGTTTTATAGAAAAGATCATATATAAAGGCTCGTGCCTGGACATGCAAGCAAGGGCAGCGTTAGTATTCAGTTCAGTCGATGGGTTATCTTTATTACAGAGTATTACACAGTATATACTTATCACCTTGTAAGCTGTAAATACTTGAGCTGCAGTTGATGTGAATTCCTTTAGAGGCCTTGAATGAGGTTTAGCTTTAAACCCAGTAATTATCTCCTCAGCCTTCTGCGTTGATGCTAATCCTCGGAGAGTAAAGGGAGAAATGCTTACCAGACAAGTCTCATTAAATATTTACTTTGTTTGGCCACCGCCAACAACTCACACAGCAAACATCCACAGATCGTTTGCCTTTTTCACCCTATTTGTGCCATGTGTTGCTTTCCTGTCACTCTAGGCAAAACTCTAGGCAAGAGCTGAGGTGGAGTTGTTTTTTTTTTTTTCCTTTCTTTTTTTTTCATTATTGGCTGATAATCACAGATTGTGTGCTATTCTGTGATGCGTGACAATGTCAAATATTAATGTCTGGAGATGATTACTGTGCTGGATGGTGAGAGGCAGGAAGTGTGATGGAGGTGACACCCCCATTCATCACTGGGGCCTTAACAGAATCTAAATCCTCCCTGTGTTTTTAACCTTGGTACCCCGGGGAAGAGAGGAGGAGATAGAAACCAGAGCGAATGGAGAGAGGCAGAGAGAGATGAAACAGAGATATAGGAGGAAAAGGGAGAAGGGAGAGATATGGAACATTGTGAGTTATGAACATTGCGTGAAAGACTGAGATCCAAAAGAAAATCTGCGAATGCAAAGCAAGATCATGGAAGGGGATGAAATGAGATAGTGAAAAACAGACCTGCGTATTGTATAATGTATAGAGCTCTTTTTCTCAGCTGACCTGTCAGGCTATCCCATGTGACAGGCTGACGGATGTGCAGAAAGGAACTCTTATCTTATTTTGTCAAGGTCTGGCAGTCACTCAAGTCCTTTTCAGCATAAATAAACAAGTGGAGAGGAAAATGGCAGCCATCTCACCTTCTTTTCAGGGGTGTCAATTACTTCAGATGAGCCACTTCTGCAAAGTCCTTATTTTTTTCCCCCGTTGGGCATTAAAGGAGGCCGGACTGCTCTTTACCTACTTATTATCGTCTCGAGTCATATAATCAAATATAGCACCACGGAAGAAGCAGAATATTGGCTGAAGGAAGCGGATGAGATATATACTTATGGCACTCAAGAATAAGTCTCACACCTTATAATATTAGAGTGCTGTGTTATTCATTTTTACTGCTGAATGGCAAAGATAATTGCAGATGGGAAAAAAAAGTTGTTCTCTTCCTTGTTTTTGTGCATTTTTGCTTCCTTCTCTGTCAGCCCCTCCATCACGGCTCCATTTGTCTCCCGTCCATTCTCCTCGGTTATAAATTAAGCTTGATCAATGACCTTTTCTGCTTGGCTTGTTTGCCTCTTGTCATGTTCAGGAAGTCATTTAATGGGGATGTATCTATTGTCACCGTGTGCTGGCAGAGCAGCAGGCCATGTTGGCGCCCGGTCGGTTTGTCAGAGGTATTTCTGGGGGAGCAAGCGCCCCTGGATCCACTAAGGTGCTGCATTAAACCAGCCACCACCTGAATCGAGAGGGCTTGAAGGATGAGTGACGGCGCACACTTTGGAAAGGCTGTTTATGTGCTTGTAAAACAAGGTGTTTAATTTCATGAGTCACAGCTGAGAATCTTTTTTTTTTAATTGTCCTATTCATTATGCGTGGGACATACACGAGAAATCTCTGTCATGCTAATTGTTGCTTAGTGATGTGATTATCTCTTCCTACTCTAGTTGAGTGAGATTCACCTGCCTGCTGTGAACATGAAATAAAGCTGCACGTTAGATGTAGTGAAATGTTTCCCCCTCTCATGTTCATCCTGCAGGAGTATCAGTCGTGCAACACCCTGCCTTGTCCTGAACTCAAGAAGACTACACCCTGGACTCCCTGGACACCCGTCAACATCTCTGACAACGGGGGCCACTACGAGCAACGTTTCCGCTACACTTGCAAAGCTCGCATCCCGGACCCGAGCCTTCTGGAAGTGGGCCGGCAGAGAATTGAGATGCGCTACTGCTCCAGCGACGGATCCACTGGCTGCTCCACTGACGGTGAGTGCAAGATGGAGACAGATGGTCTCTTTCCAGCCGTGTCGGCCTCTGGTTGTTTTCGTTATCACATTCCAACTTGCTCGCCGGTTGCTGTCCGTCTGGCCTTAAGCAATGCCTGCTCTCCGCGAAGCTGTTCATCCGCTCCGATCTCGCCATTTAAAAGTTTTCTGCTGTTCGTGCCCTGGAAAAGTTAAAGGAGCTTGAGATCAGTCCTGCTTTGTGCTCATGAACCCATCCACTCAGACTTTATCAGCGGATCAAAGCATCAGACGTGTTAATGAACTTCCTATCCACAAAGCCGATCAGCAGTTTACAGCTAATTTAAGCTTCCCCTCAATATCTTTTGTCACACACACACACACACACACACACACACACACACACACACACACACACACACACACACACGCACACATGTGTATTCTCAAAGTTTAATTACACTCTTACCCTTGATGCATCTCTGCTGTTTGCAGAGCCACACCCCTGGAGAGTCCTATGTTGTAAATGTTTGTACAAACAGTTTGCTAATTGACAAGTTGTTTATGTTGCAAGGAGAAGCCTCCGTATGAGAGAGGAGACGGGCGCCACGCCACAGCAAAGAGGGCTCGGATACACATGCGGCTGTTAAAGTTTGTTTATGGCGTTGCTCTCCGCCTCCGAGGGAAAAGCTGGGTTTTTTTTTTTTTTTTTAATGTTTAGAGTCTCCCATCTCTTTGAGCTCATCTGTGTCTCTGGGTGGTCGGACGCCCACCCCTCTCACACGCCACATGCTGCGGTAATCACTGAGGTTATACTTAATGTACACCAACGGTGGGATTTTCTTTTGATCTTCATCTTCCAAGTTTCGTCTTATTAACAGGCGTCTTTGCGTCAGCGATGTCACTGGTACAAGTTGTTCTCTCCACACTTTGAAGCCAGCGCTTAAATGTTCCTGAAGGGTTTTAAATGAGCATAGAGGAAACCTGACGGCAGACTCGACGCTTCCGGGGGAGTGACGGACTTGCATTTAGGACATAAGAGAACAAAGAGCTGAGCTTTAATAGGTCTGTCTTGATTCTGATTAGTGGGAGGAAGTCGCAGATGCAACGTGTTTAATTAAAGGTTGTCACCCGGAACCTAACATTAAATTAGCTTCAGTGTTAATTGCAACTAAAAAGCACAAGGCAGTGAGTTCGGCAGTCGCCGCTGACTACACGTCAGTCAGTGTTGTTGGACGTCAGCAGCCTACAGGCTCCAGCAGGATGGAGCCAAATCGGAGCCATACAGTTTGAATATCTGAAGAAAAAAAATTGAAATCGAAAGTTAAATTTTATTTTTGAACTGAAAAATCAAGCACTGTATTTAAAATAAAACAAAGTGAGGAATTTTTTTTTCTCTTTTTTCAGGGTTTTTTTTACTTTCAGTTTCAGATTTTAAGTTTTCATATTCAAATATTCTCAACAAACTTAAATTTTTGTTTTTATTTTAGTTTCAGATTCCTGTTTTTCAGTTTCAAACGTCTGGCCCTGATGGGGCCTGGTGGGATCCATCCGCCACAGGAATCTGATAGCGTGGAAAAAAAAAAGTAAATAAAACACTGAAAATTTAAAAAAAGAAAAGTAAATAAAAAAATGAAAAAAACTAATAATTAAAAAAAATTATTTTGTTCTATCTTGAATACAATGCTTCATTTTTCAAAGTTAAATAAAAAACAACTTGACTTTCAGTTTTAGCTTACACTTTTTTAAAGTTTTTTTGTAGATATTCAAACTTTATGGCCCTAATTTGGCTCCACGCAGCAGGCAGGTGGTGGTGTGCTGCATTAGATGTACGCTGCATGCAAATGTGGTAACCATATTAAAACGATATATCATTCAAATGTTCAGTTGAAACAAAGTTCTTTTTTAACATCAAAACAGGAACTCTCAAAGGTGTGAACTTTCTTTGTGTGTTTTATGGAAGAAACTTCAGAATGGGAGTTGAAACTGCCTCTTCATCCTCAAAAGCCAGTTGCAGTGCACACAGTTGTAGTGCTTCACGTCTGAGTGATGGCAACATCCACCGCCATGTGCAAGGCCTCTGTGTACTACTCTGTACTGCGCTGCTCTGTCACGTTGATTGTTCATTTCCACACTTCGGTATGATTCAGGTGTCAAGGGAGGTTTAAGTCATAACTGTTGAAAAAAAAAAAAAAAACAGGATGGACTCCACTGATCCGCTTCTTCATTTCAACTATTATCAACTGCGCCATCCATCTGGAGAGCACTGGTGTGTTTATTTGTGGGTGTGTGGGTGTATGGGGCAGCCTCTGCTATTTGGGTTTAGCAGTTTTGCTGTTTAGAGTCTGAATCTGTGCACCTGCGCACCCAATTGTGTTTGTCTGAGACATTTTAAACACCCTCTGCCACCTATCCATCTCTCAAAGATGCCCAAGGTGTCTGATTCCCAGCAACGGCAATTAACCTTTCTTAAATCAGGAGGTTACCATAAGATAATTACCTTCATGCTGGTGATGCACTGATGTCCACAGCTGGGAAAAAGACGTTGAGATCTCTCTGAGAAGATGAGCAACCAAAATGAATGCTGCGCCCCACCATAAAGATTTACCATCTGCATGAGGTGGTTTGCAATCGATCAAAGCTCTGTGGACTATAAAACAGGCTGATCTCTATTTTAAGAGTCACTTCAAAGCATAATCACTTCCTTGGCCAAAAATATCTGCATCTCTTTGCTTATTCAGCAAATGTAATCACTTCCATGACTCCTCCTTCTCACTTTTGTTTCTCTCATCAACTATGAGTCGTTTACACCCACAAAACACATAATGCACTCAACATGAGCAGTATTTACTATCAGTGGTCAGTAAGTACCTCAGAGACGCGGCCGTCTACTAAAGGCCGAATGAAAGAAAAGCTGACGCTGGCTAGTTCAGAGCTATAAACATTCAAAATCCACTAATTGCACTGAACGCAAATGTTATACAGTACATCCTGCAGGTCTTTATCCTGTGGGATCCTGAACAAAAGCAGTACATTTATACCTAAGTTATGCCAAGCATTTATGTAGTACTCTGTGTTATTGTAAGGACACAATTCAAGCGCTTGTGGATGTGGGGAGAGAACTTTTTGAATAAGATCTCACAGCGTAGTCAATAATCTGAACATTTTCCAAACAAAGATACATGTAAACTGAATTTGCAGCCATAGAAAAAAGACAAATTATAAGGGCCTGTGGTAAAAGTGTGCACTAGTTTGTTGAAGATTTTTCACTCAAAAAGATAATCTGTGAAATGCCCATCAGTAAAGATCTAAATATTTATTTCTAATTATTCACATGTTTAAATGTCATATTTTAAAGAGATCTGCGTAAAATAACAGGCCGTGTATGAGTCTGTGGTTGTAAAGTCAGCCTCAAGACTTTTATTGTCATTCGACCCACAAAGTGATGATGCAAAGCAACATTTACGTCCATTCGTTATTTACTCAAGCTCAGAGTGTAGTCACACGCACTGGCAGATTCTGTTTGTACATACAAAACGCTTTCATGAATGCTAAAACTGAATTTCATTTGTACATTTCATTTTGCAAAATAAAAAGTCATAGAAATATATTCACAAATGTGTAAATGCCAGCATGCCATCACTTATTCATATTTCTATTTCAGTACATTTTTTTTATGCAGCCACAAGTAACTGATTACAACTTTGCGAATTAGTTACAAATACTACAATTAGTTACAAATACTAATACTCGCATCTGCAAATACTCACATCACAACGGGATGAATGTGTAGAACAATTTGCAACACTTTGACTTTATATGTTCATCAGCAAAAACATTAGTTTTTTAAATTCTCCGCATAAACAAAATTGCACATAACTACAATATAATTCGATTATAATCCACCATGATCAAACTGCACTAAACGTATATACTTTCTCTGTAAATTGCCTTGAAATGACTTTTAGGATGAGTCGGTTGTAAAAATAAACTAAACCTAACCGAATTAAATCGCTGAGTTAAAATCCTGTACGTCCTTTCTGTTTCTGTAACCATGGCAAATTCTGAATAACTCCTTCAACATTACAGCCAATCAGGTCATTTATGTGTTTGCTCAAGTTGATACATGAACACGAACACGATACAAGGCTTTTTTCTTTTTCCTTCCTGCCCCGCTGTCGCACTGACGTCCCCTCTTGGCTACCTAATGAAATTCCCTCTCTGTCACGAAACTCTTGTTTTGGTCTCCTTCTTGCTCAGGTGGAATGTCACCATGTTTGAACATCGCAGCAACAAGACACAGCTGACATTTGACAATAACAATTACATTCAGAGGCATTCAGGGAGATGTTGTTGACTCACACTTGGGAGACACATGTGTGCCATGCAGATAAGGAGAATTAATCCCCTCTTAATACAGAGAGGAAATCAATAATTGAGGTGTTATCAACACCTTCCCAACCTCCCTGCCAGGTTCTTTCTTCCTTTACGTTGCATCTCTCACACTGAAATATCTATTTGTCTTTATTATAAGAGATAAATTATGAATATGTGATTTAACCAAGCATTTACAATGAGTTTTTATAGAACATACTGACTTGTTTCATATCAGTGATCATGGCTTAATGATAGCGATGAGTTAATTAGTGAAGATCTCGTCTAATTTAAAGACCTTTCTTGTCATGAAACCCAGTAATTAGTCTTGTAGACATTTTTTTTCTTTCCTTGTCGTATCACTTTTCACAAGCCTGACTAGAAAAACCCAACATCTTATTATTTGCATGATTCTTTTCTGCATGAATATGTATTTTGACACATTCTTGCATCAAACAAGTCAGTTTGTAAAACATGGCCTTTATTTTTTTCTACTCATCATTACACCTCTGCCTTCCGCCAGCTTCCGTGTAATAATCATCTAAATACATTGGTCACATTATAAGGTTTTGACACAGGGCAGCTGCTTTTTGCGTATTCTTCATTTTAAGCCATCTTTATGTCGGCTTCTCTGGCTGCAAACTGTAGCAGTCGCATCTCAGTCGTCTCTTTACTTGTTACGCTCGTATGGTTACAAAGGCGAAGGTGAATAAACAAACATACCATAATATGGAGACGTTTATCTCATACAATCCTGCTTTTCCGGTGGCTGAAGCTTTACTCCACATTGTTAAACAGTTTGTTTAAGTTCATTGTGGAGATTGAAGAAGCCGTCTGGATGTGAATGAATTTGTGTGTCCTGAAACTACTGACTCATGTTTTTAAACTTCTCCAAAAGTTCAATAGAGCTTTTAGACCTCAGATTTTCCCCGGTGGGGGCATCGTTTTTTTTGGGGGGGGGTTTTGTTATGGCATGAAAAACACAAGCACTTATATACTAAAGTGATCTTGGAAAGTGTTTATTTTAACATAAAACACACCATATAAGAATGGTTTAAAAAAAACACTCTGACTCCTGAGCAAATAGGGCTTTTTCCCTAAACCCCTAAGAAAAGTTCAACTATAAGTAAAGGAAAAGAAGAATAAAGTCTCCTAACTAATTGTAAGACATGTAAAGTTGAAATTTTGAAAAAACTGCCTGGAAAACCTTTTTACACTTTCATGCGGTGTTGTCTCCGATGTGTCCATAGTCCAGTTTAACACAAAAGCGTGAATGAAAAATGTTTTCTTTGCATTTGCACGCCTCCGGCATCACTGGATGTGACGTAGATGGTCAATCCTAAGCCATCCAGATATACTTACCTGCCCTTTTTGCTTTTGTTTTGTGAAAAAGTGTAATGGAAATCCATCGAAAGATATTGTCTTACAGTAAAGCAACATTTAAAGATCCCAATTCTCAACTGGTGTCACTCAAGTGGGAGCCTGTTGCTGTTGCTTTTTCAGGTTATGTCTTTCTTCTTATCTGCATAAGATTTTATTGTAATTTAAACTATACCTTCTGTAAATATTTCTTCATGTTGATTTGGATGCTGTTCAGGAGAATTTCTTTGTGGACACGTGGCTGTGATGGAGCACCATCTACTGAACGTAGTTTTTAGAAGCCATGAAGTGTATGAAGAGGTAGGACGCTGATGTGCTGATGAGCAAATATATTTACTGTATCTCTCCTGCTACACAACGATGTTGACAAATCTAAAGTTTCAGTGTCATAACTGTGTAAAGTTGCTAAGCTTCAACTAGCAGGGTCTCATCTTCAATTATCTTCTAACAAACTAATTAGTTGTAATCAGCATGCATATGGAAGTCATGCTCCCACTGTCACTAGGATTGAAACCATCACTTCGTCCATCATGAGTCAGCGTTCAACAACAACAACACTTCTCGGCTATTACTCACTCTTCCTGCCGCTAAAGGCCAGCCCACTGCACCAACATGATTCACATAATGATCTCTGCAAAGCCAAATGTCTATGTAACAGATACTCCTGTCGGATTTAATCAATATATACTCCTAATATTCAGTCGTGCAAGTTTTATGAGGAATTGATGGTAATACAAGGCTGAAAAAAAACAAAAAAACATTTCAAAATCTGCTATCAGTCCCTGTGGTTTATCATTTGCATCTGACGCGGATGGAAGCAGACACATGCGGGTAAAACAAAGCTCTGCAAAGATGACAGGCGGCTTTGTTGTAGGTTGTGAGTTGGTAATTTCTTTTGGCTTGTGTCTATGAATGATGGCTTCATTTTTTTTATGTTTTTTTCCCCCCCAGGGAGAAAATGTGACATGTCAGCAGTCTGATGTGTTTTACTTCAGCTGATCTGGTATCAAGGCCAGGGCTCTCTCATGAACGAGAGAGTTTTTGTTTTGTTTTGTTTTCTGTGTGGATGTCATAAGCCGACGCTGAACAGACACGTGACAGTGCTAAGGGACGAATCTGATGGATGAAAACCATTCCTCTGTCCTTATTGTCTTTCTGTGATCCTGCCTCGCGCTCTCCCCCGACAATCGGCACTTTTTCTCTTGCAGCCTCACTGCTTTTAAGTCCAGTCGACAACTGAATGCACAGTTTATTGAATTTATCCAATACATAATCTCCATGTGGTCCCCAAACTTGTTCTTTCTATAGAAAACTGATGTAAAAATGAATAAATAAATAAGTTTTACTTTGGTTTCACTAAGATATTTTTATCCTTTTTCTCAAATGTCAGGCTCTTACATTAGGGTTGGATAGGTGGTGGCAGGTTGCATAATCATCCCACCCCAAGACCCTAGGAAACATTTGAAACTGTGTCTTGACGTGTCAAAATAATAATCTGCAATCCAGTATGTTAAGCTGAAAACAGTATACCCAACTCCTTTTCTATGGTAGTAAATTGCTTATGGGAATAAAGTATGAGGCTGCAGCGTATCTTGTGGTAGCTCTGAGTGAGTTGTCGTGTCGGTCTGTTACGTCTCAGTTAAACCAATAGCTCACACCCTCCCCCATTGATGGAGTTCACAGCCTAACTGCCATTAACCTGACACCAGACTTGCAGAATAAGATCAAAATGCCAGCGTGGTAAAAAGTTTGGTGGCACGGTCAACACATTCAACAAGCTTCTGTACGTAATGAGAAAACATCATTGGATGTCAGGAAAAAACAAATCAGTTGTGTTGGCTAAAAGCCAGTCTTTGCTCAACGTATCAGCCGGAGCCACTGGGTTTTTGGTGTCGCCTGTTTTTTTATTAAAAACAGGGATAATTTCTGAGACTCTGGTCTTGAATTTCCCCTCCTATTATCTTCTATTCGCTCACACAAAAACGAAACCATGAGACTTGTTCTACAAAGAGACGTATGTTGAGCCTAAAGCCAAAGTCTTCAGTCACATAGGTGGGTCTCCAGTAACCTGACTACTTTACTACTGTAGCTAACCTTGAACACACTTCACGTTTAGTCATTCTGTTCAGAATGAGAGACCGGCTGTGAAAAGTCTTACACAGATTCCTTTTCTGATTGTCTTCTCTTTGCCATGCAGACTGTCGGCTGAGCTAATGTTATCCAAACCCCATGAGCTGTGCATCAGCTATGCCACCTAATGTCGCTGTGAAGTTACAGTAGAGCTAACTGCATGTGTCACCTTGCCACCAAAGTCATGTATGCGCTCAGATGCTGATAAAATGCATACAATTATAGGCTTAATAACTTTTTCATGTTTAGTCCTGATTTGCTGCCAATTTAGTTTTTCAAAGCAGCCCGTTTAGGACTCAAATTAGAAAATTGATTAGTCTAATTGAATTTTTTAACAGAGAGTATTCAATCAATAAGTTTAATCTAACTTTTATTTGGCCAAACACCAAACTGATTTTCACTTATCCTTCATTATGGGAGAGTGTCAAACCCGTCTCGACTGGGCCACGTGCCAGATTAGACCAGCTTTGCCTCGGTAAATCTCACATAGAACTAGCAAATGTGGGATTAAAATTATAAATTACAGTGGCAAAGAAAAAAAAAGGGGCCTTAAATTAACCAATCTAAACCTAGAGTACAAAGGTGTTAATTTCATGCAGGCTATTGTTTCTGAGAGAGGACGAGACAGTCTGCTGCAGTTTCTGCTGTGAAACAATTACTTTTATCGCAGCATGATGAGATGGCAAAACACCTAAAACAAGCAGCAAAATTAAAGCTCTAAAAGCAAACTAAAAGTCGGAGATGAATTTTGGTGCTGTTGCTCTGACTGATTGTCTTATCAGTGCCCAGGGCGGCATCTCACCAGGGTATCTTTTGTTTTTTTTTCCCTCACTAATTTCCACGTTACATTGATGTTACAGACATTGCTGACATTTAGAGGAAAAGGGAGATGGGGAGGGGATGATGTGTAATACAACTAAGATGACTAATTAACACTAATTTCAAAGTGAAATCCATCAGCGTCTCAGTGCCTCAGCTCAGTTTTGGTAAAGATCTCTGTCCATTTTTCACCACCGTAATCACGTATGTCACCCTTCCGTGCTCTCCGGACATCCACGGATGAGTGAAAACTCTGCTGCAAACAGCCTTTATTGCAGACTGCTTATTTAATATCTTTCCCCGTGCCCATGTACACACTTACAGTTTTATTAAATATAGTCTTTGGCTGCATAACAGCTGATACCAACAGCAACAAAGTCAGCAGCGTTCACAGGAGGGTCAGACTCTAGAGAGCAGCTGTGCAATATGACTTGCTCTTGTTTGAATAAGTCCTGTCGGTTTGTTCTGATGGTATGGTGAAGAATAAGTGCATAAAACGTTGAATTTTATTCTATATATTATTTATTTTTGTTCAGTCATGGTTATAGGCCAGGCAGGGCAAACACAAAGGCAATTCAGAGTGCTTTACATAGGTACAGTAATGCATCGAAACAGTACAAACAAAGTACAAGCTTAATCCAATTTGATAGAAGGAGGAAGCAGAGGTAAGGAGGTGGCAGTGGGACACAATATAAGCTAAAAGCACTAGACTGGATTGTATATCTAATGCACCTTTCTCTCAGAGAATTGGAGTATTATTAGTGTCGGATCAAAAAAAAAAAAACTTTTACAAAGTGTCTGTCTTCATATTATGGCTGAATATTTACAATTTTTATACTCAGTTGTAAAAGTGAAGTCAAAGTGACATCAAATGACTGCATTTCCTACGATTTAATATTCATTCTGAGTAATATGATACAGTGGCATGGGTCGATATTTAACCCTAACCCTAAATGGACCTGGATGAGTTTCTACGTCACTTCAGAATATAAATTCTCAGTTTAGGTTTTATGGTATGACTTTTAGATGGCAACCTACTGAAGGAGCGAGGGGGCTCGAGAGGGAGGGAGAGAGAGAAGAGCAGAGAGCATAAAAAGACTGCAGGAGGAACTAGGTCAGAAGGTGGGGAGAGATTTTCTGATTTTGCAGACAATCCCAGTTAACAACCACATCCGTGAACTATCGAATGTGCTGAGAAGGCTGCACACATGGCTGAGGTGCACAGTGGGGCAGCACGGCCCCCATTTTCATAGAAAATTTATTATTCTGGAAAACCAAAGAATACAAATGTGAAATAATTTTATGATAAGACTCAGGTTTCGATAGTTTTTGCGTATGCAGGTTGCCACCTTTACACATAAATTGTTTATCAACGTTCACAGTGACTGGAGAATTATTTTCAACATGTACATTAATATTCATAAATCTTCACCTTTATCACATAGGAAGAAAGTTTGCGAAAGAAGAAACTGCACCTCGGTGGAGCTTATGTATAGTGCTGCTTCATGTCACACCTGAATTCACTTCTTGAGCATTATGTTCACACATCAAGTTTAGTAATTAAGAGCTCTATTATGCAGCTATCACGTCAGTGAAAAGCAGCAGGCCTTGAGAGCGCTCTGAATGACACTTTTGTTGCCATAGCTTTTTTTAAATTTCTTCCCCTGGCCTCTGCAACAACCTCCTCTCAGATAAAGTACGCAATACACAGTGTTTTGCAGATTAAAACCAATTAAAAAGTGCAAATAATTACATTTTTTGCTAACAATTTTATAAAGCTTACCTCACAAAAATGTTCAACTCAGTGCAGCATAGTTTAAATTCAATTTGTGGTGACTTGAAACCCGAACGTAGAACTTATTCATCACAAGAAATATTTGGTATTATTAATATTCTTGCCTTCAGTGTTTTTCGATGATTGTTGGAAAATCCAAACATCCAGGTAAACAGCAGACAAACAGTCATATTCTCAAATAAAGATAGATTTTGTTTAATTTAAAGATTGTTGTTTTGCAAAAGATTAAAATGTTGCATCTCACATGTTGCAGTCATGGAAGTTGATTTAATATGACCCTTAACGATCTAAACGAAAAAGCAGCTACTAACTGACGATTGACCCAGTCAATCCCTTCGAACATTAAACCCTGCAAACACTGCGAAGTAATTTACTAGCCGTTAGTCTGATATTGCATTTTTATCCTTGTAAGCTCAAATATTTCTCACTGACATTGAAGAAAAGCCTGCTCAGTGCAATAAATCTCTGTGTAATCAAACCTATCAGAGGGATGACAATGTTCCAACGTACAATGTGGAGGTGTAGGTCAGACTTTAATCCTTCCTATATAAGTGTGATGAAGTGTTTGAATTTACATTGGATGAACTCCAGAAACACAGAACATTCAGTAACCATATTAATTGAGCCTACAAACATTCACTAGTGCCTACTTTTATGAAGCTTACATTTTTCTTCATGGAGGTTTTAAAAGAGTGGTTGTGGCATATTGAACTATTTTAGTTCTTTGTAAACGGATGTTCCCAATAATGTTCCAGGTTGGGTTTTAAGTTGCACTCCAACAAACCTTTAGTTGGATCGTCCATGAGAGCATCTCCACGGTGTCACAGTTTTTGTGTTGTTTGTTCTGTTTTATTTTCAAAGCCTGTGTCCTTGTGTTTTAGTTCTGTCTTGATTTTCTTTTGTTCCCGTCTGCCCTGATTGTTTGCACCTGTGTCTCCTCAAGTCCTGTGTCTACATCTTGTCTTGTTTTTCCCTTACTTCCTGCTGGTCTGAACTGTTTTTCCTTTTTTAGTTCTGTTTTTGTCAAGTTTGTGCTCTTATTTTTTTATTTTGTTTTGGATCTTGCTCAGCAGCGCTTTTTGTTAAATAAATCATGTTTCACAATCCAAACCCCTAATTTTACTGTGTTACAAGGTGCATGCATTAAAAAGAAATCGGTCCATTAACAAGGACAAGTTCATGGCCTTAAAGGAAAAGTTAAAGTACAAGTAATCAAAAGTAAAGATGTGGTTTAGAATACAGGACACCCTCAAAGAGGTATTTTTTTCTCTCATTGTGGTCCACTGTTACATTTTTGTTGAGGGAACCTGTCTCCAACAAAAGTAATGATTTTTCACCTGTCTCCCTCTTTAAAGTTGGTCGCAGATGTCATCTCATCCCCATGTTTATCTCAGGCCATTTCGTACACCCTTTATTGATGTTACCTATCCAAGGAATTCGATTGCAGGCCACTTTTTTTTTTCTTTCAACTGCACAAACAACTATACTCTCTGACACACACACAGAGACATGTTTATGAGTTTGTTTGCTGTTTTTTGGTTGTTGTTTTGTTGTTGTTTTTATCTGTCTGTGAGGTTGACAAAGTGGGGGGAACTTTTTTGACGTCCCGGTTTCTTTGTGGTGGGGACCCTTGGATGTTCCACTGCGTCCTCCGCTTTGACAGAAGCGAGCCCATCAGGAGAGGGAGGATTAATTCTCCGCATCTGTGTGTGGATCAATACATCCAGTCGTTCGCTGTTTGAGAGGGAGGGAACCATGCTGTTTGTTTTGGCGACAGGAGGGCAGGCAGCTCCTTTGAGGGACCACAGACAATATGCAAAATACATTTGAGCTGTCGCAAGGTAAAGCTTGTGTAAGCAGAGTGAGCAAAGTGCAGTGTGTGTTTTGTTGGCAGTAGCATAATTAAAGGTACATGTTTGCATTTGTGAATACCTGTACTGCATTTTTGTGTGTGTGTGTGTGAGTGTGTTCAGAATTGCATGATTATAGTAGCCCTACTCTGAGAGCGGTGGGCCAGTCTTTTAAGCCCCAGAGGTTTTGATAAAGAGTATAGGTCACAGTGGCAGTTGGGACTGTCTGTGACACTGCCTGCTCAGAATCAATAAAGAGAGAGGGCCCGGAGTCCTCAACCAGGCTGTCAGCGCTCATGGTGGTTTGATGCCGAGGTGAGCTGCCCTGTGCACTGCCAAGGTCGGCCGCAGTTTTGAAGAGGTTGCGGATTTGCGCTGGGTAAACATATCGTTCTTTCAATGAGAATACAAAGCAGCCGTGCTGTGATAACTGTCAGTGAAAAGAACACACTGACAAAACAGCGAGGCTAGACTGGAGGACAGAGAGGAAGCAAGACAAAAACCCAGAAGAAGCTTAATAATGGCAGACAGACAAGGCAGAAGACATGAATACAGAGAAGCAGCGAGCAAAATAGAGTGGCAAAGAACAATCTCAACATTAACAGGACGGAACAAAATGTTCTCTGTTTCATAGGTGAGTGGGAAAACCACAGATTCAGAAACTTCTGTTTCAACTGTATTAAAATGATCCACACAGAAGGTGCACAGGTGCAAAATGTGGATCTGCATGTGAAAAAAGCCCTAATACTACAACATAGCTTGGTGTATGAGTAAATCATCTGAAAAGTGCTTTGATAGTGACAGTAATTTCACTGGAGGCGATTATCATTCTCTCACACAGATGGGTTCAGTCTCTTCATTGAAAAAGCCCAGAAGCTCTCTCTGTGTGCTCGTTCTGCTCTCTGTCTCTCAGCACAAGGCACATTTCCACGGGGCTGATTAATGCAAGCTGTAATTAGCGTTTAATAGAAATTACCGTTTCAGATTTCATGAGCAATCCAACACTCAACTCATTCCAGACGAGGGTACACAAATTAGTCAGCTGATGTTACTTGATGAGTGAGCATGTTGACAGAACACACTCAGCTTTCATTGAATCCATCTTTAGAAAATGACAAAAAGGAGATATAAATGATGAAGTACATTTTTGTAACGAACTTCTGAAAGCAGGGAAATTAAAGATTTGATAGCGATGAACTGTCTGAAGCCATGGTAGCAAGTAGCAGCGAGGTGGCGGAGGGACGCCTTGTGTTTAACTAGGCAGATGAAATGATAATCATGGCAGCGCACTGCCATTATTAAGTGTGGGCGAGGCTGAAACGTTTCTTGAGACTCTTGACTTCAACAGGAGCTGGATCAAAAGGAGATCTGCGAGAAAAGATGTTGCTGAGGACTGAACAGTGTGAACAAATCAGCCTTGGTATTACAAATGATGTATTGTTCAAATGAGTCACGTCATGGATCACACGCAGGCAGTGGTGGAATCAGTAGTGAGCAGGAACAATGAAATAAAATGAAATGGGCCCTGCAAGTAAAGGTTTTCAAATATAAACATCAAATTGTGTTCACATTTACATTTACTCATTTAGCAGACACTTTTATCCAAAGTGACTCACAAATCAAGGAATAGACCCAAGCTGCAGTGTGAAAAGGACACCTTGTAGTAGGCATGGGGTATTAGTTCAATAGAACGGATTTGTGAGGATTAGAGCAATGTAGACAGAAACACGAACCAATAAGTGCAACAAAATAAAGTGCAAAGGATTAAGGTGATGGTGTGTTTTCAAGAGATTCTCGAAGATAGAGTGGGATGCCCGTGTACTTACAGCCTTTGGTAGCTGATTCCACAGTTGGGAAACTGCCTTTTAGACATGACTGGACTATATTTGTCTTTGTGTGTAAGGTTGACGATGCCAGGCAACATTCCTGCGAGGAAATGCAGTGATGGAGTCAGACTATAAGCCAGTGTTCCTCAACCCGGGAACTCAGGTTCCACTGTCCTGCATGTTTTAGATGTCGCTCGGCTCTAACACACAAGACTCAAATTAGCGGATGATTGACAGACCTGTGTAGACCTTGATGCCAAGCTGATGATGACCCAGTCATTTAAATCAGATGTGCTAGAGTAGAGCAACACCTTAAATATGCAGGTCAGTGGGCCCTGGGGACTAGCTGGCGTTCAAATCAATCATAGCAGCTCTTTAAAAGAGCATCAGAGACTTGGTACACTGGAAATCGGTGGAGCTCAGTGAGTAGCAGTGTGACTTGAACCTTTATGGGTTCATTAAAAGAGCTTCATGACACACGCTGGCCGACCAGCAAGGAGACCATTACGGCAGTGAAAGTGAGAAATAATCATGGCTTGTATTAAGACTTTGGTGGAATATTGAGTTTGATAAGGGCTGATATTTCTGATGTTCTAAACTCAGCGACATGAGCAACCGAGAGAGATGGAGAGTCAGTACTAATTTAAGGTTATAATGGACAGAATGGTTGGGCAGGTTGACCAAGAGTTCAACCTTAGAGAAGCACTGAGATTGAGGAGTTAATGTAGAAATGGCATGAGAAACCATGTGAGCAGATACCTGAGCTCTGCATATTGAAAAGGGGTCCCAGCACCAATCCATGGGGCACCCCCAAATGAGAGGTGAAAGGGTGAGGATGTTAGCACTTGTCATGACACACTGACTAAATGAATGCCCAGGGAAGTAGGAGGCAAACCAGGAGTTTGCTTTGCCCAAGATTCTCATGTTCGAGTGCGCTTACAACTAGATGCGGGAGGTCAAGTAAGATGAGAACCGAGGGCCGACCCGTGGCTCTGTTCTCAAAGCCTCTATCACTGACAACAGAGCAGTTTGATGAAGTGATCGCTTTTTGAAACCAGACTGAATATGATCAAGGAGGTTATTCTGAGAGGAAACTCAGGCTTGTTTGAAAACTGCCCTTTTAATAACGCTTGAACCTTAAAGTTCTGAAAGCGCTCACTGCCTTAAGAAAGGCCTCCTCGTCTCTTACGCGTTTATAATTTGCTACTCATGCATTGTTGGTACATGTCACTGTTATAATTTAAAGTAAAAGCAGCAAATTCAGACACTTAAAAAACTGCATCTATGGAATATCTGTATTTCTACATTAAAAATGCTTTCTGGTAAAATTGTAAGCGATCAATCAGTATGCAGTATTTCATACGTTTAGCATGCTATTGCCTTTAATCTGATAAACAACCAGTCATTAAAGTTGTCAGGTGACTGAAAGAGGTTAACAAAATAACTCTAAATCTGTTGAACTGTCGTGGAGTATAAATTAAAAGTATAGCTGGAAATAAATTAAGTATGGGTACTTCAGTTTAGAAAGCTTACTTACTTTAAATATATAATTGATTACATGGTTACATTTTACTGCAGACTGATTCTGGCATTTTGGAGATAAATGGATGCTAATGTCATCAGCTGAGAGCGGTAAATTGGAAACCAGTAGAAGGTGTTTATAGATACAGAAAGTCATTTGGAAAGGAAGATACACTGGATCAGCACATGAAAGGCAATTGTTAGGTTGAAAAGGATGAGTAAACTAATGAGGCCAGATTCTGCAGCTCTGAGGAAGTCATTAGCATGCTACCATTTGCTAATTAAATCTCAGAAGGAAGAACAGAGGAGGTATGAGAATTACAGTAGTGTAAGACATACCTGCATTTGTTCCTAAATCAAAGACTTTTGAGAGAGGCATGTTAACCTCATAGTAAGAGCTAGTTGACATTCATCTGGCACAGACATAACATTTCCTTCCCCAGACACGTGCTCGTAGCACAGCAACCAAATTTAAACTTGAATTAATAAACCAACTTCAGCCTTTCTGTTTATTTGAAATATTGGTTGAATTTTGGATAGATTTGATAAACAAATTGCACTACACAATGACAATTTCCATGAGCGCCCTGTTTTGAAATGTGTTCAAACTTCTTTGCAGCGTGAACTAGTTCCCAGAGGTAGGCTTTCCCACTCTTTTATCACAAGTTGAGCTAAGACTCGATTTGTAAAGAGCTGCTATTGACTTAGTGCCCTCTTAGGGCATGGATTGAGGCACATGGTTGCCCTTCATGAGCTTGCTTCTGCTTCCTGTGAACAAGACGTTTTACCTCTCCACTGTTAACATCTGCACGTTTAAGAAAGGAAACTGACGTGAAGTGAAAAATCTACATAATCTGTTGGTTTCCTTAGCTAATCTGTGTCTTTGTTTTTTATTTTATTGACTGGTTTTATATTCATTTATTTTGGATTTAATTAGAATGAATTGTATTATGCGTAGATTGTAACAGCTTGGGTATAACTGGAATACAAATGGGTTACTGCTGTATACGATTTTATTGGACTTCGTCGAGTTTCTCCACCATGTTTGTCTTCTTGAGATGACTTTCGATGTGAAGTAGCGCTACACAAATACACTGAAATCAACTGAATTTCATTGCTTTTGAAAAGAAATGCACACCATGCTGTCAAGAGGTGCTTTCTTGGAAAGCACTTAATCCTTAATCCTCACAAAGATTTAAAAAAAGTAAATATGTAAGATATTATGACAAAAGTCTCATTGTGAGTCTTGTCCCATGTCTCTGCACCAAACAGGCGAAGTGCTCCGTCTCGGCAGAATCTCTGGCCACATTGTGAACGGCGGCTGGTCATCCTGGAGCTCTTGGTCTCAGTGTAGCAGAGACTGCAGTCGTGGAATCCGGAGCCGAAAGAGGACGTGCAGTAACCCAGAGCCCCGGTCCGGAGGTCAGACCTGCCTGGGTCCAGCACAGGAGTACCAAGAGTGTAATATCACCCCTTGTCCAGGTAAGACATACAATTATAAATATATATGCGAGCTGCTATTTGTGTGATAGTGTTTAAGACTTAAGCACAGATTTTTAAAAAAAGCAAAACATCTAAATTGGTACAGTGAGCAGAGGAGACGCAATAACAAGTCATGACCCAGCACTATGGAAATTTTTATTTTTCACTCTCTCAGATAGATACCAACTACTCCATATCATATTTAAGCTTCCTTTTACTGTTTGATTAATGTATAGAGAATCACAGTGACAAATGACAATGGACCTACAAAAGAAATCAGTTGGAGATAAGAGGTGTGACGAAGACCCCAATTTAGACCATGAATCAAAGAGACAATCCCTGTGGTTCTAGTATGTAATTACATTTCTGGGTAATTGTGCTGCCAGCTATGGGAGGCCTTATTCTGTTGTGAAAAGCCCTGAGACAATGCATTTTCAACACTTGTCTGGTGGAGGAAGGCAAAAGGAAGCTTTCTAATTAAAAGAATACTCTGTCTGACAAGGGAAGTAAGCCGTCTTAATAGAATCCAGTACTCAGTTTGGCATGAGGCCCACCCTGTATCCAGCAGGGGCCCCTAACAAGCAAGGAGGACTTCATCTCAGATGATTATTAATCAAGCCCCCTGAAGAAATGCTTTGGTATCCTTGCTGAAACCCTGGATCTGCTCATCATCTCCAGCATCCACAATCTGTCTTCGTAACTCTTTCCAGGCAGAAAGCAAACAAAGTAGACAAGATAGTGAATGGCCATCAATTCTGTCCTTATAGCTTGTTAATTCATTCAGTGGAAGTGCAGATGGATCTGAGAGCATCAGATATGCCTTATCTAGAAGGATGGAAGTGTTCTCCTTGAGTGAAATGACACTTGGATGGGCTTTGATTTCCCCTGCAGTGCATCCCTACTCTAATTCATGTAGTACACCTATTCTGAGATGTTGGCTGTAATAACTCCATAGTTACAGTGTGCTGATGAACAACTCAACACTTCTGTCCCCCCAAGGAACCAACTTATCCCACCCTGAGTTGCAGTGAATACTAATGCATACTCAATTAGCACCCCTCTGAAAGTGAGATATTATTTCTTAGTACACAGACTGCACTAGCAGACCAATTGTAATGCTCCTGTGGATAAATCCACTGCGTTTCAAATGTTAGTTTGAAAGAAGAAGAAGAAGGAAAGAAAGGGTGTTATGCCAACCATATATCCGGTCTGGAAACAAATTAATTCATGTTTTTATTGCACCTGTGCCTTAGATGAGACAATCCTTCATCGAGGGCCAAGAATCGACTTAAGTGTCAGTCTGCGATAGAGAAATTACACTGAGATGACGAAAAGCATCAGCAACATCAATTACCTGTTTAGAGCTGCAAGCTATCTCCGAGTCTTTAAAAAAGGAATCAAGACGGGAATTTCTCTCAGTAAAAATGTAGTGAGGGTTTTTAAAGAGGCGAGTGGAGAATATTTACCTCCGCTTTTGTTCACATGAAAGATTGCCATGGTTTTTTGTTGTTTTTATTTCTCCCTTTTTTGTATTTTTGTTCTTTTTTTTCTTTTCTTTTTCCTTCATCTGCTTCTTTTATTTGTGTATTTCTAATCAGGGACGAACGACAGCACAAAGTGTTTGTAGTTATCAATCATGTGTAAGTTTCAGCATTCGTTTGAAACAGCCAGATGAAGCACATTTTCTGACACATCATGATTAAAATACTCTCACACATATGTTGCTGCATGTTTCCTCCGAGACTCCTCTCGCTGTCAAATAGATCAGAATGACTTTTTCAAATCGCTACTTTTAGGATCTACTTCCTTAGACAAGGAGAAACTGTGAAATATGATGTTTCCTGCAATTCTCCATCTGCTTCGAAGGGAAAAGTAGTTTGTTCTTTTTAGTTTAGTTTTTTTTTTTTTTTTTTTTTTTTTTTGCATAAACGACTTCACTGCAACATCTCTGTTTTCAGTGGACGGCAGCTGGTCGTGCTGGTCTTCGTGGTCCAAGTGCTCAGTGACGTGTGGAGGGGGACACTACATGAGGACGCGGACGTGCAGCAACCCCTCACCAGCTTACGGAGGGGACATCTGCCTGGGTCTGCACACTGAGGAGGCGCTCTGCAACACACAGGCTTGTCCAGGTACACACAAACTCAACGACCAATCCATTACGTCTTCATGGTTTATTTTCTTTAGTTTTTGACAGCCTCTCTGAGACCGCTCATGTATCACTAATATACACACAGTCAAGTCGGTGCAGTGCACACGCTCCCACACACAAGCTGTGAGATATGCCTTTTCCATTGCTGTTTCCAGAGAGTTGGTCCAGGTGGTCGGAGTGGTCCCACTGCGACTCCAGCGGCTCCCAGCTGCGCGTGCGCCACTGCGATGTCCTCTTCCCCACTGGAAACCAGTGCTCAGGGAACAGCAGCGAGACCAGGCCCTGCTCTCCTGACTCCAATTTTATACCAGGTGATCTCACCAACACGCAACTTTAATAAAGTCTCATCACTCATAACTTAAACACTAATATAAGCAAGAAGCAATCTGCACCCGCTACCACCATATGTCTACTGAATTAATTCAGTTTATTTCCTATAATTTTGTGATAATGAAATACATTGTTGATCCTTCTGGGGGAGCTGCATCAGTGCAGAAGTCAGGTTTAATGACAGGGAAGTCCTCTTGGAGGTCATTTGGGATTAGAAGAGTTGTGTACAAGGACTTCTGAGAGTGGGAAGTGATTACATGGGGGCATGAACTCGGGTTCTATCCTTGAAGGAGACATAGTAAGCCCTTCTCACAATTGTGCAATATCTTTGTGAAGTGTCTGTGACACGGTTTGGTCAAAATAACGCATAAAAGGAGACTGTGAAATTTCGCCATGGTGGGGGCCTTATTCGATTTCTGTCCTACAGCTTGGAGCTACTGTCCCAACTTAAATTTGGACTGAAATTACGTTCAATAAGACTTGAAACCCATTATTATCATGTGAGGGAACTCCCACCTGCACCTGCAAAACCGAGCTCACACAAGCACGAGCCACACTGACAGATAAATGACTTGACTGAGCATTTTAGTCTCTCATACTTGAATTTTTCCTGCCTGCAAGGTCTAATAAATCCCCCTGGTCGTCTTGTTCACACCGACAAAGTGCCAGGGCTGTGTTGCTTTATTTTTTTCTTTTTTATTCATTTGGGGTTTTTAAGTCACTAATACATTTAGACACCTCAATATATGCTCTCAAGCGCATAAAAAGTTTTGATTTCATAATGCGTCACCTCTAAGAACAGTCAAATGAAACTTCTGGGTTAGATTCATATTGTGTTGGACAGGATGTCTTGATTTTGATTGTGACCATGCAGTTCATTTATTTACTGAATTTGGGGTTTTTTTTCTGTTTTGTTGTTCTGCTGCTCATTTTGACTCGTTTTATTGCTGATGTTGTGATAGTTGAGGTTGTTTTTATAACTTGTGTAGGAGTTTGGTCAACGCAGGTTGTTTCAGGGGTGCTGTAGAAAATAAACTTTGTCCTGACTTGATGATGACTGTGAATTTATGCAAAAGTTCTTTCACCAGCAGTTTTACTTTTCTAAATTAGAAGGGGGTCTCGATCCTCTGTGGCATGCCTGTTTTCATGGCAATCGTATCCTTGTTGCTCTAGGAGATAGTGTGATAGGGCAAGATACTAAAAGTGGTCAAATAAAAAAAGAAAAATACTATTGATTTCATAGAGAGAACAACTGCTCACCAGGGCTGCCAGCCTGCAGAAACGACAGCTCTCTGTCTGCTGCTTGAACAAATTCACTCAAAATAAGACTCAAGGCTCAAAGCACTATGTTAAGAAAGGAAAAAAACAAAAACTAATCAGTTTGAAAAGATAAAACTGAATTTGATTTGTACACAAGACAAAAGTAAGAAGCACTAACAGAAGGACTTGTTTATGTATGTAGTATCATACTGCCACAAAATCAATGTCGTGAGTTACTGTGCAGATTACATTAACAGTGTGTAACATACAGGAATCAGTCAGGGTGACATGGGAAATTACATCATGTACAAGTCAGCTATTACTGCCTTACTGGCTGCAGTGAAATATCTTTCTGCAACAGAAACCACCCTACAGCTCAGCCTTGATCTGATGTTTTCTACGCTGGAAAGTCAAAACATGCGATGAAATGATTCATGGAGAAACTCAACTGACTGGGTTACAAAAATAAATGTTACTAATGTTAGTCCTTTGCATTAAAGCTTCATGTCATTCATTTCGACTATATTCTGTGGTCACCTGGTGATTATTACTGCGGCATAATGTGCTTCTGTGGCGCAGATGCTGAAATGGGGAAACGCAGAGAAAATAGCAAAGGGGCTGGATGAGGAGGACAAACCAAAGAAAACAGCAAATGAGCTTCTTTGCTGTCAATCCCAGAGTTAGATAAAAGGGTATAGATCATCTTCTTCACTGTGCATGCAATAACAACTGTCTGATGAAGCCCTCGTTAGCGTAGATCAGCATGCCACTGGAAGTGGATTGAAAAAAGGAATAAAAATAAACCTTCTAATGACCCTAAAATGTTTTTTTTTTTTTTTTTATATGCTGTAACTAGTACATTTACTTTGTGTAGAAATATGTTTGTAAAATGAGATGCAACAAACACGAGGAACTGTATTTTGGCGACGCACCGCAACCTGGGCACAGTTGCAGCCCGCAGGAGCACTGTTACACACAGTCAGGAGGTATTATGGAGCATAATAGGTGTGGTAAATTACGCCATATGATGATCTATTATCATTTCCTTAATCAACATCTGTCCATGAAGTCCACTTGGCGAAGGGTGTTTTTTTTTTTTCCAGTTAATTTTAAATCGCCAAGTGCAGAATGGCATTCCTGCTTAAAATGCTTCGGTGGTTGTGACACAGACTTCGAGCTCCTTCTTATTCTCCAAATATGTCAGGCCGTGTCATCGACGGCAACACGTGGCCCCATTCACTGAAGCAAAGACATGAACTTTCAGTCTTAGTTTACTTTATAACGTATTAAATGGCAGCACTGCTGATGCAGGAAGCGATGCCTCACCAAAATATAGTTCCTTAAGTATAACTGTTTCTATGATTGTTGCGTCATAGTTAGTTCTGCAGAAGTTTAATGTCACAACAGTAGGTGAGAACATTTTGGAGTTTATAAAATTGTTGCTAGTAGAGATGTAGACTTGGGAGATATGCTCTTTAATGAGGCACAAATATTTATTATCTAATTACTTAACTAATGGCTGGATTCATCAATAGACTATTTGATTAGTACAACAATGAATAGATCCATGTACAGAACACCAGCACTCCTCATGATCAAAAGACATTATTAGTTAATATTTATTTATTATACATCATTTATTGACTTACTCTTAAACAGTATTTTAAACCGTGAATTTATTTGGAAGATTTTGTAACAAGCGGGTGTGTCATATTGATGCTTTTAAAGTGTTCATTCAAAGGATTTACAATTTTTAAACCTTTCACACAATTTTTGTGTGTTTACAGACGGTACAAATACGATTACTACTTTGTCTGTGAACAGACTGTAAGCTGTGCGTTCATTTAGTTCGTTTGTGGTTTTAGTCTGTTTTACGGGTTTGCAAACAAATAGATGCAAATGATAATGTAGTTCCTTGATAAAAAAAAAAAAAAAGCATTTAAAATCTAATTATAAGAACCAGTATCTGGTACAATAGAACTGGCTGTTTGAAAATTTTAGCGATAATTTATATTTATGTTCTTTATTAAATGCAGTTTGTGTGAAAGTTTCCACAGTGAGGTCTGTTGGAATTTGCATTTTCATTGTGCTGCTGAATAAAACATACCTGCCACCATGACAATCATAAAAAAATACAATAAAACACATCAGAACCTGACTCCAGATGCTGATTATCCCCCGTTTGCTGTTGTGCCTGACAAGGTCACAGTTTTTACATGAAACTGGCAGGTTGTGGCAGTGATATTTGTAAATGCACGCTTTGTTTTTTTAATAGCGCCAGTCATTGATGTTGATATCCTCCCGTGGCCATCTAAATTAGTCTTGAATTTAGTTTAGTCCTACGGCAAAATATAAAACCAGAATTTTTTTATTTTTTATTTTTAATCTTCAATAAATGTAATATGCCGCCTGTCGCTGCACTCAATAAACAGGACAAGTTAAGATGGTTATCTACATTTAAGCAAGATACAAATAAAGAAAATACTCCTAAATGTACGGCCCATAAACACTAGTTTGTCACACAAACCATTAATCATGACATCGGCTTAGACGAGCATCTCCTTATTGATTGTCTGTAATGTGAGATACAGAAAAGAATTGATCTCTGCCTCTCTGCTGGACAGAGATCATTAAAGCCCCTCCCTTTAACAAAGGACACTTGTGCTGAACATTGTTGCACCGGTAATACTGTAAGCAGTGTTGTCTATCGTTTTAATAAACTTCAGACGCGGCAGTTAATTATTAGATAGAATAAATATTTGATTGAAACATATATTCATAACCTTTCTGAATTAATTAGAGAGGACATAATACTCATTAAAACATTCATAGATCTTTACAGAATTACCCATTTGCCTTTTTACCTTATCATCCATCCCCTTTTATGGGAAAGGTAATCCATTAAGGTTCATTAGCAACATCTTGTACTTCATTTCCTTTTAATGGGAGCTGATACTTTTCATAAACTACTCCAGGTGCCACAGCCATGATTAGCTTCTGGAGTTTTTACGATTATCTGTTTTGTAGTAAGTATTGCTCTCATCCCCACAATAACCTTGAGGAGTACAATTTGTTATGCTAACAGGGTGTGTGTGTGTGTGTGTGTGTGTGTGTGTGTGTGTGTGTGTGTGTGTGTGTGTGTGTGTGTGTGTGTGTGTGTGTGTGTGTGTGTATTAAGATTTTTGCACTAATATTGTTGCCTTTCTGTGGGTTTTCTTTTCTTCTTCTTTTTCAGAAGTCTCGATTGCACGCTCCAGCCAGGAGGAGAGGCGCTGTGGAGGTAATTTGTGCGTGCGTGCGTGCGTGCGTGCGTGCGTGCGTGCGTGCGTGCGTGCGTGCGTGCGTGCGTGCGTGCGTGAATGGTATCTTTGGAAATTGAGCTGAAATTTAAACTATTATATGATTTAATTAAAATCAAACCACTATATAAGTGATCATGTTGGACTACTATTAATGTAAACTGATTTTGATTCATGGTTTAATTATAAATACGATTATCACCCAGTGGCTTTTATCGGTTTCTTGAAATATAAAGATGTATTAACTTTTTTTTTCCTTTATCCTTTCCTTTATCTTAAATGTTAAGTGTTTCATGAAACCAAGAGCACGCCTATCTGTGATTCAAGCTTGTCTTACAAACACTACGACGTAAACGTCTTCAGCAGAGGTCTAAGTGTGCAGTAAAAGTGCAGCTTTAGTCCTATTCACACATGATTATTAAAATCTGTGAAATTCAGGAAATGTATTATTACTTGTCTCTTTTAGGTAATATTAGTCCTGAGTAAAAAGGGCTTCAGGCTTGAAACTTTGCATGAAGCTTCAGTTTTTAGCCCATCTGTGGTGACGTGAAGTGGCCTTTACTGATCCACAATCAGTCCCGCTGGCCGTCACTTGGCTGTAACGTTGAAAAGATGAACAGATTTGTTCATAGTTTTGTTATTCTGTGATTAGTTTTACTGAAAGAGCCCGACGCCGTTGAAGAGTCTAAACGCTTAGGTGCAAAAAAACAAGTGTTCCTCTCAAAAACAAATAAAATTTTGTTTTAAAGCTAGGACTTTTTTCCATGTTGTACTGATATAAGCTGGGCACTGACCTAAAACTGACAAATTAAATTTTTGAGATATTAAGATAAATAGTATTGGGTTCTTTCTGCAGTTGAAGGCAAAATATGAGTAATGTGTGTATTAGCTGGCCTGTCAATAATCATTATTATAGAGCAAAAAGAGTTGAAGTTGTTACCACAATCCAGAAATCATTTCACTGATTTTCTGGCAAAGATGGATTAAATGATTAACGGGCAGAAAAAGTGTCATGTACCCGTCCACTACGTGGCCAGTGCAGCATAAACTATATAAAAATACGTTTAATATAGCCAGCGTGACACTACATGCCAGTTTATGTATGTTTATGTCTATTTTGTGGCCTTGAGTTCAGTTTTTCGTGCCGCTGAAACATGACTTTAAACCGCTGAAACTGCACACTCTCACTAAGTAACTGGTGTGAGTTACAATGAGGCACCTCATCGGCTCAATCTTTCATACAAGAGGTCCTAATCTTTTTTTAGGTTCAGTCTCTGGGCTGCACTTTGCATTTAACTTGCGGTAGCTATTACACATATGCATCAGTTAAAGCCACCTGAGATTTTCTGATATCCGACTGGGGACGCACGGTTATTCCCTCTCTTTCCACTTCCAGATTTCAACCTCTTCCACATGATCGCCGTGGGGCTCAGCAGCTCCATCCTCGGCTGCCTGGTGACCCTGCTGGTGTATTCGTACTGTCAGCGTTACCAGCAGCAGTCCCACGATGCCACGGTCATTCACCCGATCTCAGCCGCGCCACTCAACACCAGCATCACCAACCACATCAACAAACTGGACAAATATGACACCGTGGAAGCCATCAAGGTCCGTAAACAGATTTTCTTTTGTTTGTTTGTTTGTTTGTTTTGTTAGTCTGGGGTTCACTGTGGGTCACGCTTGACAGATGTCCAGATCTGTAGAGGCAAAGCATCCGTTTAAACGTTCTCTTACTGTTCGACTTAATCAGTTGATGTCACAGTCACACTTCAAGTCAGTGAGCAATGACTAGCCTCTTCTGCCGGTGTCAGATGAGATTAAATACAGTCCCTGCTGCATGACTCTCACTGTCACACCATCTCCTGTCACACATCAACACTCTGAAGTCGTGAAACAGATGGGCAGTTGTGTGTTCATCCTTTCTACGTGTGCTCCTCCACTACGTGTCTCAGCGTGTGACTTTGTTCATTGTCAGTGGTCGTACACACTTGCGACTAGTTATCGAGTCGTAGAAGGGTAATCAGTGAAGAGTGGAGCCGTTCTTTGAGTCGTGATTGCATCCTAAAGTGCGGGCCGTCCGATCTATCAGAGGTGGTGAAGGGAATCCAGCTTCTGTCGTGGTGCAAATAGCCTGTTATCCACCGATAACGTCAGGCTTTCTCTACACGCCTGGACTGGTGATTAGTGCTTGTTCACAGACACTTCATGCTCCGGCTTTTTCAACAATTCCCAACGCTCCATATTAAAGGGGTTTCTAGTACTTTAACACGAGTGAATGTTTTACTTTGAAAAGTGGCTTCAGAGACAATTAATGTGGTAAAAGAAGAGTGAATCTCACGTTTTATTTGCAATCATTTAAGGAGGAGCTCAAGTGGCAGTTTTGTTTAAACGTTTCCTTAGTTACTGCTCTGCTCTGTCTTCATTTAGATATGTGGATAAATACCTTCTTACGCTGTCAAGCGTTTATCTGTCGTCCATTTCGAGCAGCTTTGTTGCTTCTTGCATAGTTTTAACTCTCAAAGGAAAATTGTTCAGAGATTGAGTGTTGTATGAATTAAGCGGTGACCCAGATCCCTGCGTACAAAACTGCTTCAAAGATATGAAAATGTTTCATAAATCTATTAAAGTTTGAACTAATCTGGCTTTGAAAGTAATGTCTGTGGAGGTGTGTAGATTGTTCATCCATCATGCAGTTAGATTCAGGAGCATTAAGCATAATTCTGTTAGTGCAGTTGCAGATAGAGGTGGATATAAAACAACGGGAGTGATAAATGGATGTCTAATTGTCCATGAGCTCATTCTGCTTCCAACTCTCAGTCACTAAGTAACCTGATGCTGCAGTAAATTTTGAATTGTTAAACGTGCAAAACACTTTTTAGTGCACATTGGAGGAAATAATGAACACCTGATGGCAAAAGATGTTAATTCAACGTTGAAATATGGTCAAAGATGTTGGTTTTTGGTTAAGGTTGATGACTGGTGCTGGATGAACCATCAATCATCCAATTCTAGCCAAGTAACCAATGTTGAAAAGATGTCACTGAATCAATGTTGTTTTGTGGTCAAATCTTAATTATTGAAACGCCGACGTCTAATCAATGTTGAATCAACACGTGCTGTTGGTTGCCCAACATGGATTCAATATTACTGCCTAACCATATTTCAATGCTGATTCACTCATATGTTGCTATCAGGGATGTTTTGGATTGTTTTGTTCAAAGTTTTGAAGCTTGTGTCACATTAATATTTGTGTATCATAGACACCCTTCATATTGGTCTCCTGGACTTTTTCCAGAAGTGTATTTGCTAAGGCTTCATTTACCTGTGGTTTTTGTGTGTAGTTTATCATATTTCCAAGCTTCCTATGAGACAGACTATGGCCGTGGCATTTCATTGAGGATGACTGTCGCCCATTCCTCTCCCTCCTGCAGCCAGATGTGTCGGTTCTCTTGCCTCTGGACGACCCTGCTATGCACCAGCCTCTCTCTGCTAACATGGGAGTGTCTATGCGTGGACTGGAGATTTTCTACTAACCACTGACCTCTACAGCGTCCCTACCCCAACAACTCTTTGACCCCTACTACCACTACTTCCTCTTCCCCAACATGCCTTGCCCTTCCACTTCCTGTGGCACTTCCTGTGTGTAGCAGGTTGGAGTACAAAACTCTAGTTTCTCTTTCTTTGCTCAGACCCTTCATCTCTCCATCATGACTGCCTCCCTTCTCCCTCCCAGCTTGTGAGAAGGCAGTAAATCCCTCCTTTTCTTTTGGGGGGAGGGGTTCTTTTTTTAAAAAGTGCTTGCATTTGCATGGTCTTTTTTATGTTTTATCCCTCTTACTTTATTGTATATTTAATTGATATTTATTGATTTGATGGGTTGAAACGGAAAATTCATTCTGATGCTGGTTTATTAACCTCCTCTGTTTCCTCTCTGTCACTTTATAGAGAAGTACATTGCGTCCGCTGAACCAAAAACTCCGACTTAATCATTCCCGCGCCAATTAAATGCATTTAAAGTGAGAAGACAAAGTAGATGATGCTAACAAGCATACTGCACAGCTGTTTAAAAGCAGCCATGGGGCCACCTGCAGAGATGCATAACTGTCTGCGGGACTGCAGGAGAGCTGATTACATTCCCTTTGTGTGCAAATCACATAATGGGAACACAGCAAAATATATGAGTTTTTTGCTCAGCGCACTTGTTCCCTATCAGTGTCAGTCGGAAACATCCATCAGCTGCAAATGCAGCATCATCAAGTGTTCAATTACGCTGCCCCGAGGGACTCCCATCATATTCTCTACTACAACAAACTGGATATGAACACATTTATTTGCCAAATTGCTGATGTTGTATGGAGAAGCACATCAGCAGCAGCTCGCTCTGTTTACTGTGCCATGCAGAGACAGAGAAGATGCCCCCATGGCTCCTCCTTATTGTTTAACAGAAAAGTGACTCTCTTTGATCGATTTTAATGGCTTGGACTCTCCTGGGGGGGACCAGCAATCTGAGGGCCATAAAAACTGCTGATGCTAGTTATTAGAGAGGACAGAGGTGGACATACGTAAGTGCATCAAAATAATTTAGCCACGTGGTTGCTTATTGCTTTGTTCCAGCCTGTTTGCAAATGCTTTGACCTTGCTTCCTGAAATGTACGTTCTGAGCAGCCTCCCACTGATTTGTGTTGCTTGTCTTTTTTTTTTGTGTCTTTTTTTTTTGTCTGTTTTTGCTTTTGAGGGGGTTAGATGGATTTCCTTTTACCTTGCCATTTGGGCTGAATAATCATTTGATCCATGTGGCACAAACGAGTCCATACTGACTCCTCTGCATTTCTCTTCACCATCTACTTATTTATTTATCCATTCATTCATTCATACATTCATTCATTCATTCATTCATTCATTTATGTATTTATTTTTCAGGCCTTCAACAAAAACAATCTGATTCTGGAGGAAAGAAATAAGTACTTCAACCCACAGCTTGCCGGGAAGACCTATACCAATGCATACTTCACCGACCTCAACACCTATGATGATTATTAGACTTAGACTTCCTGCCAGATTGGACATCTCTCCCCTGTCATCCATTTTGACTGTGTTTTTTTCTTCGTGCTTTGTATTGAGATTCGTGACACCACCATGTGTGTGACAGTCCCACTCGGAAACTCTACGGCAGCTGGTATGTAATGGAAACACAGACACACGGTGCTGCCAACAGAGGGAAATGCCCACTTTCTCTCAGGTGCCTTGGGGTACACTTGGAAAGCTCAGTAGCTGAGGGCACATCTTGCCTGGACTCTCGCTGAGAATTGGACAACTTGATCGCTCAATGTTGACAAAAAAGGGAAAACTAAGAACTTTGCTCCAAGATGCTGTTGGAAAGGGATCCCTTTCAGCTTTCATGTGATGCCCCTAAAACAGACCATTATTTGTAACGATGGGATATGAACAAAATTTTAAAAAAAGGAAAAAAAAAATAGCTCTCTGCATGAATCATCTGCCGTGTTCCTCTGCTGTTCCTTTTTTTTTCATTTTGCATGATGGACCCCATTCCAGGGCTCCAGTGCATTTTCTTTTCTGCTGGTCTTGGCTACAGGACTGGTTTTGGAAGTCTGAAAAATAGAAGCAGTCTTGTTGTTAGGTGGCTTTTACCATTTTACTGCTGCGCAATCTCCAAACGGATCAGTATCATCCCGCCAGTCCTATAATCAGGATGTAGATATTTGAAGTCTGTGGTCAAGGTTGTCCTTTTTTTGTTTGTTTTTGTTTTTCTCCTGCATTTTGTCCCTCTATCAGCTAGAAGAGCATTTTTATTTTTCCTGCGTTCAAAGAGTAAAGACCAGTTTGTCTGTAGATTTTATAAATGCATTTATTCAGTGTCTAAAGTGTTTTAAAGAGCTTTTTTTTTTTTTTTGAAAAGAGAGGTTTATGTGCATTCTGGGAAGATATTGGGCGTAGTCACTGCAGCCTGCATCAAGTTAAGTCTTTGTCATTGTGCTTTTTATATTTTTTTCTTTTGTAAAAAAAGGAAAAAAAAGACTTTTGAGTTTTTAATAGTGTTCCTTTGACTGTTCCTTTGACTTCCGAGTTGAATATGTATTCTTGTGAGCAGGATCGTAAGGATATTAACTGTACAGATGGAGCGCAGTTACTGCTGCTTTCTTCAACCAGAACCTGAGTACTACCCATGTACCGTGATATGAAATTTATTCATCAGATACTTCTGTTTTAACAACTGTTTGGATCTTCATTTTGTTAAGTTGTAACTAACTATTTTTTACATGTTTGCTTGTTATTGTGCATAAATTAAAATTTCTTCCCACAAAACCCGTCCATTGTGAGTTAAACTGTCGACCTCTGAACTGATAATAGACCTAGATAAAAGCATTCCCTTTTAAGCTGAGACGCTTCTGCTGTGGTTTGCAGTGACAACTTTGCAGACTTTGATATTGCTGGAGAAAAAACTGTAAAAACAGAACACAATAAGCACACACCAGCACTTCAATAAATCAACCAAAAGCAGGGTAAAAAAGCTCCCTGCACCTGTTTTTACAGGGAGTCGTCAGCAGGGCCCTGCTTGTGACAAATGGCAACAACAGCAGTGGAAGGAGACCTGAAGGATACAAATCGTGCAAGGCAGCATGGTAAAGGTGTCGGGGGCACCGTCTGAAGTCTGAACTCTAATCGGTTTGATGGGGTGTGATACCACACACAGTGCTGTTCTCCATCAACCTCCAACCTGACGTCCCATCTGCGTGCAGAGGTTAATGGAAGGCTGTTATCAGTCACTCATTTGTTTGGTTGCTGTGACTTCACAGAATTAATCTCTCTCCCTTGACTTCATTCTCTCTATCCGACAATGAAGCAGTGCAACAACATGCACACAGGTGGTCGAAGACAAAATCGGCCGGGTGGCCGTAGGTGCAGCCAGGTATGTACTGCACATGTACTGAGAGTGTGTTTTGAAAAACTAAAGCAGGAGCAGCTGCAAATTCATTTCTTTGCTTTCATTTATGGTTATCTTTCCAGAGAGCATGCAGGTTGTTTAAAACAGCAAAATGTTCTCCTCTGACCTCACTAAGGTTTGATTGATGAACTGGATTCACATATTTCCAACTGACACAACCACATGTGCACAGGCGGCAGAGTAGTGCTTAAGTGTCCCACTGCACTTTCATCGTGCCATGAATTTGCCAGCAATATGAGCTATGGACCTCATAGATAGTCAGACACATGTGGCATTCTACTTTGACGGCAGGGCCAAGGACGATAAACGACTTTTGCAAAGTGACATTTGGGAACCGCTGAAGTTCACAGCTAAAGGTCACAAAAGCGCGGCTTGTGTACATCAGAGAAAGTGACTGCGTGAGCGCCTGCGTGGCCATCAAGAAGTCAAAGTGTCATGAGGCAGACCGGGATCTTTAATTTATGTGTGGAGTAGACTTTTTGAGAATAGGCATATTGGCCTTTGATCCTGATGGACTGCTGAACTCAAATGATTTGGGTGGTTCTTTGACTTTGCAGCTGATCAGTTTGTTTGCTGTGTCAGCTAATTTAAATCCATAAAACACCATGTTGTTAGACTTGCAGAGCCAATTAAACTGCAAGTTTGGCACGTGGCTAGTTTTACCACAACTTGACATGCAACTACGTAAACGATTAAACCACAGCTAAACTACACGTTGAACATTACTGAATGTCTCCTTGATTTTCTAAACGCCATGTTGACTTGTAAATTCTTCTTCTTCTCATCAGATTTAAAGCACCACCACCACCCCCCCTGTGCCACTCCCTGACGGGATGTTTTGCGGTTCTCTGGTTACCTATATTTGGCCAATAATGTCTATAAAGTTTTGGTTTATTCACAGACATCTGTTCAACTAATGGTACCCCCAATTACTTCCAGCCGTGCTTTGATTGGCACTAATTGGCAAATGCTGATACACTCAGTTAAGAATATTGTCAACATTAACCATCATGTTGAGATTAGTGGTTCACAAAAAATAAATAAATTCACAAGTACAAGTTTTTCTGTGCACACAGCATTCAAGAGCTCTGTCAATTATCAGCTTGTACACAGAACCTCCTGAGTGGCAAACAAGGTGAGTGAGTGAGACTGTTCCTGTCATGCAGGTAACAGAGCGTGAATGTCTCATTAAACACCTCTTTTTCCTCTTGAAATGTGATTTTTTTTTTTTTTTCTTATTCGCAAGAACCAATGTACATTTGGCTTTTTGGTACCTTCATCAGCCGATCCATCACCCTGTTAACGCTGGAATATCAGCAGTGCTAAATTTAGAGAAGCCTGCAAGTTTATATCGTCAAACAGCCAATGGACACAGCAGTACAAGTTATACCTAAAGTCCTCATGCAGTCAGAAATGAAAAATGATTTTAGTGAGAAAGCCCAGCGGTAATGTATGCCGATGCTCTGTTTGTATGAGCTTGGAGGATGATGGAAGTAGATGGTCACTGAACAGCCCCAGGCAAGACTAAAGACTACTGCACAAATTATGAGCTGCCATGAAATGTTGTGATTTTTGCAGCAGTTTGAAGTAAGAAAATAATGGTGATTACACATGCCTGTTATGAAGCTTTTTTTTTTTTAGATGCATAACATAAATTTGGAGGTCTAAACTCAATTTCATAAACTGTGTACCTCTCTCTAACTGAATACAAGGTAGTGTTACAACTTTACTTGCTTTTACTTTGAGGCTGTAATCTGATTACCCTAGAAATAATCTACTTTTCTCACAATGCATTAGAGTAACCCCATCAGTGTTTTTTAAATTATTTTTATTATTACTTATGTGTTTTATTTCTGAAATGAAAATTCCCTAATGCAATTTCAGTGCAGATAAACATTGCTGCAGATCTTTTAAAACAATACTAATCTTTCAATTTTGTGGAAAATGTTGTTTTTGCAACTGATACTGCAAATTCCTGTTGGTGTACCTTTCCAACCGTCCAGAAAGCACAGCAGTGCTCTGTATTTTTTTTTTTCTTCACTTCACACAGAAGGAAGCACAACTTCCAGCAGCGCTTATGCAGCCAGATATGTGTGGGCTGATAGGAAGCTGGCACGACACGGCCACTTCCGTTATGCCAGACTGAGGGATGAATGCCTCTGTTGGCTCTAATGCCAGTGTAGAGATGCCACCATAGATTCCACCCCAAGACATCTGGAATCCCAGGTGCCCGACCGGCAGCACTCAGTTCCAGGGAACCAAGAATCATCACGGATGCCAAAAGCATTGTGACACTGGCCAAGTCCTCCAAAGCTTATCAGCTCCACCACAAGCCTTTATGGGCCTATTCACCTCAATCAAAAGCTGTAATTTAGGTAATGAGCCAAGATGGCGGATATTGCTGTGCTCCAATTACCCACTATGTCTCCTCCATCCTCTCCTGCCAGCCTCACCACAAGTCTTGATTCTCCTCAATGTGACCAGCTGCTCTGGCGCCGTCCTTCTTCCTTTGTATCCACGCACAGGGAGACCTTTGAGAGCAGAGGGACTCTGTCAGTGCTAGGTTTACTTACAAGGGCTATTGACGGCCGCCAGTGAGTCGAGCCAGTCTTAATACTGCAAAAGGTGTCTCTCAAAGCCCTAAGCTCCCCCAAAACAGGAGCCCAAACCTTTATTAATAAAATGGTGGTTATCATAATTCTGTTTTAATTCAGATTTGTTATGAAATCACATTTTAAACCCCACTATGGCCATCTTCAACAAGAATGAATAAGTACTAAGTTCAATTTGAACGTATAAAGGTTTTGTAGCAACATAAACTAGTATCCATATGATGTCATTTTCAGGGAAGGCTTTGTGTATTTCAGCAAGACAAGTCAAGCCAATTTGATCTTAGTACAACTAAACTGTCCATCCTGCAATCCATAGCTATGAACCCCTGAAAATATTTGATGCATGCACTCTTTAGGCCTGGAACCCAGCCCTTACTTCAGTCACTGAGCTGAGGGGATAACAGCTAGTCACGCCCCTAATTAAATGTGAATTTCTTTACGTCTACGTAAACCCGACCTATCCAGTACATGTTGTCAGGGAAATCCATCTATGAAGACCAAAACCATAAACATGTCAAATTGGACAAGTTGTGGGAGTCTCCATGGGGTCACTGGAGATTGATTCACTTTTAGAGCCAGTCCCCAGTGGTCAGTCAAGAAACTGCAAACTATAGTCACTTCCTGGTTGCATCAAATTAGCAAAGGAGGTATAGTCCCTAAACTCCAACATGGGTCATTGATTGCAGGTCTCTATATGGAGTATGTTCACTTCTATACTCCAAAGAGATTGATTTATATACTCCATATAGATCATTGATCCAGTGTCCAGAATTTTATTTTAAGCCTTGCCATACATACCTCTATTACTCAACTTGTCATTAAAAGCTTAGTCACAGGTAATTTACCACAAAATTAACCCTAATAAAAATATAAAAACAAAACAAACTACATTCTAAATATGCAACAATACAACAATAGATTGATTGATTGATTAGTAAGTCATTTGCTGACCATTAAGTATTTATTTGTGTATCCTGTCATTATGAACAAACACAATGCTCATTAACTACTATACTAAAAGTAACAACCCAGTGAACCAGTGAAAGTGTTTATGTTTATCAATAAAAAGAGAAGATGCATGTAGCTACATTAAATCTCCTGCATTTAACTGAAGAGTTATTATCTTACACAGATATAAATGACCCTGGTAATATCAAGTCAGTCAGACAAGTCACACTTTGATCATTATTTAACAATATTTACCCTCAGGGTTAGCACCGTGGTTCTGATCGTATCATGTCCCACAGATAGTGCTTCCCTTGATTTAATAGTGATAAACACCTTAAACCCAAAACAACAGAGAAATAGAATATAAATAGTGTGTAGATAAGTCAAATCTGTAACATTGGGTGTACTAAGTGAAGACTGTTATACGTGGGCATAGCATCTGCCACACTATGCGAAGGAGTGGAGATGGACCAGCTCGTCTTGTCACACCACTTTGTCCCACTAGATGAGCACTTCATTATGTCTTATGTAAAAGAAACTTTCTGGATATGCTGTCCTCATTTGGTCAGAATTGTACTGCTATATACAGCAGCTTTAAAAAAGTAAGAGAGGAGAGTGTGACGATCCAATAACATCTCAGTAGAGGCTGCTGAGCTGATAGACCCTTGACTGCATATATAGATCAAACTGGGACTTCGATTCCCAGAGTTCAGCAGGATGTGACATCCAGGCCCAGGTTGCACGATGCTGGATTCAATCACAATGATGTTTGGATCCCAGACTACAAAAAACACAGGTATGCACTTCACAATTAGAACCGAAACTGTTGGGACTAGAGCTCCTCCAGAACATGATGCATGGGCCGCACGTCTAAGTAATAAAGACGCGCATGAGTTTTGCAGCAACACAGCCTCTCGTCTTTGTGTCATGCATGAACAGACTGGCCTGGGGCCTGTTTCAGACAGAAGCTTCCATAAACTCTGAGTCAAACAACTAACTCGGAGACAAAAAACATGGTGAGTTAAGAAACTACATTTTTAGTTTCAGAAGATGATGTTCAGAGTTGGTTCAATTAAGTCTGAGTGTGTTGACCCTAAGTTACTGCAGCTATAAAAAAAACTATCATCAACGGAACTCCGATACTGTGATTCACCATGGCAACGCATAATGAGCAGAAGAAATTGATCTATTTTAGTTTTCTAAAACTGAACATGTTAGTGCATTCATATTGTGGGAAAGATCCACCATGTCTTTGTTTGAGTGCTATGGACATTTATTGTTATTGTTCAGGCCATCTGCTAATCATAACAAGCAACACGTAATCACGTTGCCCTCAATCCAGGTCTTACAACTGTCAGAGCAGTGACGCAGATCACAGAAGTAAAGGGTGTAGGAGGTAGGTGAGACAGGAGTGGATTCTTGTAGAGATAGTTTTGTATTTTCCAGCTACTCATCTGAGATTTGTGTTTGTGTGCAGCTAAGAAATCATCCACAAGTGGAAGTTGGAGACTCAATCAAGAATCTTGAATAAAACAACTGGCAGGTCATCTTAAGTCTCAGCAGCACAGAAATGTGTAGGCAAATAAAAATATTGAATCACTGTTTATAATATCACGTGAATGTCAAAAGGAATGTAGATGTATTGTTCCCAGTAGTCATGTAGAATCCTGAGGGCAAAAAAAGAATGTGGAACCAGTTTAGGAAGAATTATAAAACCTATTCCAGACTGGTAACCCATATGTAAGAGGCTTGGTTGTATTCATTTTGATAACATTTAGGAGTAATGGAAAAATCAAAAAACGAGGCAAGTTTTAAAACTAAGTCTTAAAAGTTACAATTCAGATTTGGAGCTTTATTCAAATGCAGCTGAGAACAGGTGAGTCTTCAATCTGGATTTAAATAAACTGAGTGTTTCAGCTGATCTGAAGCTTCCCGGGAGTTTGTTCCAGACATGTGAAGAAGCTGAAGGAAGCTTCTCCGTGTCTGGTTCTGACCCTGGGAACTGATAAAAAACCAGATCCAGATGACCTGAGGGGTCTGGAAGGTTCATACTGGGGTCAGGAGGTCATTGACGTATTTTGGTCCTGGACCATTCAGAGCTTTATAGACCAGCATCAGAACTTTAAAGTCTATCCTCTGACAGACAGGCAGCCAGTGTAAAGACCTCAGAGCTGGACTGATGTGGTCCACTTGTTTGGTCTTAGTGAAGACCGGAGCAGCAGAGTTCTGAATGAGCTGTTGTCTAACTGACTTTCTAGGTAGACCTGTAAAGCTGCTGTTACAATAATCAAGCCTAGTAAAGATGAATGCATGGACTAGTTATTCCAGGTCCTGCTGAGACATCAGATCTTTCAACCTTTTTTATTGCCTTAATGTGTCTTTCCAAATTTAGGTCTGAGTCCATCACTACACTGAGATTTCTGGCCTGGTTGGTGGTTTTTAGGTGTATAGATTGAAGCTCTGTGATTACCTTTGATTGTTTCACTTTGGCTCCAAAGACAATTACCTCAGTTTTGTTTTAGTTTAGCTGGAGAAAGTTCTAGCACACCCAGTCAATAATCTCCTCAATGAATTTACCAAGAGCCTGTACAGGGCCTCGCTCTACTGGTAACATTGTAATATATATCTGCGTGTCATCTGCATAGCTGTGGTAGTTTATTTTGTTGTTCTTAATAATCTGTGCCAATGGGAGCATGTACATGCTAAACAGAAGAAATCCCAGGATGGAACCTTGGGGAACTCCACATGTGATTCTTGTCTGCTCAGATGTGAATTTACCTACTCACACAAAGTACTTCTTGTTCTTTAAGTATGTTTTGAACCAGCTTAATACAGTTCCTGGAAAGACCCACCCAGTTCTCCAGTCGTTTAAATAATATATTGTGGTCAACTATATGAAATGGAGCACTTAGATCCAATAAAACTAAAATGAACTCATTGACATCCAGACATCCTGTCTGTATTCAGACATATGTCATTAAACACTTTGGTCAGAGCAGTCTTGGTGTTGTCTAAAACCTGACTGGAAGGTATCATAGCAGTTGTTTAGCATTAAAAAGTAATTAAGCTGTTGAAACTTAGAAATGGGACATTTGAGATCAGCCTGTAGTTGTTCATTTGTATGTTGTCAAGCGTGTCCTTTTTCAGCAGAGGTTTAATTACAGCTGTTTTTAGCGGTTCTGGAAACACACCTGACATTAAAGACAAGTTCATGATCTGTAACAGGTGTGACTCCAAAATCGTTGAGACCTCTTTGCAAAAACCTGTTGGCAGGACGTCTAAACAGCAGGAGGAGGAGTTCAGATCCAGGTCTTTGCTGTTTAAACAGGTTTTCAGTTCACATAGTACATATCCTGAACCTGCTGCTGATGTACCAACTAGTTGTATGATATTCTAGATTTTAAAATGATAAAATGCGTATAATGATAAATTGTATGACAAAACTGAACAAATTTCAGCTTCACCTCTTGCTCAGAGTAACATAACCTCGCGCTGTGAAACAGAAAACTCTTAATTTCCCTGAGGTTAGGTTCAGCAAACTCAGAGTTTTTAACAAACTCTTCTCTCTGAAACCAACCCCAGCATTCTCTTTCCTTCGCAAACAACAGAGGAGGCCGCTGTCCTCTCAGAATCAGTTATGGAAAGAGTCATCACGAAAAACAGAGCCAGAGAGCAGGAAGACGCTTGTATTTTGAGCCGCAGCTTGGCAGTTGTCTGTTGATGGGCAAAGTAGAGATGGTTCAGACAAATGAACTACAAGGTGTAACTGGAACCATGTAGAGGGTTTGCTCATTCTATCTGCCTTTACTAACTCTAGAGTTGCCACATTAAAGGTGAAGCCTATCACAAAGCCTGCTCATCAAAAGAAAGTGGATTTTTAAGGATTTCTGTGTATGAAAGCTTATATTTAGGTGTTTGAAGTGACTTACATCTCCAAAAGCTCCCATACCTTTTAAAGTATGCTGAAATATTACACTGAAAAAGGCTAAAAAAACGCTGTAGACCCTTCAGAAAGCTCAAGCACCTGAGGCGAAGCACCAGTGAACATCAATCAACCATCTCTAGATTATTGTCTCAATTATTAAAACCTCCAAGACCATGCTTGAAACATTTGTTACTTTGTAGTCTCAAAAATATTAATGACAACTTTACTTGAATATTTTTTTTCTATTTGTTCATAGTCTCCTATTTATCTGGATGTGGCGTTGGATTTTTACTGCCGCTGATTTTGTGTGATTGACGCCAAAGCATCATGTTTACTGCTTCCGCTTCTTATCTGAAAGATGTTTACAGGTCTCCCCACTGTGTGACATGTGTTCAAATACTAATGACAAGAGCAAAAAAAAAAGGATTCATCTTTTTTTTTTATTTTTCAACTAATCAGCTGTAGCTGCTTTTTAAATCTGAAACACATTGTTAGAACAAGATAACTATTCAACTAACTACAACTAACTTTGGACCTCAGTCATCACTCATCCCCACCGGCTCGGCTGTCTGCTCTCCCCACTGTCATGTTCCTCACGTCACTTGTCAAAAAACAGCACTTTTCTTTTCCCGTTTCCTGCTCAAAGCTCACTATTCTCTCGATACTCCCCCCCCCACCACCACCACAGTCACCCACTCACGCATCTCCTCTTAACATTTTTACCTTTTCCAAGTAGCGACAGTACAGTGGATGGATTGGACGTCTCCCCTGCATTCTTGTCTCAACTGGCAATCAATGTAATCTCTTATTGAAATTATAATATATAGAGTGAAAAATGTTTGTGTTATCACTTTCCAAAAGGTTGTTTAAGTCAAAGCCAACAACTCCAGGCTCTAAAGTGAAATGTATTTTCACAGTGCAGACAGTAAATTCAAGACTTGTGTCGAGGTCTGTGAAAATGTGCTGTGATTCTGCCAGCTCTTGTCTAAACACAGCTGGCGGCATACGTAACAGCACTTCGCTGTAACCAAAACTATCTTATTCCCCGTAGCAAAAGAACATGTAATTACATACCTCATACCTTTTGTTTATTAGAGCCTTTAAATGTTATATTTGATACTTCCAGGAATCCCAAAAGCCGAAAAAACTCCTTCAATGTTTCAATGTTTATTTTGCAACCGTTTCCCGTGAGCCTTTAAGTGTAGCACAGCGTTTCCATAGAGCAGGTGAATGTTGATTAGGAAAACCTAACATTAAATTTTAGCTGGTCAGAAGACATAACAGTTAATGTGAGGAGGAGGAGGAGGAGGGAGGGAGGTAAAAAAGATTTACAGGGCATGTTATTTTCTATATATCCAGAGATTACTGTAATGTTGATGTTGAAAAGCTTAAAGAAAGTCCTATCTACAACGCACGTATGATCTTATTCTATTTTATTTTATTTTTGGCAGTGCTAATTAATTCAAAACAAGGCAACATCAGCATAGTGGTGTCATGATTTTTATTTTTTAATTAGATTTTTGCCCCTTTTACACCCCTTTCACACTAAAAGCAGCGACTGCAATGCTGCACTGTGAAACTAGATTAACGCATTTTAACTACATTGTTTTGTTTTTTTGGGTTGTTTTTTTTTCTGAAGAGTAATTAACAGCTAACAGCTGTCAAATAAATGTTGTGGAGTAAAAATTAGTTTGTTTTTTTTTTCCAACGTGGTGAAGAAAACGATGTAAGAAACTAGAAATAGCCAAGCACCTCCATTTCCACAGTAAACATGTTTGATAACTTTCCATCTCTGCTGATTTACGTGGTATACGTGTAATGACATCACTTAATTATTACTTATGAATATTGTTTAGCGTTTAGGTGAGATTTGAGGTTCCACGTAGAAACTACATCCATAAACTACGTACTAGACCTACTTTGTTGTTGTCTGTAACTACACCACTAAATGAGGTTTCGATGCCGGACTGGCGTTTGCAGCTCTGAGGTTCCTTTTGTTTTCTACTTATGTGTCACCATAACAGCAGAGCAAATAAAACAGATCTCACCTGAGTCAAAGCTTATGAATGTTAAACTTGAGTAATGTTTTTATTAACATTGCAGCAATCTATTTTTTTATACCCAGCATTGAAAACAAAGAAGAAGCAGCAGCGGTAAAGACGAAGAAGGAGAGCAATGCTAACAAGTGGATGGATAGTATTTGTTGAAACATAAACTAAGCTTTACGCTTTATTGCAAATACTCCACACTGTCAATACATCTACTTAAGAAACAATAGTTACTAGTCTCTAACAACTCTCATGTCGTCTCTCGCCCGCCGAGTTGGCTGCCGCTCCTAAAGTCCCACCTCCTCCCAGCTTCCACACGTGGGCTCCAGTTCTGAGGATGGGAGGGTTACGTTATGTTCATCACCCCCGATATCTGTTTGTGTGCCTTGTTTGAAGATTGATCCAAGTGTTTTGTTATTAAGACAGCATCTGAAGTCTTTGTTGTGAGTTAACCGACCAAAGTTCTTTCTGAATCCACTGTCATCTATGTAATTTTTTTTTTTTTTTTATGAATGAGATCATTGTTTGTATAGTGTTTGGACCAGCTAAACATGGTTTTCTAACTAAAATATTCCCTATCTGTCATAAATTCACTGGCCATTAAAGTCCCAAAACACAAAATTATAAAAATAAAAAAAAATAAGAGTCTCTGGTTTCCTAAAATATCCTCTCATAATTAACTATTTTATCACTTTTGCCATAGTTCTAGTTAAGCACTACAAGAGTAACTGAAACCTTGAAGACTGACATTTCCAGGTTAACTTTCAGCAAAAAGGAAAAAAATTGATGAAGATGTGTAATTGTGATGGCTCCTGAGATGTGATACAAATTTTAGTAATTTATCTCAGACCCAGAACGGAGGTGTTGTACCAATTAGGTTCTTTGTATTTCATAGAAATATACTTCATTTTTTGTGACTATATCAAAACCCAGTCAAGCTTTATCTGCATTTGCCTCAAGTCTCCTTTTCAGAGTTTGTTTTTGTCTGTCTGGCTGAACAAAGAGCCAGGTTAGTGCTTTAAGCTCATGCACATTGTGTCAGGGAGGATGGTGTCCATCCAGACACTGATTATCTTTAATATTCTGTCCTCTCTGAAGGAGAGCCTCAATATTTACTGCTCATTACAGTCCCTCATGTTGAATAATCCATGCCATCCAGTGCCTTGAAAGCCCAAAACAAACTGAGAGTAGCACAAAATATTATTTGGCCCAGGTCTCCGTCTTGGGTGTGTGAGCATGAGGCGGCATAGCTGATATCTCATTATGGGCAAAGTAGAGGTCGGGATGAAAAACACCGCTCTCATCACCTGAGGGATGGAGCCCTTCATGAGTCACAGGAAGGTAGGAAATGAGAGAGAGAAAGGTGAGCTGAGAAGAGGATTTAACAGATGAACACGAGGCACTGACAGAGATGGATGCGCGCAAAAAACCTGAAAGCCATGTGGACTTTCTCTTAGTGTTGCCTCATCCGGTGACTTAACAGCTTTAATTTTCCCGTATTATAAAGTTTGCTGTTTTATTGCTGTTTTCCAAAATTTACTATAGAGCACCAAGCATCCCCCTAAGGTATGGTTCTGTATGATTAATGGAAGCACTCTACAAAGGCAGCAAAAACACTTAAGGGATTCGTGCTCATGCAAAAATTGATTACCTTTAACTAGGAAACAAGGGAGAAGAAGAAAGTGTAATGACTGGGCACTTGTTTACTTCACAATCATTACAGGAAAGCAATCTGTTTTGTACAACCCTGATGATAATGCCTTTTCTAAGTACAAGTACGACATCACTAAAAAACACTCCATCTTATGACTGATTGCTGGCATCATAAACCAAAATGAAACTTTTATATCTCAGAGAGTGTTTCTCCCTCAGATTTTAGTCACACTGATATTAAAGCATTTGAATTTAAAATTGGCAGCAACGCAAGCTGTCCATGAGATTAATCAGTACTAATGTAAAGAGTATTTAATAAAGATCTAATAAATCATCTTTCTCTCTTCTTTTTTTTTTTTTTTGCTGCTAAAAATAAGTATTACACTTTGCATTTCACATTAAACCAACTCCTCATTTCATTACCTAATTAGATTCATCCTCTCTGCTAATGGGCCTTGTGATGAGCTATTGATCTACAGCAAGGTGTCTTAGGAATTATGAAAGAGTAGAACAGACAAAACACAAAAACAGGAAAATAATCTCCAAAGTACTGTAGAAGGCATTTCCGTGAGCCTACTTATAATAATATATAACACTTAAAACTCATATTTTACCATTTGCCAAGGTCTCCAGTAACTGTTTTCCATTTTTTTGGGAAGCACACTCCTCACCAATCGCACTTCTCAGTAAATTTTTAAAACACGGGTCTTTGAATTCCCACATCAGAGAAGTAAACAACAGCAGGTGTCTTATTCTTTTATAATGACTGTTGATTTGGTCAGTGGCTGGTGGATCATGCAATCCTGTTGTTTTTGTTTATTTCAAAGGTACAGTTGTAAATTGGTTCTACTTGATTGATGAATTTTTACTTCCATACAGGTTTTGCGCAGCAATTACTTCATCTTGGTGCAAAATAACCATTCTTATTAATGCACCACTGGGTGAATTTCCATTACTATATTTAAAAAAAAAGATTTTATTGCTCGCATGACATGGTTTCCCTGCCAATTTGAACAGAGACTGTTATGCAAAACTGCAACGGAAACAGATTTAACCTCTGCAGGTTACATGAGAAAAAAAGAGTCACATTTGCTTTTCTCCATGGACATAATTCTAACATAACCAGCTGCCTGTCCCCCTCTTAGCCTCTTTAAGACAAATTCTGTGGTGAACTCTTTCTGGTGCATCTAGAGGAGTTACTGCATCGTGTAACTCATCAAAAGTAGCAGATGAATCCACAGATCCTTCATGAAATCTTAAACAATAACCTTCATGACCTGCGACAAATAGGCTTGCATTGTGACAATTTGTTGCAGATATCGATAATGGTTGAGTGGTTGCAGAAGTAGATGATACGTGGAACACAGCGCCTCATCAGTGTGTGATTGGATTACACAGAAGATGCCAACATTGTGGAGTCATTTGAGTGACATTTACGGAAGCTGGTTTGTTCTTACACAAAAAGCTCATCTTCCCTCAATTTCACCTCTGTTCGCATCTCCCAAGCCAGAACAGAGGCACAAAAAAAAGCACTTTTCTGTTCTGCTTCATAGTCATTGTCACATAAAACAGGTTGGATTATCAGTTCAAAAGTCCCACCATCAAAGTGTTTTGCTGTGTTTTGAAGGGACTATCCGAATGTTCTCTTTGGTGAGGAGCCTTGATGTGTATTTCCTTCTATTGTTTAGCTGATCATTTTCATACTTATTTTCCCATTAAAGGAACATTCAAGATTTAAAACAACCCTTTTGTCTTTTTTTTGGATGGCCAGGAGTGTAAACTTTAATTAGGGACCAAAACAATGTGAATCAAACCAGTTTTACGTTTGAATAAAATATGTGTTTGCAGCAATTAGTGTCATTCCTCTAAAGTGACATTGTGAACCGTGTCCCTTGAGCCAAACCAAGATAAATGTAAATTTGTAACAGTGGGAAACTGTTCATAATGGCATCTCCGTCCAGTTGCAGTTATTTTGTCATTATTCACAATTCCTAACTGAATTCAGGCTTTTTCTAATTGGTGTGATTTCCAAGGCGAAGCCTTAAGTGAAAAAAAAAGAAATCACACTGGTGATGGTGATGATGGATCCCGAAGCCAGAACATTTGAGTACCGTTGTTCAATGTTGTTCAATTTGTAGTCAAAACGCATCAGTTTGACACAAAAAAAAAAGGGGGAGATTGCATAACGCTTGGTCTTGGCATCCCTTCGCCGTCTCTCTGTCCATTCTTGAATTGGTCTTTAGATTTTACTGTTGCTTTTTTAAAGATTTAATTGGTCACCACATCTTCTACACATCTGCAAGCTTATTGAACTTCAGCCAGGCAGTTGTTTTAAGATTTTCCGAGGTCCAAAATTAAACTTGGAGATGACTGAGCATTTATAGTGGCTGCCCCAAATCTGTGGGACAGTTTACACCTACATATGTGCACGGTTCAGCTGTAAACTTATAAATCACTGCTAAAAACTCACTTCTCCTTGGCTTTCATCTAGAGGACAGTGTGACACTATTACATCATTTACACTGAGCTGCACTGTTTTCCTCTTTTAATGTTCATTTATTCTTGTTCTTATTTATGAGTTTTTACGTTTTAAATATTTTCTTCATTTTTGTTGCCTTAATATTTTTTTAGTGATACATTATTTTAATTTTAAAGCACTTTGTTCAACAGTAACCATATTTAGATAAGACATATAACAAAAATTTACCCTGAAATTATAACTGAGCTTATGATTGTAATATATGCTTCTGCTGATGCCGGTTTAAAAAAATACATTAAAAAAATACAAACCTACTCAAGTTAAGCAAGGTTGCCCCCCTGGTGACAAGGAGCATTATCCTGCATGTACTTTAGGACAGATCAATGGTAAATAAATGACTCTTTTCTGCCTTAGGCAGGTATGTCAGTCACACGTTAATGGCGATGCAGCTGCTATCTGAGGTGACTACCTGTCATTCAAAGCCACCGAAGCAAGCTAAAGTTCAGTGTCTGGCCCAGGGACCCAACAAAAAGACCCCTTTACCAGAACCACCCAGTCAAGTAAGTTATAGTGGAAATACCATCAATAAAAAAACAATGAAATAAAGTTATAGACTAAACAGACACAGACATAAAACCACCCCATGACTGAGGTCATAAATTTTGACATTGAAAGAGTCACTCAGATTTGCAGAGCAGAGCAGTGTCACATGAGAGAACCGGCTCATGAGAGAAGTCTGGCTCCCCGGTATTCATATCCGTCCAGCACGAACTTTGAATCATGCTGCTGCTCGGATGTGGGTAGTTTGCTCTTCCCTTTTAGTTTCAGGGCTTATGGAGTGAAATTTGTTTCCAAAATTTACTGTACGTTTGTATGGAGGCACAAACCTGTATAACCAATCTCAACATGTCATAATGCAGAGGGGGAAAACTACCACAACACTAAAAAAAAAAAAAGACACAAAATCAAGGAATTTTTTATCATATTGTAAATTTTCTCCCCTTTGATAATTTGAATATATAAGCACATCGTTGATCAGCTCATGATCATCAATCGTCAATCACAAATTTAGCATTTAAGGAGGATTAAATGATGTTTTACAATTCAAATCCACATGGAGTTCTGGGTCATAATTACAGGTGTGAATAACGTGTGGCAACATTCCCACAGCAGACAGCTGTGTACAAAAACAAAAGTAATGTTCAGAGGAGATCTGTAAGAGAGGCTCTGAGAGCAAAGCAAAGGCACATCAACTCAATCTGGAGGATTTAATAGACTTTGCAAAACCAAAGTGTATACAAGTTCTCTTTATCTTAGATCTTGGCTGTAAATATACTTTTGCAATAACTTTGCTTTCAGAAACATTCTTCTGTTTGTTATCCCTCTTTATATTTACAATCATGTCGTGAGAAGAGGTAAAAAAAATGTGTTATTCCAACTCTATGAGCAGCACTGTAATTTAGCACCACTTAAAGATTAAAATGAAGCCGTGCTGATCCACTCATTCTGGTCCTGCCCCAGTCTTAGAGCATTTTGGAAGGAGGTCTTCCAAACTCTGTCCCTGGTCTCTGGGGTAACTGTCACACCTGACCCCCTTTTACCTTTATTTGGTATATTCTCAGGGACCCACAATGTTTCCTCTTATGTCCGTCACATGTTGTCTCCGCTTCTCTCTTGGCCAGGCGTGTTTTGCTCAGATGGAAGGGTGCTGCCCTGCCAACCTACTCTCATTGGGTATCAGATGTTACGTCCTGCTTGAGCCTGGAAAAGATCAGGTACTCTGTTCAGAACCAAGGGGAGGAAACTCTGAGGACCCATTGTTCTAACCCCCACTGAACTTACTACTTACTTATTGCTATCTTAGTTTGAAACAAGGAAAGAGGGAATAAAGATAAAAGAACGAGAAAAAAACTTGACTTCTCTACAGCTTCATGGACTTCCTCCTGCTCGACGGACTTGCTATCAGCACCACTCCTTGATTGTGTTGGTTTTTGACAGGAATGCTTTGCAGCACCGGTTCTTAGTGGTAGTAGCACTGTTGCCTCACAGGAAGGTTCCTGGTTCAACTCCTGGGCCTGGCAGGAGTCTTTCTGTGTGGAGTTTGTATGTTCTCCCCTTGTGTGGGTTCCTACCGGGTACTCCGGCTTCCTCTCACAGTCCAAAAACATGCATGTTAGGTTGATTGGTGATTCTAAATTGCCCGTAGGTGTGTGTTGTTTGTCTTTGTATGTGGCCCTGTGATAGACTGACCCCCTGTCCAGGGCGGACCCCTGCCTCTCACCTATAATGAGTCGGGATAGGCTCCGACAGACCCCCATGACCCTGCACAGGATAAAACAGGTATAGAAAATTGATGGATGGATGTTTTTGCTTGTTTTTTTTTTCTCTTTTGAGGTTTTGGGTTATCATTGTACAAATATTCTGCATAGTATTTATGCTCACTATGCTCTCTATTCTATTTGGCTGTGTAATGTACAAAGGAGTTCTTTATGTTGTTAATTTCTTTCAAATTAAATTTTAAAAGATTGTTGATTTAAAGTTATGTTTTCTCTCCTTTGCATGTTTATTCACCTGGATTTTATATTTTTTATTTTAAATATATATTTCTATTATCTAGGTGTTGGTTGCATGGATTTTATTTTATTTTATTTTATTTTATTTTATTTTATTTTATTTTATTTTATTTTATTTTATTTTATTTTATTTTATTTTATTTTATTTTATTTATGGGGGCATGGATGAGGTTCACCTTGGGCTACACGTGTGCTACGAGCAGCATTGGGATCCACGAAAACACATTCAAAGAGTTTAAAACCAACTGGACTCGATGTGAAGTCCTAACAGGAATGGTGGCTTGTCAAACTTTCCTTTTTTCTGGTTAACATCTGGTAAATACTGTAATATGACCTCAGGCCACCTTGAAAAGAGCCAGAGTCAGATAGAAATCATCTTACTTGGTATAATTCCTCAGCTCATCTGTTACATTGACTATTAGACCTTGTGATGAGGTTTTTCATTTCCGGAAGAGGATCAGATAAATTAAGGGACAGCATGAATGATGACAGTAATTAGGACAGAGACGTCCTTTTCCAACCTCTGCTCTTCAACCTTCTCCCCACCTTTAAGCATTCTCTTCTCCATCCCAGGCCATTGCTGAATGAATGAATGATTAATAACAAAAGATTAGGGTTATTAAGAACACCGCAGTATTTTATGGACTCCACTGGGAGACAACAGATATTTTTGATCATTCCCTCCAGCAAAGATGTTTATATTGAATGCAGAGACAAAAACATGATATGGTAGGCAATATTAGATTATATGCTTCCCATAACTGTCCAGAATCTCTGATTTACTTCATAATGAACTTAAACTAGACTTCTTCCAAATGGTTCATTGATGCAGATATTCAGGCTTGGATTTAGTTTGAGCGGCTCAAACTTGTCTTTATTATATTTCCTACAGTTCTCTAGTTATTCATAGTGTGCTTCTCCCGCTGCTCGGTAAGAATTGCAAGGCAGTAAAATTTGATCCTTCCCTAAACAAATTGAGATGCACTGCACTTGTGCAGCTCTCAGCACTTGGGATATCCAGCAGCTCCGAGAAACCATGTTGTGCTGAGTAGACTTCAGAGCCCACCTCACCATGCATACCTACGCGATGGACCTTTGCTCCCGCGCCCTGTGAGAGCTGAAAAAGTGCACGCGTTGTCCATGTGCTGGGTTACGGTCCACAGAAATTCACTGGACGGAAAAGTGCGGCTCTGTATAAACTTGAGGTTTTAACATATGTGGGTACCTCTGTGTGAAAATGAGGACGCTCGTTATCCGGCGCTAAATCGGAGAAGAAATTAACACGTGGGCTGAGAAGAAATTGGACACTGGAGTCTCTCAGTTTATCTGCTGTAACAGTGAACGCATCAATCAGGATGACTCTGTTTTGGAGACACAAACACCTCTGAGAGGCAACCGGGGGCCTCAGACTTGGAATTGATGTCGTACAGAATTAACCCCCACTCAATCTGTTTCATGCACAGAAACGCACACACACACACACACACACACACACACACACACACACACACACACACACACACACACACATATAGGAATACCCTTTCTTTTTGAGGCTCCTTCTCTCCAATTCTTTTTTTTGTTCGCCCATATCACTACACGCACATTGGCGCACACAGAGAAGGAAAGAGAAAGAGAACATTTTTCATGATTAGATTGACTGCCTTCATTTTGGGTCCAGCAGCTGAGATCTAGAAAACCCCCATGAAGTAGAATTCCCTTTAATCGAGATGAGGTTTCTCCAGACTTACTGTTGCCCCCAGATTAAAAACACAAGGTGTTTAGTGAGCATCCAGCAAATCCCCAAAAAGCATTATGTCAGCTTCACTTTGGCAGAGTATCGCATGTGTAAAGCTGAACCGTTGCATAGAGTTATGTGCCAGTCAGTACCCCCTTTTTTAATCCTTTTATGTGTGTAAAAACCATAGTAAAAGAAATCTGATAACAGTGGATTTTAGAATTAGGAAAATGCAACTTCAGATGACCAACCACGTGTGACCTTTTTCATTGTGAAACAAAAAACATGCTTGCAATATTTAGTACCCCAATGATTTAATAAACTTGTAAGTCATCTTTTGTGTTTGTTCCCTGTATGAATTTAACAATCTGTCACATGGATGTTGAGGAACTTTGGTCCATTCTTCTACATGACATTGCTTCAGTTCACTGGCATTTTGCTTCTGCACAGCTCTCAAGGACTCACCACTGCATTTCAGTTTCGAGGTCTAAACGTTTTCAGCCCATCTGACGTAGCTTTGCTGGTGTGCCTTAGATCATTACCCTGTTGAATGACCCAATCTGGACCAAGCTGTCTCGCAGATGGCCTCACGTTCACCTCCAGAATACTGAGAGAAGTTCACGGCTGACTCAGTGACTACAAAGTGTCCAGGTCCTTTGGCATCAAAACTATGTAAATCAACACTCCTCCACCGGTGTGCTATACAGCGGATATGGGCATTAATGTCCAGCTGCTTCAATCTGTTTTGTTCTTTCCCTATGAACCTCTGCAAACCTCAGTCACATTTTCATGTTCTTCTTCCCTGAAGCTCTCTCTGCGGATGAAAGATAAGTATGCAGAAAAAAATACCACATACGATCTCTTTTAATCCACGTTAGAAACATTTGCCAACAAAGTTTTGAGGGAACTGCAACTTTGGTTGGATTGAAGGTGCCACACTTTATACGATCTATTCTGATGACAAATATGAAATCAAAGCACATAACCTGCTGCTGGGACAATATGATGTCCTACAAGGTCTTCTTGTGTGATCATTATGGGCGAAGTGAGGAAGAATGGACGCGCTCAGGGAGTAAACTCAGTGCATCTTTGAAAATGCAAGTAGTTGCCTTGCAGACTGGCTGCTGCCACCTTTTTTCTCTCTCCCTGTCGTTCCTTCATTTTACACCCACTGGCTGCTTTCCTTGGGATTCATATCAATTTGTCCTCATTTTTGCCTTATCCCGAGCTAGTGGTGTGAAAGCCGGGCTGCAGACACGGGGAAAAGAAAGAAAACCTGTGTCTCTTAGTGTGTGTGTTTTTTTCGAGAAGAGAGAAAGAACTCTGGAAAAACAAATGAAAAAGGGAAATAGTGTTATGGATGCTGAGGTAGAGGAAAAAAATATTTTGGGTTAGTTTTTGTGTCAGAGGAAGGGTGCCCAACCTGTATCGAAATGCCAGCCAAATGTGGACAGATCAGAGGGGCCAAGCGCAAGCCACTCTGAGTGCCATTACAGAGCACAGAAGACGGATGAGGCTGCTCTTCCTGATAGAGAAAAGAAACGTGTGGATAAACAAGTAGAGTCTCAAGGACACTGTCATATATACAAACACCTACATATATTGCACACTAAAAGCAAAGGCACAGACAAGAGATTAAATTGATGGAGTAATGTAGAGGAATTATACATTCGTTGATGAGGAGATGCTCTGCATCTCCACGGAGGGCATAAATCCAAACTTATCAGACAGCAAATAAAAACTCATTCACTGATTTACTGTCCGAGACACTCACTCTTTATACAACAAATGACTGCAAACAGAAGACAGCTATGCAAATTCATAAAAGACGAACCATCAGTCATGCACCCAGAAACCAGCACTACTTAATCATGATGAATGATGAAAACTAATGCAGTAAATTTGCCTCCTAAAACCAAATTTGGCATTTTAGCACATGCGGGAACCTGTTTTGTTTGTCTTACTTGTCATCAGACTGTGCACTGGGTCTTTTACACATTTCCCATGAAAAAAAATCAGCAAATGATTCCCTCCCACTGTTTTCTAACGACTGCAAAGTGTAACTTTATGGGCCATGACTAAAACTCTCCTTGTTATTAATGTTTCTGGTCGATGGTTTCCATCAAAAGGAGAGCAGAGGAGCGAAGGAGCAGAAGCAGCTGAATGAGCGAGATTTATAGAGCAACCCTGCCGGTAGTGGGCCCATATCAAACGGCTCGACAGCAATAAAGCCCTTTACAATGGCTGAGCATCAGGCAGTTCTCTCGGTGTGATACATTACTAATATCACCCCTGCTGAGGTGCCAGAGGTTTAAACTTATTCCGTCACTTTTCAACTGCGCTTATGCAAACTGCTGCCTAATGGATGTACACAAAGTCCAACATTCATTTACATCATAAAAGTTTTAGTTTTTAGAAAAGGTTCACACTGCATTCTTTGCCATTAAAAAGACAGTTTGATGGTATCATGGAGTTTAGCTGCTGTCATGACGATTGCTAAACTTCATGTAAAAAAAAAAAAAAAAAAAAAAAAAAAACTTGAGCAAATAAAAATAAACTATGCCCTATTAAAAAAAATGATAGCATAGAGCGTCCGGGCTTTCTGCTCATTCGACTTCATCTAACATTTTGCAGTTTAGCGGCGGAGACCCGGTGAGTGCACTGAGCAGTTCATGATTGATTCTTCTAATGTTGTCTGTCAGTCAGAAAAAGTGGGCATCCATGTGGGTGTGATCGTTCTCAACATGAGCAATCATGAGCTGGTCAGCGTTGTCACTGGCCTCCACTGTCAATAGTCAGATTGATTTGAATAGCAGAAACCCTTGTGTATATAGAAGGACCTCTTGCACGCAGGACCTCGATCATGTGCGGCGGGTTTTTGCCCTCGGGCCACTGCAACCAAATGTTTATTTTTATTTGTCATATTTGTCTGTGAGAATGACATGAGTTGTTTGTGGACCAGTCTCACTATTGGGATTGAGATTCTAGTCATTAAAGATTTTACTACATGAAAAGTGACTACTTGTTTCCTGTTTACTCGTCTTGACAACAAATCACGAGTCAGCAGAGCTGCCTGAGAGCTTTATAACTGTTATTAGCAAACAAACTTAAAGGTTATTATTCTGAACGTTTTTTATTACATTCAGTCAAGCCTCCAGTTCAGGTATTTCATCTGTTTTTGGTCAGATTTGGAACAGTACCTTGGCTGCAGATGATGACATGATCACATGCCAACAGACGAGATGTCATCCAGAATTTGCTTACTCTTCCTTTTTAGCTTATTCCAAAGCAATGACGGCAGTGGCAAAGATTTAAAGTCATAAAACAGATACAGATACAAGATACAGAACAGCGAAGAGATTTAGTGAGACAGGACACTGAAACGTCTTCAGGCTGACCTGGACCGCACACTTCACCAACTGGTCTGGAGAGTCTTTCAATAGGAAAACCATTTGGATAACTTTCTTATAACTTTCTGATTACACAGCAGTGGAAACGTTTTCTGATCATCAAACCCTACAAAAAGAAACGAAAGAAGCTTAGACAGCAATATTTTTGTGATTTCCCAGTTTTGTTGTCATTGAAAAATAAACAGACCATTTATTAAAATATTGTTATCCCATGATACTTTCATTTATCTCTGAGAAAATGTAAAATTGCTTGTAGTTAAAGGGTGGATTCTGGTCAATATTACATCCTGCATATGGATTATACTGAGCAGCTAAATATAGTTTTAGCACTTTGCCGAGCTACAGGGTTCTCATTTCCACAAGCCAGCTGGAAGGGTGAAAAAAAAACCCACCATAGACAGTGTTTTAAACTATGAAACTATTATTAACTTAATTAGCAAAGCCCAAACCCATCAAACCTGCCAGCATCGGTTGTCATTTCACCCAACAGAATGGAGGGGCTTTCAGCTAAAAATGAAAACCTTTTTGTGTGTGTGTGTGTGTGTCCGCTGTGCAGTTAAACACCATCTGTTTCAAAAATTACTAACATCATTAGCAGGAAGTCTGTCCCTGTTATCATTAAAGTGCATTATGTGTCACACTAGAGTAAAACGCATGCTTGTCTGTCATTGTGACGATATCTACGGCAGAGGGGCGGAGTCAGGCTTAAAATACTCACATAATTCACTTTTCTTGGAGTAAAGATTGGATTTTTAATTTAGTTGAGTGTGAAGCATATTTCAAGCAAATCAGCAGTATGCTATATTTTTCAAAGCATTAACAATGAATGACTAACCATGCAAGCTGTTATCTTCCTAAATCTTTGATGAGGATGTGGACTGGGAAATCAAACCAGAGATAGCAATAAACTGGGACACGGAGGGAATTGAAGTGTGTATATGTGTGTCATTCCCACCTTTCTCCCTGGGGGTTTTGGTTCCTATTTCAATTAATCTCTAATCAAACTGGGAGCAGAAAACATGATCTGATTTGGCCTCTTCTCATAGGGAAGCTCTAATCAGCTTTCCTCTCCAAATAGGATTTGGATGGAGGCCAGAGGACAAGCACTTCCTGTTTTGTTAATATTGTCCTCAGAGATATTATCGAACAAGTGTCCTACCTATCTTCACCCAGACAGTCTTCCAGAGGGCAGAATCTTCATACGGCGTTCGTCCACTATGAAACCGAATGCAGGCTGATGGAGAATATGAGAAGTCTTATTTGTCCTCAGGCCAGTTAGTAGTTCTTGGGTTTGTACAGCACCAGATAGTGGAGCGCTGGTGTCGACTACATAATGTCTGAGGAAAGTGCCTGCAAACAAAATCTGATACATAATTCATGCTTTGGCAAAAAGTTATCCAACAGTGCCCGATGCTGTGGGATATAATGACTCTTCGCATCTTCACATCTGCTTATTAATGAATCTGGATTGAACTGAATCTAACTGAGTCAAACTGAAGAACATTTTACCAATCCCCAAGGAAAATTGTGTATATTTCTGCATCATAATTTCGAGAAATGAATAAATAAATACAGTGTAGATACATACATACATTGATTTATTGCTTGACCATGACATAGAGGGAGGTGTTGAAATCTCCGGAGTTAAGCTTGCAGCCTGGCAACAAGTGAGCTAATGACATCATGTGCAGTGTCAGCAGGTAACACAGGTGAAACAGACAACATGGATGGAAACTTACAGCGACACTTAAATGACGAGGGTGCAGGGATGCTCCTTCACAGGAACATGTCTGGGATTTTACAAACTTTTCTTCTTAGTCTTCTTACTCTATCTGCTCTGTCTGCGGTCTCTTTTTGCCTCGTATTGTCTAAAAGACAAGTAAAGCGTTGATAAAGTGTGAAATATGTTCCTCCATGTTGTACAGTAATATTTAATTCCAGTTATGTTTGCGTCAGCGCTAAATGCGTTTATATTAATCATCTGTGACTTCATATTCCCTGGTAGAATCAGTTGGGTCTTTTTTGGGGGTTTTTTTTGTTTTTTGTCCAACATCTCCAAATCTTTGACATATCCTCTTCAAGTTGTCTTGATTTGGGATCTTTTTCTGGCTTTTACTTCGGATTTGAAAATGTCAGTCAGCTGCTGCCACGAGTGAACAGTTGTCATGGTGACTCAAGTCCCTCAGTCAGCACAGCAGCTGTGAGTGAAGACAAATGTTTCGAAAATCGGTGATGAAATGGGAAAAATACATTTAAAAAAGTAAAAGCTGCTAATATCTTAAGAATAAAGTAAGAAAAACCATAGACTGTATACAAAGAGCTGGACAAAACCCCTGTGATGTTGCCCTCAGACTTTCTGAGGTGTCCGTTTGAAACTGTTTTTAACCCAACCTGGCAAATCCAAAAACAGGTAACTTCTGGCCAACTGAGGGGTCCTCTGGGCTCCGGCAAAGCTCAGTCCTGACAGAAGACCAGACTGGCTGCACCGGCTCTGCCAGGACCAGCAGGTAGTGTGCTAGAGGCCGTCCTCTGGTTCGTCCAGGTAGCAGCCTTCAGCCACGAGCTGCCTAACTGCGGTTCATCATCCTCAGAGCCTTCGAGGCCAACCCAGAGCTAGTTGCAGCGGTCTGTTAGAACAATTAACAGCACAACAGGCCATATAATATTTAAAATAAAACGAGTCTGCTCTGTTTGGTCTTTATTTACAGCAGAGTTTACTGCTAAGTAGCTTAAATGTTAATCCATAAACTGCAAAGCAACTGTCACTCAAAAACCCTTTCCTTTGCTTCTGCATTCATTTGTTGCTTTATATACAGTTTTCTTGGTACCGGGTTATGTATATATATTTCTACTGTAACAGTGGACATTTTAACATGGAAGTCTAAACTGAGATTTACTCCGTTTTTAAGCCAACCCCTAGTGGTCATTCAAGGAACCGTTTGGCCTCAAACAGGAAATCCTGAGGTTGCCACCGGAGAAAACCCATCAGGAGGGTTCAGGTGTTGTCCCACTGCATCACCTTTACGTCAAACCTCTCTGCAGTAAAGAAAACAAACAGCAGCAGAGTACTGGGAGAGCACTTAGATTAATCCGTTAAAAGCCTGAGACACAAGTGAGGAAACAACCAATATATATATATACAAAAGTGGAATACATCAAGGAATTAAAAGTAAACTGAAAGAGACACATACGGGGAGGGAGATAAAAATGAACAATACAAGGCTATAAGGCGAAACAGAGAGAATGACAAGCCAAAGAAAGTCAAAGTAACATTTTGAGAAAACTGACAGGCATGTAAATTGACTTGCATTTTTTATTAAAATTCTTAGATTCAAAGCTATAAAAGCAACAAAAAAAAAATGTAACTAATACTTTCATAGTGTATAAGGACACCGGCTGAGGATGGAGGAGGTGTCAAAGAGTTGACATCAGAAAAGATGAAATAAAACAACCTTGGAGAGCTGTGCAGTGAAATGACAAGAGAGTTTCTTCTGGAGAGTTGCACACTGGCTCATAAATTATGCTGACCTAAGGTTAATTTGGTAGTTCAGTGCCCCCTAGAGGTTACTACTCTATTCCTGCAGTTTAATCAAGACGGCTTTGCAGCTACACACTGCCACTACTTTAATTAGTTAGTGTTTGTTGAACATTTCATGCATATAAGTGAATTAACAATATAAATATAAACTATCTAGTTTATAGTATTTCAAAAGGTAATTAGTTATGAAAAATAACTTGCAACATCTAAATATATCCCTTAATCAATTCATATTTCTGATCAAATACAATACTATAAAGATAAAAGAGTGAAAAAACAATAAAGGAATTTGAACCATTATTTATAAATGAAAATGCCACTGCTCAAACTTATTTAGCTGATTGTCAACATCAATAATACGTGGAAATGCTGACTGGATTTCAATATGGCATCATTTTATCAGCCTTCAGTAGTTCTGATCAATTTATACCCATAAAAAAGTTAAACTGCTCAAATATTATTTGTAGACTGTCTATTCATTATTATTCCTTCCTTCCTTCCTTTTAAATTAAGAAGCAGGTTGTGAAACAATATTCCCTGGGTTTTCAGGTTTTGTCTTTAAAAAATCCCTTAAAAAGGCATGAAAATGGATTTGGTTTGTAAATTATCTCAGGCTAAATCATATGACATGAACCAAATCTGAGCCTCGTTAGGCCGAACTGGATTCTGGTCCACTATGACAGGTCATTTGGGGTGAATATTTCATCTTTTCCATGTTCAGACTTGTTTGATTGCTGAAAGAAAGCAATAAATGTTAAGCCTTTGAAACCCCCTGACATATACCACAGACTCTATTTGACGAGGAATTTTTCTTTTTTTCTTTTCTTGTCTTGTCTTTTCTTTTCTTTTCTGTTTTTTTTTTTTTTTTTTCAATTGAACAGTGTTAGAGTGAAATCCCAATTTGATTATCCCATAATGTTTACATCTGACTGACTAAGACTGACATATAGTACGACAAAATGACTAAATAATTTGGTGGTACTGTATATTAATGCAGCGGTGATTGCAAAGAACCTAAAAGCCCACATACACAGACAAACGAGCACTGCTTATCATGTGCTTTGTTTTATGTGTGGCTGTGCGCATCTAAGCGTACTTTACCACTCAGAAAGTGCTATAGAAAACAAACGCCCACTTCACTTCTCACAACATTAAGCATGGAGGGAGTACAAATAGCACGAGCACCTCATTTATCAAACCCCAGTTGGCCACTGGTGGGTGGGCATCACTGTCAAAAGGCCAATTAACAAGAAGCCCATTGTGAGCACCACAGAGCAGCTCAGGAGAGACTTGCCATTAGCAGAGATTCATCATTAGGAAATAATGGGACCAGAATAGGAAGCCCGCCCTCATCTTCATACAGCTTCAGATATGAAGGCTGTTTCCAGCTTGAGACACGGGATGAGGATGGTTTGTCTCGGCTGTGCTCGTCCAGAAAAACACCATTCTGAAACCTCAAGCCCTTCTCATGACTTATTTTTCTTTTCTAAATTCAGTTTTGGGTTTGAGATGTGTCCAACACTGCTGCATGTCTTCAACTTAACTTGTCAATAGCAAAGAAAGATCTCCAAGCCCAGACAGGAATAAAAGGAGTGAGGGGAAGTAAGACAGATTCCTGCAGAGCCAGCTCGATGCAGCATTGCAAACATCTGAAAAGAACAAAGATGAGCTCTGGTGTTCAGGAGGCCAGGGACTTTGGGGAAATTGTGCACAGTGTGTTTTTCGTGAGATTTTTCTTCTTCTTTTTTACTTTTCTATTTACTTTTTTTTTGTGGATATGATCATGAATCCTCCTCCATAGGCAGAGGTATGAGAGATTTGTGTGTGTTGCAAAGCAACTTTTTTTTACAAGTATAAAGCATACACACATTTATAAAGTGTCTGCAAAAATGTGTGTGAGCCTTTATGGCTTAAATCTCCGCAGTCTGCACAGTATAGGACAGAAAACTAAAAATTGACACCAATCAATATATTTTATTCCAGTCTATCTGTTTTTGTTTCCCTTTTATGTTTTTAGTCTTTGCGTTTGATGGTCAGTAGCAGAGCTCAGCACGCGTGCTCAGAGGAAGCAAAGACACTAATAAGCCCCCTCATTACAAAACATCATTTGTAATTAAGTGATCCTTGGTTAAAAGAAGGAAAGATAAAAGACTAAATATAGGACATCTACACAAAATGCAAAGCGCGCTGCAAACATTAAAAACATAAGAACAGAATAAGAAACATTAAAGACTAAGTTGATATATGGTCAAGGAGAAATATCAAATGATACAACAAGAGTTACACATGCAAAACTAAAAGGCACAGGGGCATGGAAAAGTATGGAAAAGTATGGAAAAGTATGGAAAAGTATGGTTTTCTGAGTGAGTTTGTCTTAAAATGCAAACTGATCTTCACCCATGTCACAAATAATAGACAAACACAACATGCTTTAACTGATAAGATCAAAATCATTTTTATCATTTGTTTTGTATTTATTGAACAAACTCATTAAACACCCACAATGCTGGAGAGAAAAAAAAAAGTAAGTGAACCCATTAATGAGTAATTACTTCAACCAAAGCTAATTGGACAGACATTTATTGTAAATTAGTTTACGTGTAAATTAATTATATAATTTGGAGGTTTGCTTGGCTGTTCATTAGAGGTATCTGCTGATATGAGACCCACCTCGCAAATACAAGACATGTGAAGACACGATTAGTTGATCTGCACAAGGTCGAAAAAGGGAAACAAATTAATTTTAAAAAGTCTGCATGCATGTAAAACTGTCCATCAGGGGAGGTCGTTTGACGCTGTGCCTTCTCTGTTTAGTGGCCAAGATTACTTAAAAGGTACTGCCCGGACTCCTCTAAGAGGTAAAAAGATCCCATGAGTGACAGCTAAAGGCTTGAAGACATCACAGAAGCTGGCAAGCATCTCTGTCCATGTCCATGGGTCTTTTAAACGTAAGTCACTGAACAGACAAGCCGTCTGTGGCAGGCACACCAGGGAGGAAGCACAAAACAAAAAAACACAGACACACATTAAGTCTGCCATAGAGCCTTTGCAATCAGCGAAAGTACTGGGAACATACTAGGAATATAACTAGGAAAATATTTTGTGGTCTGATGAAACAAAACTGTTGAGGGAAGAATATTAAGCATTATGTGCAGAACATCATCCCAGCATAGTGGAGGGACCATCATGCACCTGAACCACTTGCCATTATTGAAGGGAAAATTAATTTCCTACAGGATATTGTCATATGGGGGTTCTTCCTGAGCCATGTAGTTATGGGCGTTGGTGAAATTAAAAAAAGTGTTTTACTGTAAAGCTGTAGTATTAAACGTGAAAATAGGTCTATCTGAAGGCCAGTTATGCAACAAAAACGGATGTAAGGAAATTATTTCAGACCTCTGCTTGACCCTGATTTAAGAAAGTTTAGCACCAGCACTCGCTGTGCGCAGCTATTTTGAACTGTTTCACCATGACTTCACGATTCTTGAGTAATATTGTGAGAGATTGTGAATGATAGGATTTATTCTGGAGCCGACTGTACCACAAGTTGAAGCCTGGCAGAAGTTGTGTGATGCAGGAGCACAATGACCTTCAGCAGAGTGGCTTCGGAAAGAGGAAGCTTCCCTTTTGGAGCTGTCCATCCAGAGCTTGGACCTTAACTCCGTGGAGATGCTGTGGACTGTCTTTGAGAGCGCCGGTCGCACATTGTGTTTGTCTATATTTATGACTTCAATGGAGATGGGATTGCAACAGTTCACATACCTTTTCTTGCCAATGTACTCCCACTGAAATAATAACAAAAAAATTGGCACTAACTAATTTCCCAGGTGCCAGAACAAAATGTGTCTGCAAACCGTAGATTCGTTTATGCTAATCTCAACAGTTCTGAACAACAAACCATAGTTCCCCAAATGATGATTTATAAGGTCCAAGCAGAAAAAAAAGCATTGCATAGACCTGATTTCACAGTGAACAGCCTCACCCACACCTTTAGCCAAACCCTAAACATAAACAGCACATTTTATAATCCTAACTAAAGCCTAAATTAAATTCAAGCATTATTCCTAACTAGATCCCCAAAATGTCCCTTTGAGGCAACCAAAAAGAGGGCACAAACGTGGGTACATCAGGTGAAAACCGCAACGCTGGACGAGGAAAGAACCTTCATGTACAGATCTGGCCCCATCCTATAAAGCACTTTATGATTATTATGTGAAAAAAGAAGAAATTAAGAAAAACACTCAATGGTTAATTTGTAAATGTCAACAGCCTGCCCCACAATGAGGGGGGGCAACAGAAAAATATTGTCCTTCCCAGCTTTCTGCTCTCTCAGCTTTAACCTTGATTTAACTCACTGACTTTTCGTGGAAAATTAGTTTTTTGATTAGTCCATGAGTGCAGGCGTGTGTGTGTGTCCAGTTGTTTGTGTTGCACTGAATGGGGCTTCAAAGAGGCTCCGTGTTGAGGTTGTATGCTGTGTCCCCTCGAGACTCGGGCTGATTACATTTGTAGTGTTTAATGGCTCTGTGGCCCCTGTAGCCCTACATCGCCTATTCAACCAGTGACCACAGTCACCTCATTCTCCGCTGAGGAGACCCACTCGTGGCTCCACACTGACCTGTGCATCCAGCTACAAACGTTACCGCAAAAAAGTCTTTATTATGTACCTGCAGTCCCTTCTGTCTTCCTCTGCGATCCCTGAATATCTGTCTTCTTTCTCTGTCTGTAGCTGTTTTCACGATTTTCCTCCTTTTTTTCTTTTCTTTTTTTTTTTTTTTTTGCTCGCAACTACAGTTTTTCTTTATGTCTCACTGTTTTTCCACAGGTGAATCCATATCTATTATGTATACCACATCCTTTTACTCTGTTTGTCTCCCTCTCTTTCAGAGTCAGACTATTCGAAAATCCTCTCACCAAGGTCAGTTACAGTGATCAGTCGTTGATCTGCCTGGATTGTGCATGCATACAACCATTAGAGAAGGTGATGAGCTGCTTATGTATTGCAGGAAGGCTCTTGTGGGTGTGCGAGGGTGGGGTCTGCAAGTATGAGACCTAAAACGTTGAGCAAGAATAGCAGTGCTGCAAGAAGTGACTTTTCTACACAGCAGCAACATCTAAGAGGCTGACACACAAAAAGGGAGCAGCAAAGAAGCACTTTCCCCCAAAAAGTTAAGAAAAAACTTGCATCTGCTACTTTTTTCACCCATAACTCCTGTGTATAAAGCATTAGGACAGTAACTACAAAGACACTCAGCAAAAATTAAAATATTCCTGTCATGTGAATGCTTTCATTGCAGTTATAGAATCATAACTCTTCCGAAAATGCTTCAGCTCAATAAACTCTGAATATGTTTTATGCTTTTGAAAATGGCAGGCCAACTCTATTGTACATAATAAAATAAAATAAAATAAAATAAAATAAAATAAAATAAAATAAAATAAAATAAAATAAAATAAAATAAAATAAAATAAAATAAAATAAAATAAAATAAATATCCTCAGTTACCAGTTGGTTTGCAGGAGTAGTCCTTGCTTTGCCCGTACTATCTTTTAATTGAAAGGAAACTTACAGCTTTTCATAATGTATATCTTCAATGCAGTGGAGTTAAAAAGTCTTATAGTTTTCAAGAAGTGCTAAACTAGCCTTCCCCAGTCTCTCTCCCACTCATTCACACCTACTGAAGAAACCAGACCTGTTTGTTTGTTTGTTTTACCCCACTCGAGCCTCTTTGGGATATGCAGTCACATGAAAAAAAGTACAGGCCTTGTCAAAGGAAGTGTTACTCATCATAATAAAATAAAATTTTTAAAAATCATCTCGATTTTGGTCTCATCTGTAAAAAAAAAAAAAAAAGAAATCACATTATTCCAAAGGTTTTGTGGATGTATGTGCAACTCTGAAAACCTCAACCACACTACGGTGTTCTGAGAAAGAGAAAGAAGAGGCTTTTTTATGACATCGCTTCAAAAAACATCATATACTCGTGCAACAAGCTTCGTGCAGTCCAAGTAAGGACAAGCCAATTCAGTCCAAATCATTGTAATTCAGTTTATCCAGTTAATTCCAATAGTGTCCAGATGCAAAATGCATATAATGTCAATTCGTAAAATTAAAAACAAAAAACAAAAACAGCCTAGCAAGAGAGCTGAAGCATTGAGTCTTCATTTTGGTGCAATATTCCATCCTGGGCAAACATGAAAACAGAGACAAGAGAGAACAACGTTAAATGCAATAATAATTAGAACAGACTGATGTCCCAGTGCATCATGGGAGATCACCAGCTGTCAAGGCCTATAGCAGCATAACTTCAAGCTTTATCAAAAAGAAACGTTTTAAGCCTAATCTGAAATGTAGTTGCGTTGTCTGCTTCCCTGATGCTATCTAGGAGCTGGTTCCTCAAGAGATGAGCCCGATAATTGAAGGATCTACCTCTGATTCTACTTTTGGAAAGTCTGGGAAACACAAGTAATCCTGCCGTTTAGAACGAAGTGGTCCGTTGGGAAATTATGGAACAAGAATTGTTTAAGGTGAAAAGATTCTTTAGATTATAAAAGGCTTTAAATGAAAGAAAACAAATTTTAAATTATACCCTAAATTTAACAGAAAGCCAATAAAGGGACACTATAATTGGAGAAATACCTGCCAATCTTCCTCAGAACTCGTATTGCAATATTTTGGATCGGCTTAGTGCAGTACAGAGTAATTTTGGATATTAAACTGAGGATTTGGATTGGTTCAATCTTGAAGTAACACATGCATGGACTCGTTTTTCACTTGCAGACAGGAAAGCAGCAACAATTACTTTTCAAGATTATTGCCGATATCTTTCATCACTGGCATTGTGTTAACACACACCTTCATGCTCCAGACCAGCAAACTGTCCAATATGTGCTTTTATGGGGTCGTTTGAGGTGCTGCACATCATTTAATGAAGTGTGTTTGATCAGCAGCCCCTGGCTGTTACTAAGCCTCTTATTGACGCCGGCCCGGCCGGCAGTCCTAATTCCTTTACTCTTTGATACAAAGAATTATTCTGGTTTCAACTTTGATTTCTACGGAGCAGTACCAATGGACACAGAAGAAACTGCCTCTGGGCAACACTGGAAAGGCATGCAACTAATCAGAGAAAAACTTGTTGTGTCAGGGTGTTAAAGAGGGGTACCAGACCCAGCTCACGAGATTTTTGTGAAGTGAATGAGTTCGGCTGGCCAGACTATCTGGAAGCAGCAAAACTTTTCATACACTACCTCCACGTTTGGCTTAGTTTTCATTAAATAAATAATAACACTGCAACACGTCACACGGTTGCATTCACCTAAATGTACCTGAATGCTGACCACATGATTTTTTTTTTTAGTTCTGATTTGTAAAATATTAAAATTGCATGTCTGCTAGATTAAACAACATGGTAAAGACTCTCTTTTTTTCTTTCACTCCCTGTACATAAACATACAAAATGAAACACACAAAAAAGAAATAAATCAGCCATCAAGAGGCGTTACAGTGGATATCAGTGTTAACACAAGTAATTGCTTTCCTGCTCTGCAGCTTTTGAGTGCTAATCCGGCTTGAAAAAGTTTGCTCAGTGCATGACTCAGAGGATGGTGTTTTATCTGCGTCTTGGTTTCTACTCCTGACAGGACTTTCAGTCAGTGGTGCGTGCTGTATTTTGCCTCTCGGCTGATGGGAATACAGAGGGCACTTCATTAAAAATAAATGGATCCATCAAATTTTGGAACAAAGGCTTTTCTTCACAGTGTGTGAGTTAATCCTACAATGATCAGACAGTCCGTTAATAGTGAATCTTTTTTATGACCCAAATTCTTTTTAAATAAATTAATGATTAGCTTTACCTGTTGAAAGCAGACAACGGTGGAGTTAGTGCTGCAACCAAATGGGGTCCTTGTCTTTAATCCTGAATATAAAATCGTATCTAATTTCCGTTGTTTTGCATTTCGTACATCTGAGACATGGGAAGTCTCCTGGAGATGCAAGTGTCCATGTTAAGTAGCCTCTCACAGACAAAATGAGATGTCATTCTTTATGAAATATGCCTAATGAGGTCTTTCCTGGTGCCTTCTTGCGATATCCCGCATCAGAATCTTTAATGAGAACATTAAATAGTTAAGACATGAAATAAAGGCTGAGTTGACAAAGCAATTAGATACCGTCTGACCTTTTTAGTGTGTTTAGCATTCTCTGTCAGCCGCTGAAGACTCAATTTATAGCCGCACCAAGCAGTGGGAGCAGATGCAGCACAAGTGGTAGAAGCAGAGTAAATCTCTTTTAAACAGAGCAGCTCCGGAGGATCCTGAGGCAGCGAGACAGTTGCTAAGTTTTCCCATGTCAAGTAAAATTCCTCCAACATGGCATTGTGACGGAAGGAGCGCCAGTTTTACGCTGATGAAGAAGAAAAGATGACGGCGGGTAATTTCGATCCGGAGCACTTCCTCCATAAAGGCTGAATGTGAGAGCATGAGGGGTTTGACACTTGGGTATCAGTCATTATTGCATGTCTTCATTGTGCCAGACAGTCTTGATGGTGTGAATTTTAGAAAAAGGATCAAAACGCAGAACAGAAGAATAATAAATGTAGCTGTAAGAGGTTTACACTGACATAGTGAAAGAAAAATAAAACTGTCATTCATGGTTAAATGGTTTGAAATATAGAATAAGTATGTGGGGCGCATGATTTTTTTGTTTCATATTTGAAAAAGAAAATACTTCATTCTCACTGAACTTAGGTGATCATAACAACACAACTTCATTCTTTTATACAACAATAATGTGAGCTGATGGGCTCAGACACAAGCATGTTAGTGGATTTGTTGGTTTTCTGAGGATCCTAATGCTTTTGAAAGATCAGTTACAGGTTTCACTTAAGCTTCCAGACAGATTTGATGCAGTTTTTATAGTTGGAATTATAATTTAAAGAAAACAACTAACTAACGTCAACCTTTAAGGGGACAGTGGAGAGGTACGTGGGAGTTTGCTCATCCAGGCTGGGTGTGTTTTGTGGCTTTGTACAAACCTTGCAGCGGTGTCCCTCGTGGTCAGGGGTGAAAACAGCCTGGAACAGCCTGAAACTTTGTTCTTACAAAGGATTCATAGATACAACTCAGTCCTGGTAAAAGAAAAGAGCAGCTGCCTCTTCAAAATCCACATTCAAACCCAGTCACAGTAACGCTTACAACAAGAAAACATACTGGAACTCCAAGTGTTATCTCATGTTACACATCATGTTGTCCTCCTATTAGCTACTTCTAATTAATTTAAAGTTACGACTGAACTGACTGCATGGTTTTTTGTTATTTGCAACTCTTTAAAGTGAGCGCTAGTTTATGACAATGGACTGCTCTTAGATAAAGAGGGAGCAGCTGCTTTTTCAAAACTCGTATTCAAAACCACTCGCTGCTCCAGTTTTCAGAAAAACATCTTTATAGAAGTCGCCCTAAAGTACCTCTGAATTGTCTGTCTTCATCTTTCATCACATCTAAATGAAAGCTTCCCTTTATTTACTTTTATCCCTTTATTTCCCACATAAACGGTAGAAAGTGGATGGATGGCTGCAACAATGTAAAAGTGCATTAACTAAGGCGACCACAAACGTATATATCCATCACCATCCGTCACATTTTTTTTTCTCTTGGAAAGACGCAGACATGTATGTTCGTATCCCAGAATAACATTCAAAGTACATTTTTCCCCCACAGGTTTTTCTGATATGTTCTTTTTGGAAAGAAGAAATGTTTTCTCACAAACTGATTTCCAGATCCACATAGGCATCCTTAATCTTTTTTTTTTGTCTTAATAATAAAGTAACAGCCAGGTCAAAGGTTTGATTAACACAGGGTTCACCTCTCACTTCCTTATCTTGAGGTTCTAGTCACCTTGCACCTTTTCTGAAACAGCGGATTCTACTTTTAAGGATTTGAAAGTGTGATTCTCTTAGGGCCATGCTTATTTTCTGCATGTTAATGACTATTTATAAATACCACAAGAATATGTGCGTAGCTGGTTTGAGTGAATCATCCTTATAACAGGGCGCCGTTGCAAAGAGGATCAAATGTTTCTTCAATCCAGCATGCTGGGAAAGTCAATGATTTGTACTTTTTAAAGTCACAACAGCAGAGAAAGAATTGTAGGGCTTTTGTCCACTTGGCTGAGATTCAAACTGTTTTATTGTTGTTAGACATAACTTGGTCAATAAACTTTGCAGTACGGCAAACCATCGTCCTCCCAGTCAAGGCTGCTCAGAGGTTTTCCAAACAATGGCTGGTGGACATTTGCAGGCATGGCCTCAATTTTCTGTTGGGTGGCAATTAAAGTTAAGGTCATCAGTGGGGAGTAGTCGGGATTTACAAAAAAATAACAACACAGCACAGTCAAGCCTATCCGAGTTTCAAGCTAACACTTCAGTGTGAGATACTAGATCATATTTGTTCAGTTACATAAACTGTGACACACCGCCAGCAGATACAATAGCCCAGAAGGCCTGTGAAAAGCTCTCCGAAGAAAGGAATGCCAGCGATCCACAGCGGACCTTTAAAAGCTGCACATAACCTTTCGCTCCAACGTTGTATAAGTCTCCTCCAGTCTCACCTAAGCATGCAGTTACAAGCCTGAAGAGCATAAAGGTTGTTCTGTCTCCTGGCAACCTATTACTGCGAGCAGTGTGGCACTACCCTCATGGACAACAACTTGAGGAAGACTCAGTCCATAATCCTGAAAAAGCTCCCGGGAGAAAACCTTTATGCTACAAGTAACGTCCACTGGAGCCTGACTGCATTCTTGCGCTCATGTCAAAGTGTGAAACTGACTTCCTAGATATACTTTAATTGAATTTTAAACAATGCTCGGAATCATTGTACACATTATTTGTACCTTTTTTGTTCAGTGTGCCACCGTGTAACCATGTGGCTATGTTTCAGTAAATCGTGGTAGAGTAGAAGGTGAACCGCACGATAAACTGCCATCTCCTTGAGCACCACAAATGCAGTCAAAACACTGCTTTGTTTGAAAATGGTATTATTCAAAAGTCTTTATGACGGTGAACAGAATTAATAACATGTGAGATCAAACTATGCTTTTAAATTAAAGATGTAAGTACAAAACCAGCTGGAATGACTCTTTTCTCCCTCATCTCTCGCTATAACACACACACACACACACACACACACACACACACACACACACACACACACACACACACACACACACACACAGCATGTAAAAGTTGAAAGGCCAGTGACACTGGTGGCTAATTAGTGGCTTGCTTCATTAGTCGCCCAGTCTCCATGTCTGGCCTCGGCTATTATCCCTCTCAGGACCACACCAAGGTTGAGTCTCCATGACTACGTTCCACTGACTAACCCATGTGATCATGTTTCTCTAACAAACCCTGCAATGCCTATTGAGAGGTAGGATGTTCTGATGTTATTCAGAGTTCCTCAGATTCACCTTAAAAATGGGTTTTCTTAATCGTCAAGAGTATTTTGTGTTAAATATAGCTGATGGAAGTGTGGTGGTTGTGCTGATTGCCCAGTATTGTATTATTAGTGGAGATCTATGGATTTCACACTTCATTCATACACTGCTGCCACTTGCCCTTCATCATCCTCACTAATTGTTTATCATTTCAGATCTGGCCCATCCCATCTGCCCTGAACAAACTCCAGCCTGTCTCATCTTCCCCAGTCACCGTATCACCTCAGTCCTCGAGCTCACCTGTTCTCCCTTCCCTCATTAGCCCCTCGGTATATATTGTAAACCAGACCACTTCTGATGCCCCTAAGACAGCGTGTCAATTATGTGCCCCCAGCCCTGACTGAGTTTGACCTCCAACATGCTTTGGACCTCTTTGTACCCGGCGTGTCTGCCTGTTACAGAGGTCTGCCTGCCTAATGACTAGTCCCCTCGGCTAATCTCTTACCTGTTCTTGCTTGCATTGCCTTTCATAAAGGTGAACTCCTGGAGTCATGCTATCGTGTGTTGTATTTTCCCTGTCCAGTAACAAATTAATCTAAATCTACTGTAGCATATAGAGGACATTCCACATGCTATTAGAAGCACAGAGGTCTATCTTGTATTTTCCTTGCCCTTTATGTATGCATTTTTACTTTGGGTAATTATAGAGCAGCCCTGTAAATCTCTCATCCGTCTTTCTCTCGCTGACTGGAATATCTAAAATCATCACCTACTTTGCTTATCTACTCCTGAATGTTGTAAGGAAGCAAAGCGTTGTGTAGAAAAACAGAGCAAAGTTCCATTACCAAACTGTAATAACATTGGGAGGCTAAGGAGGAGTCCTGTGGGGTAAAGGCACATAGCTCAATTAACCCAAGGGTGACCCAAGATAATTGCGAGTATTAGTCAAACTGGCTTGTGCAATAGCTAGAGAATCCATGAAGTTATTACCTTGTAACATATTTACACCTATTCTGTCAGTGACAATGTGAAATAATTTCAGTCACTAACTACAAAATCTCTCAGGACCTTTGATTTGTTCATCCATGTTCATCAAATTCATATTTGAAAGTATTTTTTGCCTCAAATCCCTTATCAGGTCCATAAAATGCCTTTGGATGACCACTTATTCCTCTTGGAAAATGTTAATCTGACCCTGTCTGCACCAGCACCTCCAAATCTGTTATTAAACCCAAAGGCGACTGTGGCTGTTAAAGATATAATTGCAACAATAATAGATAATGAGCTTTTAACATAACATCATCAGCTGGTGAGGTGCTGCTAAACGTATAAACCACGTTCTCAGCACTGACATGTTTGGAAACTATCAACAATCTGTTAACTTATAGGACCAGATAAATGGTTGGAACAGCTTTGAATAAGTTTTGTATTTATCCATTATCGTCACAAAAGATCAAAACACACCAAACAGCTTCTCCTCCTTGTTTCAACCGGTTTCTGCACCAAACTGAAGCCAACTTCTCTTTTCCATGTTGCTGCACTAGACTTCCCTGGTTCCTCATGGCATACCACAAACTTTAAAACTCATCATCCGGTCCTCATCGAACTGGTCATATACGTAGCTCAAGAAGGAAATTCATAGTTCCCCTTTTCCCGAAGTAATCCTGGAATTTAAATTGGAGTCCTTTATAGGTTACTCAGGTGGTCCAGGCTTTAGTTATTCGACGGGCATTTTATCTGGATTTCACTGTGCGTATCTGCTTTTTCCATCTCATCTTCCTCAACACACGATGGAATACATAATTAGCTTCCCCTGCTCTGCATGCTGTATGGAGCAGGGGCAAATCTACGCAAGGTTAGATTATCTTTTCAGGTTAGGTCTGAGTCCAAGGTATCTGCTAACTCCATACAGTTGCCCTTTGGTATCACAAAACTGCAGCAGTAAAACTCAGAGCTCTATTATCCTTTTAAAATCATACTTTTAACTGGACACTCTCAGAAAAACAACTACCCATTCCTTAACAATTGCAGACCTCTCATCACATTTTTCAACAATATGCAACTGAATCAGATAGCGTTTAGCTGTAATGTCCAAAAAGTGAAAGAAGTCTGCAGGGTTAGTAGTTCTGCTGTATTTCATTGAGCACATCTCTCAGCCAGCCTGCAACTCTGTCATTTTACTTGTTGCCAGGCTCAAGTTGTTCGTCTGAAGTTATATTTTTAAATGTATTTTTAGATATTTTTAGATAGTTTTCTGTGATGCTAGTTTTTTCCTTCATGTTAGTTCACACTAAAAAAACTTTCGTTTTGACATATATGGATGAGAGGGGGTATGTGTAAACAGCAGGAAAGCAGAAGTCAGATCAAACCTCCAGGTGTGTGTAAGTCAGATCATGAAATGAGACGCGCTGCTGGGTGGTGGCATGTAGATTTAGATGGAGCAATTATCCACGCTGTCGTGTCACTGTTTACTTTTAAGACATATTTTTAACAGTTGCTTGCCCTGACAAATCCACGTCTGTATTCTCTAAAATCAACGCAACTGATGAGGAAAGTAAAGGTGTAAGCCAAACTGGAGCATCAGAGTGTGAAAATGCATCCTCGCTGCTTCCATACGGGGTTCAATAGCACCCAGGAACCGACATTTCAATTAACTGATCGTCAGCAAGTGGCCACCTTCTGTAAAAGCTGAGATTTTAGCGCTTTTGTGGTCTGTGTGTGCACACAATGCCAAGGAGGAAAGACATCTGCAATGATTTTAGAGACGCAATTGTTGCTGATCCATAAAACTGCAGGGGTTATACCAACATTTCTAGACAATTTGGAGTTCAGCCTAGTACAGTGAAAGAGATTATTCACATAATACAAACATACGAGACAGTTGCCAGTCTTCCCAGTAGTAGACATTCAAGTAAACTCTCTCTATAATCACACCTTTAAATGTTCAGAGAAAATGCAGAGAACAAAAACCAAGCACTGTGCAACATATCACACAAGCCTCAGTTGGCATGTTAAATGTTAAAGTTGATAGTATAATTTGAAAGATACTGCAGAGGTGGCTTGCATTGAAGGGTTGTCAGAAGAAAGCTTCTTCTCTTTAAAAGAACGCAAAGGATTTCTAACTTACAGCCCAGTCTCGCAGGAAAACATGTAATATGCAGATTTTCCAGACGTGTATATTATAGTTTTAATTTAGGGCAGTAAAACATTCAGTGGTAACTCATGCACAGACTGTTTGTGTTGGGTATCTACGTACATGATAGCAAGGTAACAGTTATACAGAAATATTACAACGTAGTGTATAGACACCTTAGAGGAGTAGGTGATTATTTTAAGAAGCATTTATGATAGTTTGTTTCATTGGCTTAAGTAATATTTACAATTTGGATCATATATAATTTAGTGAATGTTTTGAGATTAATATGAAAAAAACATCTGACATTTTTAAAGGCTGGGGCACTATAAAGAAAACATGAGCAATTATTTTACTCTGGCTAAGATTGGTGATGTGTTGCTCCTAATCCCAGTCGGCAGGACTTTCTGCTTGTTTCCATGGCAGTTTGCTGTCACCTCATGCGTGGCCAGTGCTGTAGGGATAATTAAAGAAGTTTGGTGATGCCACTTACACCTAATGGCAGTGCTGCCATTAGGTGTAAGTGGCATCACCAAATGAGCTCAATAAAGAAAAACGCACTAAAAACCAGAGTTGGTCAGAAGACAGCTTCAGTCAAAAGAAAGAGAGAAAAAAAACAAACACTGGATGCTGCAAGAAGTAAAATGAAATGGCGTCAAGAGAGGAAAGAGGGAACTTTGGATCTATATGCCGGTGGTATTTCTTGGATAAGTAATTGTCCTTTTACCTTTTCACATATTACAAACTCTTCAGGTGATTTGATGTCTTGTCACTTGAATGAAACATGAAGAAACCTTCATCATCCCTGGCTTGCAGTTAGCCTCTCAGCCTAGGGTGTATATTTATAGGATAGACTACCCACATCCTATGGTAGTTATCTAGTTGCCATTTTTGTACATTTGTATATGTTTCTGCGTAGAACATCACATAAATAGTTGTTCGCCCATGAAGTTCATGACGTCATGAATTGTGGTAAGTTAGAATGTTTTGAAACCCACAAAAAGACTCTCCCATAGTATATAATCCATACAGGTCGCTGATATTTACTGGTGTAGTGGTTATGTCCTCCGGAGGTGTCATTCTACAGGTATGGTTTTCGATGGCGTTTCGGAGGAAGAGGATGAGCTTTTTGCATGTAGACATTCAAGCAAAATATGTCACCACAACAAACGGAGTCTCCCCAGACTCCAACAGAACAAGTGGAGCCCCCCTCAGCCCCAACAGAAGACCCCAAACGCTTCTCCCAGACCCCACCCACCTCCTCTATCTCTCCACTCACCCTGACTCCCCACTCCTGAATTTCACTGACAACATGAAAAACCTTGTCAGGATTGGAATTCAAATCACACGATGCCCAAATCTCGTTTTCTTCTCATAACGTCCATCATCCAGCCATTCGCATTAAACAAGCATCCACCAAAAGTCCCTCCACCTCCTCCACAAACTATTCTTTGAAGGTGGCGTCATGATCCATCTCTTCAACCTATCAAGGATGACGAGGCTGTTTGTATTCAGAACATTCCAGAAACAACCTGATATGTACTGGGTCTAGGCAGTAAGATTACCAGCAGTGACTGTTTCCACGAAAAGCTTAGACCCCCAATGGGAGAATGCCATCAAGTCTCTGTGCTAATAAGTCAGAAAAGAAAAGATAAGATAAGATTAGAAACACAATAAAAGCATTAGCGCTTATTCCTTGTCTCTCACAGCTTTCCCCAATGCCAGTTGCTAAGTCACCTAAACTAACTCTGTTAGGCATCAGATCTCTGTCAGGAAAATCAATGATTACATTACTGAGCATCATCTTGATGTTATGTTCTTAACAGAAACATGGTTAGATGAAAATAGTAAGACACCTGCTTTGATAGAGCCGATGCCCTCCAACTTTAGTTTTCTAAGTGAAAGTAGAGAGCATAAGAGATGGGGAGGGGTCGCCACCTTGTTTTATGTGTAAAAAGCTCTTCTTCAGAAAATTTGACTCTTTGTAATATCTGGCTGTTCTGGGTCCGTCTCTATTCATGTTTGTGAATGTCTACAGGCCTGTATGGTTTCAATGACCTGCTGTCTGTAATATGTGTTGATTGTGACTGTTTAATCATTGTGGGAGACTTAAACACCCATGCTGACAACCCTAAAGACAGAGAGGCTAAAGAACTATGTGATGTGCCAAAAGGTTTTGGTTTGTCATGTGAAACAGGCAACACACAAAAGGGGGCATACTATACTTTAGACTTGATTATCAGTGAGGGTCTTAGCATTTCCAAGGTCTTTGTGACTGATGTGGCCCTGCTTAACCACTTTTCGGTTTTCTTTGAAAGTACAATTTGCATCCACTCAAGTAGCCAAAAAGAAGTAATAACAAAACACTTTTTTAAGCCCAACTCAACTGAAACTTTTAACCAAGTCTACTCTTCCACCTCCACCTTTGTCATGTAACTCAGCAAATTAACTTCTAGATAACTTCAAGTCTAAAATTTCAGATATCATTGATTCCATCGCTCCCACTAAAGTGAAGGTTGTCTCTGGTAAGAAGAAATCTCCAAGGAGAAATGCCCCACTAGTAAGAAGTGATAAAAAAAGAGTGTTGAAAAGCCAAACAAAAGTGGCAAAAGACTGGACTCCAGGTTCACTATGATATCTATAAAGAGAGGCTTCAAATATAATTCACAACTGAGGAATACAAGAGAATCCTTTACTTTCTGAAATCATCAACAAAAACATCAATAACAGTCATGCCTTGTTTGCTACTGTGGACAGGTTAACAAACCCTCCTGTGTCAGTAGCATCTGAACTCCACTCGACAAAGGCCTGCAATGATATTGTTAAATTTTTTACTGAGAAAATCCAGAAGACTAGAAAAGCAGTCAGTGCGTCAATATCAAGTCCAGGAACAGTGCTGTCTCCAATTAAAACCAATTTGGATAAAATTACACCATTTCACCCAATCCGCTACAAAAAACCAGAGGACATCATAGATCAGCTAAACTCATCCTCTTGTTGTCTCGATATTTTACCCACAGCTTTCTTTAAGAAGGTTTTACCTGTCGTGACATCTGATCGGATTCAAATAGTAAACTCATCCCCTTTGTCAGATGTTTCCCCCCCAGACCTTGAAGACCACTGACCTCAAACCACTGTTGAAAACGAACAATTGGAAAAGCTGCTAATGCAAATAAAGACCCATCTCAAAGACCCATCTCAAATCTTCCAGTTATCAGTAAGGTTATTGGAAAAGTTTTGTTTCAACACTTGAATACTTTCTTAACTCTGACCAACTGTTCTGACGTCTACCAGTCCGTTATTTATGTTCATCACACCACTGAGACTTCCCTTATCAAGGTGTTCATTGACAGCCACATAAATACAGACTGTGAAAGAACCACTGTGCTGGTATTATTAGACCTCAGCACAGCATTTGACACTGTTAACCATGGTATATTGCTAGAGTGATTGGGGAATTAGGTCAGACTTTCTGGCACAGAACTTGACTGGTTGGAGTCTTACTTGAAGGACAGGGACTACTTTGTGTCAATAGGTACATTTACATAAGAATCATCAAAAATTGCATGTGGAGCTCCCCAAGGTTCTGTCCTAGGACCTCTCCTATTTAACATCTACATGCTTCTGCTAGCTCAGATAATAATAAACAACAAGATAAGTAACCATAACTATGCAGATAACACACTACTTTACATTATAATGTAACCAGCTGACAATGAGCCCAAAAAAGTGCTTAGTAGATGCATAGAACAAATCAATGAGTGGATGTGCCATAATTTTTTTCAGTTGAACAAAAACAAAACTAAAATAGTAGTTTTTGGGCCAAAAGAAGAGTGTTTAAGACTCAGCACACAGCTTCGGGTTAGGGTTTAGGGTTAGGGTTAACTCTAACCCAGCTACAAACCACTGATAAAGCCGAAATCTGGGTGTAGTCATGGACTCAGCGCTGAACCTTTAAAAACAAACGTTCAGAGACACATTAAAAAAATTAAAAAGTCAACATTCTGAAAAGCATCTCCAGGATCAAAGGACTAATGTCTCCGCCAGGCCTTGTAAAACTCATTCATGCATTTATCTTTACTCGACTTGATTACTGCACCAGTCTCTTCACTGGTCTGCTTAAAAAGTCAATCAGACAGCTACAGCTGCTCCAGAATGCTGCTGCCCGAGTTTTCACTAGAACTAAGAATGTGGACCACATCACTCCTGTTCTAACATCCTTACACTGGTCTTCCTGTACCTCAGAGAATTGACTTAAAAAAAACCCTATGTTAGTTTATAAATTACTGAATGGTTTGGGACTAAAATACATCAGAGACTTGTTGTTACCATATCAACCATCCAGACCTCTCAGGTCTTCTGGTTCAGATCTCCTCTGTGTCCCCAGAACCAGAATCAAACATGAAGAAGCAGCATTCCGCTTTTTTGCTCCACAGTTCTGGAACAAACTTCCAGGAAACTGCAGGAATGCTGAAATCCTCAGTTCCTTTAAATCAAAGCTAAAAATTCAGTTGTTTACAGATGCTTTTGACAGAATTATTTAAAGCATTCTTAATTGAACATTAAACTGTTCATTTCAGTACTGCACTGTAACTCATAATAATTTTTTTCCCCTCTTCACTTTTCTTATTTCTCTTATGCAAAGCACCTTGAATCTTGTTGCTAAAATATGATAAAAAGTAAGTAAACATTAACTTTTCACATAGTTCCCTTTGCATTGGAAAAGTCAACAATTACATTATATATTCCCAGTAAAATGGAAAATGAAAAAGACTTGATGGCTGCTTATGTGAGCACATGGGCGGATGAAGATAATCTCCAATTAATTTGAAAGGAAAAAAAGAGTTAAAACCTTGATATAGGCTCTTTTTTGTCTTAATCTTTTACTGTTTTTAAGTGCAGTGCTTTCTGTTTTTCATATGATGACTCCTGGAGGGTGGAATGTTTCATAAATCTCTAAAATCATTATGCAAATATTTTCATATTACTGCTCTAACACACAGTACCTTGGTACTTAATCAGAATAACAAAATACAAAACAGTTCTGACTAAAAAAAAAATCAAACCTACACTTTTTACTGTGAGCCACCAGCTCATTCACCAACAAATTAAGCATATGTTAAGATTTAAGCGTTTCTTAAGCTGTTTTTTTGGGGGGGGGGTTGCCAGTTTTTGACTTCGTTCTCCTTGTCCTGCCTCCTCTGTGGTCTGCAGAGAATATTCACTGCACTCAAATGTCGCATTCAATCACTCTTTTTCTCAGGGTGAGGTTCATGAGCATGCATGAAACCCTGAAATATCTGTCAGAGACAGCAATTTATCACAGAGTCCATGCCATTGTGCAGATAAACAGCATTATTTAAGCTTCAGCAGTTGTCTAAAGGCATGTGTGTATTTGTTTGTGTGTTCATGACAGGAAAACAGGAATGCACAGGCACAGAGTTTAATTCTCAAGGGAAATACATTGTAAACCCTCACAGCAGATGACTTTTCATTATTGCTTCATTGTATTCATTATTGACTTTTCAGTCTTTTTCTTTTCCCCCCTAAGGAAGGTGGGAAGTCTGGGCAGCCCTTACAAGTGATTAGTTTTGATATTCTGTACAGTGAAAAGACGCAGGAACATGTCTGGAGCAATGACCCTTTGATTCAGGTCCTCGCAGCCCACATCTTTTTGTATTCAAGCTATCCACTTGGAGGCTTATTTACACCTGGAAATCCAGGTGACCATGATTAACTACGATCAACAGCAGGTGTAGTGGGAATCACAGGGTCCGGGAGGTGGGGGTGAATTTTTCAGGATATAAAAACACTCGAACAGAGTAAGTAAGTAAGTAACTGGGAGTAAGTAAGAACTGCAATAAAGTGAGTCAGCAGCAAGTCGTGATAGTATATTGCTGAAGTTCAGGCTGGATCAGAGAAATCTTTCATCCTGATAGGCTGGATATTGCAACTCGCATTCACGGCAGATACAAATATACTGTGGCATAGCACACTGCATGTCCTGTTACTTTTGGAGTTATAATAATCAATCAGCCTTTTTCACAACAGACCTAACAGGAAAAGATTGATGCTCTTACAGTTTAATAGAATAACACAATAAAATATTGCAGAGTTAAACTAGATTAAAAAGTAAAATCATTTTGAGGACAACCTAATTGCAAACGTGTTTTGTTTTTCCGTCATCGTAATGAGGAAATCGTAACTCACTAGACTCTACAGGTACACTACAGACAGCTGCACTTGTGACGGCTGCTCATGGTGAAGGTTAAGGACAGTCGGTGGTCTGGTTTGATACTGGGGTGAAAAAAAAAACTATACATTTTAATATTAAAGGTAGGCTAAGGGATTTGTGGTTGACGTCACTCTGCTGATATTTGATAGTTAGCTCCTCCCTCCAACTCCTTGCATGCTACAGAGACACGCCCACTCCCACATGAACAACTTGAACATTAGGCTACTTAACAGTTCAACTCTGTATAGACAAGACTTTGTCACTTTTTAATGATAGTATCTTTTAAAGTATGTTATTAATAGCTTAAAATATTCTATGTTTCTGCGTAAAGTTTAACGTTCAAAACTTTGAAGGTAAATTGACTTCACTTAGAAGTTCAGGAGGGCCGTCTAAACCCGTGCAGTTCAAAGTCTTTGACCTCAGGAGGAAGAGCACTTACACAGGCAACATCAACATGTGATTCGTTCCGGGAAAGCTGATTTTCTTTTGCATTTACAAGCCTTTCCCAGAAAGCTTTGCCTTCATCCTCCCCATGTCCTTCTTTGTCTCCGTACGTCATTTGATTGCTGACAAGTGTTTTCTTCACTGCAGTTTATGTTCAATTTAAATGTCCATCACTTCTTTAAATGCTATCAAAAGTGACACAGACATTCTTCAGATAATTGAATGGTGTTCAGTAGTTTCAGACGATGAGTCTACGAGGGCATGTGTAGTCTAAATGGTAGTGGCGGCGGTAACTAAGTGTCAATGTAGTTTTAGGTTTCATCAGACTGTCAGTCATAGATCCTGATGTCCAGTCAAGTTAGAACTTCATGAATTAAAGGTTTTTCTACATTTCACATGGAAATAGAGCTGTTTAAGTATTTGATTCTTTTGAATGCTTTGAATTTCCGATAATTTAAAACAAGAAATCACTCCTTTCACGTGAACCTTGTATCCAGACCTTCCTGCTTTGTTCCACCATTACCGTCATCAGAACGACAAAACCCCTCTGGGCCGTCTTGTTACCACTACTTTCATCCTGAGATGTATTGACTGTAAATAATATTGCCTTCTGCAATATTAGTAAAGTGATGAGAAGCTCACTTACTGATTTCCAAACAAAAGGGTCAAATATAAGCTTTTTTTAATTGCTGGTGCTAAATCAAACTCTATTTTAATGTTTGCCCGTGAAAATCAGATCCTTAACTGAGTGTGATATTGTTCTGTTTTTGAGATAATGAATCCTGTAGACTGAAATGGCTTCTTCATGGTGTTGCTGGCAGGGTTGTGCTCAGCTCCCTTGGTCATTTTGTTTTCATCTTCGGGCATCATATAACTTGGTGTTATATGATGCCCAGCTTGCCACTAATGCAATATAGTGGCGAGCTGATTTGAGAGCTGACCACAGCAGTTTCGCAGAACAAGAACCAGTGATCATCACGATGGCAGACATCCAAGACAGAGTGTTGAGTATGAAGAGTTGAACAGGCCCTGACATGATCCACTTTTACTGTTTCCGTTAATGCCTCACAGCACAAATGAACCAGCTGCTAATAGATGGGACTCACCATGAGTGGGTAACCCAAGGCCAGACCATCCTGATCATGAAGGATCCACAGACGAGGACTGTTTCATCCAACTAACAGCCAATGATTTTTGCACAGCAGCGAAGCTCCTGACAGGCATCACAGCTGCCCAGATAAGTAGGCATATGGCTCCACACATGAATAAACCCTGGAAGGGAACTGGAAGTAACGCCAGAGGGGTCAAGCATGAATTCCTAAAGACTGTAAGATCAGATAAACCAATATGTGCATCACCTGGACTGACTAAAAGAAAGAATTCAACCCTGGTGCCACGCACATAAACACTGGACTCCTACATCATCTACATCATCCGGCTACATGAATGACACCAAGCTGTGCACCACGAGTGAGTGAGACCTTGACTCACTGATCCATCTAACCTGGATTTACAGCGGCGATATCAGAATGTCATTCGAACCAGACAAATGCCGTCTAACGGTGTCACAGAGAGGGGAAATGATTGTAAGTGAAGGGGATCAACGAGCAGAAGTCAGCATAACAGTTGTTTAAAACAGCTGCAAACACACAAGTTGAGTCCTCTACATTGTAGAAGTAAAAATCTTATCTGGTCCACTTTTTTCATGTTTATCTCTGCACATCAGTTACTATCTTAGATGAGCAGAAAACCATAGTTCTCATTGCGATGCATGATATTCCTTCGGCACCATTACACTGCGATTAAAAAAAAACACAAACAGTTTATGCTGTAACTTTTGTAATTGCTCCTTGTATATATAGATTTTTCAATAAAACATTCATTACTGAGTAAAATCCCAGTTGTCCCATTTCATGCACATGTGGCAACACTTTGAGGGATCGTGATTTATTACACAGTTGTTAATTCTTAAGTACTTTCTTAATGCTTTTTTTGTGCCTTGGGGACTATATATATCACTTCTTTTCAACACATTGAGCTTGATGATGTATAAACTTGTTACATAGATCTTGGACAAGAAAGGTGTTCTTTTTTGTTGTTTTTTTAATGTGCAAAGCTGTGTATACACTCACCACTTCGTCAGGTGTACCTAATAAAGTAGCCAGAGAGACCACGTCCACAGGAGTCAAGTCACTCGAAGGCTGACATGATGTTGTAACTCAACCACCTCCCATTTCACAAAAAACTCATAAATGAAGGGTCAGAGGCCTGAAACACCTCACCCATTGCCCACCTGCGTAGTTTAATTGAACATCTTTACTGACCCTTATTTATTCCCCCCTCTCTCCTAAGACAAAGATTGTTTATGTATCTCTCTCTCTCAGCCCTCACTTCCTTTATGCTTTGCTCAATTTCCAAGGTTTAGCATTCAGTCTCTCTCGCTCTCTTCATGCAGTCTACTTCTCTCTAATTCCTTTTGTTTGTGCCTTTCACAGCAGGGTACAGCGACTACAGCTGGACATTAATCTGCCGCTGATGATCCCCACTCGCCAGACAGCTCATGGCTGCTTACCAGGCATTGGGAAAGATTAGGACAGTCACTGACGCCACAGAGGAGTTTTAGCAGAGGCCAAGAAAAAAGACGAGATGCATCAATAAGCACTAGAAGCCTATTTACTTTGCAAACAAAAGCTGAAATGTCAATATTCTGAGCTCATAGTACAATAATACCTTTAATAAATCCTTTGGAAAGATCTATAAAACCACACTGCAAACCTTTGCTTTTTATTTTGTAATTCCTTTAGTTATTTTTGTTGTTTTATTTTTGTCTGTGTTATTGCTGTTGTGTCTATGTGAGCAGTGATCCCTACATTTACTTTTGTTTCCTAGCAGACAGTATCAAACCAATATTCACTTATGCCCAGAAGTACTTCAACAGCGTATTTATGGCTTTGCCTCCTTTTTTTTTTCACCACAGTGGATTTGAAATAATGAAGGTGTGATCAAATTGCAGACTTTCTGCTTTAATTTAGGAGGCTTCACAAATATGTGGTATATACTGTACTATTTAGTAACAATAGCTATTTTACACAAAGTATTTCTATTTTTTAGGGCTCAAAGGTATTTGAACATTTTAAAAATCTAAGTGAGGTCTGGTCAAACCGGTAGCTGAGTAGCTGGTACAGTCATAAAAAGAAAGAAGGCACTGGTGATCTCAACAGCATCAGAAGGTCTGGAAGACTGTGAAATACAACTAAAGTGGATAATAAAGAATTCTCTGTGAGCAGAGAAATGAGTTTCCTCTCCAAGGTGTCTGGCTTTCCCTCAGGCTCTCCCTTTTTCAGCACTAAGAGAAGACTCGGAGAGGACCCTGGACATGCTGGAGGGATTATGTTTCTCGGCTGGTCTGGGAACGCCTTGGGATCCCTCTAGACTAGCTGGACAAAGTGGCCGGGAAGAGGGAAGTCTGGGCATCCCTACTGCTCCTGCGACCCGACCCCAGATAGGTGGTTGAAGATGGATCTGAAGAACTGCACTGAAGAAATCAAAGTTAAAAAAAATAATCTCCCATATTCTGGAATCAGATTCTTTGCACTGTTGAAACAAAGATACATTTGTATCAACATGATGAGAAAAGTATGGAGAAGGAAATTTAGCCACAGCTCAACATCCAAAACATACATCATTCCTGAGTCAAACATGGTGGAGGCAGTATCATGGTATGGGCATGCATGGCTGCCAGAGGATTGGACTCAGTGGTGTTTCACTGATGATGTGACTTATACCAGAAGTGACAATGTGAGTTCTGAGCTGCACAGGAGATCTCCCAGTAGATCGTGCATACAAACAAGCAACAGCTGAAGACCTGCGTCTGCAGTAAAACCCATCTAAGCCATCACCAGGATGAAATTCTCCAGACGTCACGCCTTCATTGAAAGTAAAGGATCTTCATCCAAGTACTGAAAATGATGATTCTATTACAGTTATGCCACTTAGTCCAAATACTTTTAAAGCCCCCAAAAAGGAGGAGGAGGTATTTTGCTTGAAAAGGCTTCGATTACGAAATGGTAAATCTCATGTTTTTTCAGCTGGAAGTCTACACTTTGATCTCATCTCGATCATGTTTTTTCAAAGCCTTTGTGGTGGAATATAAATGCAAAAATCATAAAAACTGACTGGACTTAGCTGCAATTGTCGTTTAGTCTTGTTGGTTTCATTTTATTTAATATACAGCTCCATGTCTGCATTTCCAGCCTGCAACACACATCAGGAAAATATGGTTCTCCAGGTCCCTGAATGATGGGGTATTCCTGGGGTTTTGCTCTCTGCTTCTACAATTTAGCTTAGTTTCTTTGTTCAAAAGAAAGAGGCAAAAGAGTGTAATAAGTGTTGTTCATATGAGGTTGCATTTGTCTAATTTCAAGAACTGGTAAGGAGCAGAATACCTTTTATCATGTCATGATATGTATAACGCTAGAATTAATAGAAGCTGTACTTTTCTTTTTCACACAACTGGAATCTCATTATATGCACTTTTAAATAACTTCAGAATAGGACGAGTTGATCGAGCTGATGTATCCCACACGTCTAGCAGTGTCAAATGTCAAGAGCTAATAGTTTATCCTTCCGTCTGACTTTTCTTCCACTTTCCATCCATCTCTGTTTTTGCTGAACAGCCTCATCTCAGCACTTAACCTCCAATTTGCATAAGTCATTATGGTTGTCAAGACTGAGGGGTTATAAATTCTGCTAAGTGTTCATCTGTCGTTGGAAGTTTAAAAATGCCCAACCATTTTTTTTACATTTCTTTTGACAAATGGAGGCCGAAAGTGCGCCCGTCACTGAAACATCATTAATGCATTTGATGAGGTAAGCTGTTTCGACTTAATTAATACAGACATACAGAACCTGACTGCAATGGAAAATCTTTCAGTAGCCACGTGTAGGCATCCGTCACAATATAAGGAAGAAATGCTGTTGCATTTTGTTGCTGTCTTTGTTCAGCTGAATCCACACTGGAAATGTTTTTCATAAACCCAAAGGGACGCTTACCGAGCACCTTCTCCTCCTGTCAGCATGGATGCTTACTGAACACCTTCTCCTCCTTTCAGCATCAATTACAGCAAATGTTTGTTCTGACAAACAGGAAGCAGGGATATCTCTCCTGACCCATCAATAAAAGGAGACATTAGTATCTTACCGTGAAAACAGAAAACCCAACAGAAGGGCTGCAGTCTTTTTTTTTTTTTAAATACATAGTTTTTTTTGTTTTGTTTTGTTTTCTTGCAGAAACCCTTAACAGATGTTGAGGTTAAAGTGTTTGTGCAGAAGCTGGGACACCAGAGAGCAGGCTGAGTGTGGCTCTCATCTGTCTAGGTGCTTGTGCAGAACTGTCATCGATGCTGCATCAAAGAGCTGAACTGAGATTCCCGGGTCATCGACGGCAAACGGAGGAGCAATCGAGACAGGGTGGAAGCGCCTCGTTTTAGCGATGAAAAACATGGCTGAGGAGGAGCTGACAGAATTTCAAGATGAGGATTTCTTCTGCGTGAGTTAATACACAGAACACAGCGATGGTGACTTTCGTTTCGCGGTCGAGGTGTCAGCGTCACACGTGCACAAGGACAAGCTCTGCAAAGCCGAAGCCACCAAAATGTTGTCATAAGGGACAAAACTTGGTTTCAACTCACTGTTCACCCTTAAAAGCAGCACTTTTGTTAGAGCTGCAGTCATTATCTTCAGCACATTATCCACAGACCTATGCCAAAAGGACTGGTCATACTGTCACTTGCCTAATTAGGGCACCATCCCTACAGAGCTTAAGGAGAAAAAATAGAGATTCATATTATCTCCTCATCCTCACTAGTTGTACTTTCTGCACCAAGAAGCCAAATGCTTTATAGGGCTTTTTTTTTTCCCTCTTTCTCTAATTCTCCAAGCTCATTGGCATAAAGTGCATTTCCCAACTTGCTCTCTCTACACTTCCATAATAACAGTCATTATCTTCAGCACACATCTTTCTGCTTCATTTAAGCCATTCTTAACGGGGGGCATCTATCACAGAGGTGCTACGATTCCGCGGTCGCACTGACCTCCAGAGGCTCTGATTTATTCCCCACCGTGTCCACAACTCTACCTTTCACTCTCGCGCCGGGACGAAACTGCCACACAGAGGCTTTTTAATTATGAGGACTTAATTTAAAACTTCATCAGTTCAAGGTAGTCCCCTGGACAGCGTGACACAAGCAGCAGGCAGACTCTTGTTCTTCTTTACGGTCATTCTTTTAAATGAAGATGAGCATGTGTTATTACGGTTGCTAAATAAGGGCAGTGCAGCTCAAAGGGTCTTCAAGCTTCTCAACTTTATCATCGCGGTTTTGTCACTTGCTTTACTAATTGCTCCACCAACAAATTGAAGTATTGAATCGTGTGCATGATGAATCTGTGGTGTTCTGTAAATCCAGCATCATTATTTGCATTTTGTCCTCCTCCGCTCCTGTAGGAAGCATCGGGACACTGAAATGAGGGTGGGAAAGTGCAGACAGCTGCGCGTAGACAAATACAAGGACACCTCCACCATTGACAACACTATATTGAACCAATTATCCACGACCAGGGACTGTTTCCTGCAAAAGCCAGTGTTTTGTTTATTTGGCTCAAAAACACAGTAAATACTGTCATCTGTAGCTCTGGCAGCAGACACAGGAAACATTTTTTTTCCCTACATACAAGAGGACAAATAAAAAGACTTGTTGGAAGATTTAATTCTAATAAAAAACTCTCTGGAGCTGCACTGAGACGCCCGTCACGAAAATCCTTCACTTAGCAGCGTGCCAATATCTCCTTAACAAAGTCACCTTGAAGAATTTAATTATCTCTAAACTTAAATAAAACAACCACTCCCAATAAATCAGAGTACATTAGCCTCCAAATAATTCCCACTGACTTTCGAATATGCCAAGAAAGCTTCCAGTCGACCCTCACCCTCGACCTCTTCCTGGCCCACATACTTATAACTTTCGTACGTGTGCAGGATAAACACGAGACGCCACAAAAGTGAAATGTGTTTTAATTCCTCATCAACACACAGCGCACACATTTGTTTGGTTTAATTACAATTTGAGAAACTGCACTGCTGGAAATCTTTTACAAGAAAGAATTGAAAACCGTTAACAGTGCTGCTTTTAAGGACTGCATGCTTTACAGAAAGTGGGTCAGACATAGTGTTTCCTGTGCATTTAAAAAGTCTGCAGTTGCAAAACCTACAAGAAGGGTAGATAATCAGTGAGTTTACAGGCAAACTCAATAATTCCCTTTAATCTAACAGAAACAGGGTCTGTAAAATAAATATAATCAGCATGTTTGTCTTATTGTGCAGTAGGAAATTGAATTTAACCTCCTGAGGTAAGATAGTTAGGAACTGAATTGCTTGTCTTACATGCATTAATCTGGATTAAAACTAGCCTTTCCACCTAAGTAATTATTAAGTAAGACTAGTTTTCTTAAAACAAGGCCATTATTCCTCGCCTTAGCTGTACCTGTGAATGTACCGACTGAAACGCGTTTGTTGTAGTTCAGACTTTTTCTTAATCCAAAAAAGTATTTTGACATGTCAGTCTGACACACCTGGAATAAAGAAGGAGCAGCTACTGTGCACCCGTCATACATGAACCATCAGCTGACCAATCAAGACCGAGTCTAAAACCGAGCTTTTAAAGCAGAAAATGGGTAATGCCGCAACAATGTAGAGAATAAAAAAAAATAAACAAACTTTTTGAAGATTTAAGCATTAAAACCTGTTACCACAGGCCCTAAAATAACATCATGAAACTCTGAATTAACATTGAAATGAAAGAAAAAATAAATAAAAGTCAAGGTAAATTTTGGAGTTGAGATACTTTTTAAGCTGTTACTTATTTTCTCTAAATGGGAGCCTGGATCACTCCCATTATTTAAGATTTAGATGATTGATTAGTTTTTAATGCACAGAGTCGTCGGGAGTTGGAGCTTATCCCAGCCGCTGTTAGGTTGGAGTCAGGTCAAACCCTGAACAGCTTTGGCAGCCCATCACAGCGACACATTTAGGATCTATTCCCGAACAAATATTCATCTAAGTGTGGAAAATATTAGTTAACATTACAAATGTTATGCAGTAACATAAAATAAAAATGCCTGAAAACCATTATTATTATTTTGACTGGCAGTTTTTAAGAGTCTGTCAATAAAACAAACAAAATAAAAATATTAAGGTAAAGTGTGGTGCATTTTCATTTACAGAGGTGGTTTGACATATTTTCAAAAACAAACACAATTTAAGGGAACATTATTCATTTCTTCCGTGAATGGCAATAAATCATTTCCTGCTTGTATCCTGTTTATGAGCTGCAAAATGATGTAGAGTTTCCATCTCGGTTGGAGCGCTACTCCATTCTAACTCTCAAAGTCACTCCATCAAGGCCGACAAGTAAAAGCTTTTCCTAACTCAGGACAAACTAGAGCACTCTGTCGACACTAAAAGCCTTTTCACACTGCGGGAACAATCTTCAGCTCAGATGCCCTGACCAAGGTCATGTCTGTTCAAAGAGCAAAGGCAAAACAGGTGTAGTGAACCGATATCAACGGGTCAGCACGGGTCATTTCACCGGAGCAACACTGAAGGTGTAACCTACCTCCAGGCTTCAGGATCTACAAATTTAAAGAGCGTGAAGGTTACAGCTGAGCAGAATGCCTTTTTTTTTTTTTTTTTTTTTTTTTTTAAATGTAAGAGTCCAGCAGATGATGCAAAATGGCCTCGCCTCATCATCCGTCGTCACCCCCAGACATCCTGTACGTAGCGTTTCTCTTCTCTAAGCCCTGCCAGCTTCTTCATGGCCTCCAGCTGGTCCACTTGAAGCTCTGTTTTAATCATCTCCATGAGGGTGTCATTCACGTCTTTAGCCATGTTCTTGGCATCTCTGCGGAACAAAAATACAGATGTGTTAAGGAAAAAAACTATTTCATGAAAAATTAAAAAAAATAACAATAATGAAAACAACAATAATCCTCTACATGCACTGTGGTGAACCAACATTTTGTCCAACAAAATTTAACAAGACGTGCAGGTAGACCTGGGGTGTACCCTCCAAGAAAACAGCAGAAAGCTCAGTCTTGCTGTTGCAGCATATGGCTACATATTCATCATCAAACAGCAATATTTTCTGTCTGAGAAACTCGCATCGCTGCGATGTTTCAAAAATAATTCACTCATAAGGTGAGGACAGCAGCCCAACGCTGAGAAACACTATAAAAAGACAGGGATATGTACAACAGTAGATTTACGATCTTGACAGGATTTGACAGGATTTATATCCATGAGTGTTTGCTGTGTTGCAGTATGGAAGAGGATAAGCGGGGTCTGGAAAAAATCCTAACTGAATACAAAGATGCATTACACTGAAAGCAACGGTAAACAGTCGCCAAGACGATAATCATTTTCACGTCACATTACATATAAGGAATGTATGCCTTAGAAAAAAAACAAAGCAAAACTTTCTGGCTTACTACAATAAAACTGATCATTATATTTCATTAAAGAAAATGAAAGGGGTCATGATGAAAGTTGGAGGCACTCGTTTTTAGTAAGATAAGACGATCATTTTCTTCTGCTCTATTGGGGTTCAGCACATTTGGTGAGTCTTGGCCAGGACTACATCAGCGTGCAAACAGTCTAGATAGTAAAGCACAGAGGTGGGAGTGTGATGATACGGAGGCACACGGTTGTAAAATGTTTTTCGGAAATGCTATTCACAGATGACTTTGGCGTCATCCCTTAATGCCAAATAAATGCCTGTGGTTGTAACAGAATTTAAAAATGTAAAAGTTAAAAACTCCAACTCTGAAAGGCTCCTACTCCAAAAGGTAAGTGATTGAAGTTTGTTGATGACCTTTGAGAGTATTTAAAAAGTGAAATTAGAGCAACACAACCGTCCTACCAAATAGCAGCTGAAGAAATTTGCCTCTAAGAATGGAGGATCAACCTTGACAGTTATTTGAGTCTGATTGTCAAAAACAGGAAAAGTATTGAAACATAAAAGCTTTGACTCTCATTAGTAAAAGGTTTAATGAGTCTTTTTGCATTAAACGCTCACTATGAGCCAATATTTTTAATGCAGTAGCTCTTAAATGCTAGTTTTTCATTTTATACCGCTGCCAATATTGTACTTTGAAACATTAAACTATTTTTTAATTAATGAAAACTTACTGAATTTTGAATCGCCTTCAGCACGCATGTACTCACTCATCTTTAGTTCTCAGTGGGTGTCACTTGTAAAGCTAATTTATCTAACTAGACCTCATGATTAATTTATATTTAGATACAGCTGGAAATCTGTATTGACGTACACGTCAATTCTATGCTCTGGAGACTCAAGATGATTTGCCAAAAGTAGACCGTGGATGGGAAAAGCATGAGATGTGCAGAAAAAAAAAAACTATGACTAAAATGCTGTGCAGCCTAATCTGAGTCACAGTACACGCTGACAAACCGATGCAAGACCAGCAAGAATATGACAGCAATACCAGGTGGAGACTGGGAACGAGTAGAGAGAAAACACAATAAAGTAAAGTTAGCAAAATCAGTGTGGGTCTTACCCGCAGACGTAGAGGTAGCCGTTCTGTCTGAGAAGGATATCAGTGACCTGTTGGCTGTGAAGCAGCAGATTGTGCTGGACGTATCTGGGGACGGCCGCTGAGCTGCCGGCCTCCTCGTCCTCCCTGCCATCTCTGGAGAAGCACACTTTCAGGTGGCTCAGGGTGCCACTAGACACGAAGCCTTCAAGCTCCTCCCTGGGACAAAATGTAAATAAAATTATTGCGGGAATACTGGACAGACGGCTCCTCGTTTCTGAACATTAACAACAAAAGAAACGTCTCAAAGCGTAGAGTTTCAGTAGTGCAAAGAGAGATGGTGTGATAATGAGGATGACAGCTTGGTGAGACAGCACCTGCTCATGGTTTCATTACAGAAAAACAAAACTAAGTAGTTTGCATATTTTTGGGAAATAAGATAAATCTAGAAATACATTCAACCAAAGATTAGTGGTCGGTTATCCTTTTGCACTCAACGCTCTCGTAAGATTTTTCACAATAGCTTCATCTCGATGAAAAAGTACACACATGAGCAGAAGGTCTGATCAAAACTGCTCCAGCTGACCGATATATCTTGCTTAACAAGAGAAGTGCAAAAAAAAGAAAAAAAAATAGACATTTCATAGGTAATGTCAGGTCACTGTTATGAGTTTCTTTTTATTATCAATCCTCCCAACATTCAATTGGGTGTAACCTTGCTCTCTGTAAGTGCTCTGCTTGCCAACTACTACTTCTGCCTCAGTGTTTTTATAGGGCCAGAGGAAATATTGGAAAGGAAGAGAAAAGGACAGTGATGGTGAGGGAGTGAGGCTCACTGTGGCTCCGAGCATCTTGTTTAAAGTTAAGCAATGCGAATAATCACTAGCACACACACGCAGATGCATCCAAATACAACCAACAAGCTGCAGCGCTAAGATCGCGCGTGAAGGGCTTCGTCTTGGAAGTCTTGTACCCTAGATTAAAAAAAATAAAAAAAATATTTGGGGGAAAACAAAAACCAGACACTGCAGTGCGAACACTAAGGTGAAAAGACAAGCCCTGTTCCCCTCGTTCTTCTTGAGAAGTCCAAATTCATTTCATCTCTCACTGTGTTTACCACTTAATCTTTGATTTCGAGATGTCATTCAAAGAATTCTGATCCTTTACACCAAGATGCGTGGCAGAATCCTGCACCTGAACATGAGCCCAGGAGGCTTTCAAGTCATCTTCCCCCTTACAGCATTAAATCACATGCTGTAGAGATGGAGAGAAAGCAGAGGGAAGGGTAAAAGATAAGTGCAACGGAGAAAAGAGAGAAGGGAATGTTTGATGTGACAGCATCAATGTCTCACAGGGATATTAAGTGCTGCGACTGATTGCGAGCCTTGCAAGTCTCGTTTGATTTTTGCATTCAGAACACGATCTGCAACATCCCGTCTCGATGATGTTATAATTGTAAGCCCTTGTTTCAGCTTCAGCTGAACTTTCCTTAAAAGACTGTGGAGACAAGCACATTTCTGCTGGCCAAGACAATGCCAAGACATGAAATTGCACTTACTTTAAGAGAAATCCCACAGAGATGAACGCGAGCAGCTCATTCAATTGCTGACATGTTGTTCTCATTCTGCTAACCTATTTAAATTGAGTACAACTCTTCATAGGTGGCTCATAAAACCCAGACTAATCACTTTGTTCAACACGGTGGGGGTATTCATCAAAGAAGACCACACTGTGAACAAACACTGCCTACTACCTGGATGGGAGTTCATATTTAAATAAGGGATAGAAGAAACAGAGGGGAACAAACAACATCCCCTGTGATCTATTCTTGTGTGATTAAGGATGCTAATCCATTCGCACCATTTAATCCTGCAAAAGAACTCCATTTGTCCGCCGGGTCTGAGCACGTGCTTGCTTCTGATATTATAAGAGTTGACCAATTAGTATGAAGTCAGGAAAAAGTAAACCCACAACAAGCTTGGCAGGCCGACATCAGTTTAAAGCAGTGGAAGAGTTGTGGGCTCAAATGCATCTTTTTTATAGTGGAAAAAAAGGAAATTACTTGATAATGCAAATTTTGACACTTCCAACACTTGATTGTGAACCTTCCGATCAAAAATGAAGCTTTCCGTTCAACTTCATCCCATCTGAGTCCTTACCAAATGTTGAATCCATTTATGTTTTCCTTTCAACGACGGTGATAAAAGCTGTAAACGTTGTTGAAAAGTTGGTTGCTTGGTTACACGTGCTACAGACGGGGAGCATCATTAGCATTTGTTTGGAGCCTGGCTTTGAGTCCAGCCGGCAAATTAAAATCCAATACAATCTCTGCTTATACCTGCGTCTAGTCTCTGTTACCATTTTAGGAAAACAATTATTACTCTATTACTGGCTGGCTGCTAACGTTATCTGGTGGCTCGGTGGTGGGCATGTAGTGAAGACTGGGTTTGTTAAAAAACAAACAACTCCTGGTGCTGTTGGAGCAAACACAAAAAAGATGAACCAGAGGAATAAATGTGTGTGGAAAAAAAAGCAATGAGCAAAAAGATGCTGAAATGCTACAAAAAAGCTGAGAGAAACTGCAGTGCAGTGCCAGCTCATAACTCCAAGTTTTTCACTGGAAGTAACTTTACATGGTTATTAAGGTTGGGAATGTTCACCTATAACACAGTTTGATTCAGATTCTTGAGGTCATGAGGCCTAAAATGGGATTTTTACAGGGATCAATAACTATTTAAAGATATTTGCTGTAACACTTGTATTTCGTATTGGAGAGTTGAAAATTAGCACTCATTTAAAATAATAATAAAATAAATGCTCACGTGGTAGACGTGTGCATTGATATTGTTATGTAAGAGGTGTAGGCCATGTGTAGGCCAGACATACTCATGTGCCATAAAACTTTTACCTAAATAATACATCATCTGCTATAAGTTTAACATGGATGTCTAATTCCTCCTCCTCAGTAATGAACATTTACACTTCAAACTCAGGATTCCTCGATTTTTGGATTTCTCAGTGTAGAGCAATGAGTTGAACATGAAAACAATGAAGTGGTATGATATACTTTGACTCTGTATTAAAAGATAAATAAAACCATCCCTTCTCAAGTCAGCTGGACAGAATGGAATGTCTATTATTTTTCTATTTCTTAAAAATGTTTATATAGTGAGAGAAGTAATCAAAAATGAACAAACAGCTATGTTAATTAGAAACTGAGACCTGGGTAGTTAACTGGATGTATCAAGTAGCATCCTGGATTAGAATAACTACACAAAACAAAAAAATGCAGAAAATGGTGCACTGTGTTTGGAAAAACGCCCAGGATCTAGCTGACAAGTGTCATTTCCACAATGTATCCCATAATACAATGGCCCGCTGGTGAAAGCTGGTGAAAGCTGACATGTGGTTGGCTTCCAGTTATGAGGTACCTCGATTGCTTTAATAACGATCGCTATACCAGCATATAGTAAATACTGAATAATGGATTGTTTACCCACTACACAGTATGTGTATGGATCATCCATCTATTGTCTACACACACTTATTCAGGGTCACAGGGATCTGCTGGAACCCATGCTGGACCACAGCATCAAAAGGTGAAAAGGCACGTGTACACCCTGGACAGGTCATTAGTCCATCACAGGACCACGTACAGACAGACACACACACACACACACACACACACACACACACACACACACACACACACACACACACACAACTCAGATTCATTTCAATAAAAACAACTCGCCTATTACAACCCAATTATGACAAATTGGCACTAAATCCATATTCCATGTACTGTTTTGTGCCTCAATTTCCAAATTACAAAAGACAATGGCTTTTTGCTGTTTAAACCTATTATAGTGTACAAAAGAGAAAGACTAGGCCTTGCTTCAACAGCTTCGCATGGCTCCTTTCGTCTACATCTTACAGTATATTCTTGAACTGCTAAACCCTTAATATACAATTTCCACAGTGCTCAAGTATAGAATTAAAGAGAGGGAAACCCGCCTTACGCATACCGATTGAGATGTTTTTTTTTCACTGATTTGTCACAGATTTTAATACACAGAATGTGCAGCAGGTTTGTAAAGAGACACAGGGAATGAAGCTGACACACAAAAGAGTTTGCACAACAAGCACAATTAACATGAACGATCACTGAAAAGACAAAGATGCATCCAGCCTACCTGAACAGGTAGTCTCTGTCTCTGTGGCGACAACCAAAGAACAGCCAGGTCTTGCCAAACACAGCCTCCCTGTTATTCTTCCTCTCCTCCTCTCTGAAAGTCAAATAACGGATGTTTGCAGTTAATCAATACAAACAGACAGGGAGACCAAATGGGGAGAGGTAGTCCTTCCTTGCAACAGAGGTTAACGAAGCGTTGGGACATTATTAAGCTCCATCTGCAGTGACAGCAGCACACCAAGTGCCCCAGATTGCTTAAAGCATGCAAACAGAAGTGAGGAAACTATATGTATTAAAATTCACCCAAACAGAATAGATCCCTTACAATAAAGAGCTGCTGAAAATGAGAAGGGCTCAGTGAGCATGTGTGCAAGTTACTCATACAATTTGTGTGTGTGTGTGCCCGAGTGCAAAAACTGTTCCTATAAAAGTGATTCTTCTTGCAGCTTTGGAGTTTGGCGAACCTCCCAGAATTCCTTGCAGGCGGTGATGCTTTGGTTATCTGTACCACACACCTGCTGCAAAGGTGACGGCTCTCTCAAAGATAACAACAGTTGACCCCCAGCATCAGTTAGCTGATGGTCCACAAACGCATCATCATCTGTTCCTGTTGTGGAGGTGGGCTTGGATGAAACTGAAGCGAACAACAACCACAGAGAGGCTTTAAAGTCTCTGTGCTACACAGCTGCTAAATGTACGTAAACGTGCAGGTTCCCTGAAACTTCATTTAGTTCCATTTATCAAGTGAAGAAATTCTGTTGTCTTGTAACTATAGAAAGAAAAATAAAAGCCCACGTTTACTTTTTGATGCATTCCTCATTGCTTTCATGTAAACCATTTTAAATGGTCTTGTACATTAAATGCGCTATACAAATAAACTTGAACTGTAGGCTGCAAGCTTCAGTCGACAGCTTAGTTGTGTTCTGTGTCTACCTGAAACAGGACTTTCTCCTGAAGTTTGTTCTTAAGGATATGAATTTGATTAGAACAAAACTCTGTGGCCTCCAAACAGAGTCTGCAGGTGCATTATTATCTACATTGAAGCACAGATGTCTAAATAATACATCAATGTATTTTTGAATGTAGGTTGGGCCCACAATGACTGAAAATGTGGTAGAGCAACAAATAAACAAGATTGCTTGCATACAAGAATAGCTATTAAGATTCAGGTAACAATTCGGCGTTTTGACAGGATGATGAAATGTACTAGACAGCTAGATCTTTGACATGGAAAAAAGCATGAATTGTGATATTCATTTAGACAAATGCAAACATCGAAACAATGCTGGGATGAGAAATATAGCAGCAAACGTATTTGTCTCACTTAGATCATCGCAATGTTATATTATGAAGTGTTGCTACAAGGCTGATAAGACTTTCACTTGGCTCACAAGTAAATATGAGACAGGACAAATCTTTTTTCTGCTTTTTAATGAGGAAAGATGTCAGTCCATTGGAATTAAATCTTTTTTTTTTTTAAATAACTTGCCATCAATTGCTTCTCAAATAAGAGCATTTTATGTGAGTTTTATGTCATTACGAACTGATTACCTTCAGGTCACGTCGTGCTTTGAACATGTTATCATATCTCCTGATATTTTTAAACTAAATAATTAACAGATTTATCACATTTCTTAAACAACGGCAGTTCTAAATCAATTTTCAGTTGAAGCTCTAAACAAATTAGCCATAGGGAGAGGCAAAATCAATGCAAAAGTTTGACTGAAGACCCAAACAAATACTTTTATTAACTTACTTTCATTAATGAAATGCAAAGTTAAACACTTAATAAAATGCATTTGTTTGAACTTGATGTTTGTTCAAGAGGATCTATAACTGAACAGTCCGGCAGACTTGATCTAAACCCCTTAGATCCCATCTATTAGCATCCTGGAGGAGATTCTTCTGATCTGCAAACAGCCTCAAGTAAACTCATTTTGGTGTGCTCATCTCACTCCTTGCGCCGCCTGCCCTAAAGGGATCAATACCAATATGAAAAACCTGGGTTCCATTCTGAGTAGACCACACTGGCTGCTTTCCCTGAATACAAATCACGACGCATCGCATACCTGTGCTATACCAGCTTGCAAAACAATCCCAGAAGGAAAGGTAGCATCTGCAGCGCACTCCATTTAAAGTCTAAACCAGAAGATGTTGTCTTTTAGCACCAATTAGCTGATCAACAGGATGGGAAAACTGGAAGGAAACCCGAGGCTAAGACTTGATGTACATCACAATTATCTTATGTCTGAATTCATAGGACGTGGTGGGCTTATTTTAACCTCTTGGTACCACCAAGTGAGCCTCTGACCTTTACAGCACTGGTAACAAGTGGAAAAAGAGTCTTTTAAAGTCATACAAAGTACTTTTGAAAACAGCCATCGATTAACAGTGGGGGCGGAAAAAGAGAGCAGTAAGATGATCGAAGTGTGCCTGCGTTGCTTTGCTGCCAACAGGACCTGTCTTGGGCCTCGAGACAGATACGACGTCATGTTGACAAACTGGTGATTGTTATTCCCCATCAGAGTGCCGTGTCAGCCGGTGAGGCTTTGTTTGGAATCTCAAGTTAGTTTCTGCACAATGCCGGGCACAGAGACAGGTTCATATAATCCTTCAGCACAATACGCAGCTGGCAGGCGAAAGATGAGAGAGGAAACATGAGAGCGGGAGAGGGGACAATCGAGCTGATGAATCGATTAACATGAATTTATACTTTAACTGTAAAGAGCTTCTTGAAATGAGGAAAAAAAAATGTAAATAAAAGAAATTTTCAAAATAAGCACTGTAGTTTCAAGGAAATATTTGGTGAAAGCAAAGCCAAAAACAACTGCATGTGTATAGTGTCTTAGATTTCAGAGATCAATATTTCAGCGCTGCTGTAACAAAGAAGTCAGAGGGATATGTTTGTATCCCTGCGGTGCTGGCTGAACCTCAGTCATTCAGAACAGGGGTCCGTCTACAAGATGTGTGACCAGGTCAGTCCCAAAACAGGTTCTATCTTTAGTGATCGTCCACCCCAGAGGCAGTAAAAGTATTTCACCCCAGGAGAGCACTCATTCTTTCCCATCCCCTCCGCGACAGATAATACAACACTGCCACGACTTCAGCCAGAAGTGTGACAGCCCTCACAGCAGTCCTGCTGCCACAAACACAGCAGACATCCCAGCGATTTAGAGACAATTGAAGTTGACTGGGGCACAACCTCATTTATACAAAGCCACCCAAGAGTCAGACATGTCAGTCTGACTTACAGAAGAAAAAAAAAAGGCTTACTCTGCTCTCTGACAAGGTGTGGTTAAACGTCTGACAGGTCATCTTCAAGTAATCTTGATTTATCCATCAATTCACAAGCTCAGAAAATATGACAAAAATGTCAGATGTTCCATTGAATGGCGCTACTCTTCAAGCAGAGCCTCGCAGTGATGGTTTAACTAGCAGCAGAAAACTACAACCTCCTTAGCTAACAGTCAATATCCTCACGCCACCTCACCTGCGATTGCAAGCAATGATTTACAATAACATGGTCACCACTTTCTGGACTTTTTTACTTTCGAATCAATAACGCTCCATGTGCTGCTTTGAATCTTGGCTCTTTATTACAGAAGTCATAAATATGTGCATTGGAGAAAGGCTGATTTATTTCTAGTGACATGAGGAGACTATATGAAAAGGAAAAAAGAAAAAAAAAGAGAAATCCCCGACGTGATCAGGGTGCTCGCTGCTAGACTTAAACTTTACATGATGTGGACGTTTATCAGCCTTGAGCAGAGTCTCATTCAATTGGCTCTGCAGATTACTCAAGGAAATGTGCAAGATAATGTGCGCTTAACATCACTTCAGCACTGTAAATATTCATTACAGGACCTGCAATTTTAGCAGGAATCATCTGTGTCACACTTTAAGCCACTCGGCGCACAACCAGATAATTGACATGAACATTTCCATGAACCACAGCTGCTGTGTACTTTGAAACATACTAGCACAAGCTCAAGTAGATTATTGCTTTTGCTCTTGACAGAGAGATTATCGAAATGGGCGATCTCAAAACACACCGTTCACTCACCGTGGAGTGCACAGGTTTGGTCACAGCTATTAAAATTTCTGTTTCCCGCCAACTGTTAGGTGAGCAAAATATAGTAAGATGTAATGACAGTTAAAGATAAAATCTCAGACCCAGGTAAGCTCATTAAAGCTACTGTAGAAAAGGCTCGGTGATACACATTTCAAAGTTCTATAAATACTCCTCCATCCCTCTCCCGACAATCACCAGCAACATCCTCGACTAAACAGCTACCAAGCACTCTGAAAATGAAAATGACAGATGGCCAGAAAGAAGAAGAAGGGAACAAAAATAAGGAGTGTTTTTTTTTGATAACATCTAAAGAGATGTGTCCCGAGTTTGTAACTTTCAGGGAGAAGTGCTCACTGAACTGCAGTAAAGGCAAATCGAAAGCCCTGTTTAACGGCTGAAGGAAACAGATGAGCAGTGTGGTGAATAGTAATGCACTGTTGCACAAATATGACCTTCATGGAATTGGCATCTGAAAAGAAACATTCCCTGCACCTTTTTGACTAAAAGAATATGCACTGAGACATTTTGGAAATAAGTACTGTGGACTGAGAAGGTTAAACTTTTTTACCAAAAAAAAAAAAAATTAAAAAGGCGCCAAGTTTCAAGAAAAGAACATCACCTCAACTGTTATGTTCATGGATGCATTTATCACATTTTGTTCATGTGTTACAACCAGCTTCACAGGGAACATCTCCCTGGTAGAGAGAGGAATACGTTGCCATCTATTCTGCAAACAGATAACAGGCCGCCTGTGAGCGAGTCGGAGATGAAAAGAAGATGGCTTCTAAAACAAAAAAGGCTGAAAAAGAATCCAAATCTACAAAACACTACCTTAGACATGCCTAAAAACATTAAAGAAAAAAGAAATCTGTTACATGGGACTTGAAAGAACAGAGAGAAAAGAAAAACCTCCAAACTCCTTCAAATAAAAACTGAAGTACTCTGAAAAAGGTAGTCGCTACAAAAGTGGCTTTCTGTACAATTTTTATTTATATTTGCCAAAGGAGGCATTTAAAAAGTAATGACCACGCAGGGTGCCTAAATTCTTGCTTCAAGCCATTTCTCTTTTTTTCGTAATTTCAAAACTGTAAAGGATGGCAATAAAAAAAGGGACCTTACTCAAAACGTTGTTATATTTAACTTTACACTTTTCAAAAATCCAGTTATTTTTCAAACATTCCTCTTGTCATAGCATTTGTGACCAAGTTTAGTCTTAACCTTCATAATTTGCTAAATAATATTACAGTGGTGCTGTGGAAAACAAGGAGCAACTCTTTCAGCTCGATAAGGTTTTATTTATAGGGATATAATAAAAAGTCATCTTGTTGTTATCAGGCCCTAAAATGATTATATATATATATATATATATATATATATATATATATATATATATATATATATATATATATATATATATATATATATATATATATATAAATATATAAATAAAACTGCAGATGAAAAAACACGACACATTGAAGCATGTCATTTATTTAAGAAAAACTAACCCTAAATGCAAAAGCAGTGTGTGAAAAACTAAAAAAAAAACTCCCAAATGAGCAATATTATCCTTTAACAAATGAATTATGATTCAAACTGACTCAATACCACCCCCTCCAAGTGGATTTATTCTTCTCTTTAGAAAACTGAAAGGTGTAACAGTTGTTAAACATGTCGTTTAACACATATTCAGTTTTATACATGTTGGATGACTCCCTGACATCCACTTACGTGGCAACTAGACCAATCGAAACCCGAGTGTATACCAGGGTAGTAGTTGAGGCACCAAACTATGGCTCTGAGTCCAGCTTTCCTGGTTTCTCCTGGTGTTCAAATTACTAAAGTAAAATCCAAATTTACTCCAATCCAAAATGACACAGCTGACAGCTTTTAATACATATGTAAATGTCTTTAAAATCACTTTTTAAGCATTTTGCCACAATTAATTTTTGTCCAAAGCCACTTACAGTGAAATCAATCAAATTTACATTAACATGCATATGAGCTGTTGAAATGCACCGATTGACGGTGGCTACTGCCTAAACTGTCTCTAATGTCCCAGTTTGCCCCATTTCAACATCAGTAACCTAGAGCTGCAGCTCTGTGTGGTAGCAGAGGGCCAGCAGCCTGCAGATGAACACAACCAAAGTGAGTTTTAACTTTACTTCATTGGTCAGGAAGCCTGTTCACAGACAGTTTTCCCTCTCCTGCTTGCCCCCCCCCCCCCCCCCCCCTCCCGAATATAAAATGAGCAGAAAACGCTGTAGCACTTACTTCCCTGGGTGAATTCTTACCAGATGATGATTAGCGGTAGAAGTTGTTCCCATCAGATCCTTAATGGTTTTTTTAACAGATGAAACACTTAGCAGTGAAAACAAAACAAAAATAACTACCGGGCTGATATACAACATTTTGCCAAAAGTATTCGCTCACCCATCCAAATAATCAGAATCAGGTGTTCCAGTCTCTTCCATGGCCACAGGTGTATAAAATCAGGCACGTAGGCATGCAGACTATTTGTGAAAGATTGCGTTGCTCTCAGGAGCTCAGTAAATTCCAGTGTTGAACTGTGATAGGATGTCACCTCTGCAACAAATCCAGTTGTGAAATGTCCTCCTTAGCTCAACAACAGTGCACAGAGAGCTTCATGGAATGGGTTCCCATGGCCGAGCAGCTGCATCCAAGCCATCCATCGCCAAGTGCAATGCAAAGAGTCGGATGCAGTGGTGTAATTTTTTAGTGCCATGTTTCGTTTAGCAATGAATGAATACAGCAGTCAGTGGCCAGAATCATTAGAGACTTGTTGCTTGATCTTTAGCCTGCAAACACTGTAATGCTTTTTTAAAGCACACACTGCAGAGGGAATACCCCACCTTGCAGGGATCACTGTGAATGCACAGCTGGAGAGTGGAGGCGGAACAAAGAAGGTATCACCAGTGCGTCTTTTTAATAGCATCAATGTGTGACTGCAGCGAATGACCTCAAGGCTCCCAGGTCCTGTGGCTGGAAGACGAGCCCAAATCAGCACCCCTCCGCCACCTTTTTTGATAGATGGCATAAGAGGTTTGTGTCTATGCCAAGCTTGGTTTTTCTAAAATGTGTCTGTTCAAAGACTATATGTTCACAGGAGCTGTACGAATTATTTAGAAGCAACTTTTGCAAATGTTCCTCTTTTCAATCAGAATACCGTTTTCTTACTCTTTCAGAGTTTTTTTTGTCTTGATTTATTTTAGGGATTTTACCCCTTACATGCTTTCATTTGGAGTGAACTTGCAGGGACATCCACATCTGGGAAGACTGGCTGGCATTCTTGGTGTTTTCCATGAGTTGTCTTTCTCATTGTAAATTAATTAAATCCAATTTCTTTGAAAATGTCTAAAAATAAATAAATAAAAACCCAGAATGATTAGCAGCAATACCTGCTTCTTTAAGATTACTGCTGAAGTATTCCCTGCATGGAATTATGTTAACACAGACCTGGACACTCCAGACTAGCAAACTGACCAAACCTCTGATTAACAATACCTGCTTGCTTATTAAAATGATTACCCTCCTAATTTGTAATGAAGTATTAAGAGTGTACTTCAAAAGCAATTTGAATCCATTTCTATAAAATAAATAATTAAATAAACACTGTGGAGCAACATGTCATGTGCTGCTGTCTTCTGAAGGTTCTTCTGAGGTTTCATTTTAATGATATTTCAGACCTGAGTACCAAATAACTTTCTATGTCCTGATACAGCAAACCGTAGTTACGGTATTCTTTTTCACCACTTTATACTGTACTACTAATATCAATAAATACATGTGAAAAAAAAACAAAAAAAGGTCCATACCTTTGTTGAAGGAAGCCAATGAAAGGAGCGACCCCAGTGCCAGGTCCGACCATTATAAAGGGCACCGACAAGTCAGACGGAGGCCGAAAAGAGCAGCTGGGTCTCAGACTCACATGGATCTAAGTTCAAAGGCATCAGAAGTCACTTAAAATAATAAGTATATACAATAATACAGAGATGTCGTCGTGAGCCTAAAATCCAATGAACAAATCAGCTTAATATTCTAATACGCACAAATGAGAAAACTTGTGCGCTTCAGCTGGAAACTGTAGTGTATGGAGAGAGGGTTTGCTTGCTTCAACTTATTTTGTCAATTAATCAGGTGAAAGTGGCCAGAATCTAAATTCGTTTTAACATTTTACTGAACATTTTCCAATCTTTTACTCCAGAACTCCTTGATTATTAAAGAATGGCCATTACTGTCCAGTTTAAAATATAGACAAAATAAGGTAAACTGAGGAGGGTGAAGCAAATTTTAGAGATTTCTTTTCCCCTCTCTATTTGAGAGCTGACTTGCAGCTATACCAAAACGCGTATATCCTTAAATATGAGCACTTTAAATGATTCAGGAAAGATGAAGACTACAAATGTGCACCATGTACTTTTAGTTTTCTTGTCTTTTGTCTACTCGTTACCTTTGGAAGAGCAAGGCGGTTGCAGGATTCAGCCTTCTCCGGGAAAACCAGATCAGGATTGATGAGGTCAAACAGCCAGCCGGTACACAAGCCTCGCTTCCCTGAAGGCCTCCCGGAGCAGACTGGGAATTCCACCACAGTGAAGACAAAATGCAGCTTTCCTGGGTGCCTCAGACAGGAGCTACAGAGAGAAGACGAGAGTAATGTGAGGGTGTGTTCAAGGCATGCAGGGAGATACAGAGAGGTACAAGTTAAAAAAAATAAATAAAATAAAACAAAATAAAATAAAATAAAATGAAGCATCTCAGAGAGTCTGAATTTGGGAAGGGTTCTCAATTCAGTGAACTTCAAAAAGAAAACATTTGTCAGTTTCAATATTTATGCTGCTTCAAATGTTCAAAAGGAGTTTTTGTTTTCTGGGGCGTTTTTTGTAGCGTTAAAATGTTGATATGCCAGGCTTAATGATTTGTCAAATGTTGACCCTGATAAGTGTGTTGCACGTTTCTGTTTTAGTCAACACAAACACGTGGTGTTAGCTAATTGAAATTACAAAATAATCATTCTGTTTTTGTGCAGTGTGAATTTGTAGTCAACATAAATATGTTGTACTGGTTAATTGAAATGACATAATATTAATTATGTTTTTATCGTGAATATAGCTACTCTGTAATCTGTCCACGTACCCTCAGGCACCTACAGATGTGTCCCCTAAGGATAAGTTTCTGTTTGCCCAGCTTCAATAAAAGTGCCTCTCCCTCCTCTCTGTTCCCATCTTCTCTGCTGGCTAAAGTACTCTTATGCTCTCTCATCCTTCACTTTCCAGTTCCTGTGGGCCACTGGAGACCTCTATTGACCACAGCATCAATAATGCAGGTCACTAATGTCTCTGCACCATCTGATAAACTACAACCACCCTCTCTCCTGTCCGCTCCCCATTTCTCTCCACACAAACACACACAGGACAAGCACACACACACGCAGCTAAGTGAGAGACTAATGAGAGCAGCTGAGAAGTTCTGACGCTGCGTTAGATGCTACTGTTCCACACAAGCTTTTAAGCAAACCTAATGGACACTTGCTTAAGAGGAAGAGCCAATCAATGACTACGAGGCTTACAGAAGGAAGACGTGGCATGTTTAAACATATAAACACATTCCCATATAAGATGAGGACTAAAATCCACAGACTATGATTCATGGAATCCATGGAAACACATACCTGCATGTACAATAACTCCTACAGTAAGGTCTTTATGATATGAATTCTCTTACTCGTAATATATAAATATCCACAACTAGATGCAAATACAAGATTTATAAACCTAAGAGCTTCTTTCAGATGCAGTTTACTCATTCTTTCTTAAATATCAGACAGCTCAGCGATAGAGCTGGCAAAGTAGCAGATTTTCTCCGTCAATGCCACTGCATCTTGTTGCCAAATGCAATTTCAATACATATTTCATCATGCAAATTAATACTTTTAAAGATTCGGCTGCATATCATACTAAATGCACAGTGGTATAACACTTATTAAAAGTTTCCACAAAATGGTCACGGCATTAAAGGACCAAACAGTTTCTCACTCACTTTATTGTCGTGCAGCTTGAAAATACCAGAAGAAATTAAAAGGATTCAACACCCCACAATTTTGTGTAACAAGGTTAACACATATTTATGGACATGTGTTTTTCTTGATAAATAAGAATGTTCAAGGACAACCGCATCCAAACATTACAAAATGTAAGCTTCAGTCTTATTTTTCGGTCACCTTACCTGGCTGCTGAATAAGGCCTGGGCTGCAGTTTTGGCAAATGCTCTGAAAGGCAAGCAGAAATGTCAATCATCATGTTGTCTTACTAGAATCTGGTTACACCCATGACAGAGAGAAGGAAGAAAAATGTGAAAGTCATCTTGGTCCGCTGAGGCGTCTTGCCTCCCAATCTAGTCTCAACAACACCCACCCAAGCATGTTTCTGGGACACACTTCTATATTTATGAAATTACAAACTCAGGGTTATTGAAATCCCACATGTCCAGATGTGGAGCCAGTAGGACGCAGATTGCTGATACATAACTTATTTAAATGCCAGCCATGAAGGTGCCCTCTTATGACTAATACAGTCAATGTGTGAGAAGGTGTAAGAGAATCAGGAAATGTGTGAGACAACTTTTCCCCCTGTAGCAACAGGGCATGCTATTTTCTAAGCAGTGACCTGCACCAGTAGGCAGACATGGGTGAAAGAAGTGCATGAAAGTTATGCGAAAGTGCTTGACATGCATTCACTCATATTTTATTCTGATCTCCATGAAATGATGAAGCCAGAAAAAGTAAAGCTGCACCATACGTCCCAGCTGAGGCTTTACAATAACACATTTTTCTCCTAAAAAACTCACAAAAGCAAACAGTGGGACTGAACCACAATTTCTCTTACATCTGAGTGTTAAAAGTGACAACTCATCTCAGATATATGTTTTTCTGAAAGCTGAAAAAAAAATAGATGAAGGAAAAACCTTCAAGTAGCTTTTAAAGAAGATGAAATGGATAAGTTCCACCAAATTTAATCTAGACTTCTTGCAATACTAAGATATATCCATTCCATTAACTTCCACTTATGTGAATATGGGTAGCGGGCGCAGCAGCCTTAGCAGAGAGGCGCAGACCATCATCTCCCTGGTCACTTCCTCCAGCTCTTCCAAGCTGATAAGGAGGCGTTCCCAGGCCATTGAGAGATATAATCTCTCCAGCGTGTCTTGCGTCTGCCTCAGGGCCTCCTCCCGGGTCGACATCCTCAAAACACCGCCCCAAGAAGGCGTCCAGGGAGGAAGAGTCCAGCCACAGAAGACAAATTTCAGTCTCTCGTATCCATGATCTCATTCTGTTGGTCATTATCCAAATGTCCTAACCATAGCTGATGTTGGATTCAGTACAGCCAGTACAGAGTCTGCATCACCACAGATGCCAAAGTGATCGGCCTGTCAATCTCCCATTCTATTCTTCCTCTCACTGGTGAACGAGACTCTGATATACCTAAAATAAAATAACTCACAACTCTATTTCTGGTAGTACCTCTTTCTAAAACCAGAGAGGGCATTCCATCCTTTTTCAACTGAGAAATGTGGTCTCAAAATTAGAGGCACTTATTCTCATCCCTGCTGCTTCACACTCGGCTATGAACCACTCCAAAACAGCTTAAGATCACAGCAAAGCCAGAGATGGAATCATATGGTCACCAAACAAATTTTGTTCCCTTTATTTGTGTTATTTTCCTTGCTTTCCAAAGACAGGTAGTCAGAATCCAAAAACTAAGAGCATGGGATTCCAAACGCAGAAAAGCACAGGAAAAATCTCCTTTAATGTACATCTCATCTCAGGAAGGACAGAATATATTTCTATGCATTTAAATGCCTCATGCATAATTATTACTGAATAGGGGAGTCACTTCTAATCCCATGTGGGATGGGCCAGATGTTCACCATGATCTGGAACTGATCCCTAACCTTTGTAGGAAGGATTTGTTTTCCAAAAAAAAAAAAAAAAAATGCTAAAAGAAGAAGAAAAGGAAGTTTGAAAGTGTTTTGAAATGTATCAGTGACTTCCAAGGTGAAGCAAGATCGCGGGCTGGCCTTGCTACTCTAATTATCAATATGCTTAAACTACAGTTGAAACTTAAAGTGAACCATTTCTGAATACATCTGCAGAAATAATTAGGGCTAATCTGCAAAGGAGTGGATTAAAAGCATCTTTGATGTTTTAAAAGTTTCTAAAACAAAAAAAGGAGCAGAAACTAATTGCCTGAAGATAAACATATTTTTTGCACAAATTATGGCAATAAATCTGCTGATCCTTTCCACCGGTGACAACATACACCCCTCCATCAGAAAAGGTCTCATGTCTGTTAACACAATACTGTCCACCTCTGTGGTGCTCCAGCAGCGACTTTTCTCTCACAGAGTGACAGCACATGTCTGAGGCAGAGCGCAATCAATCCATCATCTCACAGCACTGCACCATGATGATGTTGCTGATAGATGCAAAGGACATACTGCATCACTTTTAAAACCTTCTGAGAAACCAAAAAAATCATTTTTAAAGTAAGCTTAAAAACTTAAAAAAAAAAACTGATCCAACAAAGTCAGTCCCAGAATTCCCACCGTGTTCTCATAAATGATCGTTTACAGGGGTATCATCGATCACACTACACAACATTAAAAACTATTTATCTCAAATGTCTTTGCTGCAGTTAATATGCAACGGTGCTCTTTTATTCGACAAAAATAAGATAGTAACGTCCATGAAAACAATCTAAACATGTCAGCACATGAATAGTTTGTTAGGTTGTGGGTGAGATACACTGTATGGCCAAAAGTATTGTCTCACCTGCCTTGACTCATATATGAACTTAAATGACCTCCTATTACTAATCCAAAGGTTCAATATAACATCGGCCCACTCTTTGCAGCTATAACAGCTTCAACTCTTCTAGGAAGGCTGTCAATAAGGTTTAGGAGTGTGTTTATAGGAATTTTTGACCATTCTTCCAGAAGCACATTTGTGAGGTCACAAACTGATGTTGGACGAGAAGGAGAAGGTCTGGCTCTCAGTCTCCGCTCTAATTCATCCCAAAGGTGTTCTGTCAGGTTGAGGTCAGGACTCTGTGCAGGCCAGTCAACTTCATCCACACCAGACTCTGTCATCCAGGTCTTTATGGACCTGCTTTGTGCACTTGGAGACACAGTCATGTTGGAAGAGGAAGGGGCCACCTCCAAACTGTTCCCACCAAGTTGGGAGCATGGAATTGTCCAAAATGTCTTGGTATGCTGAAGCATTCAGAGTTCCTTTCACTGGAACTAAGGGGCCAAGCCCCTGATTGGAACACCCGATTCCCATTATTTGGATGGGAGAGCAAATACTTTTTGCAATCAAGTGTAACACAGAAAGGAATTCTTCTTGGGAGGGTTTTCATCATTTGTAAAAGTTTACAAAGAGTAAATTTAAGCTATTTTTGATCAACTTTAGAAGCTTCTACAGTCATTTGGACAATAATAAATATTTTATGACCGTGCCTTTATACAACACAAGTTGTATAAAAGGCACAAGTTGTGATCAAAATTCATACTTCCAGCTTTAAATTAAAGAGGTTTCACTAAAATCCAGTATTTACCAGTTTAATCACAGCTGTTTTAAGCAAAATGACTAAATTTTACACAGCTTTAAAGTATTTGGACAAAATTGCATAATTGCAAATATAACAATTTCTAATATTTGGATGAAAATACTTTGTTGTCAGTAACTACCTGAAGTCTGGAGCCCATGGACATCACCAGACCTTTCTCCCTGGAGATGTTTTGTCAGGCCTTTCTGCCTTCAGATTTGTCATCAGTAAATGAAAAGCAAGCTTTATTGAGTTGAGATCAGGAGACTGGCTTGGACAAGAAAGAATATTACTTTTCTATGCTTTCAAAATGTTGCTTTTGTTGTATGTTTAGGATTCGGGGTCACTATCCATCGGCACTGTAAAAGCGTTGTCCTTTCAGTTTTGCAGTATTTGGCTCAATGTAAACAGAGAGTCTAGCCATCCATCACTACTTCTGTCAGCAGTACATCATCAACAAACACTAGAACCGTTCCACTGGCAGCCACTCATGACCACACCATGACACGTGCTGGTATGTTTTGGATCATGAGCGGCTCCTTTCCTCCTCCATTCTTTTCTCTTCCCATCAATCCACTACAAGTTTATCTTGGTTTCATCTGTCCAAAGAATCTTGCAGAACATAAGAGGTATTTTAGATTTTATCTGGAAAAGTCCAATCTGGCATTCCTGTTCTTGAATGTTACTGGTGGCTTGCACCTTACTGTGAACCCATATTCATGACGATGTCTCCTGATTGTAGATTTTGACAATACGTAAAACTGTCTTCCCCAGAGTATGCTTGGCTTCTGTTGATGTTGTGAGGGTGTTGTCCCTCACTAAGAAGGATTCTGCAATCATCCACTTAAGCACTCTTTCATGGTCTTTTGATGTTGTTCATCTCACCAGTGCTTTTCTTTCTTTGTAAGAATGTACTGAACTGTTGATCTAGTCGCACTTTTTGCTCTCTCTCTTTTACAGATTTATGTGGTTTTCAGCCTAATGTGGCCTCTTTCGCTTGCATTGAGATGTCCTTGGATGGCATTTTTAGCAGCTCCAGTCCAAACAGCAGCCACAAGCATTTCAGCTCCTGATATCAACTCCAGAGTAGTGTGGAAATGGACAGCACCAGGCCAATTAACTTCTTTTCAGTCATTTATCCAAATACTTTTACGCCTTTAAAAACTGAGATCGTTGGCTTAAATTGCTTAATTGTTTTAGTTTTTTTTTTTGTGAAGCCTAAATTATAAATTAAAGCTTAAGGTTTACAACTCAATCAAATCTTGATTGTTTGCTTTATTTTAAATCCATTGTTGTAGTGTGTAAAGGCAAAAACTCCTAAAGGCTCATTGTCATTGTCCAGATGCTTATGGAACTAACTGTACATGACAATTTTTCTTAAGAGAAAATATATTTTACTTTTCTGTGGCATTTTACTTTGTCTGGAATGAATAAAAATGACAAAGCGGAATGTGATATACAGTCTTTTCCCTGTGACCAGGAAAATTCATCTTAAATGTCATGTTTTTCCATGAAACAGCCAGCTTTGAGCACTTGGGATACAAACATATTCCCTTTGCTTTACTTAAATTTGCTTTGCTTCACTCTGCAAGTCATGATCAATTTAAAACAAAACATAAACAAAACTGAAGACTTTAATTACAGCCCTGTAGACAGCAAACAAAAAAACCTGAAAAAGATGTTCATGGAAATCATTCGACTCCCTTCAAGGGTTGTGATCTTGAAATTGATATCTGACACCTTATCAGAAACAATGCACCAAGAAACAAGCATCTTTCTCAGTTCATACCTTGCCTGCACTTGGCCAAAGACATGTGGGTTTAGACACATCCCTCCTCATTATTTAACACTGGTATACAGCATATCAGGCTAAGCTCCAATCAGCAAACACCTACCCTTCAGAGCGGGTAATGAACCAAGGACAGCGAAAAAATGCAGCAGTGCACTTTAATGGTGACACACTGAGTCAGTGTTGACCATTAACCTATGACCAAACTGACCCTGCACATTTGTGTCCTTTCAAAGCTCCATGGCTCACCAGTAGACCACCTAACAGCTGTTGCCCTGAAGGGCCTCAAATATCACATTTTTCATGAGGGAAAGACTGCCCCGATTTCCAATTTCACAACAGAAAAAAAAAAAAAAAAAAGGTGCTGGGGTTGGCAAGTAGGCCTAAAATAACTGACATTGAGGTAGGCCAAGAGCTGTGACACAGCTGTTTTAGAGGACAACTCCACATGTTTGTGAAGTTGTAGCCAACTAATTTCACTGTCGGGTAAGTTTCAGTCAAAGCTTATTAGGATCTACACTGAATGACCAGCCAACTACCTTAATGAGATGACAGAAAATTATAGTTTTTCACCAAGCACCAAGGTTTAGAAATGGATGACAAACAGCAGATAAAAACACGAATGAAAAAGATAACAAATAAACCTTGAAAATATATCTTCACTTTGAGTTACAAAACCATGATTCGAAAGACATATTTAAGTCATATGGATTCAATAATGGGACAAGGAAATGAGTGTTGACCCTTTGGGGAGCCTTCACATTCATGCTGTGTGACCATTCCATATAATTACATGCAGTGACAGGACTGTGATCCAAAAACTCAGTTTACTGAGGCTACAGTGACTCCTACTGGATGAAAAAAGTCTAGCCAGTCAACCATCTCAAATTGTATTAAAACCAGGCCAGACTAAGGCTTTTATTTATTATTTTTTTAAGTTAAACAAATAGCTTTGAAACAAATTATTCTACTGTCATTTGTGCTGGTACAGTTAAACTCTCACTCCACTGTCAGCCACTGAAATTGTCAATTTCTTTATGAAATATGAAAACCTGTCTTTGGTAAAAAATGCTGGTATTATGGAGAAAAAAATGAAATCAATCTGAAATATTTATATGCTTTCACTGTAGTACCCTGGATCAATACAGAGTCAAGAGTAAGTATGAGTTATGTGCCATGAAGATTACCAAAACAACAATTATGAATATAAATGTGCTTTCCATCTGGTTTTTCTATAAAGTTTGTTAGGTAAAACATGAGGCAAAAACCATGCAAATTGTACCTTCAGAGAATATCTTATAACTGAGTGAATGCGTGAACGAGCAAACAACAAAGAGACTGACCAATAAGGAGGCTGAGAGGAGGTATGCAGGATGGGAAGGCAGTGAGAAGCTCCAAAATGGTAAGGCTTGGATCACGCACATAAAGGTTGTAGTCTGCAGCACCTTGTTTACTGCAGAGCTCCTGCAGTCTCCTCCTCTGTGTGCCGTCTGCCGTATACTCCACCAGTGCTCGCAAAAACGCCTGACAGAGACACAGAAATCAG